>JAKWIX010000325.1:5893755-6541667 GCA_027704785.1 Solanum chmielewskii
AAGAAAATATGAAATTCCCCAAAGCTTATTAGATAAAGAAGAAATAACACCATATCATTATTTCATAACAGGAATAATAGACACAAAAGAAATTATAAAATTTAATAAATACAGGGACAAGAAGAAAATTATATAACAAGAGAGTTAGTATTAGAGAAGAAATTAATAAAAACAGGATATACATGCCCTGGACTACCTAGTGAGATAGTAACACAAATGAAGAAACAACAGAAAAAGAAATAATTATAGGAGGAATACCCTTAGTAATACAATTCAAAATATACACAAGGAAACATAATATTACATTAGGTAAAAATGGTTAGAAAAAGTCAAACCATACAATATAGAAAATGAACAATTAACAATAACTTGCCAAATATAAGAAAATAATTATAAAAAGGACAAAATGATATAATGAAAAATTTATACTTGCAAAAAATTATAGTAGAAGGATATCACAACAGATATTATACCCCTACTGATAGATACAGGAGCAGAAGCGAATATATGTAAATATAATTGCTTACCAGAAGATAAAATGGGAAAAATTAAAAACACCTATGGTAGTAACAGGATTTAACAATGAAGGAAAGTATGATTAAATACAAAGCAAAAATAAATATAAAATACAAATATGGGATAAAATACTAACAATAGAAGAAATGTATAATTTTGAATTTACTACAAAAGATATGTTATTAGGAATGCCATTTCTAGATAGATTTATCCACACATAATAAAAAAAACACATTGGTGGCTTACTACACCATGCGGAAATAAGATAGGAGCAAAAAGAGTAAATAATAAACAACGAAAACCTATGGAATGATAAAAGGAAGTGAAAAAATAAACCAAGAATGGAAAATATAAATAATAAACAAATAACGCAATTACAAATTATTATATTTGCTATAGACAAAGTCAAAATAATTAATGATGAACAACTAGAACAATTATTAGTGAAGATCCATTACAAGGATGGGAAAACATAAGACAAAAGTTAAAAATTGAATTAATAGATGAGAAATAACATAATAACCAGAAACCATTAAAATATAACTTGATGATTTAAAAGAATTTAAAATACATATAGATGAATTATTAGAAAATATTACATACAAAAGAGTAATAGTAAACACACAAGTCCAGCATTTATAGTTATAAAACATAGTGAACAAAAAAGAGGTAAAAGTAGAATGGTCATAGATTACAGAAATTTAAATGCTAAAACTAAACATATAATTACCCAATACCTAATAAAATACTTAAAATAAGACAAATACAAGGATATAATTATTTTAGCAAATTTGACTGTAAATCAGGATTTTACCACCTAAAACTAGAAGAAGAATCCAAACAATTAACAGCATTCACAGTACCGCAAGTTTCTATGAATGGAATGTTTTACCCTTTGGATATAAAAATGCACCAGGTAGATTCCAACATTTTATGGATAACTGTTTTAACCAGCTACTAAAAAACTGTATCGTATATATAGATGACATATTGTTATATTCTAGAACACAAGATGAACATATAAGATTATTGGAAAAATTTATACATATAGTAAAAAATACAAGTATAAGTTTGAGTAAAAGAAAAGCAGAAATTATGAAATCACAAATAGAATTTCTAGGAATACAAATAGATAAAAATGGAATATAAAATGCAGACCCACATAGTACAAAAAATAATTCTATTGATGAAAATAGATACAAAAAAGAAATTACAATCCTTTCTAGGAATAGTAAATCAGGTAAGAGAATATATACCAAATTAGCAGAACATCTAAAAACCATTACATAAAAAACTTAAAAAAGATGTAGAATATCATTTTGATAATAAAGATAAAGAACATAAAAAAGGATTAAGAATCTATGTAAAAAATTACCAAAACTATATTTTCCTGATGAAAATAGAACATTCACTTACATTGTTGAAACAGATTCGAGTGATCATAGTTACGGAGGAGTTTTAAAATACAAATATGAAAAAAAAAAATAGAACACCATTGTAGATATTATTCAGGATCTTACACAGAAGCACAAATAAAAGTGGGAAATAAATAGAAAAGAATTATTCGCATTATATAAATGTTTATTAACATTTGAACCATATATTGTTTACAATAAATTTATTGTAAGAACAGATAACACACAAGTAAAATGGTGGATAACAAAAAAGTTAGATGATTCAGTTACGACAAAAGAAATAAGGAGATTAGTATCGAATATACTAAATTTTACATTTACAATTGAAATAATTTAGACTGACAAGAATCTTGTTGCAGAGATTACCTATCAAGAAAAAGGAACACAAACTGAACCAGATACAACAGAAGAAATAATACTCAAAGCTATTACTACACTTTCTACAAAAGTAGATAGTATGAGTAAAGAATTACAAAATCTGAAAACTAAAAGTCAGCAGCCTGACTCTAAATATGCGGAGCTATGTCGATTGGAAGACACAAAAATTTCCAGAACTACAAGGAGATGATGGGAACTCCTTAAAACCCATAACAATGTTTGTTTAAATACAGCTACTACAGCCAGCACATCTACAGCAGGACAACCTACAAAAAAGGAGGAGACTAAAAAAATACACAAATACAAACTTGAATAAGTTATTCTCAAAACCATATACTCCTCCAAGTATCCAGAAAGATATATTCATACCACCACAAGTAAATACCTACAAAGCCCGCCTAGATTCAAATAAACAAACATATAACCACATTACCAGAATGTATATAGAAAATATATACAAAGTACAAACATTTCTAACCTAAACCCCAGAGCCAAAGAAACAAAGAACCCAACTGAAGACTATATAACCCAATATTTACAAGGATACAATAAGCTAATTGCCAACAACCAGGAACCAACCCAACTCTAGTAGCACCTGCTACAACTACGGATTATTAAGTACAGTATATACAATAACGGGAGACGAGATATCAACGATACCGGAATTATATAAAGCCTTTTTACAATATAAAAGAGTAACTAAAGGAACTCTTTTTTGTATAAAGTTTACGCAGCTACAGCAGAGATACTATATGACGAAGTTAAACCTACCATACAAGCTATAAAGATTGGACTTACAAGAGACATGATAATTCCAGAAAAAATAGATATCCAAGAAGAAATACAAAAAGTGGATATTCCAGAATTTTATGCAAATAAAAGAACTATGGAATAGCTACCATACTAAGTGAGATGACAAATATTACTTAACGAAAATGCAATTTGGACATATTACAACAGAGACCAGACAATCATCTACTCAAATTGCAGAGAAATTAGGATAGCAGATATGGAAGACCTAAGACAATGGATATTGAGCTTGCTAAAGCCAGAACAAATACCTACAACAAGAGCTATACGAAAGAATTTTATTTCAGCCAATTTGATGACAAGATATTGCAATTATATGACAAAAATATCCTGACCATATATGTTCAAAATGTGAAGGAGAAACAATTATGTGCCAGACGTCCAATTAGAATAAAAGATGTAAAGAACAAGATATTGGAAAGAAAGAAAGAAGAAAGAGGACATAAAGATATATGTGCAAATTAGGTCATAGTCATTGTCGGCCATTTGCCAAAGTTTATTTTGTTTTCTTGTAAAAAGTCGTAAAGTCAATAGTGTCAGTAGGTCTTTATATCGTAAATAGTAAAAAAGAGTCAAGTAACTGTGTAAATAGTAAGAGTCAAGTTACTGTGTAAATAGTAAAGGCCAATTGTCTTTTAAAACAAAGGACAAGGTCATTATGTATATCTATATAAGAGGCATTTGCCTTCATAAATAAAACACACCTTCATCCTTACATCCTTTTCTCTCTTTATACTCTCTTTACGCTTCCACCCCTCCATTGGTATCAGAGCTAGTTAGTTAAATAACTATGGAAAACAAATCAACTATGTCGAAAGATCTACAAGAACAGGTATACCATTTTATATTCATGAGTAGCTAAATTAATTTATTCCTGAAAATCTCTTGTTAATTATAATTGTTTATCATGTTTGAATAATGTTATAATAACCATCTTTAGAAAGTTTGCTACAGAAATACTCTTTAAATAAGTATGCCCAGACTATGCCATCCTAAGGTTGAAACCGGTAGGCAGAGAAGGCCGTTTAGGGGAGTAAACAAAGTTGAGGCGCTGTTAGGGTAACTAATCAAAGAAGAAAGCTGTAGTAGGACCAGACGAGATGATTATAAACCATTATTTTGCATAATAAGCAAGTATAATTTATTAAGAGGTTGAAGGAATAAAATTTTAGTGAAAAATGAAAATAATAAAAATGGAAACATACCTATTAGATGATGATGTTGATTATAAGATATTACTACTCTATGTACTAAAAAATTTGAATACTGATATAAAAGAGATTTATAATAAATTAGTTAACATATGAAATAATAGAAATAACAACCCAAGGTTGGACTGAGTTAACTATACAAAGTATACAGGATGAACTCATTATGACATATATGATTATATGATGATTTAGATATTGGAGACTAAATATGACTGAACATTGGCTAAGGCGATATGGTAGAAATTACAGGTTAAAAAGATTAAATATCCAGAAAAATAAGTAAGCTTTTTAAAATTATATAAAAGGTTATGATAAATAAAAATAAAAATACTAAAATAAAAAGAACTAAGATAGATAAAAGGTGAGAAAAATATGAAAAAAATTAAAATCCTTATATATAGAATACCAATTATCACAAACTAGTCCAAACAGATAATGATAAAAAAGATCAATTAATAAACATAATTTCAAAAACAGAATATAAATATGTCTGCTATTTGAAAAAACAGTATGAACAGAGAAATCTATAAACAACAATTAATAGAAGAAATAATGGAACAAATAACTGAAAAAGAACAAGAGTTACAACATAAAAAAGAAGGTTAGAAGAAAATATATTAGCAGAAGATATGTAATAAATCAATACTAGCACAAAGAAAAGATATATTAATGTTAGAATTAGAATTAGATTGTCTTGAATATGAATTACAACATAATATAATACATAGATCATAATGAACAAAGAAGAGTTTGCAGTAGACGAAAACATACGAAAACCAAGATGGAATGATAATAAAAATAATATTTTCAAATTTAGGAAGAAGATACAAGAAAATAGGAAATAACTTATACTTAATGCTAGAAAAAGAAACAGCAAAATTAGAAGATAGTTTAACAGCTATGGTAAGAATAACAAAAGAAAATGAAGAAATAGATAAATCAAGAGAAATTGAAAAAATAAAGACACAAGCAAAACAAGAAGTACAAAGTTTAGAAGAAATAAAAAATACAAGAATAAGTGAATTAGTAAAAGAATTAGCTAGGTTAAAATTATTATATGAAAATAAACAAAAACAAAAAGAAAAAGATAAAGAGCTAGAATTAACAAATGAAATAAAACAAATGGAACGAAAACTGAATGAAGATCTAAATGAAGATATTGAAGTAAATGAAATAGATGGAAATGAAAATGACCAACAATCAGAAATAAGCGATATAAGTGAAACATATACAGAAATTCTAGAACAGATAAATAAACCAAAAAAATTAGAAATAAACACAGGAGATATGAATAGGCCTAGTACGTCAGGAGTTAAAACCCCAGATAATAGTCCCAGAAATAGTCCTAGAGCTAGTCCTAGGAGGACACCACCAACTTATTATACAGAAAGCTATCAACAATCAGACAGAAATAATGCAATATGGAACAGTAGACTAAATAAAAATTGGACACCTAAACCAGCAAATGAACAATACAATTTCCTAGATTTAGATTGTGTCGCAGATATAAATAAAGCAATATTATTATGGATAGGAAATATGTCTAAACAGTTAATAGATAACAAAATAGAAACAGCGAAAACACCAAGATACATAGAAAGAACATTCGTAGAACACACAAAGGAACAACAAAATTATGGATAGAAAATCTACCTTCGGAAGTCTAGAAGTACTTAGGAATGATGAGAAAATGGATGGATCCGCATCAGCAACAAATATAGATATACTAGCTAAATATGAATCAGCGATAAGAAATGAATTTGGAGGTATGACTACAGATATAAGAGAACAAAATAGAGAAAAAATAATAAATAGACAACTTATGAAAAAATTAGCCATATGTAAAATGTGTTACTTAGAAGAATATTCTTGCGCATTTAAAGAATATTATTACAAAGCTAAATACAATTTTGACGAAGCAAAAAAATAAGAAACCATTTATACAAAATTACCAGAACCATTTAGTACAAACGTAATAAAAGATTGGAATAATGAAGGAATGGTAGATACTTTAGGATCTAGAATAAAATTTTTACATCAGTGGTTCATACAACTATGTGAAAACCAAAAAGAAGATTAAAAATGGAAAAGTATTAAATAAAAATTTATCATGTTGGCAAATAAAATGGCACCACGATTTGGATGCACAACTAAAAAACAAAAATCTAAAAGATATAAAAATTATAGAAAAAACAAAACTATATATAAATATAAACAACCAAGACGAAGGTATTATGTAAAAAACCATAAAATAAAAAGACCATACAGACCAGACCAAAAAGAAAATATCCCAATGTACTTGTTATAATTGTGGAAAAATAGGACACATAGCTAAAGATTGTAAATTACCCAAAAATCCAAAAAGAAAACAAATTGCAGAATTAATTATAGATAATGAAAAATATATGCAAATAGAATACATAGATTATGAATTAAGTGAAAATGATAGTATATATGAAGTATCAGATGTAGAAACTGAGAATGAAGAAGAAAATATTAACATAGATAATAACGAAACAGATGAAGAAATATAATGTCTGAAAATGAAATAAAAATAATATCTAAGGAAGAATATCAAGATGAAGAATCATCAGAACAGAAATTATATGTGATAATACGATATTTGAACAAATAAAAGGAAAAGAATTAGATTTAAGTGTTGAAAAAGTACTAGAAATACCTATTTTAAGAAATTGGTTTAAAAGACAAAAAGAAGAATATTATGTAGTTAGTCAAAAAGAACATATCATAGATTGTAAATACACAAAGGAAAAAGCTATATACCTATAATAAATAAAAGAATGATAAACAAAGAAAATACAAGATATAAAAGCTAAACCACCAATAAAATACCTACACTTAGGAGGAACAGAAATATTAATAAAAGCCTGCTTTAGAGAAGGAATAGATACACCCATAGAAATATACTTAGCAGATGATAGATTGTACACCCTATAGAAAAAAGCGTAATTAGTGCAGTAAAAGGAAACTTGATATATCAAAAATTTAAGTTTACAATAAGTGCCAATTATACAGTATCATTAACAGATAAAAAATATAGATAGATCATTAGTTTTATATTGAAAATGTCTGGAATAGAACTAGCACCAGGAAGCAAATTATTTACAGCAAGATGTAAAAATCTATATATATTAACAACGAAGCATAAAAAACAGCAAGAAATAAAAATTAACAAAATAGAAATAGAAAATCCTTTTGAAAAAAATTTACTGTAATAGAAATAATGACAATAGCTATAAAGAAATTGATATAGAAGAAGATTTAGAGATAGTAAAAAGAAAGATTAAGCACTTCAAGCGTACCAAATACATTGACAAGAGCTACCTCATCAAGGATGAGTACATCTAAAAGAAAATATGAAATTCCCCAAAGCTTATTAGATAAAGAAGAAATAACACCATATCATTATTCATAACAGGAATAATAGACCAAAGAAAATATAAAATATTAATAAATACAGGACAAGAAGAAAATTATATTAACAAGAGAGTTAGTATTAGAAGAAGAAATTATAAAAACAGGATATACATGCCCTGGACTACCTAGTGAGATAGTAAACACAAATGAAGAAACAAAGAAAAAAAAATAATTATAGGAGGAATACCCTTAGTAATACAATTCAAAATATACCAAGGAAACCATAATATTACATTAGGAATAAAATGGTTAGAAAAAGTCAAACCATACAATATAAAATGAACAATTAACAATAACTTGCCAAATAAGAAAATAATTATAAAAAGGACAAAATCATTAATGAAATAATTTATACTTGCAAAAATTATAGTAGAAGGATATCACAACAGATATTATACCCCTATGATAGATACAGGAGCAGAAGCGAATATATGTAAATATAATTGCTTACCAGAAGATAAATGGGAAAAATTAAAAACACCTATGGTAGTAAACAGGATTTAACAATGAAGGAAGTATGATTAAATACAAAGCAAAAAATATAAAATACAATATGGGATAAAATACTAACAATAGAAGAAATGTATAATTTTGAATTTACTACAAAAGATATGTTATTAGGAATGCCATTTCTAGATAGATTTTATCCACACATAATAACAAAAACACATTGGTGGCTTACTTACACACCATGCGGAAATAAGATAGGAGCAAAAAGAGTAAATAATAAACAACGAAAACCTATGGAATGGATAAAAGGAAGTGAAAAAATAAACCAAGAAATGGAAAATATAAATAATAAACAAATCGCAATTAGAAATTATATATTTGCTATAGACAAAGTCAAATTAATTAATGAACAACTAGAACAATATATAGTGAAGATCCATTACAAGGATGGGAAAAACATAAGACAAAGTAAAAATTGAATTAATAGATGAAAATAACATAAACACAGAAACCATTAAAATATAACTTCGATGATTTAAAGAATTTAAATACATATAGATGAATTATTAGAAAAATAATTACATACAAAGATTAATAGTAAACACACAAGTCCAGCATTTATAGTTATAAAACATAGTGAACAAAAAAGAGGTAAAAAGTAGAATGGTCATAGATTACAGAAATTAAATGCTAAAACTAAAACATATAATTACCCAATACCTAATAAAATACTTAAAATAAGACAAATACAAGAATATAATTATTTTAGCAATTTGACTGTAAATCAGGATTTTACCACCTAAAACTAGAAGAAGAATCCAAACAATTAACACATTCACAGTACCCAGCAGGTTTCTATGAATGGAATGTTTTACCCTTTGTATAAAAAATGCACCAGGTAGATTCCAACTTTTATGGATAACTGTTTTAAACCAGCTAGAAACTGTATCGTATATATAGATGACATATTGTTATATTCTAGAACACAAGATGAACATATAAGATTATTGGAAAAATTTATACATATAGTAAAAAATACAGGTATAAGTTGAGTAAAAGAAAAGCAGAAATTATGAAATCACAAATAGAATTTCTAGGAATACAAATAGATAAAAATGGAATAACAATGCAGACCCCCATAGTACAAAAAATAATTACTATTGATGAACTATAGATACAAAAAAGAAATTACAATCCTTTCTAGGAATTTAAATCAGGTAGAGAAGATATACCAAAATTAGCAGAACATCTAAAACCCATTACATAAAAACTTAAAAAAGATGTAGAATATCATTTTGATAGTAAAGATAAAGAACATATAAAAAGGATTAAGAATCTATGTAAAAATTACCAAAACTATATTTTGCTGATGAAAATAGAACATTCACTTACATTGTTGAAACAGATTCGATGATCATAGTTACGGAGGAGTTTTAAAATACAAATATGAAAAAGAAAAAATAGAACACCATTGTAGATATTATTCAGGATCTTACACAGAAGCACAAATAAAGTGGGAAATAAATAGAAAAGAATTATTCGCATTATATAAATGTTTATTAACATTTGAACCATATATTGTTTACAATAAATTTATTGTAAGAACAGATAACACACAAGTAAAATGGTGGATAACAAAAAAGTTAGATGATTCAGTTACGACAAAGAAATAAGGGAGATTAGTATTGAATATACTAAATTTTACATTTACAATTGAAATAATTAAGACTGACAAGAATCTTGTTGCAGATTACCTATCAAGAAAAAGGAACACAAACTGAACCAGATACAACAGAAGAAATACTCAAAGCTATTACTACACTTTCTACAAAAGTAGATAGTATGAGTAAAGAATTACAAAATCTGAAAACTAAAAGTCAGCAGCATGACTATAAATATGCGGAGCTATGTCGATTGGAAGACACAAAAATTCCAGAACTACAAGGAGACGATGGGAAACTCCTTAAAACCCATAACAATGTTTGTTTAAATACAGCTACAGCCAGCACATCTACAGCAGGACAACCTACAAAAAGGAGGAGACTAAATAAAATACACAAATACAAACTTGAATAAGTTATTCTCAAAACCATATACTCCTCCAAGTATCCAGAAAGATATATTCATACCACCACAAGTAAATACCTACAAAGCCAGCCTAGATTCAAATAAACAAACATATAACCACATTACCAGAATGTATATAGAAAATATATACAAAGTACAAACATTTCTAAACCTAAACCCCAGAGCCAAAGAAACAAAGAACCCAACTGAAGACTATATAACCCAATATTTACAAGGATACAATAAGCTAATTGCACAACCAGGAACCAACCCAAATCTAGTAGCAACCTGCTACAACTACGGATTATTAAGTACTGTATATACAATAACGGGAGACGAGATATCAAAGATACCGGAATTATATAAAGCCTTTTTACAATATAAAAGAGTAACTAAAGGAACTCTTTTTTATATAAAGTTTTACGCAGCTACAGCAGAGATACTATATGACGAAGTTAAACCTACAATACAAGCTATAAAGATTGGACTTACAAGAGACATGATAATTCCAGAAAAAATAGATATCCAAGAAGAAATACAAAAAGTGGATATTCCAGAATTTTATGCAAATAAAAGAACTATTGGAATAGCTACCATACTAAGTGAGATGACAAATAATTACTTAAACGAAAATGCAATTTGGACATATTACAACAGAGACCAGACAATCATCTACTCAAATTGCAGAGAAATTAGGATAGCAGATATGGAAGACCTAAGACAATGGATATTGAGCTTGCTAAAGCCAGAACAAATACCTACAACAAGAGCTATACGAAAGAATTTTATTTCAGCCAATTTGATGACAAGATATTGCAAATTAATAGGACAAAAATATCCTGACCATATATGTTCAAAATGTGAAGGAGAAGACAATTATGTGCCAGACGTCCAATTAGAATAAAAGATGTAAAGAACAAGATATTGGAAAGAAAGAAAGAAGAAAGAGACATAAAGATATATGTGCAAATTAGGTCATAGTCATTGTCGGCCATTTGGCCAAAGTTTATTTTGTTTTCTTGTAAAAAAGTCGTAAAGTCAATAGTGTCAGTATGTCTTTATCGTAAATAGTAAGAGTCAAGTAACTGTGTAAATAGTAAGAGTCAAGTTACTGTGTAAATAGTAAAGGCCAATTGTCTTTTAACAAAGACGAAAGGTTATTATGTATATCTATATAAGAGACATTTGCCTTCATAAATAAAACACACCTTCATCCTTACATCCTTTTCTCTCTTTATACTCTCTTTACGCTTCCACCCCTCCATTGGTATCAGAGCTAGTTAGTTAAATAACTATGGAAAACAAATCAACTATGTCGAAAGATCTACAAGAACAGGTATACCATTTTATATTCATGAGTAGCTAAATTAATTTATTCCTGAAAATCTCTTGTTAATTATAATTGTTTATCATGTTTGAATAATGTTATAATAACCATCTTTAGAAAGTTTGCTACAGAAATACTCTTTAAATAAGTATGCCCAGACTATGTCATCCTAAGGTTGAAACCGGTAGGCAGAGAAGGCCGTTTAGGGGAGTAAACAAAGTTGAGGCGCTGTTAGGGTAACTAATCAAAGAAGAAAGCTGTAGTAGTGACCAGACGAGATGATTATTAAACCATTATTTTTGCATAATAAGCAAGTATAATTTGTTAAGAGGTTGGAAGGAATAAAATTTTAGTGAAAATGAAAATAATAAAAATGGAAACATACCTATTAGATGATGATGTTGATTATAAGGTATTACTACTCTATGTACTAAAAAATTTGAATACTGATATAAAAAGAGAAATTTATAATAAATTATTAACATATGAAATAATAGAAATAACAACCCAAGGTTGGACTGAGTTAACTATACAAAGTATACAGGATGAACTTCATTATGACATATATGATTTATATGATGATTTAGATATTGGAGACTAAATATGACTGAACATTGGCTAAGGCGATATGGTAGAAATTACAGGTTAAAAAAGATTAAATATCCAGAAAAATTAAGTAAGCTTTTTAAATATTATATAAAAGGTTATGATAAATAAAAATAAAATACTAAAATAAAAAGAACTAAGATAGATAAAAAGGTGAGAAAAATATGGAAAAAATTAAAATCCTTATATATAGAATACCAATTATCACAACTAGTCAAAACAGATAATGATAAAAAAGATCAATTAATAAACATAATTTCAAAAACAGAATATAAATATGTCTGCTATTTGAAAAAACAGTATGAACAGAGAAATCTATAAACAACAATTAATAGAAGAAATAATGGAACAAATAACTGAAAAAGAACAAGAGTTACAACATAAAAAAAGAAGGTTAGAAGAAAATATATTAGCAGAAGTATGTAATAAATCAATACTAGCACAAAGAAAAGATATATTAATGTTAGAATTAGAATTAGATTGTCTTGAATATATATTACAACATAATATAATACATAGATCATAATGAACAAAGAAGAGTTTGCAGTAGACGAAAAAACATACGAAAACCAAGATGGAATGATAATAAAAATAATATTTTCAAATTTAGGAAGAAGATACAAGAAAATAGGAAATAATTTATTATAAATTTCTCTTTTTATATCAGTATTCAAATTTTTTAGTACATAGAGTAGTAATATCTTATAATCAACATCATCATCTAATAGGTATGTTTCCATTTTTATTATTTTCATTTTTCACTAAAATTTTATTCCTTCCAACCTCTTAATAAATTATACTTGCTTATTATGCAAAAATAATGGTTTAATAATCATCTCGTCTGGTCACTACTACAGCTTTCTTCTTTGATTAGTTACCCTAACAGCGCCTCAACTTTGTTTACTCCCCTAAACGGCCTTCTCTGCCTACCGGTTTCAACCTTAGGATGGCATAGTCTGGGCATACTTATTTAAAGAGTATTTCTGTAGCAAACTTTCTAAAGATGGTTATTATAACATTATTCAAACATGATAAACAATTATAATTAACAAGAGATTTTCAGGAATAAATTAATTTAGCTACTCATGAATATAAAATGGTATACCTGTTCTTGTAGATCTTTCGACATAGTTGATTTGTTTTCCATAGTTATTTAACTAACTAGCTCTGATACCAATGGAGGGGTGGAAGCGTAAAGAGAGTATAAAGAGAGAAAAGGATGTAAGGATGAAGGTGTGTTTTATTTATGAAGGCAAATGCCTCTTATATAGATATACATAATGACCTTTCGTCTTTGTTAAAAGACAATTGGCCTTTACTATTTACACAGTAACTTGACTCTTACTATTTACACAGTACTTGACTCTTACTATTTACGATAAAGACATACTGACACTATTGACTTTACGACGAAGTACATTTCAACTCAAGAACGAGTAAATGAATATATAACTAGCCCATACAACGCGGTATTTAGATGTGAATTTTTTTTTAAAAGCAACTAAAAGGGTCCAAGTAGAAATTTAATCTCCAACAATTAAGGAAAAACTATGCTAATTAATTGTAAATGTGTAGAAGGAAGAATTATACATTGGAAACAAGAAATAAAAATTGGCCACTAATAATAATATTCTAATGATAATTATCCAACCATATGCATAACTATAATAAAAGTTTGTTACAAGATTTAGCACCTCCAGCAAAAATAGTACATGAGAAAACAAATTTATTGGAAAATTACACAGACCTAATGTGTGAACCATGTATAACATATTGAAAGTGAACAAGAAAACCGTGGTTGACAATTTCGATTGTATTATCGGATTGCTAAATCTGGAATTACTCTAAGGCCCAGTGATTTAAAGGAAATATGATTCCCAGTCTATAACCTAACAGTAAAGGATTAAGGGGTATAATTCTCAACAAATTATTTTATAGATCGAAACATTTGTATTCTTAGCAATTAAAAAAAAGACATGGCAACCAAAGATTAACAAACATCACTGCAAGCTTTGCCATAATTTCACATGTCAACATAAATAGACCAACTGAACACTTTATTAAAATCCGACTCTAACAATCACTTTAATTAGAAATCTACTCAATTCATACAAGAAACCAGCAATACAAAACAATCATTTATTCGCAATATTCATAAGAAACTATAACCTTGAAACTCTAACACAATAAACGATATTAATCACCGACGGAGGAATAAAATTCTATGTAAGAGAACAGGGAGGCAGCGATGAAACCATTAAATTGAAGCCTAGCTTGGATGCAAAACGATAAAATTCAATGTAAACATGTTGATAGGTAAAAATAATGAAGAAATACATACAATAGTCTTTCTAAGACAGAAGAAAATCAACAAGGAAAAAGGACATAAAAGAGAATTCCAGAAGAAGGAAATATAAAACTCATCAACTCATTTTAGATTAATCATAGTAACGATAGACTCGAAATAAGCTAACTCAAAATGAAGGGTAAAGAAAAAAAATGCAAACCAAACTTCACAGGCACAAAATATCGATATATGAACAACTTATATGTTGCTCACAACACTTAGCTCTGAATGAAAAAGGGTAAACATCATAAAGAAAATAAATGAGACAACTCTCATGACTAACATAAGTTAAAATAACAACAAGAAGAAAATAACCTATATATCATATTACGAAAATCCGAGATCACTTATAGAAGGTGAATTCAAACTTCATGGCTGAACCCCATCTCTCTCAGCCAATCAAATAAGACAACAATGAAACAAGAAAATTCTTGTAATAAGAAATGATCTTGAGGCCAATGGCAATCAACTAAAATTCAAAGAAAGAGGAACAAATAACAACATTTGAGTAACAAACAAAGTAATACATTTCTGATTTGAGGTCAACTGTAAGCTAAGATATTCTTAAAAAAATTAGCACAAGGACACTTTAGATGGTCGGGAAACAATTTGTCAACACGTAAAGAAATGAAAGAGGCCTGAAATGATATGATTATTAACATTTGAGAGGGCAGAAAAATAGGGGAAAAAAGGAACTCAAATCTAAAATACAAAGAGAAACTGGTTACTTCATCATATGCAACTTCCGTATACAACATACAATACTATTGAAAAGAAATCATAGCTTAAATCATACTAAGATGAACCTCAAATAGGCAGGGATAGAAGCAAATAGGTTCAACAACCTTCAACTAATGGATTGGAGAAGGAAACTATGAAAACACAGTCAAACAAAGGAGAAAAGGAACAACGATATAAATCATAAGTCAATAAAAATTTCACGTCGATATTACTACTAACTTAATGAACACTATTAAGAACAACATATCACCACTAGAATCTATTGGCAAATAATTTCAGAAACAAAGATTTTTCCAGCATCGCAAAGATCACTTTGAAAAGAAAAAAAGGTGAGGAGGAGAGTTTAAAGAAAGAAGCATTACCTTTTTCTAGACAGAGACTGAGACTTAAACTGTTATAGACGATTCCACAACCAACATGAGACTGCGAGAACATGGCAAGAACGTTAAGTTCAAAGTGAAACAAAAAAACTTAAGTATCTTATGTTTCACTCAATTGTTTCTTGGGTCTATTTCTATCTCAAAATCCTTATCAATTTTTTGTAATGTTGTATCTAACTTTGCATATCCATTTATATTATTCCATCCTTTTCCCCAAATATATTTTTTCCAACTCTCTATTTTTTCTTATCAAGAAAATTCAACCAAAATCAATTTTCACCAAAAAATCCTCCCTCTCAATGGAGAAGAAGAGAATATAATATGTTTTCAAATTTTAGGAGGGAGAAGCACACATACCGGTGAGAGGGGCCTATTAAAAATTTGAATCCTCCAAAAACTATCACCATTAAAGATGAAATCTTTTCCTGAAGCTCTGAATTCATTCCCATAAAGGAAAAGGCAACAAATTGGTAGGCTTAATTTAGCGTCCTTGGCGCCAACTTGTCTTGATCTCGAGCCAAAAGGACAAACGCGTGGCTGTTTTAGGCTTTCGCTACTTTGTACAGATACAACGAGGAAGACGACAAAACCGTAGGCACAAACTCTCTCTCTCGAGGTGAACTCTCTGTATTGCTGCCGTAAATTTGGAGAGCATTGTTTGCTTCTTCTTAAGGCATCATTTTGAATAAATCCGGAAATCGCCGCTTGGAGTTTGACGTTGCTAGGTTATACAGGCGCTTTGAAAAGATTCTTGAAATATTAGGTTCTTTTGAAGGTGAAAAAGGGTTGGGTCGGGTCATTTAATTGGGCTGGATTGTGCTGCTAAAAAATTGGGAAAAGGACCCAGATTCGGCTTTAAAATAGGAAGGGAATGGTTAAGGGTAATAAGTGTTTGGTTGTTAGAAAAAATTGGTAAAATGCCCCCAAAAAATGGCTTTTAAAAGTTGAAGAACATAAAGACTTCGGAATAAAATTTGAGATATGCTTTGGTTATAACCAAATTACTCAAAATTTAAACAGGCAAATTTATAAATTAACTAATGATCCTCACTTAATTTTACCAAAAAAATCCGCTCAACTATAGACTAATTGGATATAATTTATAATATAGCAAAATAATCATGTAAAGGCTAAATCTTTTGATACGATTTTAAAATACTTATGAAATATGATAATTATATCGGAATGTATTTATTGCCCAGAACAATAACGTTACTAACATTACTCTTGCAAAAACATTTTAATCATAAAACTAATTTACTCCCAATCATTTAAAAAATAAAGAGGCGCGAAGGTTAATTTATATCGGGGAGATTCAAAATTAGACGTCAACAATAGTATCTTAGGGATGTTACTACTCTCTCCCCCTTAAAGAAATTTTGTCTCAAAATTTACCTTAGGCTAGTCCTAAAACAAGTGCGGTTATTATCTCCTCATGTCTTATTCTCTCTCCCAGGTAGCTTCTTTTCCAAAATGGTTCATCCAAAATGCGTTTACTAGCGGGATTATCTTGTTACTAAGATTCTTTACATCCCTAGCATGAATTAGGGTAGGTTTTTCATTGTACGTCATGTCAGGATTAACCTCAATAGATTCAACTAGAAGAACATGAGATGGCTCAGAACGGTATTTTTGGAGCATATAAACATGCAAGACATGTGCATCTTGTCTAAATCCGATGATAAATCAAATTTATATGCAACTGGCCTAACCCTTTCAAGTATCCTTTAAGGTTCAATAAATCGGGGACTAACTTTTACTTTTTGCCCAAATATCTTAATTTTTTCAATGTAGACAAGTTTAAGTATACTTTATCTTTCACATGATATTTTGTAACACCGTAAAATGAACTAAGATGAACTAGAACCTCGTGAGGGTTTCTTGAGTTAATTTGAAGTTAAAATGATTTGCATTAATTTGCTTAGGCAGTGTGTGAAATTTGGTTAAGCTTGGATGTCAAACCTCCAAGAACGTCCATGACGTTTGGATGGTGTGTTTTAGAATGTACTTGTGTGGCTTGACGTGTTTGAGTGAGTTTTACGTGTTCATTTTACTCAAAATTGATGTGGAATGTTCCTATGATTTATAAGACTATGTTTAGGGGTTTAATGTTCAGACACGACCCCAACTAGGACCCACTAGGGGCCCTAGATGAGGGCCCAAGACTTTTGTCAAAAACTGCCTGACAGTGTTCATCAACTGGACCAGTCGACGACCAGTTGACCATTCGACGGCTCATCTATTTGGTCCGTTGATTTGACATGCAGGTCTGCAGGCTGAGAGTTGCAGAGCCTACCAATGAAAACCCATAGACGGGGTGTTGGTTGACAAACGACCCATTGTTTGTGAGTCGTGGATGCTGCCTGCAAAAGCTGTCTCGCCTGTTGCCAGATGGGGGTGTCTTTTGTAAATTTACCCCATGTATTTTAGGAACCTAGGATGATATTTTTAGGGTTTTTAAGTTATATTAAATTAGTTTTATGTCCTAGACCTAGACAAGACCCCTCACTTCAAATATTCAAACTCTCTCAAAGGCACCATTGGAGCTAAGAGTCAAGGAGGGAAACAAGGGACGGGTTGGACGTGTTCATTAACAAAAATAGTGGGTTTCCTTCTCATTGAGGTATGGTATCCATCCCTGAACCCCCTTACATTCAAGGTGTCATTTACAAAAGATTTCTAAAAGGGTTTTCAAACTCTACTTTCTTGTATCTTTGATATTAAGCATGGTTCTTCATGTAAAAGTGTTTTAATGATTAAAATGTGTTTCTTCTAGTATGATTTGATGATGTTAATGTCAGAACCCCAATACTTATGTTTATGCATACTTTAAACTTTTAGCTTAAGAAATAAGTTAAATAGATATGTTTGTGTATATTATGAACTTTGGTTGTCTTGTGTTGTTATTATGAGTTAGATACTTCCCTAAGAGAGTTGGTATTATGAAATTTTGAGAAAAGTTTTTATAGGTGGTAATGGTTTTGATAAATCGTGAGTTGCGTGTATTGCATAATTTTTATTATATATTGCTCTTGAGTGGTACAGTCCACCTTCTAGGTGGCGGTGTTTATTTGATGAACTTGATATCATTTAATATGTAATGTGAGCGTTGATTTAAAGGACTAATATGTGAAATGAAGTTATATTGAAGATGAGTCTTGTATTGCGTTTTGAGAAGCATTGAATTGCATGTTTGGCTTAGGTTATGCCTAAATAATGGATATGAATATGTGAAGCTTAAGAAGTGTGTGAATTGATGAATGTTGGTTTAAAGCATGCATAGAAGTAGTTGTAAATGAAATAATTATTATATGCTAGATTTTCTCACAAGTATATACACACACACAAATAAATGAATGTATGGAGCTAAGTTGAGTGACTCAAGGAATTTGAGATGGACACTCTTTGTGAGTAAAGATGAAGTGTTTACTAGAAACCTCACTACAACCTTAGTGATTTTTAAGATAGTTCAGAGGATTAATACCCTTCGTGAGGTTGAATGTGGTGTTCACTAGTTATCCTTAGCATTTACTTTAAAATTTTTAGAATCCGTGGGGGTTATGTCTAGCGCCGAGAGGATATGAAAAAGAGGTGGTTACACTTCTGAGTTAAGACGTTGTATTCCAATGTACCTCTTGAAATGAGTACTCCTCATTAGTAGAGGATGAGTTACTTAGTAGTAATCTCTTTATCCCTTAGCTATTCACCCTCATAGGTGTAGCTATTAGGCAAGCCATGTAAAAGCTAAGAGAACGACCTTACCTTAGGCAAGTGATGATCCCTCATCCGATAGGGGTTAATATCAAGATTCTATGTCTATTTCTCTTTGTCTATGTTGGTTAATCTATCCCCATGAAAAAAAAAAGAATGAACTAAGTCTTCTAAATGAACGTGTTACTTAGGGTAGGTAGTGGTATGGGATTCTATCTATCCATTGCACTAAGTAGGACCTTCCTAAAGGGAAGACTTGGTGCCAAACCTTCTAAAAGAGTGTACTACTTAGGGTAGGTGGTGGTATGGGAGGCTATCTATCCATTGCACTAAGTAGGCATTCCAAAAGGGAAGTCTTTGGTGGTTTATTTAGTGTTCTGCTAATGTCTTATGTTTTGAGTGGTGACTTGTTCTCTCAATTGGAGTAAGCTCTTGGTGGAAAGTCTTAAGGATCTCATTGGTGTGAATTAAAGGAGATGTTAAGACATTTCCTTCATGTCATACATTGGAGAGTCTAAGGATAACCTCAGTTAGGAAACTTTTACATAAATGAGGTCACTTCCTCATTGGCAATAACTTGGAAATTCACTATCTTTGGAGTCACTTTAATTCACTGTAATTTTTTTTAAGTTTATGTAAAGTGATCCATTCAAGGGAATCCATTAGGATAACTAAGTGGCAATAGTAGTATGGAATGCTACTCTCACGTTGCACATAGTGTGACCTGTAAGTACTGTTGGAGAAGGGTAACTACATGCAGTCCGTATGAATAAATGTTTGGCACATGTTTAACCAAGAACGTGGACTTGATTTCCATACGATGTAATCCTATGGTTTGAAATCATAATGATCGCTTTTGTGTGCCATGAAGGGGGTGTACGGGCAGTACCTTATTGTCTTACCTTAGGGGGTCTTAGGATGACTTTGTTAGGAAACTTCAATGGAAAAAGGGTTCACATGACTTGGACTATGCACTTCACTGTAATGTATTCAATGTAATAGTCCTACTGTTACTGTAATATGTGGTTTTCTTCAAAATTGTGAAAGTTCTACTTTATGTATTAAATTATGATAATTTTACTATTTCAACTCTTAAATCATGATTTTTTTTTATTAAGATCCTTTGGGGGGGTAAGGGGCAGAGCAATACCCCTAGGCCTTAACATTTATAAAAGTAAATTATACAAGGAGGGGGGCATAAACCTTACCTCCAATCCTAAGATGGTTCAGAAGTCCACTTTCCTAAGAAGGGAGTTCGACTTATCCCCATACAATAAAAGAGAAACCAAAATACTAAGTACCTAAATGGGATTAACTTATGCCAGATGTTCTTACTACAATTATTTTTCTCCTTCCTATGACAAAAGTGTTCCCAGGCAGTAGCACAGGAGAACTGCCCTTTCTCAGAAGTTTTCCAGACCGCCTCGTCCAGCATGTTTTCCTGAAAATTAATGTCAGTATTCAAAACTTTTGAAATCAGTAATGGAGGAACCCATTGTCGAAGCAATGTTTCGTTCCATCTTCCATTAATGAGAAAATAAGAAATAGTGGTGTTGTTTAGGCTCCTGATATGATTGCATTGAGGAGCAAGAGGGCCGTCTCCTAACCAATCATCCCACCAAAATGAGCTTCTGCAAGAGTTGATTCTCCATTGAATTTGGGATTCGGCAATGGCTTTATTTTTCATCATAAAATTCCAAACCAAAGATTGCCCCGTGTGTAATATTTTTGCTACCGGATGAGCCCTTTGACGGTATTTTGCTCTCAAGAATCGACCCCATAATGTCTGTTGGCTTCTGAAAATTCACCACTGTTTATGTTGTAATGAAACACACACATCTTCAAGACGTCTTATACCAATACCTCCATCATCCAAAGGAAGGCACATCGTATCCCAAGAGGCCCAATGATACTTTCTTTTTTCCTTGTCCCAACCCCAAAAGAAATATGCCATGGCTTTCTTGATATACAGGATAGTTGTTTTAGGAGGAGAGATAGTTGACATTGTGTGGATAGGAATGGATTGTAGAACATGTTTGATCATAGTAGCCTTCCCACTAAAACTAAGAATCCTTTATTGCCATCCCGTGATCCTTTTGGGTGATCTTTGCGACTAAATCTGAATAGTAAATGATTCTTTACCACCAATGTAAAGAGGGCACCCAAGGTAGGTAATGTGACTGTTTTTCTTAGTGAAGCCTGTGATTTCTGCAATCACATTGATGACCTCTCTGGGAGCGTTCGATGGGACCATGAAATGACTCTTGTCTTTTTTATGAGTTGATCTGAGACAGACTCATATTTGGAAAGAGTTTTCATAATCATATGGAGAGTATCTCTAGTGGTGGAAGAGAAGATAATGATATCATCCGCAAAGCTGAGATGATTAATCTGTGGGCCTCTACTTTCCATTCGAAAGTTCTTGTAATACTGTTGTTGATGAAGCATATTATGCATCCGAGACAGCACCTCTGCCCCTAAAATAAATAAGGACGGCGATAACAGATCACCTTGTTTGAGACCCCTTGTTGACTTGAAAAAACCATGCCGGTACCCATTAATAATAACATAATACCAGTTGTTGCTCAAAAATTCTCCATACAAGGTCAATAAAATTCTCACAAAAACCCATTTTTCGCAAAGCCAAACAAGTATACGACCATGACACTCTATCGTATGCCTTGGCCATATCGAGTTTGATTACCACATTGTCAGCTTCATTGGGTTGTTTGATACGATGAGTGATCACTTGAGCCAACATAATGTTTTCCGAGATACTTCTTCCCTTAAAAAATCCCGACTGATTCTCAGAAATAAACTGAGGTAAAATACCTGCTATTCTGAAACAAAATATCTTGGAATTAATTTTGTTGGAGAAATTACTCAAGCTGATAGGTCTGAACTATGAAAATTTATTGGGATGATCAATTTTAGGAAGAAGAACAAGACAAGCATGTGAAAAATATTTAGGCAAAATATTTCCACAAAAGAAATGTTGCACAGCCTTTAGAACATCTTCCTTAATAATATCCCAACATGATTGATAAAAATTCCCTCCAAACCCATCCGAACATGGAGCCGAGTTAGGATTCATGGAGAAAACAACCTTTTTTAATTCCTCCATAATATGCATTTGTTGAAGAAGTTGGTTCTGCTCATCTGTAACTATCCGGGGAATACAGTTAAGAACCTCCTCACTATTTCTGTCTGATTTGCCAGTGAAAATATTTTGAAAGTACATACAAGCTTCTTTGGCAATGTTCTCATCTCCCTGTATCCAAGTATCCTTATCTGTGTAAATTCTGTGGATAAACAACTTCCTTCTCCTTCCCCTTATCATAGATTGAAAGTATTTGGAATTGGTATCCCCTTCTTTGAACCGTTGGAGCTGAGTTTTTTGCTTGAGTATGGAAGTTTCCAACTTCATGTATTTGATGTATTGAGCATTAATAAGATGAAGTCTGGCTCTGTTCTCCTCTGAATTATTTTGTATGACATTCTCCTCTGCCTTTTTAACCTATTATTCAAAATCTATAACCATTGAAAAGATGTTGCCATATTCACTCTTAGACCATGTACTCAAGGTAGAAGCCAATTTCTTCATTTTGGATGAAGTTTCCACATAGGATCACCACTTCCTTCCTCTTGCCAAGAGCTTTGCAAAATATCCTTGAAATTTTCATTTTCAGTCCAACAGTGCAAAAACATAAAATATTTTACTTTTTTTTGGCTATTCTCATCTCCATTTCCATTAAAAAGGGGCAGTGGTCCGAGCCAATAGCAGGAAGATGAGAGATAGTAGTTTGTGGCATACATTCCAACCATTTATCGTTGACCATGGCTCGATCCAATCTTTTCCACATTCTTGCTTCACCGATTCTTTGATTACACCAAGTGTAATGTTGACCACTGTAGCCTATGTCCATAATACCGCAAGCCTCAATGATATCAATAAATTCCAGACTTTTGTTCATATTATAGCGTATGCCGCCATGTTTTTCATCAGTTGACGTAATGATATTAAAGTCTCCAATCGTACACCATGGGCTATCCATATTGGAGATATGATAAAGTCTTTCCCAAAGAGGACTTCTTAAGTGTTCCTTACACTTAGCATAAATAAGAGAAAAAATAAATTTCTCATTGTGTTCAACATGTTTGGCCCAACAAGTGATATGTTGATCATGAATTTCCAAAATATCACATTCCATATCATTGGTCCAAAAAAGCCAAATTTTTCCATTATTATTACAAAGAGCATTATCCATAGACAAAAGAAGCTTGTATTTGTTGATTTGAGAGTTATCTGCAAAAGGTTCAAGAATAGCAATCGTAGACAAATTCTGCATTTTCTTGAGATTTTGGAGTCTTTCCAAAGAGCCTTGGGTGTTGATGCTCCTAGCATTCAAACATATTGTACTGATCATTAAAAACCTTTACTTCGTGACCTGGTGTTGGGTCTGCTAGTATTAGGAGATGTGCTTGTTGTGACGGTGTTTTTATATTGTCTGACTCCCTTTCTACCCCTTGGAGATAAACCTTGTTGAGTAGTGACTTCATGGATTTAAGACTCAAACTCACTTTGGAAAGTAGAACCAAAAGCGTTGATCAACTGTGCACTAGTTTCATCCTCTTCCTCTTCTCCCTCCTTTTCATTGAGAGATTGAGTATCTTCGTCAAATCCATCTTCTGAATTTATAACTTCATAAGCTGAGTTGTCATGGCACAGTTTTGGAGATTTATTTTCTCTTTGAATCTGCTCATTATCACACTGCAGACCTGCCTCTCTTTGAATTCTTCTTTTAATTGCTTCTCTTTTCTTTTTTCTAGGTCTGCCTTGTGATCTATTGTTTAGTGTTTCGATAGGAGTTTTATCTCTCTGCTGCTGATGCCTACAATTAACAGTATATTGTTTATTTCCAGCAGCATTTATACTCCCAGCTTTATGATTTTCAGCTCTTTTCAAACTCTGATCAGCCTCATAATTTTGCCATTGACTGGAATTTTTCTGCTTCCCCTGATTGCTGGAATTTGGAGACTTATTTGATGCGGCTCTAAGGTCTCTCCTATGGTCCGAGTGATCAAAAACCAGAGTTCCTTTCCCCCCTTTGGATACCCCTTCCTGCAGATTCGTGGGTTTCCCCTGACACCCTCCATCCATACCTCCATCAACTTCAACAGCCAACTCAACATTCACAATATTATCAGCAGCATTTATAGGGGATTGTTGGGGTGTAGGGAGAGATAAGTCAAAACCTATTGTTTTGCATTATTGGCTTGTTAATGTGTTTGATACTAAAATGTCCCTTTTTATATGATTTTTGATATGCCATACTTAGTACATTATTTTCTACTAACCCCATACAGTTCTATACTATAAGTATAGGTTGGAAGCAAGGTTTAAGGCTAGAAGGAAGAGTTGGGAAAGTTTCTCTCAAGACAAAGTATGTCCTCATATATTCGAGTTCATAGTCCTTTTCTTAGTTTCTTCTTTAAAGACTTATCATGTATTTATTTTTAATGTAAAGGGTCGTGTCACTAAGATATTATGACGTGTATTTAAGTTGGCTTGTGACACTAAGATTCTCTGAATATTTATGAAAGACTAGACCAGCTTGGGGCGTTTTGTGTAAATTCTCCCCAAGTCTTTTAGGACCCTAGGATGATATTTTAAAGGGTTTTAAGCTACATTAGATCTATTTTATGTCCTATACCTAGACAAGACCACTCACTTCAAATATTCAAACTCCCTTTCTACAGAAATTTCTCTCAAAGGCACCATTGGAGTTAAGACTCAAGGAAGGCAAAAAGGGCTGCTTTGGGCATTTTTATCCACAAAAATTAGTGGGTTTCCTTCTCATTATGGTATCCATCCTTAAACCCCCTTCCATTAATGGAGTCATTTCTAAATGATTTCAAAAAGGGTTTTCAAACTCTTTTTTCTTCTATCTTTGATTTTAAGCATGGGTCTTTTTGTAAAAGTGTTTTAATGATTCAAATATGTTTCCTGTAGTATGAATTTATGATTTTAATTTCAAAACCCTAGTGAACTCATGTTTATTCATATTTCAAACTTTAACTTTAAGAAATGGGTTACATAAATATGTTTGTGGATAGTATGAACTTTGGTTTTCTTGTGTTGTTATTATGAGTTAGATAATTCCCTTAAATACTTAATATGATTAAATAATCATAAAATTGGTTATAGGTTGTTGTTTTTTGGTAAAATGGTGAGTTGATTGTATTGTATAATTTTTATTATAAATTGTTGTTGAGTGGTATGATCCACCTTCTTGAAGGCGATGTTTATTTGATGAACTTAATATCAATTAGTATGTGTAACAACTGTAAAAATTGATAATATAATAAATGTTTAATGTGTCAAGAATGCTTATGATTAGACCAGGGCTCACACGGATTGATGCGCGAAGAACAAGACTTCGGAACCTTGCTACATAAAAACCAACTAAGTTGGGGAGTTAGTTGAGTTAGGAACTTTGAATCCCACAATTTAGGGATCTCGAATACAAAGAATTACTCGAAAGAGGTTTTACCAAACTTCAAAAGAGGAAATTTTAGGTTTGGAGGGTCTAGGCGTAAAATACTCTTTTTTCAGGATAAGTGTCAATCGTAATTACCCTAAATATATAATTAATTATTTAACTAATAAGGTGGAGGGGCAATTTAGGGAGAGAGACAAAATCGAGCTCTTGCTTCACCCGGGTTCGAACCTAGGTGGGAGCAGTGAATTAATGTGATTTTTATTTAAGCTATTGAATTAATATAATTACATAATATTAATTATAGCTGATTTAAAATTAAATAAAAATCAGATTTTTTAATAATTAAGTAAACCGTTTTTCACTAAGTCCTAAAGTAGACTCCTAAGCAAAATATAACTCCTACTCTCTCACATCTGTCTTTCAACTCTCACGCTCAGTCTCTCTTGTTATTTTACACGAAATTCTCTGCAAAAATAAGCTGCAAAAACATAAAATAAACACATTAGAAAACAATCGAAAGTTCTCTACACTCAAATAACTTACAAAAATATGTACAAGAAAGCAAGCAAACTTAAGAAACGAGAACTTTGCATCATCTTCTAGACGAGTTTGTGTTGAAGGTTAAGGGGAGGTTTTGGGCAGAACTTTGAAGGTGTGTAAAGATAAAACAAGGCATGGGTTTTTTTCTCTCTTATTCCCTTTTCCAAGAGACCACTTAATGTTAATATTATTTATTCGAAAACTAGGATTGTTTCCCCCCTGCATGCCCCTGTCAATAGCTCCGAATGAATCGTAGGTTCGGTATGATTGCTGGTAGATTTAGGTGTATGTTATGTTTTTATGATTAATATGATTATGTTTGTGTACTAGAAATAGTCTGAAAGGCAACCATGCATTCGAAATTATGTGCAAGTGTGTGTGTGTGAAAGTATGGTACTGTAGATGAGGTTCTTGGGTAAAGGAAATTTGATAATGTTTTTATTGTCATTTTACGTCTATAAAGCTACGTAAATCGTGATGTTCATTAAAATGGAGGCGTGACTGATTTGAGTATCAATATTTTGGCTAAAAGAATCTATAGAAAAGCACCCCAAAAAAAGTGTTATATGATATATGAACTTCCCTATGATTTTAAGTGAAAATGTTGGTGAAAAATAAGCTAAAAAAAACCTAAATTCCATCAAACTTACAAGTTTGGTTTAGTCTAAATAATGATGAATAACTCTGGATATTTATTTGAATTTAAAGGGATGCGTCTACCACGATTCGAACATGTGACCTCACCCGTACACTGTCTTAAAATCGCAAATATAGGAAATGGGGTCAAGGGGAATCGACATGGGTATGCTGGCTGAAAAAATAGAGTACAAAAAAATTAATAAAATAAAATGGGATGCATGGGAATGGAACCCACGACCTCTAGGCTGAGATTGAAAGTAAAGAAAAATAAAAGAAAGGATGTGTGAGACGTGTGAATCGAACCCATGAACTCAAGGTTGTAAAGGAGAAAGGGACAAATAAGATGAATATAAATTGAGGCTGTGGGGGCTAGATCCCACAACCTCAGTGCCAATGCATAGCTAAGTCAAACTTTAAATCAAAATAAAATAAGGAGGTTGTGGGGGTTCAAAACCCACAACCTCGTAGTCCCTAGCGAATTAAAGAATAATTAAAGAGAGGCTTTGATCCCATAACGTCATCGTCTATGCGAAATCGGACAAGAGAAATTAAATTTTAAATAAAAAATAAAAGGGGTTGTGAGGGTTCGATCCTACAACACTTCGGCCAATTAAAAAGAGAATCCACGGAGAAAATTAAAGATAGAATATTGATGTTGGGGCTCGATCTAGGTTGCCTATGTCATGAAGACTAAAAATAAAGTCAAGAAAAAATGTATGTATTGTCCAAGGGGTTCGAGCATGGGTTCCCTTGCCCAAATTTACGTATTGATACATAAATCGTACATGAATTAAATGTTAAAGAGTAATGCCACCTACTTAGATTGAAATCGAGATCTTGGCATGCGTACAAGATACATAAGTCTTTTACTACATAATCTTAGGAAGATATGAGTCGCCTAAAAAACTATGAATGAAGCGTCATAGATTATATGCATAGACCCATAAGTATAGTATACGATTAAAATAAGTGAACAGATGTATATAATGAAATGATGAAACCCTCAAAGTGCTAACTACGAGTGTAAGATACACTAAATGTACAAGTGCATTCGCATATCATGAGGAAATGAACAATGAAGTTATGAAGTGAACTATGAAATGATGAAATGCTAGAAGGGTTAAGTAAGAGTGTGAAACACACTAAATAGCCAAGTGCACTGGCATATGATGAAATGAACATTCACGTAAAAACAGGTGAGTAATTATGATGATAAAATGTGCTAATGTTAATGAATGTGTGACAACATGATATTAGGCTAATGAAAAAGATGAGAGCAATCTCAAATGAGCCTAAGTAAATGTTACCAAAACATACTCACCTATGAGAGTGTAAAGTTAATAAAGAGACCAGTCTCTATGAACAATCTATTGAAAGTATTATGATTAACACACCTAATACTAATGATGAGATGAGAAATCATCTATTGAGCTATGATGTCCTCATACTAGAAGCCAGCTTCAATGACGTATGAGTTGAATGTAATGGAACTCTATCAGGATCACCAATAGACTAGCTATGAGCGGTGATGCCTTCTTTCAGAAGGGCGGATGTTCACATAACTCTCATGAGATCAAACTATCCGGCATTCCGGATATGGGTCTCCTTATATCTCCTAGTCCTCAAACCTATACTACCAGTATAGGGAACTGGCGGGGTTCAATTCCCATGTACGCTAGCATGTTTTGGGTCAGCTTAGCCGTCACCTCTTTTCGATGTGGGGTTTCATGACACTAGATTTCATGATGCTCACATGATCTATGTCGGTTAAATTTAAATTTCCCTATGAATGAATAAGGCCAACCTCAAATGATGCACATAATGAAACGAATGATACCAAATATGTTAGGATAGGATAATCAAGAGGTGAGTTAGATTCAAGTAATGACATTAGGTCATTCTTTGTCATTGCACAACAAACCCGATGAAAGTCTTAAACTACATCCTAGGTATACCTAGTATTTATACTTGCCCATGAATGAAATGAAATGAAGTACGTATGAATGAATGAAACAGACTTTGCGTTTTCTAAAGCATACTCCCTCGTTGAGGTCCCATATGTTGAGCCCTCATTTTTGGGAAGTCTTAATGTCAAGTCCATGATTCCAAGGTCCCATGCCATACGAATGAATGATATGAACAACTTTATGTGTTATATAATTTGTTGATATGTGCTATGTAAAATATGTTATGTGATGCTTGCAAAACGATAAGTTTGATGATGCATGTTACACTCATGGAATGACTTTCAAAACCCAAATTTGGCTGGTCCATTGACTTTCCTGATCCAAATTTTGCAAGTCCACTGACTTGACTTTCAATAAATCATGTTGCTAAGAAAGAGTTATTCTTTCTCATGCATGTGGTTGGTGTGTGCTTTCACATACCCATACGTAGTACAAGTTTGTACTAATTCCATAAAAATATCTACTTTTAGGTGCAAGCACAATTGGACGTTAGATCTTACAGTACAACGTTGCAGCTATCCGTACGTGGAGCATTTATTCAAACATGGTAGGCCTCATGCTTTCGAGGGTCTTTACTTTTATTAGCTAGATTAAATGTAGGATTTAGCTAGTGGAGCATGTTCCCCTAGTGTTTCATTTCGCATTACATTTAAGACTTTGTATTGGTGTCGTTTTGGCAAGTACACATTTAATGCAACTACGAACTATTTCTTTCATTTGATTATCTCTATATTAAATTAAATTATGCTTATATGCAAGATGTGCTCACAAGTACACACACAAAATTAAATGAATGATTGAAGGTATGTTGAGTAACTAGAGGAGTTTTGAGGTGGACACTCTTCGTGCGCTGAGATAAAGTGCTCAGTAGCAACCTCGCTACATCTTAAGATTTTTCTAAGATAGGTCGGAGGATGAATGTCGTTCATGAGGTGAGATGTGGCATTCACTAGTTATCCTTAACCAATAGTATATAGTTAGAATCCGTGGGGATTATGTCTATCACTAAGACGATATGAAGAAGAGGTGGTTACACTTCACGAGTTAAGATGTTGTATTCCAATGTACCTGTTGAGATGAGTACTCCTCTTTAGTAGAGAATAATTTACTTAGTAGAAATACCTTATCCTTTAACAATGCGCACAAATAGGTCTAGCTATAGGGAAAGCCATATAAAAGCTAAGAGAATGAGCTTACCCTAGGCAGGATTGGATCCCTTATTTGATAGGGGTTATTATCAGGATTCCATGTCTAGCTCTCATGGTCTATGTCGGTTAAGCTATCCCCTATAAATGAAATGAATGAACTACGTCTTCTAATAAAACGTGTTAGCGAGGGTAGGTGGTGTTATGGGACGCTATCTATTCACTGCACTAACTAAGAATTCCGAAAGGGATGTCTTTGGTGGTTTGTTGAGTGTTCTTCTAGTGTCTTGTGTTTTGAGTTGTTACTTAGTCTCCCGACTTGAGTAAGATCTTGGTGGGTAGTCTTAAGGATATCCTTGGTGTGTATTGAAGGAGGTTTTTAGACATTTCCTTCATGTCATACCTTTGAGAGCATTAGGATAACCTCGGTTAGGAAACTTCTATGGAGATAAACTCACTTCCTCAGTGGAAATACCTTGGAAGTTCACTATTCACTATCTTTGGAGTCTTTTTAATTCATCGTTATTTTTTTAAGTTCTTGTAAAGTGCTCGATCCAAGGGAATCCATTTGTAGTACTAAATGGGAGTGGTAGTAAGGGATGCTACTCTTACATTGCACTAAGTGTGACCTATAAGTAATATTGGAGAAGGGTAATTACATAAGGTCTGTATGAATGAATGTTTGGCACATGTTTAGCCAAGAGTGTGGACTTGATTTTCATATGAGGTAAGCCCATGGTTGGTCATCTTAAAGATTGCTTTTGTGTGCCTTGAAGGGGGATGTATGGGAGGTCCCTTATTTTCTTACCTTAGGGAGTCTTAGGATGAATTTTTTAGGGAAACTTCAAAATAAAAAGGTTTCACATGACTTGATATATGCACTTCACTATAATGTATTCACTGTACTAGTCCTAATGTTACTGTAATATGTGCTTTTCTTCTAATATTGTGAAAGTTCTACTTTATGTGTTAAATGATGATACTTATACTATTTCAACTTTTAAATCATGAATGTTTTACTTAATTGGTATGAAAATGTGTTTTATACCAAAATGTACCTTTTTACATGATTTTACATACGCCATGCTTAGTACAATATTTTGTACTAACCCCATACTTTTCTATAATATAAGTATATGTTGAAAGAAAGGTTAAATGTTTGAAGGAAATGCATGGAAATGTTTCTCTCAAGCCAAAGTATGTCCTCATATATTCAAGGTCATAGTCCTTTTTTCAGTTTCTTTTTTTAAAGACTAATTATGTATTTATTTTTAATGTAAATGGTCGTGTCCGTGAGATATTATGTTGTGTCTTTAAGTCGGCTTGTGACGATAAGATTCTCTAAATATTTATAGAAGACTAGTTTTTATTAAAATATCTTGGAAAGTTTTAATTCCGCACTATTTTTAATGATCCGAATGTTCTCCTTCGCTTCAATGGAGTGCTTTAGGGTCGTGACATATTAAATGTGACGCCTTTTTAGATATGTGTATGAGTTTTGTCTTTCCGAATAAATCTTTAAGAGATCCTGGATAATTTTCACATTCTCCTCGGTTTGCTGCACTATTTGAGGACCAATAAGCTTTCTTTCACCAATTTCACTCAATCAAAGAGTGGTTCGACATTTTCTTCCATATAAGGCTTCATAGGGAGGCATTACAATACTTTATTGGTAGCTATTATTGTAAGAAAATTCTATCAAAGCCAACTGTTTGTCCAAACTACCCTCAAACTCCATACTGCAAGCTCGAAGCATATCCTCCAAAATTTGTATGTCTCTTTCCGACTGGACGTTTGTTTGAGGATGGAACGAAGTTCTAAATTTAAACTTAGTACCCAACGCTTCCTGCTAGCTACCCCAAAATCTAGATGTAAATTTTTGTTCTCTGTCATATACAATAGACACATGGATCTTACAATCTCATTAATGTACAACTCGGCTAACCGATCAAGTTAGTAATCAATTCTAATTGCTAAGAAGTGAGCACTCTTTGTTAAGCTATACACAATTACCCATGTTGCATCATGATTTCTCTGACTGCGAGGAAATCTTTAAACAAAGTCCATAGTTATGCTCTCCCATTTCTATTCTGTCATCGCAAAGGGCTGTAGTAAACGAACCGGGACTTGATGTTTTGACTTTACTTGTTTACAAACAAAACATTTTTTAATGAACTCTAAAATTCATACCATTCCACCAATAATTTTCTTTGATAGTCTGGTACATCTTTGTACCTCCAAGATGCATTGCATATGGTGAAGTATGTGCTTCTTTCAATATTTATCTCCTCAAGTTGCCATCATTAGGGACACATAACCTGTTTTGATAAAACAAGACACCACCCTTTGTTAATGCAAAATCAAGCTTCTACCTATTTTTAACCTCTCTAGTAACTTTTACAAGTTTCTTATCTAACTTTTGTGATTCCTTCACTTGTTCAAGTAACATTGGCTTTACTGGCGAATTAGCAATAACTGACACATTTGAATAAGTTTTTAAACAAACACTCATGGCTCTTAACTAAAGTAGTAATGTAAAAGGACTCAACGAAATGCTTGCAAAATATTTTTGACTCAAGGCATCGGCAACCACATTAGCTTTACCTTGATGATAATCAATCATGCATTCATTATCCTTGATGAGTTCAAGCCATCTATGTTGTCTTAGGTTCCACTACATTTGAGTACCCAAGTAATTTAATCTCATGTGATCAGTGAATATATGACATTTGTCTCCATACATATAATGTCGCTAAATTTTTAAATCAAACACTATAGCAGCAAGTTGAAGATCATGAGTAGAATAATTTAATTCCTACGGTTTTTATTTCCGAGAGGCATAAAATATTACCTTCCTTTATTGCTTTAAAACACATCATAGACCATTGTCAGAAGCATCATTGTACACTACATATTCTTTACCATCAATTGGTAGAGTAAATATAGGCGCTTGAGTGAACAAGGATTTAAGTGTTTCAAAGCTATTTTGACATTTTTCATCCTAAATAAACTTTACTTCAATCTATAAGAGTTTAGGCAAAAAGGAGGCAATAATGGAAAAGCCTTCAACAAATCTTCTATAGTATCTTTGTATGCCCAAGAAACTTCTTATTTCATTCGAACTTTTGGGAGGTTTCCATTCAACAATTGCCTATATCTTACTAGGATCCACCTACACTCTTTCACCTGATATAACATGTCCTAGATTAGACTTCTCATCAATCCAAAACTCACACTTAGAATGTTTAGCATAATGTTTTTTATCATTCAAAATCTACAAAATGATCCGGAGGTGTTTATCATGGTCTTCACTTCTTATGGATTATATTAAGATATCATCTATAGAAACAACCACAAACTGATCGAAATAAGGCTTGAATACTTTAATTATTAGATCCATAAATACCGCAGGAGCATTTTTTAATCTAAATGGTATCACCAATAATTAATAATGAACATACTTTATTCTAAAAGCAGTTTTGGGAATATCATTCTCTATAACACGTTGTTGGTGGTAGCCAAACCTTAAATCGATCTTTGAGAATACTTGAGCACCGATCAGTTGGTCAAACAAATTATCAATCTTTTGTAATGCATATCTATTATTTATGGTTATTGTATTCAATTGTCTATAGAAAATACAAAGCTTATGAATGCCATCTTTACAAATAAAATAGGGGCTCCCCAAGGAGAAACATATTGTCTAATAAAACCTTTCTCAAGACGTTCTTGCAATTGATATTTCAATTCTCTTATTCTGCTGGAGCCATTCTATAAGGAGTGAAAAAAATAGGGTTAGATCCAGCAATAAGATCGATTGGAAATTCAATTTTTTTACCGAGGGAAATCGAGGAAGGTTTTGTGGAAAGATGTCTGGAAAATCACATATAACAGCTATGTCCTTGATACAAGGACTCTCCAACTCTGTATCAACTATGTGAGCAAGGTATGCTCCACAACCTTGACAGATCAACTTTCTTGCCAAGGCCGATAAAATAATATGACATGTCAAAGATTTTTTACCTTGTATAATGATATGTGAATATGCAGGATGTTTAAAAGTGACAAGCTTTGACCTACAATCTACGACTGCATGATATTAATATATCAAGTCCATCCCCATCATAACATCAAAATCGTTAAAGGGCATTTCAATCAAATAAGCAGGGAAGACTAGATTTTTAATAAAGAAGAGACAATCATGATAAATTCGATTACACATAACCTGATAAACCAATGGACTTTCAACAATCACATTATAATTAAGTCTTATGGATTTCAAATTTTCAGGAGGCACAAGTGATGAAAAAATATAGGAATATGTAGGACAAGGATCAAACAATGTAAACACACACAAGCCAAATAAGTTAAATTTACTGACAAACACGTCTTGTCCATCTTGATCATCCACTGCCTCATAGCATAACCGCATATAGTACCCTTTTGTCCACTATCTTGATTAATTCCACTTGCACCCTCTAGTTGGGTTTTTCTAAGACTTGCACCTTTATTAGTTTGAGGAGTATTAACCTAAGGCTAATGAACCGAACCTTCAGTTTTCGTGGAAGGAGAATTATTAGGATTACGACATTGCTTCCTTTATAATGAAAGATCCCACAATTAAAATATGCACCTGAGGCCCTTCTGCAAGTATCAAAATTATTCATTCCACATTGCGGTCAAGTGGGAATGCTAGGGTTGCCTTGGACAAAATTTGAAGTTCTAGTTGTACAAAAATCTTATCTGCTTGCTTCTGTTTTGATGACCAATTAACACTATTAGTCTTAGAATTATCAAACCTTCCCGTTTTTGATGGACCTCTAAAATCTGATCTTCATCTTTAATGACCAACTTCAACCGTCCTCTCGAACATTCCCTACGATAGAACAACTATCACTAAGCTTTATGCTTAGTGGTGTAAAAACTGGCGCCCTTAGATTCATCAAGTCATCCTTCTCAAGTAAAGGGCAGCATAATTGAAATATAATTAGTAAATGATGTAAACAATATACAAAGAGTATCATTTTGGATAATTAAATCTAAACATCCATTAAAACCTTTTAATGGAAGAACCCATTCTTAGATTTCGAAATAGGGTTTAAGGGTTTCTTTAAGATCTTTAAAAAGCCTTAGGAATTAGCTCCTTTAATGGAAAATGAGTCATGGATGAAATAGACATACCTTAGTTAGAATATATCCACGAAATTAGGTTTAAAAACATGAAGAAGTAGGTCCTTTTCCTTGTATGTTAAAGGTTCATCAATGGAGGAATTTACTAGAGAGATAACCTTGGAGGTATTAATTTAGGGTTTTCTAAATAATGACTTCTAGCAAGGTTTTAAGACTTTAAACTATTTATATATAATTCTACCTTTAAAAGTAATCACACTTAAGAAAACTAAAATAGGAAATATTGGAATTCACCAAGTTGGTTAAGCCCGCCCAGGGACCACGCCCAACTTGATGAAGCTATGGTAAACACCACTAGACGTGAAGTGGCTCATGAAAGTTGGGTAGTAGATAGAACAAAAGCCTTGCCTCACATGCCACCAATGAAACAAAACCACCACCTTCACGATCCGTCGTAAAGACAACTGAACGTGAAGTGGATCGTAGAGCCTTAAGGCAGTGTTGAGCTAAGGTTGGAAGCCTTGGACTTTTGCTAAGGCCCTTCTTTCCTTGAATTTACACAAGCCCAAGCATCCATTCCCTTCAATAAAACACATTTTTAACTAATATTCTAGCGCGTTCTTTAAGGTTGACTAAATTAAATTAATTCCACAAGACTTTGAATCCTCACCACATTAAGTAAACACAAAAACATACTAGACTAGTTCAAAAACTTCATGGCACACAAGTGAATCTCATCTTTTAAAAAAAGTAATAAACTCATGACACAAAAGTGAAGTTCTAGATCACCCAGTTCATTTAGAGGGTTGGTACAAAAAAGTTTTAAATTTTCCACTATTTTATATTTATGCCATGAAAGTATGCTATGGGCTTGTATAAGACCTCTGAGAGATCGAATAAATTGTGTAATGTCTATGGAGTACTCTTGGGTCGTGACAAACATTTTATTAGATCCAGGTTATGAAATGGTTTTCATGACTCAAATTACACCCTAAAAGACAAGTCATCCCTCAAGTCAGAACACGGCATACTTGACCTGTTGGCGGTCTTGTATAAGCCCTTAGACATTATTCACTGCACAAATATATGAAAATTACCATATAATTAAACTTTTTCTACAAAAACATAATGCAGAAACTTTCCATAAAACTTCTAACATATGTCTAAAAAACTATCTATGACATTATGAATACAATACTCTAGGGTCACAACCCATAAAAGTCTTAACATTAAAAAGAACATAAAAGGCATAATAGAGGTGGTGTACTCGAATGTTATGAGGACTCACCAATCTTCAATTCTTGAAAAACATGGATGCTCTACCCGCCAAAGAAACTCAATTTCCTCAAGACTCTAAATTTGATTAGAATGTAGGAAAAATATGTGTTAGTACGATATGTGAAAGTTGACTAAGTACTTCTCTAGACTATCCTATTCCAAGCTAACTTGTCTTGCACCCTTTTCTAGTAAGCTCAACATAATATAATAATAGCCCTACTACCATGGAAAGCATCTCAACATTCTAACCAAGCTAATTAAAGGAAGGATACAGCCAATCGAACAACCATGCAACCAATCATGTATATTCAAGATAATCATAGTGGAGCATGAATCCTAAACCCTAAACTATAATGAGAAACTAATCTCATTCTATTACATGAAATGCACCTTGAATATAAATCAATCTACAATAAAATGCACCTTGAATGAAAGTCAAACTAACATTAGGAGAGCATAGGCATTTCACCTAAAGCTAACATGAAATTTTTTTGGCCTAACCAAGTAAAGCTAAAATGATAAAGTATCTTTACAGCACAACACCAAGCTAAACACGGGAAAGCTTGCTTCCTCCATCCCACGAAAAAATGGAAACCACCATCTCTAATATATCATCATCAAGAGTTCTTGCAACACATGACAAGGCTAAACGTGGGAGAGCTTAATTCCTCAAGCCCAAGTTAATATGAGATTTATCACCTCAAGCTACCATGAGTAGTTCAACCAAAGCATCTATGAGACTCAACATCTCAATGTACCATGTGTATTTGAACTCAAGACTCCATGAGATTTACTATCCCAAGCTACCCTTGGGACCTACCATCTCAAGCTATCATGAGACCCACCATCTCAAGATAACATGTAATTATCCTCTCAATCTTACATGATATGCAAATCTCAAGCTATCATGCCTTAATCTAATCTCACCGAGTCTATTATATATGAAGTGATCATACGATCCATCTTCAAGCTAATCTAGTTCTTCATGTCTTGATTCATTTTAGGTTCTTAGGTAAACCTAGATTTCATCTATGTGATAGAACTTGCTTCCCCTATCATGTTCATGTCTAGGGGTATAAGAGAAAGAAACCATCATCACAATCCCATAATAATGACTTTACTTCCAAATTCATAGCATCAAGGCATAACAATCCACAATCGATTATTACCTCCAATTCATTATGACCTGTGTTCAATTACATTCTTACTTCATTTAATTTGATCTTCAAAGGTAAGCCTAGGCATACATGATCACATAGGTTCAATTCAAACTTTACAAGTCAAGGCCATCATAGATCAATTAGGCCTACTTCAGTTCATATCTAATTTATTCAATCATGATCTATTAACACGCAGTACAATTTAATTAAAAAGATCAAGTTAGAACCTTCATCTTTAATGTCCTAAACACACCATGATCACCTTCAATATAAAATACTACAATTCACCATGAAAACCTCATGAAAGCATCAGATAATCATCATAGAAATATAATTAAATGCTACCCATTATATTGGGATCAAAATCAAGCGTCACCCACAATGCAATCACAACCCTTTCTAGATTGGGGTTCTTTGGATTCATAATTTAAGGAAACTGGGGGACTCCATTAATGGATGAATCCATGGATAAATAAGCTTCGCATACCTTTGATTATAGCCTTAAACCAAGCTTGAGTAAGTGGAATACTCGACATAGGTATCTTCCTCCTTTCTTTTTTCTTCTTCTTTTTCTTCTTCTTCTTCTTCTTTTTCATCTATACTAGAGATATTATCATGGACCGTGGTTTGATCTATGGGGCGTCATTTTGCTCCGTAGATCACCACAAAGGTGAGGAGGCAGAATAGGGGGACTGTTTTTGGGGTGTAGTTCCGAAACTATTTCATGATTAAAATTATTGTATTTTTATCTTAAAAGGTATATTAAATAAATAACTAAACAATCCCACAATCCCTCAATGAATTGACCAACTAAACTCCAAAACACAAACTGAAAACTAAGACTCGACAATCTGGCAGCACCTGCGATTTCCCATCCACGGATCGTTGATGGATCTACAGGACATGCATTGCAACTTTTGAGTCGGTATGGGGATCTTAATTGAAGTCAAACCTCCCTGTATTAAGTTTTCATCCACTCCCTTGACCTATGGGGCGTTGATTGATCTACTGAACATAGATAGAAACCGTAGTTCACCCAATTTGACAGTTTTAAGGACAGTTTTTGGGGGTTCGGTGGTCTTTGGGGGTTGTATCAAGACGTTTAGACACTAACAATTTCCATATACACGTTAGGAACCCTTCCTATAAATTTTAGCTCCAAACACTACATAAAACCTCATGAAACATAGTGAGGCACACAAGCACGTTTCATGGCTAACTTTCTAACGTCTTGGACGTTCTTGGACGTTTAACCTCCAAACTCTTCACATATTTAAACACTTCCTATTAATACTATAATTAGTCCTTTTATTACCTTATAAAATCATTTCACACATGTTAGGCTCTATATGGACCTAACTCATTTCCGATTCCTTACAATGGTCTTAAGATCCAAAGTTACATAATGCCACATCTAGTAGAGACTTGTTTAATGGTGTGATTCAATATACATCTATGATCAAGGGGATATAGAAAGATATAAGTCTCACTTTTTTTATTACTCTTGTTTCGTTCCATAGATATTAACTCTATATGATCTCTCTCTTATTTCCCTTGTCCAGAAGTTTTCTAGATGTGATTTCTTAGAAGGGGCGATGTCCCAAGGATTGAGGGAGAAAAAGGTGAGTTTTGATGCTTATTAGGGTTTTTTAACTAGATGAGAATATAGGAAGGTGGATTTTGAATATCGTATTTTTATGCCAATTATTGTTATATGTCACATATGAGATTTTAGGTATTATTTTGAGAATGTTGCATTGTAATGAGGTTCATGTATGATGAAATTTGTTATGGTCAAACAAAGTTCTTCATGGGATAATGTTGTGCTATAAGGTTTACTTAGAAGGTTGAATATACGCCTTAGTTCATGTAAAGGACATGAGAATAGATTTTGACAAACTTTCAAGTGATTAGTTGTCTTTTAAGATTGATTTTAATCATGGTCATGTGACGAGAGTACTTAGATAATACATACACAAGGTTGGTTGGAAGGTTCCACCAAAATAGAGGATAATGGTTGAAATGGTGTAAGTGTTGACTTGAGAAATGAGATATGGTAAATTTTGGGATTTACTTATGATCATAGGTGGTTGAGACATATAGCCCAACCTGAATTTTTATGAGTTTCCTTTAGGTGATAAACTTAGGAATAGTGGTGCATGGGTGGTAGCTGTTGATGTGAAATTCATAAACTTTTTTTAAAAGGGTATGAGTAAAATCATCAAATGGTGTAAAATAGTATTATGTGAGTAGTATGGAGGTTTATTCTTGAATTGAGTTAGCGTTGGTATTCAAAGGCTTGATCCGATGAAGATTAGATTTAAAATCACCCCATATGGGGGATAATGTGCCTAGATAATAAGGTTTTGGCTAACCTTAATGTTCCTACGTTGATCTTCCTTGAGCTTCCCCGTGTTGACAATCACTTTGAGTTATGGATATGAAGTGGAGTGATATAGATACTCATTTTGGAACTCTTGAAATACACGCCTAATGGAGTGTATGAAAACATTTGTGAGAAATTGTTCCTCCTTTAGAGTGGAATGAGGTGATGTTTAAAATAGTTTGTCTAAATCTTATATTCAATGAGAGGGATGTAGTGCTTGATTGGAAAGATATATATGTTAAAGTCCTCATGGGTGGGATAAATTTCTCTAAGATTGGTTTACCCAAAGAAGTGGATGATGAGTTTAGTAGTAAAGTTGTTCATATCCCTATCTTTTCCTTCTATTATTACTCCAGCTTGACCAAAAGTTCCTAGTAGCTTGTTCATGGTTTGGAGTGTTGCAAAAGAGAATAAGTTGCATGTCCTCCATACGATAACCGTGTTGTACATGATATACTATGTAATGCATGTTTTGAAAGACTATTATTTCATAAAAATGGATTTTTTGTAAATTAAATGTTTCTCATGAAGTTGTGCATCATAATAGGTGAAAGCATATTTGAATTCATGTGGTGGGTTATTGAACATGCTTGGTAGAACATTTGATGTAAGGGTATTTTGGCCACACATTGAGATGTTGATCTCTCTATAAAATGAGTAAAGATAAATCCCCTTTTAAAACAGGTGATTTAGCATTGTTTGAAAGTCTTAAAATGGGCTTTCTCTTGAGAAGTGATGGTGTATCTAACCAATAATATTTATATGTGCCTATGAGTTATATTACTTCCCTACATGATGCATGTTCATGAAAACTAGTGTATGGTACAAAATAAAATTTGTTAATTAACTTCTTAATGTTGTGATGTGTGTGGCAAGAGCTGATATTTTGACTTCATGAGAAAGGAAGTCTTTGGTTAGAAGTTGAGAATTTCGTCTTAAAAGAATTGATCTTTGTGTAATGCTAACATATAAGACTTATGATTCCATGTGTGTTTGTAATAATTATGAGAAGGTGGTTCCTTCTTGAAGATAAATAAACATGGCAATGTTGTGTATGTACGTGAGGGTATTCTATCTAAATAATAAAATTGTAAATGATCTGCATTACTCATGAGTTGTGTGCATCATGTATGAAATACTTAATTGCCTCATGAGTTGAAATGTTGATCATGCCTATGTGTGCATTAAAGCTACTACATCATGGACATTATGATGAATTGAGGAGTATGACTAAAGTTGAAGAAAGTCGTTCCTCAAAATGGCAATGAGTATGATGAAGCATGTGTGTACTATGAGTTTGTGGATGTAGTTACTACTTGCTTATGTTGCATTGAGTGCATAATTGTATGTAGTTTGTGTTTCTTTGTATGTTTGTTACATTAAAAATGATTTTGTGTATTGTAAGCTGTGAGTTGGGTCATAGAATCCATAGAAGTGTTTTAAGTGTCATTCAAGGACGAATGTTTCAAAGTGGGGGATATTGTAATAACCCTCAAAATGAAATAGGATGAAATAGATCCTCACATTAGTTTTATGAGTTAATAACTTGTTAAAATAATAAATAATATTTTTGAAGTCGGTGTTATAGAATTTTGAAGTCAAGCGTCAAAAGGACGACCAAGACGTCCTGAAACTAGTCATTTGCATGGTAGTGTGTCCTTGTATGTTTGCCTTGTTTTGATGGGTCGTTTGGAGTCTAAATTAATGGAGGTGACCCTTATGTCTAAATAAAAAAGTTTAGAGTCAAAACGTCTGGTTACGATTCCCCAAGGATCAGCCTAGGGGTCCTTGAGGAGGACCCAACCTTGGGACAACAAGCTGCACAAGGCAGCGGCCAATTGCTCATCCATGAAACCATACCGTGTAGAGGACTTGGTTCACCCATGGCCAAAAGGTGTAGTCGACATTGTGGATAAATCACGGAATATATTATCCCAAAAATTATTTTTAAAAAATCATAAGGGAACAGCTCTGCGACGAGGACTTGTTCCCCGAGGATAATTCAAAAAATAAAAGTAAAGTTTGACTTATTTGAAAAGGTGCAATCAATGTGGGGTTATCTTTTGTACTTTGGAATCGGTTATAACGGTTTATAAATCAAATTTACCCCCATTACTAACTCAAAACTCAAATACACAATAAGAAATAAAAAATCCAAAAAACTGTTCATTCCAAAATTCTCTCAAACCTTCATTGGAGGCCAAACTCAGGCTTAAGATAGAAGATGCATTTTCAACTGATTTCTTCTTCAACTTCATGGGTATTAAATCAATAAGGTATAGTAATCCTTTATTCTCAAATAACCTTTCATTAAAGAATTTCTATCAATGATTTTCAAAAAGGATTCAAATACCAAAATTCCCAATTTTAAATCTAAGTATGGGTTCCTTGTCAAACGTTTTCTTAGTCACTCTACTGTTGAATAAGTTTTGAATTGTTATTTTCATAATGATTTACGATTGAATTTATGAAATAACCCATGGTCTTGTGATCTTTATTACATGTTAATTAAATTATGCTTAGTTTATGATGTATTGTCGAGTACAACTGCTATCGACATGAATTAATTATTAATTGTTTAGGATTGATCTATGACCATCATAGCTTTGAATATAGGTAAGTTTACCTAATTTCCTAGTCTTTAGTACTGGGTAATTGATGTTGTATGATATGGTCCACTTATGGTGTCAGTGTTTAATATTTTGTCTATCTTTTACAAGTTGTGATCATGGCCTTGAGGGCAATAAATGTATATTGAATTTATGTAATGATTATAATGAATGTGAAGGTTATATTTGTCATTACTAGATACCATGCCTATATCAAGAATTATTTAGTTAATCAACTACGTGTTGCAATAGATACTCATACGCTACAGTTATAACCTTTACAATCGACAACTGGACCTAATGAAACACTTTCAGAATTAAATCCTTCCATTTGCACTGCAACCGTTTCCATAGTATCTTTACATTTAGTCGGTTCATACAAATTGTCGCCTTAGGTACTCTATTGCAACAGTTAAACCAATTATTTTCCCTCAACTATTTCCCTCTGCTTATTTCACTACACCCGCCAAAAGAATTTTTTTAAAAAAAAAATTGTAAAAGAAATATAACAGACCTATTTTTAATCCAAACTGATAATCTCTAGTATTCAGTCTCACCCTTACATCTCCTTAAAAATCAACGATCTAGATCAAGACAATTGGTTTACCTATTTTAATCTACCAAGAGCAAAACCCTTAGTAAAATTTGACACCCCACCCTTCACCATAGCAGCGCAACGGAGCCTGCTCTTTCTTCTCCTCCCTACTTCATCGTTGCTTCCCTTCAATCCCATTGAGAGAAACAATAACCAGAAGCCCCAGCGAGCAGACTCCATCGACAGAAACCAAAAGTTCCACGGAGCGAGATCAAGGCAATGTCGCCTCTTTCTCTCTTTAAGCAAAGACGAGAGAACAACAACACCAGCAGCAACCGATATCCCTAGCGTCTCCCTCCATTCAATTCTCTTTTCAAGAAGCTGCGGAAATGACCAACAGCACCACGGAGATGCCAACGTCTGGTCTTCTCTTTTCCGTTCTCCGATCAGTGAGCTACGAGAAAGGAGCTCCGACGCAGCCACATTCATCTCAAGAGAGTCAATTTCTATCACATGAGTATCGATAGTTCTATCCTAATTTTTACCTGATTTGAATTTTGTGGTAAATGTTTTGTTGTTTACACTAGTTTGGAACTAGAATGAAATATCCCCCCTTTATCAAGTATATTTTTTCCAATTATATTTTTTTGGCATGGCCTTTTTTGTTTGTTTGTGGTTGTTTAGATTTGAAGGAAGTTGCATCATTGATTGTAGGTGGAGCATATACAAGTGAAGTGCAGAAGATATAGAGGGCTATGAGATTTACCATGAAGCTCAAGAGCAAACATAACGCTTCAGTACTTTCTACTTTTTGGCCTAGTTTTGTGAATTTGAATGAATGTCAATTTTTTAACATTCTAGGATTATTTTTATGTTTAGGATAATTTTTGTGAACATCAATGTATGTGAACTATTTAATTGTAAATCAGGATCATGTGTACTTATCTTTATTATATGGATACGACTAGTTGAAGTACATATTGATTTAATATTTTCTATTATTATATTACAGTTTACCATTTAAAAAGCCTATAGTAATAGCTTATAACATTGTTGCAATAGTTTAGAAGTACCGTTGTAATAGAGTATACTGAGTTGTATGATGAAATTGCTGCTATAGGTCTTTTGCAATGGTTTGCAACTATTGCAGAAACCGCAGAAAAGTGTCATCCTAGACTGAAGATTAATTGTTGGTATAGATAGTGTGTTGCAACAGTGTACAACTGTTTCTATAAAACCTTTACTATAGATATATCGCAACCATATTATATGCAACACACCAGTTTCCATTTCCATAAAGCATTTGACAATGATTATTCTTCTGTTGCAACAGACCTGTTTTCTAGTACTGTGTAGTCCTCAATTTTAATAACATGGTCTAGTTGTATTGATGACGTGAAGAAGAATGTGTTTGTTGATGTTGGGGTAATGTATGGTTTACAAGTTTGGTTGTGATGAGTACCATTTTAGAATGACCTCTACCTATATGAACCGCATATGAATATGTGAGATTGTGCATGTTAGGATCATCTATTCTAATGTTCAATATGCTCTTGTCTCCTATGATGTAATATGAATGTGTGGTCTATAGTCCCTAAATGCTATATATGTTAGTTGTTCTTGACTTAAGGGATATTCTACATATGCTGTGATCCTTGGAGGATTGTATCCTCAACAACTAAGTTATTGCTCTTATATGATCATGATCACCAATATGTACACACACACTATATGCATGGCATTGAGTTTAATATGTTTTGGGTGTTGATTGAAAGAAAAATTCTCATACACATCTTTATGTCTTCTTATGTATGAAAAGTATATGATAAGTGAAATATGAACATGTGTTGTCCAAAGGTGGCTATGTGAATGGCTTTCTCACATGTGTATACACACGTACACATGAATGTATGAATGAATAAGGTTTGTGACAAATTAGTGGAAGTGAGTCTCTTAAAAGGTGTTACTCAATTGTATTCTAAAGTAGACTATGTTATGAATATTGTATGATTATGTGGAAGGACATTCTCATATAAAGTAGGTTCTATGATGAAAGGATATTCTCATTGCCACATCCGGGCAGCGCCGCCTAAACATAATTTATAACACCCCTAAGATACTAGACCAAGATTTACATGTCGATACATCATTGTTTCATTACTATAAGGTGTTTTATTCTCTTTTTGGGAACTTGGAGTTTTGTGATAAGTGTAAATGTGCCAAACATAAGTTATCATAATTTAAGGTATTGTATGGTGGTATTTATTTAAATTGACTAATTAGAATTAAAAATATGTACTTGAATGTTTTCGTATCGAGTATATATGTATGATTATCTATATGAAATTTGGGCAGCGCACAATTTTTCGGGCAACACCTATTAGTGTCATCTATCCATGTGATAAGGATAATTTGTGCAGCTATACATTTCACACCTCTTCTTGTCAATATCATATGAATTCAAGTATATGAACCTTAAAAAATTAGCTAAATATTTTTTCTTCAAAATCAAAAGTTTTGGATGAATTCGACAAACAAACTTCTCCTGGTAAGTGATGAAAAAGATATGTTTCTTAGTTGGGTAGTCTTTTGTGTTTTAAGCATATCTTATATTATTAAACTTCATTTTCGGTGAATAAACATGATTTAAAAAGATAATTCGTAGTTCTACAACCCTTATGCCTATTGAAAACTCTAATTTTTCTGTTATGGATTTGAAATATTGGATGTAACATAGGACAAGTTCTATCGAGCTACTAGAATTAGAAATCTTGTATGTTCAATTGTTGGTACTTTGATTATATCTTCTATGCAAAAAATATTCTAAGATTATTCTTGATTATTTGCAATCTTAATAGATGAATATACATCTTTTATGGAGGATTTAAAGTCCAGTGTTGATGTTTCCGGTTTCAAAACTATGTTGCGACATAAAGTACTTTTGTTGGCCAGGATCACTACTTTTGGAGCTTTGTCATATTTCTACCGGCTAGGATTACTTCTGATGATCATCCCATTTTACATTGACATTATTGAGATACTAGTAATTAAGTAATTTATTTAATCGTATTTTTAAGGATGTATATACTCGTGAACAAGTTGAGGACCTTCATACATTTGTTGGTTTACGGTCTGAACTCTTGAAGTCATGTTGGACTATTTCTTTCCTAAAGTGTTGAGGTTTGTGTATATAATTGTACTTGTACTATTTTTATCTGCAAGTATATTTGAAATATTATCTTGGTACTTTGGTTATCTGTTGTCACTTTGCATTGTAGTGTTGTTGTCATTTCTAATGCTAAAGACTCTTGTGTAGCTCACTTGTACGAATTGTTTGATAACTTGGCATTCTTGTCATACAGTTAGGATCTAGACTAAGTTATGAACTTGTGGAGTGTGACAAACACCCTCACCTCAACCATGGTTCGAGATAACTCGCTGAACATCTCTCCTATCACAATCTGTCATTTACTCTATGTATCTAACCCTCACCACACTTGGGCATTCAACATTTCTGACTTTTACTATCTGTTGGACATTGTGCAGACTTGGGCATTTACATGAAATGTCGAGAAACGAGAGGTTGTGATACTCTGGCTGGCAAGATATATGTCCGTATGTGGTGAGAGAGGTTAGTGGGTTTCCTCACCACGGGGTGCATACGAATGTACACTTTCACTTTGGTGACCAAGTAAATCTTGCTCGTGGTACGGAATACATTTGACTGAGTCAGTCCGACAACCTTGTAACTTGAGATAGAGAAATTATGGTGGCTGCATTGTTTGTCGGGATTGAGATAGATTTTACCCGCTTGCTATTGGCATATATAAATGAGATTGTTTTCAATACCACCACCACTTAGCCATTCCCTTATATGATATTTGTGATTTGCAGCGATGTTGGAGTCCCTATTTTGTACAGTGACAAAGTGGTGTGTAAAACCTCATCATTTCAATGACCTATACTAGAGGCTCATATGTTGTTTAATGATTGATTTAGACTTAAAATAGTGTAAATAACATGGTTGAGAAAGATTGGAGCCCGCATTGGACCAAGCAAGATGCCAATAGGCAACACCTTTTGTTCTTTGATGGAAAAAGTCCGCGCCGCGGACTTGGTTCACCCAAGGTCAAACGTGAAGCTCACGTTTGCGGGAACAAATCCTCGATACATACTTGTTCCCAGACGAAAAATCTGCAAATAGAATTCGAGTTTGACTTCATTAAAGGATCAATTTACGTAAAGGGTCTTTTTGGAATTTCATGGGGGGCCTATAAATTAAATTCCCATAAGTTTTTCCTCACAATTACTCACTCAAATCAAAATCCCAAAACAAATCCCAAAAGCTCCCTCTTCTCTCTACATTCTCTTTGTAATCATCCCCCATTCAAGAGTTTTTGAAGCTTGAAGAAGAAGACTAAATCCCTCAAATATCTACTCAATTTTGTGGCTTTCTCATATATAAGGTATGATTTCTTTCATACAACAGTTTTCTTTCCCAAAGAAGTCCTTCAAAAGATGATTTCCACATTGCCCCAAAATAAGGGTTTTTCTCATTAGATGGCTCTTCTTTCTAAAACAAAATTGTGAATTAATTGTGATGAATTATGATGAACTAATGTTGTATAGATATGAATTTATGCTGAATTTATGAATTCATTTGAATTTTACCTTGACCCATGTCTTTGCCCCAAATCGCTAAATTCTTTGATCGATTAAGGTAAATTGTTGAGGGTGATGAACATGTCTTTTACTTACATTGATTTTAGTTTTGATAATACTTTATGAATAACCCTATTTTATTTGTTGGTTATGAATTCTTTGGTGTTGAAGGGTGAAGTCCCACGAAGGGAAATGAGATATGATCTTCATTCTTCTTTGATTTCGATAATGAAAGGTAAAACTACTTAGATGATAATGATGATATAGATAATATGTTGTTCTGATTTTTATGACATGATCCCCTCATCCCTCACCCTAGAAATATGTATTTTCTATGAATTATGTGCGCATGATAGCATGATTATTATGTGATTAAATGTAGTTTCTCATGAACATGATGAAGGATTCTGTGAAAGATTTAATCACTTGCTGTTGTGACTGAAGTGAAAGAATAGTTCTCACTTGTGATCATATATGAGCTATTACTATAAGATATTTATAAAGGGGTTTAAAAGAGACTAATGTAAAATTTTATGATAAAATAATATGATTACCAAAGTAAATGATTGCTTCGCCCAAAATGGGCATGTAATTAAGATGGAAGTCTCACGTTAGTAAGTTTGCCCTTCCACATGGGTTTCCTTATGTTAGTAACTCCGGATTCCCTAATTATGTGTTGTCTCATCCAATGGAAACCTCCACGTTAGTAAGTCAAGGTTTCTAGCAATAATCTCCTTTACTCTTAACTATGTGCCCACATAGGAATCTAGCTTAGTAGATACACCTAGATAGCTACGTATAAATGATTACACCTTAAGCCAGTGTTTAAACTCTCTTTTCGGTTCGGTAGTTTAATGAGTAAAAAGATGGAAGTTCACTGAAATGTGAAAAGAGCTCACTATAAAGTGACCCTATAAGTAGCTTAAATTATATATATGATTTTATAAGATGTTTGTATTTTGAATATATCCATATGAAGCATGTGAATGATATAAATGGTATTGTACAAAGATTTTATGAATATTTACTCAAAAAGGCATGAAGTATGGTTTGAAGAAAAATGTCCCTTTTAAATGCATGGTAGCCACACTTAGTGCATTTATGTACTAACTCCATTCTTTTCTACTTTTTACTCAAAGTATAGGTTATGGATGCTTAAAAAGAATGGCTATGATTGAGGAGCTTGTTATGTGTTTCAAAACTCAAGCAAAAAGGAATCAGTAACATTAAAGGATATGTTATTTCAAGTTATGTTTCAAGTCTTGTAATTCTATATTTATGATTATGTTATAATGGTGTTGTGTCTAGGATGACAAAAAGATTTAAGGTCTAATTATGTACTTATTATATTTTATATATATGTGAGGTAAGGCTTCTAGCATATGATGTTCTATTAAAAGTTCTAAATTTTCCGCTTAATTTACTTATCACAATGCGATAAATGATAACTATGGGATTATATATGACCTCCGAGAGGTCAAGTACGCCATGTTACTTCTAGGGGTGGTCCCCGGATATGAGAAACGTGCTATCAAAGCATGAGGTTTAAAAAGTGGTTTAGGGTCCAAGAAGTCTCATATTGCCACGTCTAGTAGAGTCTCGTATCTTTGGTGATTAGTCGCAAAACATCATATTGTACGGGAGGCTATAGTATGAAAGAGTTTCCCTTCTTTATCATTCTCATATTGTTCCATACAACTTAACTCTATTTGATCTCTCTCTTATGTTTTCTTGTCCAGAGTTCTTTTAGATGTGATTGCTTTAATGAGATTGTTTTCTATGCTTGAGGGACATATGGTGAGTTTAACATGTATCTTGGTTTTATGGTTTGATGAGTATGTGTGAAGGTGAATTTTTACATGTTGTGATGATGTGATTCAAAATATGGCTTATATGAGATTGATGTGAAATAACATGTTATATTAAGAAATGTATGTTATGATAACATAAAAAGCATGGTAGAAGTTATTATGGTTAAGATGAGTTTCTTATGGAATAATGTTTTACTATATGGTTTTACATGATGGTAGCCTAGTATTTTGATTTATACTAAAACGCTTAGTGACTACCTATGGAAGCAGGCTACCCTAAGAATATGTGCTTAAAAGTGTTCAATATTTCCCTTTTTATATATGTGGTCTTTTATAAGTTGCCTAGTATGGATTAAAGTACTTTGTATAGACTTGATCGTAGGTGTGATGGTAGTAAGCTTGTCTTGGTAGGGTGATGATGTGGGTTTTAGGGACCTAGAAGTCACCTTACTATAATGACCAAATAAAAAGAACCAATTTTAAATATAAGTCTCCTTTATTGTTTATCCTATTGTTGCATGAGCTTGGTGTCTATTGTATTGTAGGAAAACCTTATGTGGTTGAGTAGTATGAATTAATTTGAAGTCCTTATGTTAAGTTACTGTAATTCCTGTATTCATTGATAACTAAGATCTTCTTGAAAATTGGGTTAAGTTGCTCCTAATTGGGTTTACCCTATGTGGGGGATGGTGATGGAGTAGTAAGGTTGTAGATATTTTCTACCTTGTCCTTCTCTTTTTACTTGAGCTTGAAACAAATGAATTCTTAGTAAGCTTGTTCATGAATAAAGATTTGCATTCAAGTATGAATTTCATGACCTTTACATGTTTCGTATGTCTTGATTGACAATATGTTAAGAGTATTTTGAAGGTTCTAGAGTGCACGAAAGAATTTTTTTGATTAAATCCATATTTTCTCATGTGTATTGTGCATCTTAACATGCTAATTGTGAATTTGACTTAACGAGGTAAGATAAGAAACATTGTTTAAGTCACTTGTTAGGTGTAATGTTTAGCCTTATAATGGAAAGTTGAGTCTCTTTAAAATTAGAAGTGTAGAGTCTCTTGAAAACTAGGTGATTTTAATTATTTGGAAAGTATGATTGCAAGCTCAATATTGAAAAGTAAAAAGATGATTAGGAAAGTTTTCATATGTGTGCCTACGAATTGTTTTATTTTTCCCGAATGATGCTTATTGTGAAGGCTATTGCTTGTTAGAAATTGACATTTTTTGAAATGAATTCCTATTTATGTGATGTGCTTGGTGTGACTTACAATTTGAACTTCAATAGGAAGGAAACATAAGAATGCCTTGGTTGAAAAGTTGAGAAATACTCATTTTAATAAGGAATAGACCTTGTACATCGAATAGGTGTGAACTCATGATACATATAACTGTGTTGAGGTGAAGGACATTCCTCCATGGACACAAATAAGCATGGTATGGTTGAGTATGTCCTTCATAGAACTAGATCTAACGAATAAAGATCTTTGTTGATTCAATTGACTCAAGTCTATGTGCATTGAAGTATTAGTACCTAATTGTTTCTTCACTGTTGTTGCATTCTGCTAAAGTATTATTTAAAGATGGTTACAAGATGAGCTCATAATAAATTAAATTTTAATAACCTTGTTCTGATTAGGAGAAGGATGTTCCCCCTATGAACATGATAAGTACCTTTGTTTTGATGCATGAAAGAGTGAGTGAATAAAAGTTTTGCTTACTTGTGTGCATTGAGTGCTAAATTATTTGAAGTTGTGTTCCTTGTAAGTTGGTGCATTGACTTCTATGTGATGATGCTGTGATTATGGTAATCTGATCTATGCTTCATTAAAGTTCTTGTTGAGATTTAAGTATTCTTAGTGTCATTCGAGGATGAATGTTCCCAAGTGGGGGATATTGTAAGACTCCCAAAATGAGTTATAGTGTATACATCCTAAAATGTTTTCCTTAAGGTTATAAGTTATTAAAATGGCATATAATATGGTATTGAGGCCGTGTGTAAAGTTCGAGGTTATTTGGAAGTCAATTGTCAAGGGACAACCAAGAGGTTCGAGGGCTAGTCACCTATTTGCCTCGTGTATCTATATTTGCTTATATATGTATGTCATGAGCTTATGAGGTCTTAAAAAAAGATATAATGTTTTTTATAGGTAGTATATGGAGTTTCATAATGTTTGGAGGTCAAACGTCCAAGAACGCCTAAGACGTTCAAAAGTTAGCCATTGACGTTCATATGTGTTTTGAATAAGACCCAGAATGTTTGTACGTGTTGTGTGTAATTGTTTTTGGTGAAACTTATGTGGAAGGTCATTGACTATTTAATGTTAATATTTACGTTTAAACCTACGGGTACGGCTTCCAAAGGGCCCACATGTAGCACCCAAGGGCTCTCAAGACACTGCCTTGGCACTGTCAATCGACGAGCTCCAATATATGCCTCGTAAGTCCATAGACACCCCATTGATTGGTGAGTTGGTTGAAACTTAACATCAGGAGCTGAAGCCACAAAGAGGAAGTTGCACTTACAAATGACAGAGCTGCAGGACGCCCCATCGTCGAGTCGATGTTTTTCGTCTATAGTCCATACGGCTCCCTCATTAACGAGTTAATGGGAAATTCACCCCACATTCTAACCTAACCCTAATAGTATTGTTTAGTTATTATATGTTGTATTTAAAGGATCAAAACCGTGATCAAGCCATTCCCAATCCAATTGTCTAAAAATAGACTTTCCCTCCAAAAATATTCTCTCTAGAACGTCCATTGAAAAGGAAGCTCAAGAAAATCTTGGAGCTTGGATTCCTATAGTTATTCATCATGTATTAGAGGTTTTGATCTATATAAAGGTATGGTTATCCATCTTCTCTTAGAAACCTTTCACTTAGACGGTTAATCTCAAAGTTTTCATGGAGATTTCGTGATCAAACATTCAATCTCTCAATTTAGCTATGGGTACTTTATCAAAACGTTTTAAAAGTCTTAATAATGATAAATTGATGAAAATTTATTGGTTTTAACGTGAAAAATAATCCAATTGCATGATGAACCCATGTCCCTTCCCAATCTTGATTTGGCCGTTTGATGGGTATTGAGATCATGGCTTGTATATTGAATTGTAATATATGTTTTTTATCATGTATATTTATTGTGAATAGTTGATTAATGATTCAATTGGATCAATTTGTGAAGATTTGATCATGCCTAGCCGATGGCTCTATATGATCACTATAACATTACCATTATAATGCATAAATGATGAATTCGATTATGTAAACTGATTGTTAACCATTGTCTAACATGTGTATAGATTATGGATTATATGTAATTGATCCAATGTGGATCATGTCTTGAAGATTAGATAGTATTGATGTATGTTGTCCTATCTTATATAAATTACTAATGTAGTTCTATATATCTCGACTCCATGGTAACTGGTTCCTGAGTTGGTACCGGGTTAATTATACTTTACCTAATGTCTATAAGTAGTTAAAATGAAGAATTATGTGTTGGTAGCCAACGTAGATTGATGCTTCGAGACTTGATGCCTAGTTCCTCTCTATTGTAATTCTATGATGCTCACTGTAATCTCAATTTCATGGCAATTATAGTAGGATTTCGTCTAAGCTTTGGTATCTTTAAATACTTCATTTTATGTGTATTATTGATTAATTGTGTGTATGACTAATTGACAATCACAATGAGGAATACTTAGCAAGAGATTAACTTCCCTTCACATTTTATAAATTGATGATGTAGTGGACTTAATATGATCTCAATCTTGTTTTGATTAATGTATGATTTAGAATTGATCATGATATAGTTAGCTACTGCCATAGGTCGACACTATTGACGAAATTAGATTAATGCTCAATGCAATTGAATTTTGTTAAAGATTTGTGTCTTTTACTTCTCTATAGTATTATTGATGAAGCCTTGTATAGAATTGTATTATATGGTCCAATTAAGGTGGCCGTGTTTACTTCATGTAGTCATTATATATGTGTTTAACATGGCCTTGAAGGCAAATTGATGAATACATGAGTATAGGGTTATGATGATCACACTATGTGAAGCTTATTCCTACTTTCCTATTCTAGTTGTGATGTAGGTTGTATGGCTATAGTATACGCGTATATATATCTATGTTAGGTTAAAGTGTAGGTGCTTCCATTTATGAGTTATAATGGGTGATGACCCCTACCCATGTACCCCTATTTATATTTTTGAATACCTAACATTAGGGGTCTTAAAGTGTAATATGAAGTTAGCTTGCCTCCTATGTTAAATTCTGTTGTGTTGTCTATGCTTGAAAGTGTAATGTGGTTTGAAGAGGATGGCTTCCTCAATGTGTTGTTAATAGTCATGATGTAATCATGTCAACCAATGTTCACACACACTCACATGTAATACATGGTTACAAGTAGTATAGGCCATGAGGTCTAAATGTAAGGTAGGTCTTATATTCACTAGTGTCGACTACTATGCATGTTAAGATTATGCGTATGAAATTATGATATGTGTTTACTTAACTAGGATGAATTTTTAGGTGTACTAGTATGGGCAAAGGTATGGGACCTTTCCTATCCATTACACATGTGTACCTTGATAGGATAGTTCCTAGGTTTGGTTTCGATGTACCTTAAAATGAATTTATTGGAATATTATGAATATGACTTATAGGATATGATGAAGTATAAATGTTCACAGTGTCTTAGTGTGTTTAGATGAAAGGATTGGTCATATAGTTATACCTATAGACTTATTCATTGATAAATTAACATGAGTTAAATTATGTGATATGTGAATGGTTGCTCATATATAAGTACACAAACACATGAATGATAATCTAGTAAATGGAGGCGCCTTCAATGATGTGCCCAAGAGTACTCTAAAAGAAGGTAGGTGCTTGAATATTCTATAAGCATATAAGGAATAAATATCCTAAGCCTATGTTTTATGAAGTAAAGTAATAAAGGATTTTAATAAAAAGGGGACTTAGCTTAGCACCAAGTGAACTTGACAATGAGAGGTGTTCCATTCCCATGAGGAATATTCACCATTGGTTTCTCATAGAGTGTTGGCTTCCCTTGGAGGAATATTCACCATTGAATTCCCATAAGGTTTGACTTACCTTATAGGAATATTCACCTATGTTTCCACATAAGGTTGTGGCTTCCCTTTAGGATGTTTCAGCCATGTTTTCTCATGAGAGGAGGACCCAATTTGCAAATGGCATGTAAAGGGATTATACCTATCTCATAGTTCGTTAAACTATGCTTGCCACATAGGACCTCGCAAGTGAATTCACTTAGTATGCTAGCATGTGTTAATGTTCTACGTTGGCTATGTAAGAAAACCCTTCATTGTGTAAGTGTCTACAACACCAAATTCCATGATTAGAACCAATGGTATTAGTGTCGGTTAAGGCTATAGATTCCCTAAAGCAAAATGGAAAATGGAAGTAAATGACTAGGGCCCTAACTAGGATGACTTAAAGGAGGGTACTTAGGATAGGTGGAATTAATGAACACATCTAGACATTGTACAAGTAGTTCCTTAGGAAGTCCTAGGGAGGTGGACTAACGTGTATGATTATGCTTATGTCTTTATGCATGATGTTGTAGTAATTTTCTACTTATTATGAAGATGTGCATGCGATAAGTCTAAATGATGTGATCTTGTCCCTATATGCATGAAGTTTGTCTTGATGACAATATGATGATGGTCTTGCTTTGCTTGTGATGATATATGAAGTGTTAAGGCTTGAGGTCTCATGATAGGTTTACTAAGTATGTGTGAAGTTATGGTCCTTCACATGAACAATGCACTAGTAGACTACGACTTAGGACATGAGCATGATCTTAAAATGAATTATGTGAAGTGAAGTGAATATATGTGCAAATGGACTTAACTAACTATAAAGCCTATAAAGTCTTCACTTAAATGTGTCTACGATATATTATGCTTATATGATGACATCTGTTGGCATATATATATATTGTATGTATGCTTTCTTTGTGGCCTAAGTTGATTCATTGCACCAAGTATAAATAGAGGGTGAGTTGGGCAAATTAATGAGTAAAAGGACGGAAGTTTACTGTACAATATGAAAAGAGCTCACTATAAAGTGACCCTTAAATGGGCTTAAATTATGTATGTGATTTTATATGATGTTTGTCTATTGAACATGTCAATATGAAGCATGTGAATTATATAAATGTTATTGGATAAAATGTTTTATGAAGATTTACTCAAAAAGGCATGAAGTATGATTTCAAGAAAAATGTCCCTTTTAAATGCATGGTTGCCATACTTAGTGCATTCTTGTACTAACTCCATTCTTCTCTATTTTTTACACAAAGTGTAGGTAATTGATGCTTAAAAAGAACGTTTATGATTGAGGAGCTTGTTATGTATTTCACAAGCTGAAGAAAAAAGGAATCCTTAAGATTCAAGGATGTCCTCTGTCAATTTATGTTTAAAGTCTTGGAATTTTATATTTATGATTATGTTATAAGGGTTGTGTCCCTAATGCACTCAAATGATGTTGTGTCTAGGATAACAAAGAGACTTAAGGTCTAAAAATTTATTTATGATATTTTATATATATGAGATAAAGTTTCTAGCATATGGTGTGATATGAAAAGTTTTATATTTTCCGCTAAATTTACCTATGACAAAGCAATGAATGATCACTGTGGGCTTGTATAAGACCTCCGAGAGGTCAATTACGTCATGTAACTTTTAGGGGGTGCTCCCAGGATTTGACAGTAAGGCTTCCATATAAGTTCTAATGTGATAGCACTTATGACTTTCTCAAAAATGATTTTATGTCATTCCGGCCAACCTATCTCTTAGTCCATCATTCCACTCAAAAAGGAGGTACCATATTGGTCCATTCCTTCACAACTTCTGATTAACATTCTTCTCATATTTAAGGTTTCAAATTCTTAACCTTCTTTTAATTATTCAAGGTTCTATATTCATATAGGGTTCTAGATACATCAAGAAGGGGCACCATGCTATGTTTACCTGGTTAAAAACATGCTCTAGAAAACTTCAGTTAGTCATTCAAGGAAGGGCACCTACTCTAGGTGTACCCGATCCCATTCATACTATCCTGGTGTCGGAATGTGACACCCGATCCATTAATACTATCCTGGTGTGGGAACGTGACACCCGATCCATTAATACTATCCTAGTGTCGGAATGTGACACCCGATCCTCTATTACTATCCTGGTGTCGGAACGTGACACCCGATCCACTAACCTCATTCTTTTAGTTCATCAAGCCTGCTTTTATACCAAGGCATCATCATTAACAAAGAGGTTTCAAGGTTTACGATTCAATAGCCTCATCATGCTTATTTTATCGCAATTATAAAATCACATCATGCAAGCATACAATTAAGCATATAGGAGACTTTAAAAAACTACCCAATACATATCATTCGCTATCAAGAGCTTACTATGAAAAGCATAAACCATAACCTACCTCCACCAAAGAATTCGTGATCCAGAAATCTACTTTTCCAAAGCTTTGCTTTCCTCTTCGTTCTCTCCTCTTGATCGATCGTTTCTCTCTCTCTCTGTTCTTTTCTATTTTTCTTATTCCAACCCTTTTGTCTTTTACCCTAATTACCGTATAATTAAGTATAAAAGGTTACCAAAGTAACACACTAATTAATTCAAGGTTATCTCCTTTAGCCCCCAAGTAATTGAATTATTAACATTCAACCACTAACTTTATAATTATAAGAAGGAATAGTCCAAAACGCCCATTAAAATATTTAACAGAAATCCGACCCCGTCAAGGTTACGCAGCCTGTGACGGCTCATCGTGCCTGCGACGGTCCGTCCTGCTGCTTCCGTCACAAAGTTCAGAGACTCAATTCATTAAAGAGTCTGTCACGGTCTGTCGTGCCCACGACGGTCCATCCTGCCATGTTGTTGCGATGTTCAGAGAGTTGTTCTCAGTACCCAATTTTTCAGAATTCTAAGTGTTTTGGAATGAGACCCCCTCGACGGTCCGTCGTGCCCATGACGGTCTGTCGTGGGATCCGTCGACCCAGGCAGTTATTACCAGAATAAAGCAATTTAGCCATCGTTCTTCCCCGAACGATCACAAGAAGAAAAATAAGGACGAAAAGGAGTACCTGAATCTGTAAATTGGTATGGGTATCTTTCTTGCATATCGGCCTCCTTCTCCCAAGTGGACTCTTCAACTGGTCGATTCTTCCATTGAACTTTGATGGATGCAATCTCCCTTGATCTCAACTTGTGGACTTCTCTATCTAAAATAGCAACAGGCTCCTCCTCATAAGACAAATTCTCATCAACAGGACCGAATCCCAACAAATAATGTATTTTCCATCACCATGGTATCTTTTCAACATATACACATGAAATACCGGGTGCACTCCTGACAGCCCTGGGGGCAAGGCTAATTCATAAGCTACCTCCACCACGCGCTTCAGAAATTCAAATGGGCCAATATACCTCGGACTAAGCTTACCTCGCTTACCAAACCGCATCACCCCTTTCATCGGCGAAACATTCAGCAAAACTTGCTCACCCTCCATAAACTCCAAGTCCCTAACCTTTCGGTCTGCATATTCCTTCTGTCTACTTTGAGCCGCTAAAAGATTTTCTTGAATGCATTTCACTTTATCTAACGATTCCCTCAGAAGGTCAGCACCCCAAGGTCTAACCTTGAATGCATCAAACCACCTAATGGGAGACCTACATCTCCTCCCATACAGTGCCTCAAATTGGGCCATATCAATACTCGAGTGATAGCTATTGTTGTATGAGAAATCTGCTAAGGGTAAGAAGTTATCCCAATGGCCTCCAAACTCTATCACACATGCACGAAGCATATCCTCCAACACTTGAATCGTTCGCTCAGACTGACAATCGGTCTAAGGATGGAACGCAGTAATAAGGTCCAACCTTGTACCCAATTCCGCATGCAATGTTTTCCAAAACATAGAAGTAAACTGCGTACCTCTATCTGATATGATGGAGAGTGGAACCCCATGCAATCGAACAATTTCTGAGATGTAAATTTTGGCTAACTTCTCTGCATTATAAGTCACCTTGACTGAAATGAAGTGAGCAGACTTAGTTAACCTATCAACAATCACCCAAATGGAGTCGTACTTAACCATTGTCTTTGGAAGACCAACCACGAAGTCCATTGCAATTCTCTCCCACTTCCATTCAGGAATGGGCATTCTCTGAAGTGTCCCTCCAGGCCTCAGGTGTTCATACTTTACTTACTGACAATTCGGGCATTGAGCAACAAAGTCAACAATGTCATGCTTCATTCTACTCCACCAAAAATGTTGCTTTAGGTCACGGTACATCCTAGTTGCACCAGGATGTATAGAATACCTTGAAATATGAGCCTCTGTAAGAATAGTGTGGATCAAATCATCGACGCGGGGTACACATACCCTTCCCTTAATTCTCAAAACACCTTCCTCATCGATTTTTGCTTCTATTGCCTCTCCTCGCAACACCTTATCTCGGATCCAGATCAGTTTCACATCATTAAATATCTTTCCCTTAATCTTGTCAAGAAAGGACGATCTTGCCTCCACACAAGCCAAAAATCCTCCCTTCTCATTTACTTCTAGCCTCATAAAGTCATTAGCCAAAGTCTGAACCTCTCTAGCCAATGGGCGTCTAGAAACCTGCAAGTGGGCTAGGCTTCCCATGGTCCCTGCCTTTCTACTTAAGGCATCTGCCACCACATTAGCCTTTCCCGGATTATACAAGATAGTGATATCATAGTCCTTCAGTAGTTCCATCCATCTCCTCTGTCTCAAATTCAAATCTTTCTGAATAAAGACATACCGTAAACTACGATGATCAGTGTAGACTTCACACATAACCCCATATAGGTAGTGCCTCCATTGCTTTAATGCAAACACTACTGCAGCCAACTCCAAATCATGGGTCGGATAATTACGTTCATGCACCTTTAATTGCCTCGAAGCATAAGCAATTACATTCTTCTCATGCATTAGCACTGCACCCAAACCAGAATAGGATGCATTACAATAAACAATGAAATTCTTACCTTCCATTGGCAGGGTAAGGATTGGCGCAGTAGTCAACAAGGTTTTGAGCTTCTAAAAGCTATCTTCACACTCGTCCGACCATACAAATGGAACACTCTGCTTAGTCAAGTTTGTCAATTGGGAAGCAATAGAAGAAGATCCCTTGACAAATCGACGGTAGTAGCTAGCTAAACCAACGAAGCTCCTTACCTCTGTAACATTAGTAGGTCTTACCCAACTCTTCACTGCTTCAATCTTAGATGGATCCACCATCACTCCCTCTTTAGAAACCACATGCCCCAAGAAGGATCCACCATCACTCCCTCCCGTTCATCAAACTCATGAAGGCAGCAGGGGCATTAGTAAGCCCAAATGACATTACTAAGAACTCATAATGTCCATACCTGGTCCGAAAAGTAGTCTTTAGTACATCCGTTACCGTATTTTCAATTGATGATAACCAGATCTCAAATCATAATTTTTGAGAAGGTACAAGCACCATGTAACTGATCGCACAAATCATCGATGCGAGGAAGAGGATACTTGTTCTTAACAGTTACCTTATTCAGTTGTTTGTAGTCAATGCACATAAGAAAACTTCCATCCTTTTTCTTCACAAACAAAACGGGAGCACCCCAAGAAGATGCACTTGGTCTAATAAAGCCTTTGCTTAACAACTCTTGAAGTTCGTCCTTTAACTCTCTTAACTCAGCCGGAGCCATCCTATAAGGGGGTATGGAAATGGGGCAACAACCCGGCTCCAGATCAATTCAAAAGTCGATATCCCTATCCGGTGGCATACCAGGAAGGTCTGCAGGAAACACATCCAGAAACTCACGGACTATTGAAACCGACTCAATTTAAGGTACTTGGGTAGTATCATCCCTGAGGTGTGCCAAGAAAGATAAACAACCCTTGCTAACCATTCTCTTAGCGCGAAGGAAGGAGATGATACGAAATGAAGTGGAAGTGTAGTCACCCTCCCACACTAACGGATCTGTCCCAGGCTTGGCTAATGTCACAGTTTTAGCATTACAATCTAAGATTGCAAAGTTTGGAGAAAGCCAAGTCATACCCAGAATTACATCTAAATCAACCATTTCTAAGATAACCAGGTCTACATGAGTATTGCTCCCCACAAACGTTACATGACAAGACCTATACACCTTTTCAACTATCACACACTCACCCACCGGAGTAGAAACACGATTAGGCATGTCAAGCAATTCAGAATGTAAATTAAGACCAGTAGCAAATGAAGAAGATACATATGAAAATGTGGATCCAGGATAAAATAATACGGAAGCCATGCAATCACAAACCAAAAGATTACCTGTGATAACAACATCGGATGTCTCCGCTTCCGACTGCCCGGGGAAAGCGTAACAATGGGCCCTATCGCCTGTCTGCCCGTTTCCACTACCATGTTGTTCTGTAGTGGCTCCAGTTTGCCCGCCACCCCAATTGATTTGGTGACCACCATTACCTCGGCCACCACGTTCTCCAGAATAGCAGCCTTTTCCATGACCACCTCTACTCTTACTATTGGGAGTCTGTAACTCTATTTTGGACAATATCTTTTAATTTGTTCAATTTCCCCACATCCATAACACTCTCTGGGTTCAAGCATAGGTCTCTGTGAGAACGATGGAGTCTAAGGATAACCTCCAAACTCAGAGAAATGTTGACCGGTCTGCGGTGGACCCTCAGCTACAGCCTGCAGTGAAGACTGAATAGGTCGGGCTGTATAACCTCCAGAACTCTGTCCTCTGGAGTAAGAACCACTAAAATCACCTCCCTTACGAAACTTCTTAGTAGTTGATTCCATGATGAAATCATATGGCTTCACTCCCTCCACCTCTATCACAAAGTCTACCACTTCCTGAAAGGATTTTTCTATAGCAGCTACCTGTAAGGCTGAGATCCGCAAATCTGACCTCAACCCCTTCACAAAAAGGCGAATCCGCTCTTGTGGACTAAAGCAAAGCTGGGTGGTATATCTGGAGAGTGCACAAATTTTAGCCTCATAACCAGTAACCGACATCCGGCCTTGCTCTAGGCTTAGAAACTCATCTCTCCTCCTATCCCTCAATGTACGGGGTATATACTTCTCCATAAATAAACTAGAGAATGATGCCCAAGTCATAGGTGGTGCCTCTGTTGGTTAACACTCCACATGTGACCGCCACCACATTTTGGCGTTCCCTTGAAATTGATAGGTTACAAACTCGACGTTAAATCGTTCTACTATACCCATCTTGTGTAGTAACTCATGATAGTCAACCAGAAAATCGTAGGCATCCTCAGATTCAGCAACTTTGAAGACCGGAGGTTTCAATTTCAAGAACTTACTGAAAAGTTCATGCTGATCACTTGTCATTATAGGCCCTGTAGTCAAACGAGGAAATGTGCCTATTTCAAGTGAGGTATCCATGCGCGGAGCCCCAGCAGCGGCATGTCGTACACCCGTAACCAAAGGTGTGGGCGCAGAAAACACTTGAGGTGTCTTGCCTTGATCAGATAACCCGCTAAGATAAGCAAGAACCTGATTAATCATCTCTGGGGTAGGTTGGGGGGGGGGTAATTTCTCATTCTGCACCTGTTCTCTCTCACCTTCCTCACCCTCTCTTAATACTTCCTCAGTCGGTGGAGGAGTCACCGCCCCAGTACTAGATGGGCCAGGTGTTTGTCCTCTTCCTCTGGAGGACGTCCTCCCGCGACCTCTACCACGACCACTTGCGACTGTTCCTCTTTGGGCAACAGCCCCAGTGGCTGGCTCAAACGCATCTTGACTTGCAGGTGTTGATGTTAGCGCAGTTGTGACTCTAGTTCTAACCATCTGCGAAATAGAGTGAAGATGGTCAGATACCAATTTGTATCACCTGGATACCAATTGGATCCAAGTAATAGCACGAAAGAAGAAAAGAATGGAATTTTCCTAAAGTCTTATAGCCTCTTAAAGAAAAGTAAAGGCGTCCCCCTACCGTTCCTGATACCAAGTTTGTCACGACCCAAAACGAGCCGCGAGTGGCACCCACACTTATCCTACTATGTGAGCGAACCAACCAATCTAAACCCCAACATTTCAAACATAATAAACAGAAAAATAATGCGGAAGACTTAAAACTCATTAACGAAATCAATAATCAACTTCTAAAACTCAAAACTTATCATTATCCCTATAATCTTGAAGTCATCATCACAAGAACATCAATCCTCACATTACTAAGTCTAAGAGTATCTAAGAAGCTAAAATAACTAAACAGATAGTCCATGCCAGAACATCAAGGCATCCAGACATGAAGAAGAAGATCCAGTCCAAGCTAGAAGCTTTAGCTCACCCTAAAATCTGGTGTGACGAAGACTGGCTAGAGTTGCGATTGAGTTGAAGACGACGGTACGTTTGCTGCACTCCAAAAATATTAAAAAGAAAACATACAAGTAGGTTCAGTACAAAACACAGGTACTGAGTAGGTATCATCGGCCAACACAAAATAGAAAACAGTATATATCAGATAATATCATAAAATCAACTACAATACTCAACAGGTAACAACACAAGTACGAGAATCATTGATAAATAACACCAAGTACACCCATGAGGACTTAAGCCTCCATACCATACTCATTTGGGAAATAGGTTCATTAAATTGAGTATATTAACATATTTCAAGATTCATTCTCTTTACTATCCTGGTGTCGGAACGTGACACTCCGATCCATATCATACTATCCTGGTGTCGGAACGTGACACCCGATCCCATTTATACTATGCTGGTGTCGGAACGTGACACCCGATCCATTAATACTATCCTGGTGTCGGAACGTGACACCCGATCCCATTTATACTATCCTGGTGTCAGAACGTGACACCCGATCCATTAATACTATCCTGTTGTCGGAACGTGACACTCAATCCCATTCATACTATCCTGGTGTCGGAATATGACACCCGATCCATTAATACTATCCTGGTGTCGGAATGTGACACCCGATCATTAATACTATCCTGGTGTCGGAACGTGACACCCGATCCTCTATTACTATCCTGATGTCGGAACGTGACACCAGATCCACTAACCTCATTATTTTAGTTCATCAAGCCTGCTTTTATACCAAGGCATCATCATTAACAAAGAGGTTTCAAGGTTTAGGATTCAATAGCCTCATCATGCTTATTTTATCGCAATTATAAAATCACATAATGCAAGCATACAATTAAGCATATAGGAGACTTTACAAAACTACCCAATACATATCATTCGCTATCAAGAGTTTACTATGAAAAGCATAAACCATAACCTACCTCCACCGAAGAATTCGAGATTTAGAAATCTACTTTTCCAAAGCTTTGCTTTCCTCTTCGTTCTCTCCTCTTGATCGATCGTTTCTCTCTCACTCTGTTCTATTCTATTTTTCTTATTCTAGCCCTTTTGTCTTTTACCCTAATTACCATATAATTAAGTATAAAAGGTGACCAAAGTAACCCACTAATTAATTCAAGGTTATCTCCTTTAACCCCCAAGTAATTGAATTATTAACATTCAACCACTAACTTTATAATTATAAGCAGGAACAGTCCAGAACGCCCCTTAATATATTTAACACAAATCCGACCCCGTCAGGGTTACGCAGCCTGTGACGGCCCGTCGTGCCTGCGACGGTCCGTCCTGCTGCTTCCGTCACAAAATTCAGAGACTCAATTCATTAAAGAGTCTTTGACGGTCCGTCGTGCCCACGACGGGCCTTCCTGCCCACGACGGGCCGTCCTGCCATGTCGTCACGAAGTTCAGAGAGTTGTTCTCAGTACCCAATTTTTTAGAATTCTAAGTGTTTTGGAACGAGACCCCCTCGACGGTCCGTCGTGCCCATGACGGTCCGTCGTGGGATCCGTCGAACCAGGCAGTTATTACCAGAATAAACTCTACTGCTCAAAACGGCTAAACAAGTCGTCACATAAACCCATAACTTCAACATTGAATTTTAAAACAAAAATCTTTAAAAGCAACTTAGAAAATCACAAATTGCTAGGTTTGCAAATCAATCTCCCAAGTCAAAAGCTAGAAAAATAATAATATTATCTCCCCCAAAAAACATGGTTGCACCCCTCACTTATAGAAAACGAGCCTAAATTGGAAATGAAAACAAAGTAAGGAAATAAAACTGCATGACACGTCATCAATCTACTAGGCTGACCTACGGTCTCTAGGTCGAGTTACGGTCCGTACGTCCATATTGTGGGTCCATGCATAGCAAATTTTCAATCTCTTGAAATCTACACTTTCTCAAAGAACTTTTACGATCTTGAAGTACATACAATAAGTTAGATGATGGTTCATATGTCTAGTCTGTCACTGCATACTTATATTATTTAAAAATCATGTAAGAGACCCACTTCTTAGATAACTTCTACAAAGTTGTAGTATGGATCGTAAGTCATTCGACGGTTTGTAATACACCTTTGTAGTTGCACATATAGTAAGATTTTCTTAAGCTTCCACACTACCATTGTATAGCTATCACACGACCCTCACCTACGGACCGAAAATCATTCAATGGCCTATGCTTACATGCAAGATATGTTATGTTTGCATTTTCCTCAGCTATATCCTCAAATCATCGCGCCTATGTTTTTTGTTTAAGAAAAACTATAAAACTAACACAAAAATGACCTTCAAACACACCCAAATCTTAACAAAAACGTATGAATAGTACCATAAACTCGCGCTACATCATAGGTCTCACATGTGTCTTGCTGTTGAGATATCTTGTTAAGCCAATTTCAATAGTATCCTAGTCTACCCATGTATTTCAACATTAAATCATGTTCGTTCATCAACTCAAGGATCCCAATTACTCAATTTTATTTTTGTTCAAACATAATATTGAACCCTAAGTGAAAACATTCATATAGACTAGTTAACTTCATAGGTTTTACGATATGATTACACAAAATCACTAACCATCGTCCCTTATGAGGTTATTGTTCATACTAAGAAGGTTTTCATGTAAAGTCAACGACCCGAGGTCAATACCTACTCCCAACTCTCATATTTCAATCTATGAAACAATTCAAATCGAGGGAAACCCAATTACCTTATAAGTATAAAGGAGTGGTATGATTGTGTGATGACACTAACAGTTCAATGATCCCCAAAAAAGTGTCCACCTACTCACACCGTGGATCAAGACCTGTTTAGCTAACCTCTAACACGAACCATGGTCACTAAAAATGGATGTCGTTCAATCTATGGGTCCATAGGTTTGACCGTAAGTTGGGTCAACAAACAATTTGAGGATATTGCTGATTGGGTCAACTTCAAATGGTCATAAATCATAGCACCAAAGATCACGTGTTCTATAATATATGATATGGTATATAATTGAATCCTCTTTCCAACGCCACTAAGATTGCATAAATCCAACATCTGAGAAATAATTTATTCTCTTTCAGTGAATTCCTGTTTAGTAGACTTCAACTAAGGACCCAACCTACGGAACATAAATGGAGCGACGACCCGGAAGTCCAATCCGTTTTTCACTCCAACAAAAGTTAATTCAAGGGTCTTTTGTTCTTTTCAAATTTTGTTGGACCCCTAAGATACGTTGTTTAGGCCCTAAATCATAAGGCTTTTGTCAGTTTAAGCCAATAAACATAACTAGAACTTATCTAAGTCAACTCATTAGTGAAAAAATAGAATATTGGAAGCAAGAAATGAGAAAAAGGTCAAGCACCTAATTTAAGAACGCAAAAAGGATTCATAAGTTCCAACCCTAAATTAGTAAGATTTCTGCGTGGAACTCATCACCAGGTATATGGGATTTTCTAGTGCGTTCCTTCACCAATTATATCCGTCGTTTTAAATCAATTTCTTCATTCCCTTTTCATAACTAGAATTAGGGTTTCTTGAATATTCAAATTATTTGGTTCTTAGCTATAAAAATGATCCAAATAAGATTATTATGTTAATATTTTTTTATTAAAGGAATTTCAAAAACCTAGATATGTATTTCTTGAATTTTTGAATTACAAAAGCTTGGTCACATATTTCAGTTATTCAGTTATACATGCCTCAAATATTAATGATTCATTACCTGATTAATTCTTGCATTCTAAGTTTGCATGTCTAGTTTAAGCTATCTAGTATATATAGAAACTCAGTCATAATCACTTAACTACTAAATTATTGGGAGTAACATAATACCGAGTTGGACTAGGGTTCTCCGCACAGAAATAGTCGTAGAACTACTAGCCACATAGGTTTACATATCCCCTTTTGTGGGCATCAGGTTAGTTATCATACCAGCATGCCTTCATAATTATGGAAGGGTATATTGATTCCTACTGATAGGGCGTATCAGACTCCATAGTTAGCTAATTTGGATTAACTATTGGCCATTAGTAGCTCTTATAGTTCAATCTCATTCCATTGCATTGGACATTTATCTGTATATCCAATATTCAGTTTCAACATATTATAAATTGGTATCTGAATTCAGTTTTCTCAACATTCATTATATCAAGTTCAAATTAATTCATTTCTTTATTGCTTTATTAAGTTATATGTTGTTTCAACTTTACTGTATCTTGCACGGTCAACACATTTCATGTACTGATGCACACATGTGCTACATCTTCATGTGATGTAGGTTCATGTTCTTCGCATCCAGATCACGCTTATAACGGTCCTTATCTCTAGGTCAGTAAAAACAGTGGTAAGTCATCACAATTCGAGGACAATAAACATGAGTTTAATTACAATTTTTTTAGTCCTTTAGTTTCAGTTTTGCTAGACATAGTTTGGCCCTGCCCTAACATTTCTAGTAAGTTAGAGGCTATTTTCAGACATAAATTGATTCAGAGTTGTATAGAGTTAATATCTTCCTTGAATTAAACACATCATTATCTAATTTTTCTTAGTTATAGTATATCGGTATTCCCTATCTTTTCATTTGAATTATGTAAGACCCCCAAAAGGAGTTAGAGTGTCTAGATCCTACCATATTTTTCATAAGGGTCTAAGTTCCTAAAATTTCTTATAATATGGTACTCTGGCAGTGTGTACAGTTTTAGGTGATTTGGAAGTCAAACGTCAAGGGACGCCGAAGACGTTCGACAACTAATCACCTATGTGCCTTATGTGTCTATACATTCTTATATTTGTAAGTAATGAGCTTATAAAGTCATAAAATGAGTTAAAATCATGTTTCTAGGAAGTATATGGAGTTTCATCAAGTTTGGAGGTTACACATCCATGAATGTCTAGGAAGTTCAAAAGTTAGCCCTTGAGATGTTCAAGTGTTTCTTAATGGGGCCTAGCATGTTTTGACGTTTTTTATGTGTTCATTTTGGGTGAAACTTGAATGGAAGGTCATTTACTTGTCAATGTGAATATTTTTTTTGGAAGCCTCTAGGAACGACTTTTCAAGGGCCCCGCAAAAGGTCCCACAAAAAGGACCCATGTGCTGTCAAGATACTGCCTTGGCAGTGTAAATGGACGCGCCAAATGATACCACGTTAGTGGAATGATGCCTTTTCGATGGGGAGGCGTCGAAGTTCAATTATCCTGGAGAAGGCATGGAAACATGATAGGCTCATACCCAATCGATGGAGGGTACAGACCGACACGTCGTTTGTTTCATCAATGCAGGGTGGTGCATCACTGTAGAGGGACTTCTCATTAAATGGGTGAATGGTAAATTCACCCCACCTCCTAACCTTACCCTAATTGATTTACTTAGCTACTTTATGGTGTATATAAGTGATAAAAAACGTGAAAACCCTATTCCCAATCAAATTCACACCAAATAAGCTTTCCCTCCATAATTAATTCTCTCTAGAAACCTACATTGAAGGTAAATCTCAAGAATAGCTTGGAGATTGGATTTAAATGTATTATTTATCAAGTTTTAAAGGTTTTAAACTAGACAAAGGTATGGTGATCATGCATCTCTAGTTATCCTTCCATCTAGAGAGTTAATCTCAAAGTTACAAAAGAAAATTTCATGATCAAACTTCTTCTTCTTCAATCTAGCCATGAGTTCTTTCTATAAACGTTTGTAATGGTTTAATCATGATGAATTAATTATAACGTCAGGATTATAACGTGAAAAAAAATCCAATTGCATTATGAACCCATATCCCTTCCCAAACTCAATTTAGCCCTTGAATGTGCATCATGGTCTTAGCTTGTTATTGATTGAATTGTGATTCTATTATGTTGAATTACATATGTCTACTGTATTTTACGTGAAGTGATGATGAATTGACGATGAAGGATCCATATGGATCAATGTATGATGATTTGGACATGCCTAGCTGAGATTTCCATGATTCACTACAACATTTATCTTATATTTTTATAAAATTGGAAGTTCAATTATGTTAAATTTATTGTTAAATACTTCCTATCATGTACAAAGATTATGAATCATATGTAATGGATCCAATGTGGATCAAGGCTTGAGGATTAGGTAGTATTGATTCATATTCTCCTATCTTCTATAAAGTTCCAATGTATTTCTATGTATCTCTACTTAAGAGTAACTTGCTCATGATTTAATATAAGGTTAATTTTACTTTATCTACTGCCTATAATATGTTATAATGATGAATTTTGTGTTTTTATCCAATGTGGAGAAGACGTGATTTCTATTTCGTCTCTATTGTAGGTCTAGGATGCTCATTGTAATCTCAAATATATATGCAATTGTAGTGGGATATCCTGTAAGTTATGGTTTCTTTAACTACTGACTTCTATGAGTATTGTTGATTAATTATGAGCATGAATAATTTATCATTAAAGTGAGAAACAATTTGTAAGAGATCAACTTTCCTTCATATTCTATAAATTGATGATGTAGTGGACCTAATGTGATCTCAATGTAGGGTAGATGAAGCATGATTTTGTATTGATTATTATGTCTTTAGATACTAACCTAGATTCGTATCATTGGTATATTATGAATGTTTATCATGATTATCAAAGCAAGGGATACTAGTAAGTGAATTATGTCTCTCTACTTGATAGTGTACAGGTGATATAGTGTATGTTGTAATATGATCTTGCATCGGTTTATGCATGGTTTCTTTTATAATTTAAATACATATAGATATTTCTCTATACATTAATTGTTGATGATTAGGTGGTTTTGTCAATGATTATTAAAGGTTAATTAATTAGTAATTTCCACTTTTCTCCTCAATTTCTCTATAGTATTGTTGATGAAGCCTTGTGTGGCATTGTGTGGTATGGCCAACTTATGGTGGCGCTGTTTACCTTATTGTCATTATATGTGTGTTGAACATGGCCTTGAATATAATTTCATGAATATATGAATGAGTGGTTTGCACATCACCTTATGTGTAACTTGTTCGTAGTCTTCAACTTTAGTTTTGAATCTAGGTTATGTTATTATTGTTATGAGCATGTAAATGGTTATGTTAATATCATGTGTAGGTGCTTCCATTAATTAACTGTTAGGATTGATGACCCCTACCAATGTACCCCGATGTAAATGTCTGAATAGAAAATGTTAGGAGTCCTAAAGTGTAATATGACGCTGGCTTGTCTCTTATGTTATTGTTTATTGTGTGGTCTATGCTTGAATGTGCATTGTCGTCCTAAGAGGGTTGATGTATCAATGTGTTGTTGATAGACATTAAGTTGAAAATGTTGGAGGGAATCAAATATTTTAGTGAAATATTTGAAAATGTTGGAGGGAATCAAATATTTTAGTGAAATATTAGAAAATGTTGGAGGGAATCAAATATTTTAGTGAAATATTTGAAAATGTTGGAGGGAAACTATAGGCAACACTTCTAAAGTGTTGTTTTTACAATTATAAAAATAGGACCCTTTAAAAGTGTGGCCATATATATGCATAATTGTTACCATTTATTTCATACTATGACAACGCTTATAAAGTGTAGTCTATATCATTAAATGGCACACTTTATAAGTGTTGTCAATATTATTGTTGCGAAAAGTTAAAAAAAAGTCTACATTTAAAAAGTGTTCCCAAAAATATTTTAGGCAACACTTTTCAAGCGTTGCTCAGATTTAGTGTAGCCATAGACCTAAAATGGTGTAGTGTACATAGCATATAAAGGTAATCTTCTAGTAAATCTAAAATAGGTCTCACATTTAAACAATCTAAATCGGATATTATATTGGAGCATAGCCCTTACTCTATTACAACAAAAGCCACATGTATGCATATACAACAATCGTTTTCAAATGAAAAGCGAAAGTATTAAATGTATTTAAGATAAAACATTATCAATGGCTAGATAGTGATATCGTTCTCGGAAGGTTAGGACCTACCAAAACTTGGAGAATGAGAATCCAAGTTATCTTCCAATATCCCTCTAAAATCTCATCTATTTTAACCTACATAATTGTATAGAAACTAGAAATATGGGTTAGAACACAACTTTTATTAAATATGGAAATATGCACAGAAAACATTTGAAAGAATGTAGAGAAAGGGACATTTACTTTAGAAAATAATCTATGACATTTTGAAACATTTACCGCATATACAAGAAAGCACATTACACGTAAGGATCACGATAACATAAGTCATGTTCATAAGCAAAATAACTTAATAAAAGAACTACGTATAATACACGATTAACATAATCAAGTTTAACCAAGTAAACATGTACAATATCATTCTTGAGTACATAAGCAGAACAACCCTAAAATTATTCCATAACAACAAAGCATGTATAGGAGATTATAATATTTAAACATATACGAGACCATTAATCATAACCCACCATCAAGTCCACAAGTGCAATGACCAAATAAATCCCATAACCTTTCTCGACAAAGTAAACCAAACAAAATACCATAAGCAATGCGTAGACTAATATAACACAACATGAAGAGTAATTATCATCATACATAGCAATATATAGACCAATAGCATGTCGTAAGTGAAACTAACATCATATAAGATCAACATTATGAATGGTCATCATATGTATAACATTTACATTATTTATCAGAACAAAAACCTTTTAAGACAACTGTCAAAGCCACCTAGTGCAATGTATAGCTTGATTCCCATACCTCTACCTATACTAAGTCAACCCCTAAAGTCACCCTAGATAGTGTTCACTACTTTAATTCTTTTTAATTTTTGGAACACTTGTCTTAAACGACATAGACCAAAAAATCTAATTGTGGAATCTAGTTTCATTAAACGTACACACGAAGAAGGTGGACTACTTTACAAGGTAGTACCAATACATGAACATAGCATTCTAAGTGGATCCACTAGCTAGTATTCCTTTGGGGCAACATAGTTCAAGAATTAGGATATATACTTGGGACCCTCTCTATGCACATTGCATTATAGTCTCCAATATCATGAGTATATTAGTACACCTACCTTCCCACATTGGAAAAGGACAATTCACACTATTAGATCACTCGGTTCTAAGAAAAAGTCCCTTTTTGAAATGTCTTTAAGACATCTTTTAAAAAACATAATATAGATTAGGCCATAAGATACTAACCTCTTGTATATTGGTTGTCATAAGCTTATTAGGGATTGAATAAGAATATCCTTTCAATACAACCCTCATATTTGATATCAACACATTATCATCATCATGTTATAGTAAGGCACATAGTCAATTTATAACCAACCTAATATTATTACATCTTAAACGTATCTCACACGAGGACTTCCCAGGGGGTCACTCAAAACCTACTTAATACAATCACAATGTATATTTCAATAGAATTTCATCACCAAGTACAATCCATCATAATTGAAGTAAAGGTTCAAAATCACAAAGCCTTACTAATTCTCCTTCAAAAGTCATCATCATTGGTCTAACTCTCAACCAATCCAATTACATCCATAAATATATATGTTGTAACATAAGACAATATAAATTAACACAATAACTAAGTCAATAGAATCAATATTAATCAATTATACATGTGTTCATAACCTAGGGTTAGGAAATTTTGGTCAATTCATAATATATTCCACATACTAGGTTAAATCATCAAGAACTAGCATAATTGAAGAATAATACATAATAATCTAATCATACATGGATTCTTCCATCCATGAAGCCCCCTAGATTCCTTTTGATTGCGAATACAAAGAACCCAATACAAGAGACGGTTGTGATTGCATTTTGGGTAAGGCTTAATTGTGATCCCAATATAGTAGATAGAATACATTATGTTTTTATGATAATTATATACTATTTTTATATAATTTAAAGGTGAATTGTAGTAATTGAATTTGAAAGTGATCATAGTGATATTATGCCATTAGAGGCTAGATAATGGTTTTGTGTTGATTCATCTTATCTTGATTGTATTGTATGTGAAGTGATCATTATTGAATTAACTTGGTGTGAAATGAACTAGAATTTATTAATTGAGATTTTTCTTGATAGAAACAAACCTAAAAGATGAACTTTGGCATATTCACTTAGTAAAGAAGAATGTGAAAAGAAAGTTAAGGCTAGAATATACTATAATCTACCTATGAATGAGGATATAATGAATTGATGAATAATGAAACTTGGGATGGTTGTGTTGTTTGTAGATTGAGGATGATTGAATAAAAGTGATAGATTCATTTGAATATGGAAAGATTGTCCAGGACATCCCTCCATAAGTAAGAAGGTTGAGCAAGGCTTGATCCGAAAACCTTAGATTTAATGATTAACTCTAAGTGGATATGCAAATTGAGAAGGATAGTCTAGCAGGGGTCTAGACTAAGAGTATAAAGAAGATCCACACGTAGTAGTTATGATAACTATACACTTGGATCTCTAGAGGAGTGAGTCCTTCACGTAGTAGATTCAAGGTATCCTAGTAGAGATATTCATATCCTATGAACTTAGACATGCTTGAGGGGAATCTCGTCTTGTTCAAAGAAATAGATGAACTTCGATATTCCCAAGAGGTATCTAGTAGTGTTCATTATGTGAGAATAAACTTAATCATGCCCAAGGGGTATCCAGTAGTGTTCATGATTAAGGGATCAAGACATACCTTAAAAAGTATCTCTTAGGATACATATTATCAAGGAACCTAGACATACTTTATGAAGTATCTCGTAGTGTTCAAAATATAAAAGGTAGAGGGTAGGATGCAATGTATGAAGTAATAATTAAAGGATCCAAAAGTAGAAACTTGCATAAATGTTGGTATGGGACATCATGAGTTAATTGCACAAGGTATAACCTAAGGTGACTAATGAAGAAGACATTTAAAATATGATTGGATTGGAGTTGACTTTCGTAACATAATAGACCAAAGATGAGAGAATCTTAGTTGATGTAGTTAAGTTATAAAGAATCTATGGAGGGTGAACATGTTAAGGATGGCTTTCAAGATACTCTTAGTATATAGGGTAGTATGGGCTTCCTTATGTACATTGCACAAGCATGTTTTGGAGATTACCACAAGAGTATAGTACTCTTTAGTATGAATAACTTAGGTCTTAATTATTATTGTGGACTATGTTCAATAATGACCAATGAGGGGTGTTTAGCTTTGGTAGTAGTATGGGATGCAACCTTATCTTTGCAGAATTATACGTGGAGGTAGCTTGTGGTGTAGTTCACTTGAGTAATAAGGACAAGTAAGTAAGCAAGGATGAACTCTTATATGGTTCATGATGCTTTATTATGTTATGATATTCATGATATGCTTATGTCTTTATATTTTATGACTATATCTATTGTTGACTAAACCATTGAGATATCTTATGTTGGTATATCGTTTCCATACTTAGTAGATATCGTACCAACACATATTGCCTACATGTTGTCCTTGTAGGGTGTTGAGAAGGTTGACTTATTTTCAGGGGTAGAGTTTCGAGCTTTCCAAGAAGAAAAGGCATGGTGAGTCCTCATAGCTCCCAGGACGAACCTTTAAGTTCCTTTATGTGTTTTCTTATGTTTTATATTTTATGTGGCGTGCATCCGAATACTTTTCATTCGTCTCAAAGTTAGATGGTTTTTGAGACAATGTTATTAAATATGCTTCCTCTATTATGAAATACCTTTTCTCTTACGTTTAAAGAATATTTTAAATTTCCTATATTTATGCATGATGTTATGTAATGAAGTGAAAAGGCATGTACAAGACCCTTGATAGGTTGAGTATTTCATGTCAGGATCCGAGGGTTTCCCTAACTTCTAAGGTGTATTTGCGGGTCATGACAATATGAAAGAGATTTTTAAAGACTATTTGAATATTTGTGATAACTTATTATTCCGCACTACTTTTCAAAAGGGTTTGTACAAGACCTTATAGAGATCAAGTACGTCGTGCCATGACCTAAGAAGCCCTAACTTCTAGGGCATAGGTGTGTCGGAATGTTTGGATTGGGGATGTAAGCATAGTATTTTCTAGAGAGTGGAAGTAGATTATAAAAGTGTGTGGCTTTATTAATGAACCTCCAGTTTACTTGAATGGATTTTTTAAACATGGTCTTTCATTAGAAAAGAAGCTATAATGAGCTTGAGATTATCTTGAGACAGGTTTGTTGTCATTTTAAGCTTCTCAATAATGATTGAGTGTTGGGTGTTGTTGACTGTAGTCATAAAATTGCACTTGAATTTTAGCTCTCATTAAGTATTTTTTTAGACAGCTTATTTGAGCTGATTGTGTTCATGAATACTATAGGAAAATAAAAATTTTAAGTTGGGGTATTGATGAGTGGTGGATATACAATCATTTGAGGCATATTTAGTTCGGCAATTAGTGTCCTTAATGCCTTGTTATGCCTTATTCAAATTGTATTTCTAATATTTATAGATAAAGGATAAAGGACAAGGCAAATATGATTATTTGAAAGAATGAATAAAAATATGATGAAAATTTGAAACTCCAAATAATAGATCGACTAGAAAGAAAGCGAGATATCCCAATATGCCTGGCCTAAACTGAATTTAGGATAAAAAATAATAAATAACCAATGGAGGTCGGCGAACTCCAAACGGAAAAGCGACTCACTAACTTAGGAATACATATATGTTGGCCATTGTTAAATATTACAAAACAAAGAGAAAAAATGGAAGGCTTGAAAGGTGACCAATTGTTATACTCAATGACTTACCGAATGTGAAAGTCATACTCAATCGAACATTGTAGGCGAGGTTAAAATTATTGAAGCACAGAGCACAAAAATTGTTAGTGGAAGAGAAATTGGCATTCCACCCACTATGATCGGCGAGCCCGACAAACGTAGCCCAAAGGATCACATATTATATTTTGAATTTTTTAATGACAAATTACAAACAACCCAAAATAGAGAAAATTTTAAGAGTTCAAAAATTTGGAGTCTTGAATAATTGTTTGAATAATCTAAATTACTTATTAGAGAGAAACAATTTACCATATGGAGAACACTTTTAGTTTTTGGGGGTTTTGAATTTCTTTCTTAAAAAATGATAAAATGAAGTTGAATTCAATGTGGATTTTGTCATAATTTCTAAATTTTAAACCGTTGAATGTTTTAATTAAAGTAATTATTTATTTTCTCTTTGTGAATGGTGTCTAAACCCTAAGATCTAGGGTTGCAATTATGGGGTTGGGTGTTGATTTAATGTAGTTCTCGATTTTGTTCTTGTTGATACATAGATTTGAGATAATTAGAATGAGGATAGGATGGAGTATGGATGTCCTTCTTAGTAGAGATGTGATTTTCAGAAGTTATCCTTCACCTATAGATTATAATGTTTAGAATCCGTGGAAATTTATGCCTAGCACCGAGATGATATGCAGAAGAGGTGGTTACACTTCGTGAGTTGAGATGTTTTATTCCAATGTAACTCTTGACATGAGTACTCCTTGAATGAGTTACTTTGTAGAAATTTCCTTAATCCTTAACTATGCAGCCTCATAGGTGTAGCTATTTGGAAAGCCATGTAAAAGCTAAGAGAATGACCTCATTAAAGGCAAGTGAGGATCCCTTATCGAATAGGGGTTAATATCGGGATTCCATATCTAGCTCTCATAGTCTATGTCAGTTAAGCTAACTCCCACAAACGAAATGAATGTGCTAAGTATTCAAAAGGATCTACTTAGGGTAGGTAGTGGAATGGGACGATATTTATCCATTGCACTACATAGGCATTCCGAAAGGGGAGTCTTGGTGATCTTATTTGAATTGAATTAACTAAGTTTCCTAAAAGAACGTAAAACTTAGGGTAGATTGTTGTATGTGACTCTATCTATCCATTGAACTAGGTAGGACCTTCCGAATAGGGAGTCTTGGTGACAAGTCTTCTAAAAGAATTTATTACTTAGGGTAGGTGCTGGTATGGGATGCCATATACTCATTGAGGGTCACTTTGGTGTGTATTGAAGGAGGCATATATGTACTTCCTTCATGCCTTACCTTTGTGAGTCTTAGGATGACCTTAGAAAGGGAAACTCCGATGAAAATGATGCTTATTTCGTCATAGGAAATACTTTTGAAGTTCACTACATTAGAGTAATTTTAGTCACTGTAAAGTAAAAAGGGAATTCAGTGTAATGTTCAAATTGAGTTCACTGTATCATTACACTACACCATTTTCGGCCTACAACAACACCACATAAAGGTAGCCTAAACTAGCAATAAGTGTGGCCTTTGATAAAAGGCTACACTTTTGGACATTCAACAACACTTTTAAGGGGCAGCCCAAAAGAAGCGTAACCTTTTACATTAGGCAACACTTTTTAAATGTCTCCATCTCTGGCAACACTTATAAAGCGTAGCTAAATAGGTATAAGGGCACGCTTTGAAGACGTGCATTAGCAACACCTATTTTTTGTTAGACTACACTTCAAAGCGTTGCCTTTTCAGATTTATTGATCACACTTAAAAAGTGTTGCCTTTTATTGGTCATCTATTGCAACATTTATAAAGTGTAACTTTATATCTCATCTATTGCAACACTTATAAGGTGTTACTTTATATGTCAGCTATAGCAACACTTTCAAAGTGTAACTTTTTATCTACCTAGAGCAACACTTACAAAGTGTAACTTCAACATTTATAAGCCTACATGTAGAACAAATATATATAATATATTTACATTCATACAAGTGACCTAAAACAAAAAATGAACTAATTAATCAATAAATTGAAGCTAAATATTTCAAATAAACTTCGAGATATATTTCATGTACAACCAAAACATAGAAAGTGATTGCTTAAAGATCTCTAACATCAACAAGTTCCAAAAACCCAAAAGTTTTATTCAAACGTGTATGACAACAATACAAAAATTTCTTCATCTTTTGCCACAATGGATCGAGTTTACTTCTAGCCAAATTCAAATTCAATTACCTGCATTTTCTTGCACATTTAAAATAAAATTATAAGTTTGTGAATTAATTGTGGAAGTGCATAATCAGATAGAATCACTGTAAGACAACCAATCCAAATCTAAATACAATTTCAATTTAAAAATTATACATTATAAGGACTACAACATTTGTGCAGTCTTCTGTTGTTGGTTCTCAAAAATTAAACTTCAAAAGTTTAATTTGTGCAGTCTTCTGTTGTAAACTTCAATGTAAAAATTACACACAACTAGTTCAAACAAACTAGTGATGACCACTTGAAACAAGGTTCATAACATAGTTTAGTAAGAAGACAAGGAATTCTATAAAAAGAAATGTTTAGATTGAAAATTTCACTTCAAGTTCAAGATCTATTCTAGGTTAAAGCTTTCAGTTACACATCAACTAGTAAAAAAAATTAGAAAAACACTTAGATGGAGTAGATTGACATCATTCTCATGTTTTATCAGATTAGTTGTTGAATATTTGTGTTACACATGTTAATCAAACAGCTCATCAGACAACTAAATTATTATTCACCTTTGCTCAATTGAATAAACAAAAATTAAATAGATTCAGAAAAAACCATTAACTCGATTTGGACATTTAGAAGTTCAAATGTATTTTATTTCTTTACAACTGCAATTAAGAATCAAGCAACATCATAAGGCAGGAGGCAGAGAACTTATGTTAATCCCAGTTTAGTATAATCTATGGTCATCAATTACCTAGAACGAAGAACTACTTGGGAAAGAAAGGCGAATGTGATGTCTCTATATTAGCTACAATCCTATTAGCTTTTTTATGTTTTTGCAATACAACTTTAAAATCTAAAACAAATTTAGCATATTGGTAATTATCTTGCTAGCCTGAGAGCAAAGAACGAATTTACGATTAAAAGCAAAAGAGACCAGTGTGACAGAAGAGAAGCAAGAAATAGCTATATGGCAGAAAAATTCGTCAAATATAAACGACATTTGATGTGAGAAGATTAATACATGTTTTGCACAAACCTATCAAAGTGTAGAACAACTATAAGACAAACATAGAAACAAAGGAGAGAAGCTTTTGAATATATCTTTGGTGATTTTGTTATCCTTATCTTTCTGATTGATTATTGTAGGAAGTACCATTCTTACTTCTAGCGATCTTTTTGGCAGTACTATGATTTTTTCAGGAGCAACAATTTTTTACAGAAAACATTTGAGGCACCAAACTCATGTATTTCAAGCAACCATCTATTCCGGTGAGTTATCTCTCGCTCTTCCTGCAATTGTCTTGATAATTTTCTTGTTACTTTTTCAATAGTAGATTCAAGCTTACATGATATTCTATAGAGTTGTGTCACCATATCACTTCTCCCTATTTATAAAAAAAAATTCTATGGGATGTAAGGACACTTCCTTGTCTATATCAACGACCTATGAGATATAATAAGACGTTTTGTGGCGAAGTAAACTAAAGCACAAGATGGGAAGAAATTGTACGACAATATGCATTAATTCAAATGGATGGTAAAGAAGACATTGTTATTACTTTCAAGTCTTGAGGTAACACTAGCAAAACATGGTTTGACATATGTTTAAAAAGTAAACAGTAGATGCTTCACAAATCATCACAAACAATGATTAAATTTGAACATCATACAGTTCAGTATGCATCTTCATTAATGGTTGATGATAAATATGAACATAACTTATTGATAAATTGATGTGAGAAACACCATCTAAAAGTTTAAACAAAATAAAAACCCACAAATGATTAAGAGAATAATATTACTCATGTTAGAACTTAAGAGCAAAAATATTAAACAAAAACGTTGCCTGGGTATGAGCATTAATTTGCGGAGAAAACCTGTAATGTCGGAGATGGAGGAGATGCATCAACTTATACTTATACTTGAGTCTGCTGAGTGAAAAGCAGGATTGAGTTTCAACCTTATATATTAATATATCATATGGCAATGCATTTGAGTCAGTCATCAATAAAGCATCTGCGAGCAGCCATCGAATATAACGTTAAATTGTTGTTTATTGACAAGGAATCAACCATTTTGAAACTAGTTATTCTATAATACAATTATTTAATAATACATTAGGATTTCACTATTAACCATGTGAAACTCATCCACAAAAAATAAACAATTGTTCTTTTATCGATTCTTAAAGGTAAAATTGTTATAACATGCCCAAGTGACCATTAACAACAGAGCTTACAGCCAGTATATTAATGATTCATGAAATGCAAATGCCTGATACAAATAAAGGGATCTTACTCGTATATAGTCTCACATAATCTAGAACCAAACAAAATGAATCACAAATATTTCCAAAATCAACATTTTGTGTTCCTAGCTATATAACATATCTGAAATTTTCATTTGATAGGTGTACCAAAGTCTCAACTAAACTACTGCTTGATCCAACCAAATATACAGATAGCAGCAACAAGCCAAAAATAGAAAAAGAGGAAAAAGTAAAAAGTTCAACCTATAAAAATAAATTTAAATTCTATCACTCGTATATATCAAATTTTCTCCCCCCCTCTTACTTCATCTCAACTTAAGTTTTTTTTACTGTATAAAAACAAAATAAAGAAAATGACACCTAAATAGACATAAAAAATGATTTCATAAACAACCATCGTAACAACAACCTAGACATGTGATTCTGCATATGTTGTGAAAATAAGCAAAGGTTTACTAACAGAAAGAAGTAAGCATCTGAGGATTTATGCAGTGGATGTTGGAACATTCATACAACTTCCTATCTAAAAGAGCACACAAGCTCGAACATGAGTACAATAAGACCATGAGATATATTCAGACCATAATAGAGAGGTTCAAGTAATTCATAGTTGACACTACAATTCTACAATGTGCATTGGAATTAGGTTAGAGGAATTTATATCAGGAGTCAAGACAAGGTATTAACGATGGAAACCACCTCACTCAAATACTTTCGATAAGTAATTTCCTATATATCGACTTATGAATATGCCTATGCTTCACGATTTTTGGCACTTTCTTCCTCTTCTATGGAATTTCAACTGTAAATCTTCATTTGTTCCATTCCAACAACCCCAAAGTAATTAATTCCTTATTATTCTCTCTTCTATACACAAAAAAAAATCAATCAATTGACAAGAAGATTTGATAGTACTAGATTATTAATAGAGTAGCTACTTACTCTTGACAAAATTTGTATTAAGAAGAAGAGAATCCTAGTTATTCTTTAAAGAAAGACTATTTAGATTCAACTGGTACATTCAACATTCAAGAGAATAAAAAACTAGACTACCAAAGATAATTAACCCATTTATACTTAATACGACTACAACCTAGAGTCCCAAAAATCAACAGGATTAATGTCAACAACATAAGATATCAAAACACTAACTTCAAATAGAGAATTTCAAATATACACAAGTATATGAAAACCCTTAACCTAGAATTGACACTTTCAAAATAGAATTTCTTACCTTATAAACATCATTCCAAAAACCCTACAGCTTTAAGACCGAGGCAAGTTCATCTGTGAAGCATTTTGTTAAATTTTAAACAAGAAATTAGACGGAACAATGCTTCAACAAGGAATCTGTGAGGAAATTGCGTTCTTTAGTTCTTCTTGAAAAAAATCATATTGTTCTTCAGTTCTCCAGCTTAAAATTGTGTTCTTCAGCTGCTGTTTGACCGAAAATTGTGAGATAAATCGTACGTGTTCTTAGTTCTTCTTGAGAGAAATCAAATTTCTTCATGTCCTCTGCTGAAAATTACGCACTTCACTGAAGTTTGAGAGGAGTGGAAATGTTAGATGTTTGAGGGAAAGGAAATCTTTAGGTGAAGTTTTTTCTTTTGGCCAAAAATAAGTTTTAATTTTTATATTTTTTGCTCATTAAAAATGGGAGGAAACAAGTTTTAATGTTAAAAATGTTGGAGGGAATACGTAATTTTAGTGAAAACAGTAAGGCCACATTCATAATGTGTTGTTTTTACAAATATGAAAATATAAAAACTTAAAAGTGTGATTATTTATATAAGTAGTTGTTGTCAATTATAACAACAATTATAAAGTGTAGCTTATGGCCATAAAGAGTACACTTTAGAGGTGTTGCTAATATTATTTTAGCTAAAATTTAAAAAATTGGGCTACACTTTAAAAGCGTCCACAAAAGTATTTTAGGCAACACATTACAAGCGTAGTCCAGATTTAGTATGGCCGTAGGCCTAAAATGGTGTAGTGTTATGTGAGTTTACTGTAAAATGCATCTTTAGGTTAAAACTATGGAAATCCTTCTGGAAGTGTTAAATGATGTTCCTTATGATGTTTTGCTCCTATATTATTCAATAGTTTAATTATTTGGCATGAAATGTTATTTTGCTAAAATGTCCCTTTTTGCATGTTTATGCATATGCCATACTTTGTAAATTGTGTGGTACTAATTACAATGTCATGATCGGGGTCTAGACCCTAGATGAAACAGGCATCGTTGACCTTTCGCAGGTCGCAGACAAGCCTACATACGTCATCGTTACTTCGTACATGTTAAATTTAGAAGAAATTTAAAACTTTTATTGGCTTAGAAGTATACATATACTTGCATTATATCACATCAGTTCACAACAACAATCTAATAATAAGATATTCAAATGAAGGAAATAGTTCATCAATGAATTAATATAATGTTTCCAATATGGAACCGCTACGACATTTGAAAATAAGTAAAAAAGAAATGTTAGTTGAACATCCTCAACTAGCGCATGCGCACGTCTAAGATAGAATATTAGAGATAAGTATCCTCGAAAACATGAAGGCCTACCAAGTCCAGATGAATGTTCCACGTCTGGATAGCTTCAACGTAGTCTCGTAATCTCTAGCGTCCACCTGCACCTGCACCTAAATGAAAACTGTTATATGGGATTATTCCACACTTGTACTAAGTATGGGTGTATCAGAGTACACACCTAGTACATGCATGATTAAAAAGAGGTCTCTCCTACCGATATAAGTTATGGAAAGACAAGTCAGTTGGACTTGCCAAATCATATTATGAAAGTCATGCTATTATCCTAACATTCATTACCATTCTTTTCATATTGCACATAGCACATGACACATTTCATTTAGCACATAAATATATCACTTATATTTCATTCATATGTCGTGAGACCTTGGAATCACGGACTTAACATTAGAAGTTAGGAAATGAGGGCTCAATATATGGGACCTCAACGAGGGAGCCTTTTTTAGCAAACACAACGTCCGCTTCATTCATTCATATGTACTTCATTTTAATCCTTTCATATACCTAGGGTGTTGTTTAAAACTCTAATCGAGTTCACTGTGCAATGAACAAGAATGACCTTGTGCCATTGCTTGAGTCTAGTTAACCTCTTTATTGTCCTATGCAAACACCTTTAATATTATGCATTTCATTGCGTGCATTACATGAGGTTGACCTCATTATATCTTTCGGAACTTTAACTTTAACCGACATAGATCATGTGAGCTTAATGAAATCTAGTGTCTAACCCACACAGAAAATAGGAGGAATCACTTGCCAAAGTGAAACGAAAACATGCTAGCGTACATAGGGAGACGAATCCTACTAGAACACTATGTTGGAATCATAGGTTCAAAGACTGGGAGATATAATGAGACCCATACCAACCATAATGAATAGTCTCATCTCATGAGATTTACATGAACCTCTTCCAACAAAAAATAAGCAATCGCATTTCATAGCTAGCCTACCGGTGCTCCGTGTAAAGTTCCTTTACGTTCATCTCACACACCATAGAAGCTGGATTCTACCATGAGGACATCACATCTCATTAGACAATTTATCATCTCATAATTAGTATTTAGTGTGAATTAATATAGATACTTTCATTAGAGTGTTCCTTAGAGACTGGTCTCTTTATTAGTTTTATACTCTCATAGGTGAGTACGGTTTTTTGTAACATTTATTAGCCTTGTTTGAGATTGATCTCATCTTTCATATTAGCTTCTTATCATATTGTAACTACATTCATTAACTTTAGCATATTAGCTCTTCATAATTACTCACCCCAATACGTGAATGTTCATTTCATCATATGCCAATGCAGTTGGCCTTTCACTGTGTTTCACACTCTTACTTAACCCTCATCGGGTCACATCATTTAATTACATACACATTCGGTACACTTATTTTTAAAAGTACGCTGGACTTATGAATTAATATGTACAGGCCATGAGGCTTCGTTCATAATTGTTCTAAGTGACTTATACCTAAAAAAGTTTATTTGGTAATAAACTTATGCATCTTGTAAGTATTCCAATGTCTCGAGTTCGATTCCTATAGGGGACATTCATTAAGCGTTTATTCACATAAGAATTATGTATCAATATTAGATTGTTCAAGGGAACTCAATTTCAAATCCCTTGTGCAACACTTAGTTTTAAATTAATTTTTGATTTAAAATTTTGGCTTGGGGACACGTGGTCAAGCCCCAATGGCCTACACCTTTATTCTTTATTTTATTTCCTTCCTTTTTCGTTTGAGGCCAGAGGCTGTGGGATCGATCCCCCCACAACATCATTTTTAGTTTTCATTTATTATTCTCCTAATTTCCTCACCTATCCTAGAGGTTTTGGGTTTGATCGCCACACACCTCATTTTATTGGTTTTTCCCTCTTTCATTTCTTAAATTGAGACTTACCCTATTTCCAATCCCCATGATCCCATTTTTATTATTGAATATTGAGCAGCTTACATTTTGTGAGTTCTTGGGTTCAATCTCTGATGACCTCACTCATTTTATATTTTTTTAAACCCAAATCCTAAATGCTGCCTATGCCAAGAGTTTTCACTCAATTAATCAAATCACACCTCTAATGAACATCACGATTTTTAAAAGTAATTGCATACAAAAATGCAAGGATTTAACATGTTATTCTCACATAGTTTTGGGAAACATATACTTAAAAAATACATAAATCCGATCATACATACATGAACATAATAATCACGAAAACACAATACATCCCTAAATTCTACCAGAAAACATACCAAACCTACAACAATCGATGGGAGCTAGTGACAGAGACATACAAAAGGGAAGCATTCCTAGTTTTCGGATTAGAATACGACTGAATCCTAGGGGTCTTTTTGGAATGGGACCAAGAGGAAGAAACCTATATCTTTTTCATATTCAACACCATTCCAAAATTGATAGAATGTGTTTCCAACTCCCATGATAACTATGCTTCACTACCGAAATCTCATGCGCAACCCATCGAGAAAATTTTTGTTTCTTTTCGTATTGAATTTAGTTTTTCTATTGAGTTTTTGCATACAAGTTCTTCAAAAGTGATGAACTCTTTATTTTGTTCTTTTACTGATGATGAATCTTGAGAATGAGAGTTGAGAGACGTGAGAAAGAGAGTAGAGAGATGTGAGAGTAAGTTTAGGAGTAGGAGTTTTAGGTAAATACTTTGTCAAACTAGGAATCTTTGTTATTTAAATTAAAAATATGATTTTATAAGGATTAAGTGAAATAAATAACACGCCTTTACTTAAATCAGATATTTAAATACCAATTAATTAAACTTAATATTGCTTTCACCAAGGATCGAACCCGGGTGAAGACTAACTCGCGAACCTGATCAATCCGGGTCGACCCAACCCAAAACGTCCCCTAATTACATTACTTAATAACTTAGTTAAATAATTAGGGTAATTACAATACTACCCTTAGCCTTAAAAACGCCATTTTATCCCTAGACCCTCAAAACGTAAGATTACCGCTTTCAAGTCAGTTTAAGACTCATCCAGGTGAATCATAACATTCGGTTGCCCTACATTGCTGGACCCAACCTTGCCTAGCTCAACTAACTAACCAAGTTTGTTGTCTTGGACTGTGCATAGGTTCTAAGGTCTGGTTCCACGAGCATCAAGACGTGTGAACCCAGTTTAATCTAAGCATTCAGGTATGTTTAGGCATTACATCGCATAGTAATTTTCGTGTTGTTACATTATCCCCCCTTAGAAACGTTAGTACCCGAATGACACTTCTAATTATCATGAACAATGCATTTCATATCATAATATAAGTACTATACACAATAAAGCAATAGTAAAAAATAATACAAGAGATAAAGAAACGTAAACTTAAGAGTAGGAAGTCTAACCTCAAGAGATGAAAAGATGAGGATAGAGGGATCTCATATCGGCATCGACCTCCCTCGTAGAACCCTCAAAAAGATGGATTCTGTACGATACCTTAAATGTACGATTTTCAATATTTCTCACCTGCCCGTCTAAAATCTCAACAGGAATATCCTTATAGGACAAGTCTTCATCAACCCCCAAACCTTCAAAAGTAAGAATCGATGTTGCATCACCAAGGCACTTCTTTAACATGGAGACATGAAATATTGGATGAACAAAAGCTCTATCCGTAGGAAATGCATTCTCATTGGACACCTCACCCACACGCTGTAGAATCTCGTATGGCCCAACGTACCTCGTATTAAACTTCCCCTTCTTGCCAAACCTCATAACCCCTTTCATGGTTCATATCTTCATGAAGACATGGTCACAAACATCAAACTCTAAGGGTCGCTTATTGTTATTTGCATAAGACTTCTACTAATTGTAATAGTACCCAACGTGCCAGTAATCACCTTGACCTTCTCTAAGGCCTCAAGATTGATCTTTGGACCCAAAATGGATAACTCTCCAACCTCGAACCACCTATCTGGAGACCTACACCTCCTACCATACAGTCCCTCAAACGATTTTATACCAATGCTGGATTTATAGCTGTTATTATACGAGAACTTTATCAATGGCAGATGGTCATCCCAAGTACCCTTCAAGTCAATCACATAGGCTCTCAACAATTAGTCCAATTTCTGAATGGTGCACTCTGCCTTCCCATTTGTTTGAGGATGGCAAACAGTGTTGAGCTTTACCTGGGTTCCAAAGCTCTTCTGGAAGGATCTCAAAAATGCGAAGGGAACTGAGCTCCTCTATCCGAAAGGATAGATAATGAAATCCTATTCCACCTCATAATCTCATTAATGTAGAGTCTCACATAATCCTCGTCCCTATAAGTAGACTTTATAGGGATAAAGTGGGAAGAATTAGTCATCCTGTCCATAATAACCCATATTGAGTCAAGGCAGATCTATTTAATCTGTCCATAATAACCCATATGGAGTCATCATGTCTCCTAGTCCTCGAAAGACCAACCCCAAAGTAAATGTTAATGGCCTCCCACTTCCAAGTCGGAACCTCAATAATCTTTGTGAGACCACCATGCTTAAGATGCTCTGCCTTAACCTGTTGACAATTTGGACACCTGGCCACATACTAAGCAATGTCTTTCATCATGCCATACCACCAATATATCTGCTTGAGGTCATGATACATTTTGGTCGAACCTTGATGTATAGAATACTTGGAGCCACAGGCCTCTGCAAAAATCTTGGTTCCCAAATCATCCAGGTCTGGTACACACAACTTGTACTAGTACCTAAGTATGCCGTCACCTCCAAAAGCAAAGGACTCATTTATCCTTATCAGCATTGCGTCCTTCAACTCCATCAACAAAGAATCATGATTCAGACCCTTTTTGACTTCAAATACCAAGGATGCTTCAGAACAAGGATGACCTAAAACAACCCCACTAGTAGAGTAATCAACCACACACACTGTTTGGACAGTCTGCTCAACATGCTAAAAGCATCAGCTACAACATTTGTCTTCCCTTGATGGTAGTGTACATTAATGTCATACTCCTTCAATGGCTCCAACCATCTCCGCTGACTTAAATTCAAGTTTCTATGCGTGTAAATGTATTGGTGTCTCTTGAGGTCTTTGAACACATCAACATGCACCCGGTACAAGTAATGACTGCACAACTTCAATTCAAACACCACATCTGCCAATTCCAGGTCATGAGTGGGATAATTTTTCTCATGAACCTCTAGCGGTCTGGATGCATAGACTATCACCTTACTACCTTGTATAAGAACACAACCCAAACCAACCATAGATGCGTCACCATAAATAGTATAACTCTCACCACATTAAGGCAACGTAACCACTAGGCTGAAGTTAATATGTCCTTGAGCACTTTGAAACATTTCTCCCAAGTCTCCGCCCATTCAAAAATGGATTTTTTCTAAGTCAAACTGTCGGTGAGGCAGAAATGGAAGAAAAACCCTCCATGGACCTGCGGTATTAACCAACCAATCTTAGAAAGCTACGGATATCGGTGGGAGTAAGAGGTCATGGCAAGTTCTTAAAAATCTCAGTCTTCTTGGTGTCAACCTCCACACCCTGATAAGAGACAACATGACCAAGGAAGGTCATTGATCTAAGAAAGAATTCACAGATGTTGAACTCCGCATATAATTGATGTTGTCAAAGTACCTGCAATGTTAGCCTTAAATGGAGTTCATGTTCTTCCTTCGTCTTACCGTAGATGAGGATGTCATCAATGACTACTATGATGAGAGAATCAAGGTATTCATGGAAGACTCGGTTCATGAGGTCCATAAATATAGTTGGTGCATTAGTGAGACAGTATGACATGACATGACTCACATAATAACCATAATGAGTATGAAAGGCTACCTTTGGGATATCTTCATCCCTAACCAAAAGTTGATGATACCCAGAACGAAGGTCAACATTCTAGAAGAAACAAGACAATTGGAGCTGATCAAATAAGTTATCTATTCTGGTCAGTGGATACTTGTTCTTTACAGTGACTTTGTTGATCTGTCGATAATCGATATACATCCTAAGGGCTCCATCATTCTTTTTCACAAAAAACACTAGAGCTCCCCAAGGGGATATGCTTGTCTAGGTGAAACATTATCAGTGAGATCTTTTAACTGCCGCTTTAACTCTTTGAGTTCAGCTGGAGCTATTCTGTATGGACGAATTGACATCGGTTTGGTATCGGGATATAGGTCAATACAAAAATCAATCTCTCGAGGGAGAGGGACTCGAGGCAAATCATCGGGGAAAACATCTTGGAACTCACTCGCTATAGGCACAATGTATAAAGGAGGAATGTGATTATATAGATCATTGACACTCACAAGATGGCATAACAATCTCTTGGACATCATTTTATTAGCTTTTAGGTTCGAAATCAAGGGACTTGAACCACTTGAATTGTACCCGTCCTGGACCAGCTCTAGTTCATTAGGAATACGGAAACTCACAACCCTACTACGATAATTCATGAATGCATAACATTTATGGATTCGGTCCATACAAAGTATAATATCAAAGTCTTTCATTTGTAACTCAACAAGGTTTGCATACACAGTCTTACCAAATACTTCTATAGGGCACTCTTTATGAATCCTATCAGCTCTTACATTTTTGTCTAAGGGAATACTAACTCTGGTAGGATTATGAAAAACCTTAGGTAGTGTTTCAAAATTAACAGCAACCAAGGGAGTCAAAAAAGACAGCGTAGACCCTGGAATAAGTAAAGCATAATTAGAGGTAAAAAGACATTCAACATACTTGTGAAAACAATAGAAGACTTCTCCTTCTCATCTCTGCCCTTTACGGCGTAAAATCTGTTCCTCTAAGGAGACTCAACAACAGTAGCATTCTGGGGATTAGGCCTGGGCTGAGCATTACCTCTATCATGACCCCTATTCTGTTGTATGTCCCTGACCATGTGTCCACTCTTTTTGCAATAGAAGCAGGTATTCGTGCCTAGTCTGCACTCTCTGCTGTGAATATGGCCACACTTGACACGTTCCTTTCTGGGACGCTACACATCACCTCCATTACCCTTCTTAGGCTCTAGTCTGCCTCATCTTGGTGTTGCACTACTCTGAGAGTTAGAGTTCCCTGAACTTTGATGCCCCTTCAAAAATATGGGTTGATCATGAACTCCGAAAGTGCTCCTGCTACCACAACTGCTAAGATCTACTTGGTCAAAAATTTTAATCCTCCTGACCTCACAAAATCTCCTCTTGTTCCTTTTGTCCTAAATTTACATGACATGCACCATCAACCAAGTCAACTCCATGCTGTCATGGAGCATTGCAGCCCCACACTCCTCCTTTAAGTCCTCTAAGATTCCTGTAAGGAACCTGCTCGTCTCGTCCCTACTGCTCGACACAAGGCAAGTGGCATACTTGGAAAATTTTACGAATTTCAGAGAATACTCCCGTACAGTCATCGAGCCGTGCTTATGGTTGATGAACTACTACACCTTAGCCTCTTACATCTCCTTGGAAAATAACCCTCTCAAAAAAGGTTGTCTTAAACAACTCCCAAGTGATCGGACCATCGACCAATGCCCTGCTATCCTGCCACATCTTATACTAGGTCTATGCAACGTCCTTCAACTCGTGTGAGGCCAACTCAACTTTCTTAATCTTCGTGCACCCATCAATACCAAAATCATCTAGACCACCTCAACTAACTCTTGAGGATTCCCTTTAATCTTAGATCATATAAAGATTGCAGGATTCATCATCGTAAAATCCCGCAACATGTTTTCCATGTTGTGGGCTGGTGGATTCTCCCTTTGAACCTCCTGTCTATTGTCTTGGTTTGTCAATGCCTGGGCCTGCACAGTGATAACTTGACCCATCTCTTCCAAAGCGGTCCGCACATCCGCATTAGTCTACTTTATTAACTGGCATGGCCACTCCTACAATTGGAGCAAGGGGTTGAACTTGGTTGCTCCAAGCAGATGCTTCTACTCTTCCCCGACTTGTGTTCCTCCTTGTATTAATTATTAAAAAAATAAGAAATGATGTTAGATACGCTCATAACACCAAGTAATAATATTGAACTGGCTCTCAAAATGGCCCAACATGCCTATTTTATAATTATCTCATCGACTTCTACCTTAGAACCCCTATGAAAAATATAAAACCATGTATTAGTAAAAAAATTATGCTTGATCTAGTAATCACATGAATATGCAAGCACAACGCTTAAACATATAATACAGTTTAAGGGTGAAAGAAGGACATTAACTACCAAAACACTACGACCTAGATATTCAATTTTAAATAGGAAAATAAACAAATAAATTATAACAGATATGCCTAACACAATTAAACAAGATGATATCATTACATTTGAGTACAATATCGACAAAAAGAACTCAAGATTCAGAAACCCACCTTTCGTGCAAAATAAATTAAGATTGAATCACTAGTAATCAATGTTATCAAAGTTCCAAGCTCAAAGATATTGCTAGAACATCTGAAAAGTAAAAAAATATAGATAATAATGTGTATGTGCGAGTTTGAAAAAATAAAAGTGGACTAGTGTGAAAGAGTTTTAGAACTTTAACCTTTGGCCTCAAAAACCATCAAGTTATCGCCTATTCAGTGACATTAATCGAGATTGATGAACAATTTGGCATCACATAGTGCAATAATCTATCTGGCCATGTTTTTAAATAACCCCAAGTTAATTTTGGGAGCCTAAAAGATGGTAAGAATTAGGATCGCTGACAAGGTAGATTACTCGCCAATAATTTCTTGGGAACATTGAGTTTTATAGAGTACATATTAATGTTATCTTTAGTATAGCAATGATCTGGGTCGGGAGTAGACGCCTTCGGCAATTCATAGATTGGACCTATTTGCTCGCCAATATTCTTCTTTCCTAACACTTGCCACATTAATCCTCCACAAACAACACACCATTATTATTTAAAAAATTAAACATAAAACAATAAAAAGGATTTTTGGTTACCTCCAAAACAACGGGTTATTAAATGTCATGGCACGACACAAGTAAAAACTTAAGCATCAGTTTTAGGGTTTCTCAAAGTACTAGGCAAGCCCTTTGTATATTGTGAGAAGACGATATATAACACTTGGTTTATCATGGCATCTTGTAGCTTAATTATCATGGAGTGTGAAGATTTCATTTTTTTAGTATTTGAATGTTTTCTTTCATATCATTCAACACCCATTTTTTGTCTTCGTTCTTTTGTAGAACGAGTGAGAGGATCTCTCAATTTCGTCCATATTCATGCTTCTTCATTTTTTTATACTTGCGAGGGTGAAGGTATTTGATTTTTTAAAAAAAATATGATTCCAACTTCACTACCTTCTTGAACACGATATCAAGCTGAATAAACCTTGTGGCCCATTCTGTGTCATATTTTGTTTGCTTGCTATCTTTAACTATGGAATCAAGTCATTGGGCTAGTAGTTCATATGATTGTTGTATCAAACAACTTGCAAAAAATTTATTAAGACACTTAAAATTTCTATCTTAAGTCCTCTATTGAATATTGTAGCGGCAATTTGTACGTAATTCCATGATTTGGGCATTAATAATGTAATGCCTTAAGTCTCATCGACATATCATGGATGTCCTCACTCCCTAATTGCTGAAATCTTAGGAGGTTACCCTTGTGATTTGATAACCTTAAAAGGGGGTAATCCATTTGATTACAATTTTAACCATTTACACTATCTTTCCATTTGATGACAATTTTAACCATTTGCACTATTTTTTCATGTTCCAACACGAACAAGAAAAGATAAACTAATAATTATGTCAGTACGACTCTAACAAAGTATAAAAAAATTGACTCCACTAAAATTCTCTGGTAACACTACCCTCCAGTAGCGATGCCATTTTGATTAATAAGATTTCAAAGAAACTTTATCCAATTCTAAGTGTCAAAGATTGTTTGTCCGTACAATAATCCAATCAAGGTTTTGGTGGAGTCCCAAGGGAGTAATTTTTGAGGAACAATAGCCAATCACAAATACCTTCAAATAAGTAATTTCTAAAAGACATTTCCGAAAAAAAAAATTAATTAAATCTGTGTCACAAGTGTCAAATTCTAAAGGGGGTTTCTATGATTACTTATCAACTAAAAATATCAAAATAATAGATACACAAATATGGAGATAGGCTTTTTGGAATGTGATCGAAAAATGAGCAAGAATAAATAACTAGGTACATGCTATTGATGATAAAATGATGTAAATTTGCAACAATGCTAGATTTTAGAGGGGTAAATTCTCTTCCGAGGAACTTGCAATAAATTAAATTTGTTCCTCTCGAGCATCGATAAGTGGCAGTTATACCTAGACTTTTCCTTATCCCATTAACTATCTCGAGCTGAATATGTGGGAAAGAGTTTTGGAGTCACTCTGTAGATATAAACCATCTACTGTCCAATAACCACTGGTTATCGGTTCAGTTTATGTGGTCTTAATATATCTATCTCTCGAGGATGACAAAGAAATGAAGATGGAATCAAATTGGCTACTTTAATCCCATTAAATTCATACACAACTACGGAATGAAATCACATTTCAATAAATTATTAATATAGGACCCCGAAAATTACTTAGGTAAAGATAGAGCCTAAAATGGTTGTTATGACGGTATAAGGTCATAAAATTGTTTATAATGTGGGTTTGAGGCAATATCTAAGAACATAGGTCCATTGGAAGTCAAAAGTCAAAGGATGACCAAGATGTTCAATGTGTTTATGTTGGATGCATGAGCTTATATGGTCCTTAAATTAGTTATTATAGTTTATATAGGTAGTGTGTCAAGTTTCGTGAAGTTTGGAGGCCAAACGTCCAGGAACGTCCATGACGATTGAAAGGTTTGCCCTAAATGACCTTGTGTGTCTATGTATGTTTCATTGAGTATTAAGTGTTTGATTCTTATGAAGCTTATGTGGTAGGTCCTAAACTCGTATATGAGTATATTTTCGATGCAAACTTCGGGTACGACTCCATGTAGGACCCACAATGGACCCTAAAAGAGGACCCCAACATTTGAGCATAATATGGTAAGGAAGTGGCAGTCGATAACCCAAATGACGGCCTGTCATCCAGGAAACGGCCCGTCGATGGGTCTCGTTGCTGGAGACACGGTAAATGCAGATTGGGGACGTGGGTGAGAGTACGGACCATTGATGCATCCGTCGATGGGCTGCCTATTTTCCTGCCTCCTTTCGGTTAACTTGTGGGGTGAAGTTGTTAAAGTACCCTAGGTCTTACTAAATGTGAGAAAGGTTTTCTTGAATCTTTATGGGTATTTTAAGAGTATATAAGTCATTAAACTCTTATTATAACCCTACTATCTAAATCAAAACATATTCCCTGCAAAAGTTTCTCTAAAAACCTCCATGAGTGTTCAAGTTGAAGATGAAGCTTGAAGTGGGTTCTTCAATGGATTTTCTTCTTCAATTATCATTGTTTTATTCAAATAAGGTATGGTATTTCTTAATTTAAGATTTTGTATTACCTTAGAGCCAGTTTAAAAGAAGATTTTCAATGATTTTAAAAAGATGAAAAAGTCCAATTTCTACTCTAAGTCTTGGGTTCTTGGATAAATCATTTCCAATCGATTATGTATGATGATATTGATGTATAGTTGATGTTTTCCAATGACATTCTCCATGAACCCTTGATATTGACAAATCTCTCAGTTCGACTAAGTTATGTTATCATGCTTTGAGATTGATGAATTCATTTGTAGATAGTTATGGGCTTTTGATTTATGTATAGATTATGGTTTATTGGTTAATAGTATGTTTCAATTTGATCAATTGAATATTTAATATTCTTACATCTGTAGAATGTTAGACTTATTAAATTGATATTGACTTAAGCCTTATGATTACTAATGTAATTTCCTACAATCTATTTTATGATGCAATCATTATATTCAATTAATATATAAGTTGTATTAGATTGATGAGTATTTAATTAATTGACCTAGTTACATTGATTGTTGATGTAACTATATTGAATTGTTGGTTATAGCGATGGGTAAGGGCCTTATCATATTAAATTGGATGATTTACCTTTGGAATCAAAGTGGTAAGATGGATTGGGGTATGCTTCAGTAATTCCTTTTATTCTATGTTAATTAGAATTTAATTGTGTTGTTATTGCTATGGTCAATTTATGGTGGCGGTGCTATGTGAATTCATGTGGCCTTGTCGGCGTTACCTTATACAATATGATGATCATGGCCTTGTCGGCACTACTTGAAATGCTATTTTGTTTTTTATACTTTTTTTATGTGAAATATGAGTATATCTATACATATGTAAAGGTATATGAATGTATGTGTTCTTGCTATGTATGTTAGGAAATCATGTAAACTATGACTATGTGCTTCTATGTGTAGTCTTAGGGTTGATGCATGGTTGTTCGTACTGGAATATATTTTTATATAATAGTTATATTGATGAGGATATGGTAGTGTGTAGGATGACTTAAAGATGCTAATGGTTATTCCTATCTGCTTTTAGAATGACTACTAATATGTTTTAGGTGAAGTATTTGGTGTCTTGTCTTGGTTGACACGTGTCCCGCACTTGATACTTGTATGAATATGAATATGTGATGTCTTGAATTAGGATTATATAGTCTATTAGTCTTGAATGTATGAATGATATATGACCTTCAAAGATGTTAAGGGGGTCTTTTATGTGAAAATTTGCACCTAGTGGTAAGGTTACGTATGTTGAAGTCGAAGGTTGTAATGGTATGCTTCAATTAATGGAATGATGGACTTATGGTTGATTGGATTGAACAACATCATATCAAACCTTATGGAAGTTATAATGAGCTTCTTCGCCATTGTGAGGTAGCCCTAGTGGACTTTTCTTTGGTAGGGTAAATGTGCTTGGGTTATGAACTTGTTGTGGAACCCTCTTATGTGAACCATTAATATGAAATACTCTATGAGAACGAAGGCTAGCACTGAGTGAGTATCGTAAGGGGAATAGTTTTAGTTAAGTTTGAGACTAGATTACAAACAACGCTCTTCATATTCCTTAACTAGTTGCCTACATGGGATGTGTCCTAGTACTACCCTTGGCAAGTAGAGCACCCTCATCGGAATAGGTTAGAACTCTTGATTCCATGAGTTGCTACAAAGGTCTGTATAACTTATTGCATATTCTCATCATATGGGATACCAATTAGCATTAGAGAAGTTGTATGGAATTTAGGTGGTTGTATGAGATGCTATCTAAACACTGCTCAATAGTCTTTGAAGGTGTTGGTTGGAGTCATTACGTCTTGTATAAAACCATCACCTGAATGTCCTTTATAAGTCGAACGTATATTAATGAACTAGTGAATGTAATGACTTATGTTAAGGAAGTATGTTAAAATGAAGTAGTACTTATCTAGAGTAATTAAGGGTTGTCTAGTTAAGGTGTATAGGGGCATGAGAATGGTCGCTTCATATCTTACCTAGATATGTCTTAAGAATGATTCTAGTTATGGGAGTTGGTTTTTTTATGTGGACATTATCTAAGCCTGAAGTAGTCTTAAGGATTAAATAGGTAATCTCGAAGAGGTTTCTGTGGACGTTATTTTCTTAATTTACTAGTATAAGTCTTTTGATAGCCTGTGGACGGAGATTGTCATATTATCTATATGCTAATATTTTAAATTAGTATGATTGTAAATTAGGTAGTCTATAGGATCTCTTTAATGTGTGTGTAAGGGATTGTATGGGCGGTCGCTTTTCAACTCAGTCAAGTGAGGCTTAGAATCACCTTTGGTACGAGAATCTTATCTTGAAGTTTATGATGCTTTATAAGTGTGTATGTGACTCATTATATGTAATCTTGAGGCTCATTTAGGCACATCTGGAGAGGGTGTATGGGCGGTCTGTCTTTGTGTGACATAAGTGAATCTTAGGATGGCTTTGAAGGAGAAGATTACATCCTAAAGGGTATCTAAAATGAAGTAAAAGAACTTCACTTTAACAATGAATTGAGTTCACTATACAATGAAGTGAATTTAGTGTAAAGTTTCAACTAACGTTATTATTGGATTAAGTGATTTCTTATGTATTTCTATGTTTTTAAATGTTAATATTATGCTTATATGATGATCTTACTTGAAATTAATGAAAATAATGTGGTTTACTAAATGTCTCTTTTTCTTGGTTTTTGCGTGACTTCCATACTTAGTACATCTAATGTGCTAACCCCTTCTTTTCCCTTTTAACTAAAGTGTAGGGAATTGGAAGTCTTGATGTGCCATGGAGGATAGATAGGTTTCGAAGGCTTGAAGATGAAGCATTGGTGAGTCCTTATCGATTCCAGGACATTAGCCACTTGTCCCTGATGTCATAGTATTTATTTTATTGTCTTTAATGGGATAAGTCCAAAGTATTGTATACTCCAATGTTTAGATGATTCAAGTAGATGTTATAAAGATTTTATGTTTTAAATAAAACTCTTCTGCTTCCGTAATGTTTATGAAAGAGTTCTTCGAGTTTGAAGAATGTTCTGAATTCTAGCTTATTTTGGTATGTTTATTATGCAATGAATAATACAAGAGGCTCAAATAAGACTTGTTGAAGTCTCATTTGCTGTGTGAAGACACAAGGATGGCTAACTTCTAAGATGATGCGCGGGTCGTGACAATTAACTTTTAAGTTGCAAGACCCAATAGTAAATTAAACTCATATTCACATAATCAAACCCCAAGAATTGTGGTTTTACCTTTAGCATAGTATAGAAATAGAAATTGTTACCAAAAGTGTTCCTATTAATTGGGTACGATTTAAAATGTCTTTAGAAATGTCAAAGATGAAGATTCTTCAAGACCCACTTCCAATTTGTTCAAGTTAAAAACCTTCAAATCTTCAATGATAAAGAACAACGTATCCCAAAACCTCTAAAAACTAAAGTTTGAGATATTTGAAAAAAATTTCTAAAGTAAAACAAAAACTAATATTTGATTAAAATTCGAAATGAGTATTTGTAGTTTTCAAATATTTGGGATGCGAATGATCACTCGATGCAGTTAGTCTGAATCGCTGGTCAACTCCATGATCCACCTTTTTGTATATTTCATCGCCCTTATGTTTTTGCCTTAAGCATTTGCACATTCTGTATTGGAATTAGGACGTCTTTTCTTCATTCTTTGAACTACCTTGTTAGTTTGTACTCAATCATGTTCATGCTTTATCTCCATGTCTAAATACATTAAACTTTAGGTTTTAGGAAACTAAATCTATAAAATATAGCTCTAAATTAGTCGAAATTGTGATCTCATCAAGACGCGATAGTGTAAGCTATTTTTAACACCTCAATAGCACACCGTAGATCATAAGATTTCCTCGGATTACGGAATGGCATACTTGACCACTCGGAAGTCTTGTACAAGTCCTTTGACATCATTAATTGCATATATGTATATAATGTAGTGCGGAAATTAAAATTTTCACATGAAGAATATCTTATAAAATCTCTCATAAAGAATGATAGGAAATACTAAGTCTGAACATATTCCAATCTTAGACTAAAGAATACTTTGGTCATGTCCCATATAATCAAATATAGGAACATTGTCTATTACATTACATTCAATGAAATGAAGTCTAAAGATAGTTATGTCATCAAATCAAGTGAGGACATACCCCAACGTAGCTTGAAAGAGTCCAAGATTCTAACCTTTGCTTCAACATGCCTCTCACCTTCTATCAACACCTTTTGAAGTACACAAAATTTATGTAATTAGTATAATGCATGTACTCCAAATGGCTTCATGCATAAAATCATGAGAAACAAATATTTGTATGAGAATATGCTTTTTTGAGTAATTAGTATATCATAACATAGAGAAAAACATATCACACTAACCTTTCATATAAATCACATGCTGCAAAATCGACTCAAGAACACACCCAAAAAACATAAACATTAGACTCTCCTACAAAAGGTGATTCTAAGTCTCTCTTGAGTTCGTTATGAAGCGACTACCCACATAATCCCTTTACACACACCAAGAAGATCATATAAATTACCTAAACATAATATTATTCACATTTCATTAATCAAAGTCCCTATGTAGAATTACTTTAAAATTCACCTAGGTAAGACAAGCCGAGACCACCAATAAAGCCTCTCTAAGCCTACCTAAGAAATCCTCAAAGCTACTATAGATAGAAACTCTTTTATTAACATACATTTACTAAAGTTATGAAGATCATTAAGTAATTTAGAAAACCTTCATCACTTAAGGACATTCACATAATGGTCTTAGACAAGAACTAGGTCACTCACGCACTAATATCTTCAAAGCATAGTCATGCAATGTCTAGATAACATCCCATTCCCTACCTATACTTCATAGTACTTATCTTACACTAGCATGTATCCACATGATGAGAATACAAAATAACTGATATAGAGCATGTTATCTACTCATGGAATCCAGAGTCATGAACCTACTATGTTGAAAGGTGTTCTACTTGCCAATGGTAGAACAAAGACATATCCCATGTAGGTAATTAATTAAGGAATATGAATGTTTTCTTTGTAATCTAGTCTCACCATTAACTAGAGCAACTTCCCAACGCATACTCAATTGGTGATAGCTTTTGTTCCCATAGAAATATTCAATAAAGGAGTATATGAAAAGGTTCCATATCTAGTTCATAAAAAATAACATTATACCTTACAAAAGAGGTCCCCCATGGTTTCCTTAAAATGATTAATAGGATTACTCAATGACTTTCCTCAAGATGAATTCAAGTCGTTCTAGACAACAAACCCTATGTCCATCATTCACACAAGAAGAATAATATTACGACTTTCAACTTCAAGGATATCATAATCTTCATTCTAAATGGTTCCATGTAAACGACCTTATTTTCTATATTCAATATCATATTAATTTCATAAATATACATTCATAACAAAGGGTATTCTTACAAACTAAGTAAAAGATTCATATTTACATTCTTTGTAACACTTCGAATGTCCATGACCTAAGCTAGAGAGTCACGTGATGAAATAATACTTAAAACAGTGTTAAAAATCCTAAAATTGTGTTTATGAACAATTTTGCATGTTTTAGAGCCAAGGCGTCAACGAACGTCAATGACGTCTAAAAACTAGCTAAATTGAACAAGGTGAACTCCCTATGTTTGATGAAGTATTTTGAGGGTCAAATGAATACTAAAACTAGTAAAAATACCTTAAATAGGTAAAATCTAGTATATAGGGTCTAAATATTCAATAAAGACTCCCCAAGGAAAACACAAAGGGTCCTTGAGTAGGACCCCAACATCACTAGGTATGTCGTCAAAGTAGTCGAGCAACCTAGACTTGGGAGTAATCGTATGAGGAGCAGTTGAGACAGAACATGGAAAAATTTTCTTTGTGACACATTCAATCGACAAGGATCACTGCAACGAACTAGATTTCAAAAATAAAATCTTGTATCAGTCTCGCGACGCGGAACCACTTCATTTATTTGTTGAAATTTTTACTTCACAAAAAGACCCATTTAAGTGAGGGTTGTTTTGGGTAATATTGGGGGTGAGTATGTATAGTCCAAGGATCTGTTTTAAGTACCTTTTTCACTCACATAAACCAAATTCACAAAACAAAACCCAAAAGCTCTCATCTTTCTGTATTTTTTCTCTCTAAAAATCCTCCATTGAATGAAGAACAAACCTGGAAGAAGAAGACCAATTTCCCTAGGATTTCACTTCAATTTGGTTGATTAAATATTCATTAAGGAATGTGATTTTTAATCTTTTGATTCCTTTGTCCAAGAGGTCCTTTCAATGTTTCTTTCTAAATTACCCAATTCCAAGGGATTTTCCAATTCTAATGGGTTTTCTTCAAAAATTTAAATTAATTATAAATTGTGATTTCTTATGACTAATTAAGTTTATATTGATGAAATTTCATGTAGATCATATACCTTTCCAAAAAATCCACATATCTTGGATCTTGCTTATAAATTGATGAGAATTAAAAAATGTATTGATTGCTACACTTGTTTTAACTAGTCCAATTCACTCATGGAAGGCCTAGGGTATTTTGTTGTTGGGATTGGATCAATTTCTTGATGAATTCATGATGAAGCCTATTCCCTTAACGCTAGGGTATGAGTTGAAGTTAATTTGTAAAGTGATGATACAATTTACCTAACAATGGTGTTAATTAGTATTGTGTAATGGTAATATACCCATCATTGGGTTGAATTGGATGGTTGACGGTTAAACCTTGGGGTAAGTCTTGTGATCTCAATAATTTACTTCAATTATAATTACTTGTGTTTAGTAATGATGTTATATATAAGTATACCTTATGATAAGATTCATTAGGGTTGGTATGATGTTTAATTGAAATATCTTGATTTATGTCTTTTGATTTGTTGGCTAAGATTTAATGACATAACGATGGTCATGACTTACCTAGGTGCCTTATCATAATGCTTTTATGTATATGTGCTAACCACATGTATGAATTATAATGAATAGGATAAGACTCATGCAATTTTTATTGATATATGATGATGATGATTATATGAGGTATAGACCCTATGATCTATACTAAAGTATGATTATTAATAAAGGCTTACATAAATTTCAAAAATTTATTTAGCTTAGCACAGAGTGAACTTGTCAATAATAGGTGTTGGCTTCCCATGGAGAAAGATTCATCCTATAGTTTCTTATAAGGTGTTGACACCCCTATGACGGATTCTTAGCCTATGGATTCTAATAATATGAGGCTCTAATGATAAATTGAATGAGGAGAGATCATACATATCCCCTAGTTCCTGAACTATTATGCCCCCTTAGGAAAACTAGCTAATCCACCAAGAAAGCTATATTGATGTTTTGTTCTACTTTGGACAGAAGACCATATTCCATCAGTGTAAGGTTTTACAACACCGGATTCCACACTTAGCTCTTTTGATCTATGTCGGTTAGGAAAGTTTTCCTTAATGTAAAATGAAGAACTGATGTACACAGTAACTAAGGTGATTTAAGAGGTTTGACTTAGCCTAGGAAGGGGTATGGGACACTACATATACTTTGCACTATTTTGCGTGGAGCGAGGCCTTAGGAGGTTTATCTTATGTTATTATGATCGTATATAGTGACTATTATGTATATTTTGTCTTTACATATTATTAATTCCATATGATGTTAGTTTTATTTATGAACATGTAGTTTTTCTTATTATTAAGGTATGAGTGGGGTTATTGTTGGTGCGATGTTATGTGAAGTTAAGCATTCCTTATAGCCCTTTGTTTTGTTTAGTTGATTGAGTAGGGTTATGGGGATTTACATAGTCGTTATACATGTAGGCTAAATGATGGGTTATGGATGAGGGTCTTTTTTATACTATGATTTTATGAACTTTTACATATGTTGACATTACTATACTTGATGATCTTGTGTTTTATACGGCCTTGAAATAAGAGTTATGTTCTTATTCATTTATATGGCTTTTCTAAGTAAATTATCACGTTTTAACAAGTGTCCTTTCGGAACAGGATATATTTTTTGTATGTGCATATGATCCCATAATTAGTACAAGTGATGTGCTAACTCCATTTCTTCCTTTGTCCCAAATATTTTACATTTTGATCGTTGAAGAGCTTGTGATGACTTTGAAGGAACTCTTGGAAATCTCATTCTCCAAGTTAGGTAGGTCCTCACCACATTGAGGACAAAGTCGTATTCTAGCCTGGTGTATTTATTAGTTTTAAAGACAATATGTTGATTTCCTTTCACTTGAGTACTAAAGATTGAATAGCCTATATGTGGCTTTAATTGTATTCATGCATGGTCTATTCGCAATTGTTATACTCTTATTTAGATGGTTATGATATGAGACATCCGTTTTAATACTATAGTATGTATATATATATATGTGTGTGTGTGTGTGTGTGTGTGCAATAAAAGTAGAAGACTACATAATCTTCTTATACGAAGGGTTTATGTATACTCGATATAAATATATTATGTGTATGTGAGAGGTCTGTGTAAACCTCAATGTATAATTATATGAAAAAGTTTTAAATATTCTGCATTTTTAACCTATGAATGTAATGATGTAAACTAAGAGGCTTGTCTGAATCCTCGATGAGGATGACAACGGTGGATACGTCTAGGGGGTCCTCTTCGGATGGGACAAACATCGTATCAGAGCATGAGGTTGAATTTCTTTCGAGTCGATGTCTCATATAATCACGTCTATGTAAGTTATTATTCATATCTGTGAAGTGCTCCACACTTATGAGTGAGAAGATATATGATGCTAAGGAAAATCTCATTTTCTTAGAAATACCATGGCGTGCCTCTAGAGTCGACTTTATTAGTGCTTTCACCTAAAACATGCATGGTGCTGATAGGTATGAGTACTTGAAGGGCAACAGCATGAAGGTTTGATGAAGACATTGGTAATACAGGAGTTCCTCCCTGTGACAATCAATATGCTCCTCTTGAAGACGTTGTTAGTGATGATGAAGCTCCGGTCAATCCTCTGGCCTTGTCTGATGGGGACATAAGGGCAACCATTCTCCAAATGGCCTAATACATTACTACTCAAGCACAAGACATCACTACTCAATCTCAAGCCATGACGGCCAAAGCTAACCAGGAGTTTGTACCTCGAGGATACATACATGATAGCACTATTGCCTCTCTCTTGAGTGATTTCACAAGGATGAATCCTGCTTCTTTGTATGGTTCCAAAGTGAAGGAAGAGCCCCAAGTTTCATTTATGAAGTCTACAAACACCTCTATGATATGGGGTTGACTACTAGTGAAAAAAGTCGAGTTAGCTACCTACCAACTCAAGGATGTGGCCAAAAATAGGTACATTTAATGGAGAGATAATAGGCCTTTGAGGGGTGGTTCGGTGACATGGGATATTTTTAATAAGGATTTTCTTGATATGTTTTTCCCTAGGGAAAAGTGGAAATCTAAAGTTGAAGAATTCATCAACCATCAACAAGGAGGTATAAATATACATGACTACTCTTTGAAATTTACTAAATTCTCAAAGTATTCCCCTTCTTTTGGTTTCCGACCTTAGGGATGAAATGAGCCTTTTTTTCATGGGAGTGTCAGATAACTAGAAAGAAGAATGTCGTTTGGATATGGTAGATGATAATATGGACATTTCTCGTCTCATGGTTCATGCTCAACAAGTGGAAGAGACAAGGTTTAAGGCGAAGAGTAGGGTATCAAATAGGGACAAGTCTTTTGATGGTGGTTCTTCAAAGGGAAGGATTGATATACAAGACAAGACTAAGTTCAAGAAGAGGTTCTCTAATCGAGTTCCTTCAAAGTTCCCTAAGGCTCATGAGGATAGGGTGTATAATGCTAAGACTCAAAAGGGAAGGAGTAATACATCACCAAACAAGAATCCTACTTGTGCCATGTGTGGGAAGGGTCACTTTGGTGAATTCTTAGTTGGAACAGACAATTGCTTTAGTTGTGGTAAAAAATAGACTAGTCAAATGTAGTTCACAAGAAAGTGGTTTAAATGTAGATGCTCTAAAGTAGATATGTATTTATGCTCTCTGCTCTAGGGGCGAGTAAGAGATTTCTCCCGATGTGGTGACTGGTATCCTTAAAGTATTCTCTATTAATGTAAATGCTTTGCTTTATGGGGGTGCTACTTTGTCCTTTGTTACCCTTTAGTAGCTAAAAAGTTTTATATTATGCCCAATATCTTCAATGAACATTTTATGGTGTCAACCCTGGTGGGTGTGTTGCTTTTTGCTAAGAGGGTACATAGTAATTGTCCTATAATGTTGCCCAATAAAGTTACTTATGTTGAACTAGTACAACTTTATATGGCTTATTTTGAGGTCATTTTGGGTATGGATTGGTTGTATGCTTTTTTCGCTACCATATTATGTTGAACAAGGGTGGTAAAGTTTAATTTTCCAAATGAACCCGTCTTAAAGTGGAGCGGGGTGAAATTTTATTCTTAGAGGTCATTTCATTTCCTGTCTAAAAGCTTGTAAATTTATCTCTAAAGTTTTTTTATACAACATAGTGAGATTAAAATATTTAGACTGTAAAATTCCTCCCATTGTGTTGGTCCATGTAGTGAAGGAATTTATGGAGGTCTTTCCTAATAACCTTCCTAGTATCCCTCCGTAACGGGAAATCAATTTTTTTATTGACTTGTTACCGTATACAAATACTATTTCAGTTCTTCCTTATCGGATGTCTCCGGCCGAATTGAAAGAGTTAAAGGCTAAATTCAAAAGACCTACTAGATAATAGTTTAATTCGGCCTAGTATTTCTCCATGGGGTGCTCCAGTATTTTTTTTGAAGAAGAAGGATGAGTCCCTTAAAATATGCATTTATTATAGCAAATTAAATAAAGTCACTATACAGAACAGGTGTTGACTTCCTCGGATTGGCGACTTGTTTGATCAACTTTAAGAGGGAAGCTACTTTTCTAAGATTGTCTCGACGTCGGGGTATCATAAACATACGGTGAGAGGTGGGAATATACCAAAAATGTCATTATGAACTACATATGGTCTCTCTAAGTTCTTAGTAATGTCGTTTTGCCCCTAAGTTATTATCCATTGGCATTTATGGACATAATGAATAGGGTGTTTCAAAGATACCTATATTCATTTTTCATTGTGCTAGTTGACGACATCTTTGTATATTTGAAATATAAGGGTGAACACATGGACCATTTGAGAGTAGTGTTAAAAGTGCTTAAGGAGCACCAACGATTTTACGAGTATAGCAAATGCGAGTTGTGGTTGAGGTTGGTGGCGTTTCTTGGTCATATAATCTGTTGTGAGGGAGTTGAGGTTAATCCCAGGAAAGAAGAGGCGGTGAAAAATCAGCCTAGGACATTGAGTCCAACCGACATTAGGAGTTTCTTTGGTCTAGCGGGATACTATAGGAGGTTTGTGGATTGTTGTATGTACATCACATATCCCTTGAATTTTGAAAGATAGGATTCATCGAACCCGATATTGACACTACTAGAGGGTACCAAGGGTTTCCTTATATATTTTGATGCATGTTGAGTGGGCTTGGGGTGTCTGCTTATGTAATATAGGAATGCAGTTTCCTATGCCTCTAGAAAATTTGAGGTTCATCAAAAGAATTGTCAATCTCATGGTCTTGAATTTGTGGCCGTGTTATTTTCCTTGAAAATATGAATGTATTTTCTGTATGGCTTTCATGGTTATATGTATGCCGACCACAAGAATCTTCAATATCTACTTACTCAAAAGGAGTTGAATCTCTGACCAAGAGGATGGTTTGAATTGTTGAATGATTATGACATGAGTTTTATCTACCACCCCAACAAGGCTAATGTGGTTGCGGATGCTCTAAGTTGTATAACCATAGGTAGTGTGTATCATGTAGAAGAAGCCAAGAATGACCTAGTGAAATATGTTCATATGTTTGCTAAATTGGCTTTTAGATTGGCATATTCTCCAAATGGTGGTTTTATAGTCTATCATAACTCTGAATCGCCGTCGGTGGCTGAGGCGAAGTTCAGGCAACACCTTGATCAACCATTGAGGAGTTGAAGGAATCAGTTATTAGTAAGCTTAATAAGTCATTCTCCTTGGGGGGGGGGGTGATTTCTTCATGTATCAAGGAAGGTTGTGTGTTCCCAATGTAGATGGTTTGAAGAACCGTATTATTTCGGATGATCATGAATCTTGTTACTCCGTTCAATCGGGCTTGACAAAGATGTACGATGAACTTAGGGAGGTTTTTTTGTAGGAAGGAATGAAGAATGACACGACATAATTTGTTGCAAAGTGTCCATATTGCTAACAAGTGAAAGCCGAGAACCGAAGGCCAAGTGGATTATTTCATAAATCCAGATTCCATGTTGGAAGTGGGAAATATTAACATGGATTTCGGTGGTAGGGTTTCCTAGAACTCAAAAAAACATGACTCTATATTGGTAGTTGTGAATAATTTTACTAAATCCTCTCATTTTATTCCCGTCAAGTCTACTTACTCGGCACAGGATTATGCAATGATCTTCATAGATAAGATTATGCGTCCCCATGGTATTCCCTTGTTCATTATATAAGATAGGGGTGCACGATTAACATCTAATTTTCGGAGGTCATTCAAAAATTTGTTTTGTACAAAGGTGAAACTAGCACCACTTTTCATCCCGAGACGGATGATGAAGCAGGGTGTACTATTCAAACCATGAGGATATGCTTAGAGATTTTATCATTGATTTAAAGGGAAATTGGGATAAACACTTCCCTTTTGGTTGATTTTTCTTACAACAATAGTTACCATTCATATATATTTATGGCTCCGTATGAAGCTTTGTATGGTAGGGGATGTAGATCTCCAATTGGACGGTTTAAAGTAGGAGAGTCTTAACTTTTTGGTCCGATTTTATTTTAAAGACTTTGTAGATACCTCATATGATTAGGAACCCCTTGAAAATAGCCTATAGACGGCAAAAGTCTTATGTCGACCATAGGAGGAGAAACATAGAGTTGAAAGAAGGTGATAAAGTGTATCTAAAAATTTCACCTATGAAAGGAGTGGTGAGATTTAGCAAGAAAGGGAAGTTGTTCCTCATTATGTGGATCCCTATGAAATTTTGCAAAGGGTTGGAAAGGTTGTATACGAGTTGAAATTACCTAGTGATCTATTTTCAGTTCATCCGCTTTTCCATGTATCAATTCTAAAGAAGTGCATCGGTGATCCCGAGTCCATACTTCTTATTGATTGTCTAGGTGTAGAAGATAACCTCTCTTATGATGAGGTTATGGTGGGAAATCCTTTATTGTCAAGTGATGAAATTGAGAAAGAAAGAGGTGACCTTCGTAAAAGTCCTATAGAAGAACCACCTAGTTGAGGGAGCAACATGGGAGGCCGAGGCCCCGTTATCCTCATCTTTTTATTGATTAAAGTTAGTGTATCCAATTAATAATAAAAATTATGGATAATTGAATTTGACTTGTTCTGCAAAGATGTGCATATTTATGATAATGATTTTAGCAAAAAAGAAGTTTCATGTAAAAAATACTCTTTTGCTAAATTTTGCACCTACTTTTGTTTTTTGTATGTTGTTGCCTATATAAAATGACATTGAGAACTTTTATACGTTGAATTTTGGCTTAATTTACTCCTTAATGATAGGTTGAGCTCATATTAATGTGAAAAGGAAATCCCTCATGTTGTTATTTTGAGCCTTGTGTGATGAAATTGATTTTTTTGAATTACTAAGTGCAAATGCCCTGATTATGTGTGGAATGGAGTAATCCCATGAGCTGTGAATTATAATTATTTTATGTTGTTGTTGGTTGGGCTTGTAGTATTGTGTCTATCCATTCCCTTGAAAAGATTTTAGCATCATTTGTGAACGAATATTCCTAAGGGGGGATAATGTAACACTTTGAAAGTCCATGACCTAAGCTAGACCCTCACGTGATGAAATAAACCTTTAATCATGTTTATAAGAATAAAGTAATGTTCATAAACCATTAATGATGTTTTAGAACCAAGGCTTCAAGGAACGTCCATTACGTCCGGAAACTAGCTGAATCAAGCTAGTTGACGTCCCTATGTTCTGTGAAGGATTGGGAGGGTCAAATGATGTCTAAAACTATAAAAAGACCTTAAATGGGTAAAATGTATTATATAGAGTGCAAACATTCAATATAAAATCCCCAAGGACCACCCAAAGGGTCCTTGATGAGGACACCAACATGTCTACGTAGGTTACCAAAGAAGTCGCGACAACCTAGATTTTGGATTCACTGCATGACGCGCAGCTGACACGCACGAGGCTCATTCATTCAAAATATGATTTTAAAAATAATATATGACATCAGCCTCGCGATGCGCATCCACTTCCTAGATTCGTTGAAATCATAATTTAAGCATTCTGACTTTACAAAAGGACTCATTTAAGTGAGAGGTGTTATGGGTAATTTAGGGGGTAAGAATATAAAGTCTAAGGGTCAGTTTTAAGTCATTGTTTAACATACCTAATCTAAATTCCCATAAGAAAATACAAAAGATCTCCTCTCTCTCAACTTTCTCTCTCGCAAAATCCTCTGTTGAAGAATGACCATAGCTTGAAGAAGAAGTCCGATTTCTCTAGAATTTTGCATCAATTTTTTAGGGTAAATATTTATTAAGGTATGGGTTCATGACTCTTTTGGTTCCTTTCCCCAAGAGGTCCTTTCAAAGATGATTTTTAAATTACCTAATTCCACAGGTTTTTCAAATCTAACGGGTTATCTTCTTAACTTCAAGTTGATGATAAATTGTTATTTCCTATGACTAATTAAGTGTATATTGTTGATTAATTTATTTAAATTATTTCAATTTCATTTATATCATATCCCTTTTCCCCTAAATAATGGATTTTGCTTATAAATAGATGAGAATTTAAAAATATACTGATTGATAGACTTGGTTTATCTATTCTACGTCATTCATGGATTGCCTAGGTAATGTGTTGTTGTGTTTGGACTGATTTCTTGAAGAATTCATGTTGAACCATACACCCCTAACCCTAGGTTATGAATTGAAGTTAATTAGGATAGTGATGATACAATTGACCTAGCTATGGTGTTAATTACTATTGTGTAACGGTATTACACGCATTGATGGGTTAAATTGGATGGTTGATGGTAAAACCTTGGCTGATGGATTATGAATGACATTTGGGTAAGTCTTTTGATCTCAATCCTTTACTTCAATTATGATTAGTTGTGCTTAGTGATGAAGTTATAGTCAAGTATACCTTATGATAAGATTTATTAGGATTGGTATGATGTTGAATTGAGTTATTTTGATTTATGGTTTGTGAGTTGTTGTGTAAGATGTAATAATATATGTATAGTGATTATTTACCTACGTGCCTTCGAAGAACGCTACTATGTAAATGTACTAACCTCACATGTATGACTTGTACTGAAAGAACAATACTCATGCAAGGTCTATTGAGCTATGATGATGATGACTATATGAGGGATAGAACATATTAACTAGACTAATCTATCATGATTAATAAAGTATTAAATACATTTCAAAAAGGGATATAAATTAGCACCGAGTGAACTTGACAATGAGAGGTGTTGGCTTCATACGGAGGAAAATTCACCCTATAATTTTATATGAGATGATGACTCAACTATTTAAGATACTCACTCTATGGATTCTAATTATGTGAGTCTTCAATTTTAAATAGAATTTAGACTGTTCATACATATCTCCTAGTTCTTGAACTATGTTGCCCCCATAGAAAGACAAGATTGTCGATCCACCTAGAAAACTATGTTTACGGTTGGTTCTACTTTGGCTGGTAGACCACCTTCTGTCGGTGTAAGATTTTACAACACCGGATTCCACACTTCTCTCTTGTGGTCTATGGCAGTTGAGGCAACTGTTCCTGAAAGTAAAATGAAGAAATTAAGTAAACACTAACTCGGGTGACTTAAGAGGTTTGAATTAGCCTAGGTAGGGGTATGCGACTCTACCTATTTTTGCACTAATTTGCCTTGAAGGAAGTCATATGAGGTTTTTATTATATTTATGTTAATTTAAGGTGACCATTATGTATATGTTGACTTTACTTATTGATTCTATATGATGTTAGTTTCACTTATGAACATGTAGTTGTCTATATTGCTAAGGTATGAGGAGAATTACTCTTGATGCATGTTATGTTATGTTAAGCATTGCTTATAGTCTGTTATTTGGTTTACTTGATTAAATAGGGTTATGGGGAGTTACTTGAACGTTTCACTTATAGACTAAATGATGGTTTATGGGTGAGGGTCTTGATTATATTATGATGTTATAAACTCTTATATATGTTGACTTGACTATACTTAATGATGTTAGTCTTGTGTTGTATATGGCCTTGACTAAAGAGTTATGTGCTCATTGATTTATATGGGCTTTTATATGTGCATAAGGCTTTTCAAAGTAAATTAACATGTTTGAACAAATGTCCCTTCTTAACATGATTTTTATATTGTGTGTTGTGCCCATACATTGTACAAGTGATGTGCTAAACCCATTTCTCCCGTTGTCACAAATATTTTAGGTTCCGGTCATTGAAGGGCTTGTGACAACATTGCAGGAAGACTTTTAGTTCTCATTCTCCATGTTGGGTAGGTCCTCACCCCTTCGATGTTAAAGACAATATATTCATCTCCTCTCATTTTAGTACTAAAGATTGTATAGCCTATATATGTATTTTAATTGTATTGATATAGTGGATATTCCCAATAGTTATACTATTTTTAGATTATTATGATACGAGACATCCGTTTTAAGGCAATGCTATATTTTATTAAATGTATGTGCATTCAAAGTAGAAGAAAATGTTTGAATTTTCCGCATTTTAAACCTATGAATGTAATGATGTATGCTAAGAGGCTAGCCTTAGTCCTATGAGGACGACGATGCCAATTATGTCTAGGGGATGCTCCCTGGATGTGATGTTATTCATGTATAAAGTAAGGGACATAGGTCTACCTAAAAAAGACACACTTCATTATCATCTTATCACAAGAACAATATCATCCATTTAGTATATAGTGTTAACTAAGTACACTTGCAAGTCACGCTACATACCTCTATAGAATCAACAACACAAACAATCACAAGCGTCATATAAGTCATCAAGAAGAATTATATACAATATGAAGTCATTCACATAAGAACTCTACCATAGCCTACTAGAGACACATATCATCATTAAAGGCAACTCATGCTTTGACTTCACATAACACCTAAGTCATAAAGACCTTCCCATTACTCACAAAGTCAAATTATAACATGATAATATTGTAATACATTATGTAATGCCGACGAGGAGGCATTGTTCCACAATTCATAAAGTAATACCGATGAAGCCACGTAATTCACAAGTATAACACATAAGCACAACCACCATAAGTGTACCATAGCAATCATCATCATAATTCAATACCTATATAACACAATGTAGAGAAAATTAAGATACCCCCATACCAATCTCACAACACAAATACTTAAACAATTCAACGAACTCAATATCTAAAGGCTCTTACAAATAGTCATGATCAGTAATTCTATCCAATAATTATATTATACAATGAATCCACGATGAAACAATAAGAATCGAATTCATAAATTTAGGACTGCCTACATATGTTTATAACATTATTCATACATGTATATATATCCCAATAAAAACTACATAAGAAATCAACATAATTGAGACATGATCAAATCTCGCATAAAATAGTAATAATGATGAAATCATGATTTGTATGGGTTCATGAAGTTTTTAATTTTAAATCATCAAATTAACAGCAATTTAATCAAATTTAATTGATTTAAAACATTTTATGCAAGAATTCATGGCTAGATCACAAAATAAGAGAATTTATCTTTTTGTTCATTTTTAAAACATTGAAATTGAGTTCTCGAATGGGAGATAAATCCAAGGATGAAAATTATACTTTAATTGTGAATAAAATCCCACTAAACAAATGGAGAAAAACATGGAAGATCATTCTTCTTCCTTGGAGCTTCAAATTTTTATCGATGGATTTTTTTTGGAGAAAAAAGATGAAGAGGTTTTCTTTTTCGACATGAGGGTTTTTATTTAAAGGGTGAATTTGTGTTTCAAAAGGTTTAATAATTTCCAATAACATATAGCTAAAATATCCAAAATACTCTTGAACTTATAGGACCTTTGAACCTAGTAATGCTCAAATAGAATTTCAGGAATTATCGTCGGGAAACAAGTTTGCGATGTTGAATTACTGCCGCATAATTTTTGGAAAAAAATTTCTGAAACAGTAGAGTCTTCCATGTCTCGGCGACGCAGAGAATCTTTTGGCTCGTTGTGGAACAAGTCCACGACGCGGAGTGGCTTTGACTAAGTGCAAATGTTTCCTCCTAAATGACCCCTAAGTCTGTCCATGGGGAGTTTTGCCCGGACGTTTCATCCTCAAATACTCTTGTATACATGTTAGGACCTGCCACATTAATTTGAACTCAGAACGAACACATAAAACATACCACCCCACATTAAGACACACAAGCATATTTTAAGGCAAAACTTTCGAATGTCATGGACATTTTTGGACGTTTGACCTCCAAACATGACCAACCATTAGACACTACCTAATAAAATCAATATAATAAATTTTGGGACATTAAAATTTCATGATACAAGTGTTATACTCTAATTTTACGTAAGTTGTATTACAGGTGTTATAGTCTAACCTTGTTGGAAAATATTTGTCCTCGAATGATACTTACTTCCTTTTAGACAATATCAATATATAAGAAAACTCAATAATAGAAGCACGTAACCATACCAAACCATAGAAAATATACATACTTAGGAGGAATACGAATTTCAGATACTTAAGAGACTCAAAATCGAACAAGAAGATAGAAACTACTTCTACAACTCATCATACAATAAGACTGACATTCTTCATTTCAAATAGAAGGTACTCCTTCTCCACACATCATCATTCCTACATACATCATTTATATACACGTTACAACAATTTTCAATGAAAACAAAATTTATCCAAATTTCCAAAAACATCATAGTGAACACAAAAATAATACAATGAATTATTATCAACTTTTAAAAAATGCAACTTTTAAGCAATTGCTGATTAATGCATGACAATATGAGAGATAAAACCATAGAAACTCATTTCACAACATAACTATAACTTTATAAAATTCATAATGCGAGGAATCAATTAAATTCAATTTCAACAAGACTCCTTCACAACAAGCAACATGCAACATACTAATATAACGTTCTAACACTTAAGCTTTAGCAGAATAGAATACAAGAGACAACAATAATACTCTATTACACACCATACTCCTCCATTTAAAAAATAACTCATAATACTCAAGAGAAAAGTAGGACTTACAATCATCATCATTATCAACATCCGGCTTTGATATCTCCGCCTTAAGTGCATTCAAGCTATTTTTCCTTGGAACATCATCTTATAGAACTCTAGGTGGATCTTTCTTGGTCTCTTTCCTCTACCTACAACATTAGTATTATGTCCATACTAACCACAACAAAAGAAATTTACAGTACCAAATAGAAACTTCCCAAAGTGCTTCTTCCCACAAGTAACACAAGTACGCTTACCACCTTGATAATTACTACCACCTTCACCCTTGACCTTAGGAGCACTAGGTCAATCCTGGTTTGGATCCCTCTTCTTAAACATAGGTTGTTCTTTCTCATTGATCCACTCCCTTTCAAATTCCTTGAGATCCTTCTATGTTTTAATTCCTCAATGGATTGAGCGTACACCAAAAGCCTAGACAAATTAATATCATTATGGAGAATGGTTGTATGGTACTCTTCTTTCATAAGGTCGGCAACCCCTTTCAAAAACCTATTCATCTCATCCCTAGCATTAGACAACAAGGATGGAGCTTACCTAGCCAACATGGTAAACATCAAGGAGAACTCCTTAAAGCTCATATTACCTTGCTCAAGGTTAATAAAATCATCAACCTTCACCTCCGTCTTGTCATGGGGAAAATACATTTCTAAGAAAGACTCCTCAAACTCTTTCAACTCAATAGGACTCGACTAAACCAACATATTATATTTCCATTTAGCATAACACACATGAGAGACATCCCTCAATTGTTACGAAGATAACTCCGCCTTCTCCTAGAAGTTACCCCCATGACACTTAACACCTTATACACTTTATCAAAACACTCTTGGGGATTCTCTCCAACCATAAATCCAAGAATGATAGGAGGATTCATCCTAAAAGGTCTCTCGATCTAGAGGTCATGTTACTCTCCAAGGCATTCACTCTAGGCCCTACGTCTCTCACATAAGTGGTCATGGCTCGGCCTAGGGCATGTAAAGACTGTCTAATCTCCCCACTATTCATGACAGGGGAAAAACCAAAACATTAATACATGCACCACCAATAGGGACTTTATCACCTTGGTGAGGCACTTGAGCATTTTGAGGAACTTGAGAAGCTTTTGGAGCTAGTCCTCTTTGGGGAGATTCTTCTTGCACTCCTTGGGCCAACCTTTTTGCAACCATTCTTGTTGTCTATTCATGAGAGAAGATATTGTAAATAGTTTATTAGAACCTCAAATCTATAGGAACAACAGAAGTTGATAAGAAAGGTAAAAATTTGTCATCATATAGCCTGTTGTAAATAGATTTGCCGTGACTCACTCCGATGAACAAGTCTCTACAAGACATTGGTTTTTGGGACTTTTCAATTCCTAAATACTACTTCATAACCTATGCTCTAATACTTGAAGGTCTTGTGCAATCCTTTTGACATCATTCATTTCATATACGTATGAAAGGTAACGCGCGGAAATTAAACTTATCACATGAATAATATCTTATAACATCTTTCATATAGAGTCATAGGAAATACTAACTCTCAACATACGCCAATCTTAGACAAAACAATACTTGGGACACGGCCCATACAAAAGAATATAGAAACTTAGTTTATTAAAATACTTTTAATAAAAAAAGTCTAAAGATAGTTATGTCCTTGAATCATGTGAGGATATACACCAACTTTGCTTGAAAGAATCCTATATTCCACGTTTTGCTTCATGATGCCTTTCACCTGCTAGCAATACTCTTAGAAGTACACGAATTGCATGAAATTAGTTCAATGCATGTTCTAAGTATTGTTTAATGCATAAAATCATGTGAAACGACCATTTGTATCAAAATATGCTATTTTTGAGTAAAATATTATAGCATGACATAAAAAATAAAATATCACACAAACATCTCGTATAAATCATATACAACAAGATAGGATACTGAACACACTAAAAACACATAAATATGATACCCTCCTACCTAGGTGATTCTAAGTCTTACTTGAGTGAGTTATGATGTTACCGCCCACACAATCCCTTCATACACACCAAAGAGATCCTATAGACTGCCTAAGATAATATTATACCCATTTCATTAATCAAACTCCCTACCTAAAATTAATCTATGACTCATCTGAGTAAGACAACAAAAGACCGCCGGCACACCCTCTACAAGCCTACCTAAGCAATTCTCAGAGCTACTCTAGATAGATAATTTTTCCTTAACATACCCTAACCTATGTCATGAAGTTCATTAAGTCATTTACAAGACATTCATAACCTAAGTACATTATCATAATGGTCATGGACAAGACCTAGGGATCGTACACACTGATATCTTTAAAGTCAAGTTGTGTAATGTCTAGATAACGTCCATTCAACTACCTAAACTTCATATTACTTATCCGACACTAGCATGTATCCTACATGAAGAACATAGGAAAAAATAGACATAGACCATGTTAGCTAATCATGGAATCTGGAGTCGTAAACCTTATCCAATGGAGGGTGTTCTCTCACATTCGGGGAGCACCCCCTAGAAGTAACAGGCGTTGTCATCCTCACAAAGGACAAAGACTAGACGTTTAGCAGTCGTCATTATATCCATTGGTTAAAAAGTGTAGAAGATTTAAACTTTTCATCTACATCCACTTCATGAGGTTTATATAGACCTCTCGCTAACACATAATATATACATAGGGAGTTTACTTATAGTCCTCCCAATAAGAAGCCTACTTACTCATCTACTTTATGTTTACATATATATGTATATAAAATAAACAATATAGTCTTAATAGGGATGTATCATATTCAATCATCTAAATGGAATAGAACAATATGGGCATAACCGTTACTCAAATGTATATATGCCACTTAGGGTTACAATAATATCTAGAAATAACAATAGTGATATGATTGTCTTTACACTATAACAATGTAATAGAGGTAGAGTGAAAAAAAGGCATCATCCTCCCAAACATAGGACATACCCAGAATTGGAGAAATAATCCAAGAATTCCTTGAAAAAAGGTCACAAAGCCTTCACCGACCTGAACATAAAATATCTGGGGAAAAGGACGAATAGGGTTTAGCACATCACTTGTACTAAGTATGGAAATATATGCCCAAGAACAAAGATATCTTGTCAAGAAGGGACTTTTGATAAAACCATGCAAAGTTACTTTAAAAAGCATCATGCATAATCAAGAACACACATTATCCAATCATCACTTATTGCTTATGACAACTATATTAAACACAATACAATCATCAAGGGTAAGCAAGTCAAGATGTGTAAATAACATAATTGATTACATAACCATTCAAATTCTAACTTCATATTATAACAACAAATCATGTATAAAAGATTTCATAACATTACACCATATAAAGGACCATTACTAATATCAAAACATCAAGTCCACAAGTGTAATGGCAAAGTAAATCCCTATAACCTTACTCAACCAAGTAAATGCAAAAAGAGACGATAAGCAATGTCTAACATGATATAAAATTACATTAAGAGGAATCATCAGCATGTCTAGCAACATAGACCAAAAACATGTTCATAAATGAAACTAACATAGTATAATGTCATCAACATGTAAGTTCAACATATACATATCATTTACTTTATAAAACATAAGAAAAACCTCCCAAGACTTCCCTCAAGGCAAACTAGTTCACCGTATATGTAGAATCTCATTATCCCTATGTAGACTAACAACTTAGGTCACCCTAGTTAGTGTTCACATTATTAGTTCATTTTCCTTTTGTAAACACTTGACTTAACCTACATAGACCACATGAGCTAAATGTTCAATCCAGGGTCATGAAAACTTACATTGAAAGAAAGCGGACTACATGTTAATGTATTACCAAAAAATGAACATAGTATTATAGGTGGATATACTAGTTAGTATTCCTATGGGGAAAACATAGTTCAAGAACTACCAGATATAGTTGGGACCCTTTTGATGCACGATTGCACTATGTCACTATCTCATGAGAACCATTCTTAACCAACTTTTCCCATATTGGGAAGGGGCACATCTCACATATAATTCACTCGGTGCTAAGCTAGAGTTCTTTTTTTAAATTTATTTGATGTCTTTATTAGTCATCATAACTTAGCATAAGTCATAGGAGATTAACCCCTTTGTATATTTATATTATTAGCTTATTAGTAATTGAATGAGAATATCCTTTCAACACAATCCTTGAATGTGAGATAAACACATTATCATCATCATATTATAATAAGGAACAAAACAAATTTATAACAAACAATATATCATTTCATCTTAAACATAATCTCACACCTTCACATAATCCATCCATGTCAATAATGTCACATCCCCAAACCACACCCTCAGAGTAAGGACCAATCTCAGATTTGGACCTATGTACTTTACCTCTTTGATGTCTTGTATAATCCCTTTCTTATCGTTCATCACACGTAAACATATGAAAAGTAGCACGGAATTAAAACTTTTCAAAAACATTCTATAAGTCCTTAAATTTCTTTCATATAAACTCATACGAAATACTACGTCTCATTTCAGTAAATCTTAGATAGAAGAGTACTTTGGGACACGACCCATACACAATAGATATATAGTACTACTATTTCTATTATAATACCTCAATAAAGGAAATAAAAGATATCAATCCTCTCGAGTCAAATGAGAACATACTTCAACTTGCTTGAACGATTTTCTAATCCAAGCTTAGCTCTTCAAAAGAACCTTCACCTATGAATTACTTTAGGTATAGATAAAACCATGGAATTAATACAACCACATGTACTAAGCATAACATAATAAATAAAAATAATGAAAATGGGAATTTATTCGAAATATGTATCTTTTTTATCGAAATATCATAAAATAATCATAAGAACCATATTTATCAACCTAAAAACATATATGAAATCTCATAGCCAATTAAACACATTTTTTGGACACCTTATAGTGAAATATATCACTGTTAAAGTGAAGTTCCTTCATTATTCAGTGATGTTTTTTAATTTCACCCTAAATAGTTTATAACATGAAATTCCTTCATTAAAATTTGTCCTAATAATAACTTAAGTAAGACAAAGAGAGACCGCCCATACACTCTCTCTAGGCACAGATAAAATATCCTTTAGACCATTTTTAATGATATATGCACACTTACAATAATTCTCCTACCAAAGGTGATTATAAGTCTAACATGAGTGAGGTGTGAAGAGACCGCCCATAAAACCTCTTACACACACAATATGCTACCTATGATAAAATTATTCTCACTTAATACAATAGCATACATCTATTATGACATTATCCCATCTAAAGGTTATCAAAAAACTTAAGTAAATAAAGAAAATAATGTCCATGATTGACCTCTTTAAGATTACATATGAAATCCTTAAGACTACCAATGTTTGGATCTTGTCTACATATTAATTCATCTTCCTTAACTAGAGTCATTCTTAAGACTTATGTTGGTAAGATACGAAGTGACCATTCCTATGCCCCCTTCACACCTTAACTAGATAACCCCTAACTACTTTGTATAAGTACTTATTCATTTAACATGATTTCTTAACTTAAATCATTACATTCATTAGTTCATTTAAGACTCATTCATAACATAAGGGCATTCATGTTATGGTCTTCAACAAGACCTAGGGACTCTTACTAAAATCATCATAGCCTATTATGCAATGTCTAGATAGTGTCCCATACAACCACCTAAACTTCATAGAACTTCTACCATTCTAGTAGTTATCCAATATGATGATACTAGTCTATAACCAACATATACCATTATAGCTAAACATGGAATCAAGAGTTCTATCCTACTCCGATGAGGGTGTTCTACTTCCCAAGAATAGAACTAGGACACATCCCATGTAGTTACATGGTTAAGGAAATGAAGGGCTTTTATGCACTCTAGTCTCATTCTCAAAGTAGGGACACATTTTATTATAGTCTCCATATAAAGTAGAGCTACTTCCCATAACATACATATTCTGTGCTAGCCTTCGTTCTCATGGAGTCATTAACATAAAAAGTTTATACAAAGGGGTTCCAAATAATGTTTATTACCCAATCACATTTACCCTACCATAGAGGTCCTCTAGGGATACCTTATAGTTGCCACTAATATATCTCATCATTACTTTTAGATGGATGATATGTTATCCTTCAAAAAAATAAACCCTAAATTCATCATTTATTACAAGAAGGATACCATTACGGCTTGCGACTTCAATGTTCATAACCTGACCACTAGGTTTAAGGTTCCACGTACATGGCCTTCTTAACATCATATAGGGTCTCACCTATCATTCATTCATATATGACAATGGTTCACTAAGCTTACTTAGTCAAGATATCTTATATTCACATCTCCTTTATACATGTATCATGTAAGGGACAAATGTTTACCAAATAAAGACACAACATACTTCTCTTTATTACATCTATCATATCATTCTCTGAAGCACTTAGTAATGACCCTTATCATCATTATGTCATCCTATACATTACTATAACGTTATCAATAAAACCATTATAGACTAGTATAGTCAAGTAGGAATACACATGCATCAATTCTAAAAGTACACACATGAACCCATCGTCATGGTCTAACATGATGTCCTAATATACATAGAGGCAACACATACTTTCACATTGCTTCACATGTAGATAGATATGCTCATACTTAATATAACTTAACTACACAAATAATCTTAGTACTTCAACTAGTTTTCCGACAAGGCCATGTTCATCATATTGAATAAAGTAACACCTACAAGGCCACATTAATTGCAAGTAGAGCACATAGCACCGCAACAATAAGTGGACCATTCAATTCACAACATAATTGAAGTCTAACTAACATAAAATAAAGAGAAATTGGGATGCGTACCACCAATACAATCTCACAACTTCTATCCATAGCTAAATCATTCAATTGAAGACCATAAGGTCCTTACCCATGGCCATAACATTGAGTTTTGGCTTCAATGGAGTCGTACATAATTTCTAAGAGAATTTGAGTTTCGATTTTTAAGAATGAATTATTCTAATTTTCCAGGTTCATAAACATGTTTATAATACCTAAAATATCCCCAATTAACTGCCAACGACGGCCCGTTTCCTAACAAATGCACAATCTTATTGTTCCGTGGTGAATGACTGAGGATGGTAATTGTCTTATATACTTCCATTACTAAGTTTCAACCAACTCCCATTACCTACGGGGTGTCGATTTACCCATGAGTCGTCAACTACCATCCATCGGTTTTGCTGGTTTTGACATCTTTGGCTTTATAGTGAGGTCCCTCTTCAAGGACCCTTGGATGGTCCTTAGGGATGTTTTTCTAGAAATTTCCAACTCAAAAATGTTTCTATATAACTTTAAGACCTTCCACATAAATTTCATCAAAAATAAACACGTAAAACTCAACGAAACATGCCAAGACACAGGAATACATTTCAAGGCAATCCTTTCTAACGTCATGGATGTTCTTGGATGTTTGACCTCCAAACATCACGAAACTTGACACACTATCTATAAACACTATTATAAAAAATATAATGACCTAATTAACTAATCAAAAACACATATAGGTACATAACTACACATGAGGCGGATAGGTGACTTAGTCATCGAAAGTCTTCGTTGTCCCTTGACATTTCACTTTTAAATCACCTAAAACTCAAGACATTGTCTCAATACCTCATTATGGGCCGATTTAGGACCTATGACCACCATGAAAACTATGTTATCCTCTAGCTTTACCTAAGCCATTTTTGAGTTATTACAAATAACATCATCCTAACAACACCTAAAATAAAAATAATTAGAAGGCATACTTCAATTGAACTTCATCACCAAGTATAATCCATAACTATTGAAGTAAAGGTTCAACATCACAAATTCTTAGCAATTTTCATTCAACAAGCCATCATCATTTGTCTTACCCTCAAGCACTTGAATTTAATCATTAATAGGTGTAACAACATCAATCAATAGTAATTGAAAAAATAACTAAGTCCATTTCATCAATACTTATCAATTCAACATAAGTTCATAACCTAGGGATAGGGAATTTGGGTCAATTCATGATTTATTCAAGAATCTAGGTTAATTCATCAAGAACTAATGTAATTGAACCATAATAAAACATAATCTAATCATAATCATCAAAACAAAACATCAAAAATATAATTTAGAAGATTAAATTTGTATTAGGATGAAATGCAGAAAATAACCTTGTGTGCTGTCCTAATGACCTTGACGTAGCCCTTCAATGGAGTTTTTCTTTTGTCACGACCTGGGTTTCGTAATCCTAATCGGAACCGGTGTCGTTGACCTCTCAGAGGTCACAGACAAGACTCTTCTTGATTTCATTAATACACTCAAATTTACCTCTAAAACAAAGTCAAAACGGTCGCATCAAGTAAAGAACCCAACTATTGAGGTTGGGATCGTTCCCACAAGGATAATATTGGAGTTTTTATTAATGAAAGCAATTAGTTAAATTAATGTAAACAAGTGGCAGGTTCAAATATTGTAGTTTATTCATGTAATGAGAATACCTAGGGATAATTGTTCCCCATAGGCTCCTAACCCGGTAATTCTAGCTATATCGATCCTTTCCTAGTATCTTGCATTTAAAGTTATCAATTAGGTATCTCTAAATCCTTTGTCTGGCATCTAGAGAATTTTACTCCGCACCTTGGTCCGGCTAAGTGTTGCTTTACTAAACCTTATCTTTACCTCATATTAAGCATCAGATTCGATATTTTACTAAGTTGTTACTTCATACAACCCGACACTAGCCTATTAGATAGTAAACATTAAATCTATATTGATAATTTTTTTCCTATTATCTACCTCCTTGGTTGGGAAAGTAGCAATAAGGCGAGTTCTAACGTGGGACTCCTTTAAAAATACTTCTAAGCGAAAAAATTATCCACACATGCAAGACACTATTCTAGAAATGTTATTTTAGCTAGGTTTTACCTTGTTATTTTACCATGGTTCCAACAACCCTAGTTATGGAGTTCAGTTACCCATGCTAATAATCACATAATTCATAATAATAATGTAAAAATCCATCCACTTACTTTAATGATATTGAAAAAAATCTAGAAATTTAGTTGAATAAATCATAAAGCAACAATAATCAGTTTTGTAAAATTAATATCAAATCTCCAAAATAAAAAATTCAATAATAGGATATTAAAACTGAAAATTATCCAAAAGTCTAACCCCAAATATGTGGTTTTTTGAACTATTTATAATTAATAAAACCTAATAAGAGAAGGAAATCTATTTAAGGAAAATTTTTCCCAAAATACGTTAGAGTTGACGACCCTTGTGACGGACCGTCGTTGCTTCAGTCGCTCCATAATCTACATAAATCTCTAATGTTTTCTTCATCAACTCCCCGTTATCCTCGACGGACAGGTATGAAGGATCGTTCAGAGAATAACTATCTGTCGAGGTGTTCCATTCCATAACAATTAGAATCTTCTGATGTTGGGTACTGGGATTACTCTCTGTTACCATTGACGAGTGTGCAGGACGGACCGTCGTGGCTATGAAGCAATGTCGTGATCTTCCGTAGTCCAACACTTGGTAAGAATTCCCCAATTTCCTTCAATAGCCATTATCTTCTCACGACGACTGACCCCTATAGACTGTCATAGTCACTAAGGACCGTCGTAGGGTCCGTAGGTGATCACTTCTGTAATTTAAGGTCAATATCCCCGCGTTCTCATTTGGACATATTTCATGGAAATAAATGAAGAAACCTACATAAAAAATCAATGCAAAAAGGCTTTACAAACACAATAAACTTATGGAAAAGGCATTGAAAGTATCGTGAAACCACGATACTCATTCATCACATTCATGTAGTTATATTTGCAAAAAAAATAATTCTTTTTAAACTAATAAAGTATATATAGACTTCATATACATCTTACATAGATGCATCATATACTAAGCTCAGGGTAAAGGAAAACCATCTAATAATTGCGAAATCAATTAAAATCAAAGAATAACACATCATAGTAGTTTGGCGAAACGGCCTTATTACAAAGCTTCAAATAAATATATGAACAAAATATAGAGACAACATCCACTAGCTATGAATAAATATCACTGCTAGACTAAATTTTTAGCATCCTCGAAATCAAGAGGACCTACCAAATGGTCTGAAAACGCTGGTCCAAACCGCTTCGATGAGTCTTCAATCTGCTCTTTGACCTACACCTATAAAAACGTAAATTGTATAGGGTTAATACACCACTTGTACTAAGTATGGGTGTATGCACACATACACATAAGTCTATGCGTGATCACAGAAAGCTCTTCCTAAACAACATGCCTTTTCTAGAAAGTGTAGTCACTAGACTTTCCTAATATATTAGTAGTGAATTATGGTATTAAAATGATGTATTTATATCCATTCAACGCACACAACTAATTTTATATGTGAATACAAGCCATTTGATTCATCAACTTAGAATGAGTCATTTATTACATTATATATTCATTAACACATCATAAGCTAGCCTCTATTGGCTATGCGATTTATTTCATCATCCTCATTATAGGGATGTTTTAAAGCTTTGTTCTTACATTATGTTTCTACTCCCCTTTATTAGAATCATATAAGTAGTCATAATAAGCAAATATTACTTGGCTTTGCCCATTATTTGGTGAAACTTTATTTGGATTGATATTGGCAATTGTCATTCTTAAGCTCTTACATACATAGCTCACATTCAACATAATTTGATCATATTTCTTCCTTTATTTCTTAGAGACATCATTAGATGTAAGATCATGCAATGTAACATGAAATCCACTGTCTTCCCCAAACCAAAAAGTGGTGATTCACAGATTAAAATGAATCTAGAACATGTTCTGCCCCACACTGAAGAGGGGTGACTCCCGGCTAAGGCGAATCTGTATAAAGTGTCTACTCCACACCCAAAAAGAGTTTATCACGTCTATAGTGTACCAAGAACATATTTTTGAGCATTCACCAAAATAGATCATGTGATCTAAAAATGAAATAAGTGTGTACCCCATACCTAAAAGAGGTGATCTCACTTGCCAAGGTGAGATCGAATCATACCTAGTTCTCTTAGGTTGAAACCACTGGCTAGTTCATATGTTGGCTAGACATAGTTCGATGACTAGAGACTTAAGGTGACTACTTATCCACCTCGATGGTATCCTCGTCTCATGAGACTTACACGTGCAAGCACATGCTGATAACTAGTCTATCAATGCTTTGCAGACATCCGTTGTCTTCTAATGTTTTATAGTTGACTCAAATAGTAAGAAAGCCTGCTTGTAGATTAAGATTTACTTACTCTATTGTTCACTTGTCCTCTTTTTCTTTACATTGATGAAATGTGAATAGTCCTTACATAACATGCTTGGTGTTAATGAGACTGGTCTCACACGTTCTAACTCTTTCATTCTTGAGTACATTTAAATTAAAAGTGTAGGTGTAAGTGAGACTTGTCTCACTACTTTTAGCACCTCATTCTGGTCACTTTCTTAACTTAGACATCTTTTGTTATGTTATTACTCACGTTATTGTTTACTTTAGTTTAGTATCTTAATATCATTATTTATGGACGATGAGCACTTCATTTATTGAGTTGCATATGTTCATAGTTCAATCATTTAGAGCGTGTTGGGAGTTGTCCCAATGAATGACTTGCCGTTGGATATGGGTTCATTGAATAAGTCTACAAGTGCTTGAGTTGTCATTTAAATATTTTTTCTACACAAGATTTGCATATGATTAGTATTGTCCTTAACAATATTGGAAAGAATTACATAACCATCTTTGTTAACATAAGCCAATTTCCATGTTCATCATACTTATGTTTTCATACATTATACATTAGACAATCTTTTTGTTATTTAAATTCAACAATATATCCAATTCTATTCATTATTCATAGACAACGTATTTTTATCCATTTTATTAGCATATGATAGGCAATTCATTCAAATTTGATTTCATGGAGATCTTTTAAGCAAATCTTAGTTCATGACTTTAAACATATCATTTTTAAACATCTTGGACAGCATCATATGAACATGAGATGAATATAACATCATAATAGAGGAACATTTAAAGTAAGTATGGATGAAAATGTCACATATCAACATTTAAATTATTTGAACAAAACATAGCAATACATCGTTCATTAATTCACATAAGAAAACCTTACCACCATAGGAGTTCAGTTCATAATTCATTCAACATTTAACAATAAAGAACACTACACATTAAGATCAGCAGGAAACACATACCAACAACATGATCAAGACTAATCAATACAACATAGAAATGGTAACAAGGATACTAGGGAAAAGAAAAGTTTGGCGAAAACTTTGGGAAAACAACGCTAGTTTCGATATCTCATGGATTACAAGGTTTGAAAGTACTCATGGAGAAAGAATTCCTGGATATAAAGATAAACATTAAGTAGAAAATAATCTACGACGACCCCCTTTAACAAAAACATGAGGAATCATTGAAATCGCCTAGAACGTCTACGAACTTTCTACCTCTTTCTTTTGTTAATTTTAACATTGTTTCCGCTGTGTGTTTTGATCATAATTTTTCGGTTTATTAACTGGTTTTGACTCATTCAACTAAGGCTTAATTAGTTAACTTAATAACTAATTTAATTAATTACTAAAAAGCCCCTCCTAGATTGACTAAAAATAGGAGAACACAACACTTACTCATATCTGAAATTTTTCCTAAGAATATTGTTTTTCCCCTTTAAATTAATTAAATAAATGACTTATTTAATAAATTATGTGACCTATGGAAATTATTAAAGTGACCCTCAATCATTGGAACCATAATTAACCCTTTTGGACCATCCTAGGTTAAGTACTACGATGTTTCTTGAATACTAGGTTAGAGTAAGGATTTCCTTTTGACAATTAAAATTAATTAATTAAGTGATCTATGGTAATTAATAAAGTACCCTTCAGTCTTAGGACCATATCTAACTGTTTTGACCATTCTAGGTTAGGTAGTAGGTTGTCTTTTTCTTATCTTAACAGAAATTTTAAGATTGCTTTGTGCTTTCGGTTTTGTAAATTTAAATTAATGAATTAAGTTTCTAAATTAATTAATTGAGTAACCTATGGCAATTAATAAAGTATACCTAAGTTTTTTGGGCCATAAAAAATCTTTTATCCCATCCTAGGTGAAGTAGTAGGTTGTCTCTTTAACTAGTACTAGGTTAGTGTCAACCTAGTTTAGTCCTAGGTTGTCGGGTGCACTAGTGGGTCCATTTCGGTTAGTACTAGGTTAGTTAGCTTGTTTGAAAATATAGTTATAGCATATGTTGGTTAGGTAGTTAGGCAATACATGGAGGGACACGTCCGCACATTATGCCCCTTAACTACCCTAACCGAATTTTGTTAGGGTGGCCCCTCCTTTGGCCGATTCCCACATGTTTTGCCCATGAGCTTGCACATGGGTTGATTGTACATTCCTAACTAAATATTCTTGATGGATCATTTGGTAATGTTTACATATTGTTCCATGGTCCCTCATATTTCCTTGGGCACTTCTTAATTTACATGATCACGTTAAATGGTTATGTTCTATGGGGCTAGGCTTTACACTTTCCAACCTAGTAATTAATGAATTGGATTGAGAGTCAATATATTATGAGATTCATAATTTTAGGCTATGGTCTTCATTGAAAGAAAAATTATAAACATGCTTGGATCATGCTATGCTTGTTTGGGTATATATATAAATTGACTAACACTCCTTAGAAAATTTTCTATATAATGCCCCATATTTTTCATTATTACGCATTCTTAAAGACCTTCTGTCCTTTCACTAGACATGTAATTTTTTGGAATTCTACATTATCCCTCCCCCCAGGAACATTCGTCCCTGAATGACACTAAACATTATTTAACACAAAGAGGGTGATTTCGGAAGTAACTTGAACATACTTAAACTTTTTTCTTTTGTGAATATGTGATTCATACTTATTTGGATGATGCTTGACATTCAAGCTTGTCTGAAACTTCGAAATTGAGATTGAGGAATTTTCTTCTATAGCACACTTAACTTAATGCACATCACAACTCATGCAACACAAAAATCATGTCTATGCTATACAAAAATTGTAACATGAAATGCAAACATGACTTCGTTAACTCACGTCATGCAATTATAAGACATACGATTAATGACTAACAACTCCAAATCTACAAATGCACTCAAACTTAGAATTTCTTAAAGAAAAACCAAACTTAGGAAGATTACACCTAACCTTAAGAACTTAACAAATGAGGGTAGCGGGATCTTGTATCTGTATCGGCCTCCCATGTTTCTCCCTCAACAAGGTTGTTCCTCCATACATCCTTACAGTGGCACCCTCTTTAGTACTCAACCGTTTCACAACGGGAACCTCTTCGTAAGAAAGGTTCTCATCCACTCCTAGCGCCTAAAATAACATCGTGTTATCCTTATGATAGAGAACCTAATGACTCCCAACTTAATTTCAAAGCGACTTGCCACTATGCCATCTGTTTCTCTACATACCCCTTCGACCCTAACAGTGTCCCTTATGGTAGCACTAACTAGAAACATTTCATGTAATATCTCAAGAAGTAAGTCAAATTTACTAGCCACTAAATGTGTAAAAAAAGACAAGGTAGATCATGGGTCTAATAATGCATAAAAAGGAAAGAAGAATACAAGCAAGTTACTATTATCCATCTCTGCCAATTTCATTTGTTCCTCTCTTCCTTTAAAATCATGGAATCGCTTACTCTTGAGGGGTTCAACTACAACATTAGGATTTGGCTGAGGCTAAGCATCTATCCTTGCCTGATTTGTTACATGTGGGCATTCCCTAACTATATACCACTCTTACCGCACCCATAAAAGCCATTACTACCTACCAAACACTCACCTCCATGCGAACGAACACACATATCACACGCCTTGCTATAACGGTATGAATTTCTATCATTTCCCGCCTTCACATTAGTATTGCTATAAGAAGTAGTATTTCCTTAGTGCCTCTTGAATTCAGGCGTGTTCTAGATTCAAAATGATCCCTTACCCGAATAAGAACAAATCTGATCCGCAGGCTTATACTTCTTGCCTTCATTAACATTCCTTTTACGGCGGCTCTCCTCTACTTGTTGAGCATGAAAAGACTTTCCTAAACCAAAATTTTCAAGTATCCTGACTTTCCTAATTAAAATTTGGCAAGTCCCCATACTTTCTTAATTAAAATTTTTCAAGTCCACTAACTTTCCTAATTACAATTTGGCAAGTCCACTGACTTCACTTTCCATAAATAATGTTGTTAGGAAAGAGCTATTCTTACTCATACATGTCCTTGGTATGTGCTTGCATATACCTATACTTAGTACATGTGTGTACTCATCCCACACAACTCCACATTTTTAGATGCAGGCATAGGTTGACGTTAGAGCCTAGAGATATACATTGAAGCAATCCAAACGTGGAGAATTCATCCGGATATGGTAGGCCCTCCTGAATTCGAGGACGCTTTCCCATTATATTCTAGATTAGTTATAGGATTGTGGTGGTTTGAGTATGTCCCACTATAGTTTCTTTCCAGTTTTATTTTAGACATTGTATTCGTGCCATTTTGGCAAATATACACTTAATGCTGTATTGAACTATATCTTTCATTTTGATATTCTTAAAGTTAGATGGTCGATGGTAAACATATATGAATTTACGTAGAATGACTTACATGCATGTTAACAAACAAAAAGATCAAATTTTCCTCTAAAATTAACCTAAATGAAGTAAAGATGATGTATGTAGGCTTTTCTGCAACCTTTGAGAGGTCAACGACACCCGGTCTCGTTTTGGGTCTAGATTCCTATTATGACAAAGTTTGTATCATAGAACTAGGTTAAATTCCAAAGATAATAAGTTCACATCAACCATTTTGAGTAGTTTCTAAGTCATGTTGGCGAAGTGCACCACTATCTTGAATTAGAGACTGCATGGTGCGTTGGAAAATTCCCTTCTTCTAATCTCATCATGCCTTTTTCTAATGTCTCATTCTTGATGTTATGAGCGTTTCTAACGTCAATCCTTGTTTTTTCCAGAGAATAAATCCTAGGATAACCATTGGTCATAGGAGAGGAGGAGATGTTGTTGGGGACAATCAGGTTCACCCCAGGCTCCAGTTTAAGGAGTGGCTATGCCAGTTAACCTTGCTGGGTTGACTGATCCGGAGGTGCGGGGATCTCTATCCCAGATGGCACAAGACATCACTATGCAGGCCAAGTCCATAACTGACCAGGTCAATCAGCAGATTGTCTAGAGGGAGAACCCAATAATTCATAGAACAACTGACAGGCTGCGAGACATGGATAAATCCTCAAATTTCACACGGTCTAAGACTTCAGAGGATTCCCAGGAGTTTGTGGATGAGGTGTATAAGATTTTTGTTTCTATGAGGGACACATATACTTCGAAATTATTGTTGGCTTCTTATACGCTTAAGGATGTTGCACAGACTTGGTGCAAGATGTGGAAGGATAGATGATCTTTAGGCGCAGTTCTGAAAACTTGGGAGATTTTTAGGACAACCTTCCTTTAAATATTCTTCCCCAAGGAGATAAGGGAGACCAGGGTTAATGAGTTTATCAACCTCAAACACGGATCAATTAAAGTTAGGAGTATTCCATGAAGTTTGTTAAACTATCCACGTATGCTACTTCACATGTATCTTACAGTAGAGATGAGATGAGTAAGTTCCTCACAGAAATCACCGGAGATCCGGAGGAGGAGTGTCAATCTATGAAGCCCTACGATAACATGGACCTCTCTAGTTTGTTGGTGCATGTATAACAAGTATACGACAGTCACAATAAGAGGGACGTTCGTGATGCTAGGAGGCCTAAGCCTCATGATCAGGATGGTCCTAGAAATGGGGGTAACAGGAACAACTTTGGCATACATGAGCAACCCAGATTTAGAAAGGGCTAATAGACTTCACAGAACTCTAACTTTCAGAGGAGTAGATCACCTAGGGTAGGCAGACCCGAGCACAATAAAGGCAACGGAGGTGAGCTGCAGCGTCCCACAAAGGACTGTGCTAAGTATTTCCGTGCTTAAAATGGAGAGTGCAGATAGGGCACTAATTCCTACTTAGGTTGCAGTAAGAGCAGGCACATAGTTAAGGACTGCACACAGAAAAGGGGTCTGTCTTGAGGTAATGCTCCGCGTAGGCCTAAATCACAAGGTAGAACAGTAGCCGAGCCTTCGAAGAGGAACAGGTTCAACGGTCTTAAGGGAAGGTAGGAGAAGGAGAAGTCTGCTAATGTGGTCATAGGTATGCTGCATGTATTCTCAACTTCTGTTTATGCTTTACTTGATCCAGGGTCTACCCTTTCCTTTGTAACTCCTTTACTTGATCTATGTTTTGAGATATTGCCTTATGTTCTCTATGAACATAGAGTTGTTAGTACACCATTAGGATAAAATGTAAGAACTGATAGAGTATACAAGGGTTACCCCTAGTCGTAAGTGGTAAGACTATATATGCAAACTTGGTTGAGTTACCAATGTATGATTTTGAAGTTATTCTTGGAATGGACTGGCTTCATAGTTGTTATGCTTGTATGGATTGTCGTAGAAGGATTGTGAGATTTATTTTCCCTAATAAAGAAGAGTTGGTGTGGGAGGGGTACTACTCGAGTCGTCCAAATCCCTGGATTTCGAACCTTAAGGCCAATAAAATGATGTACAAGGGGTTATTATGTCATCTTTCGAGTGTTAATGATTTAGATCAAGACATTCCTTCAATAGACTCAGTGCCTATAATGAATGAGTTCTAAGTTGTATTTCCTGATGATTCGCCTACAATTCTTCCCCCTCGAATGATTGACTTTTGTATCGACTTAGAAACCGAAACTAAACAAATTTCAATTCCTCCTTACAAAATGTCTCCAGATGAACTCAAAGAGTTGAAGATGCAGTTAAAAGATCTCACTGATAAGGGTTTTATTCAGCCGAGCGTATCATTTTGGGGTGCTCCAGTGTTGTTTGTCAAAAACAAATATGTAACCCTTACAAAATGTATCGATTATCTGCAACTCAACAAAGTCACTATCAAAAATAATTATCTACTTCACAGAATAGATGGCTGGTTTGACCATCTCTAAAGGTCTAGTTTTTTCTCGACGATTGATCTTCGTTTAGGGTACCATCAACTCAAGTTTAGGGATGGAGATATCCCAAAGAGACCCTTCCATACCTGTTATGGTCATTATGAGTTCCTAGTTGTATCATTTGGTGGTACGAATGCACCTGCTGCATTTATTAATCTCATGACTAGGGTCTTCAGTGAATACCTTGAATCTTTCATCATAGTATTCATTGATGACATTCTCATCTACTTTAAGACCAAGGAAGAGCATTAATAAAATTTTACACTAACCTTGAAGGTACTTCGACAATATCAGATGTATGCCAATCTCTGTATGTGTGTATTTTCTCTAAGATCAGTGACCTTCCTAGGTCATGTTGTGTCCGATCAGGGTGTGGAGGTGGACCCAAGGAAGACTGAGGCTGTTAAAAACTGGCCAAAACCTCTTAGTCCCATATATATACGTAGCTTCTTAGGATTGGCAGGTTACTACCGCAGGTTCGTGAAGTGTTTTTATTCAATTGCTGCTCAGTGACATCTTTGACTAAGAAGAAGGGCATGTTTGAATGGACGGAGACTTGTGAAGAGTGTTTCCACGAGCTCAAAGACAGACTCACTGAGCCCCGGTGGTTACTTTGCTTAAGTTTGGTGAGAAGTACACAATTTATTTTGATGCATACAGGGTTTCTTTGGGTTGTTCTTATGTAGGGCGGTAAGGTGATATCTCATGCATCTAAATAACTCATGGTTCGATAGAAGAATTTTCCCACTCATGACCTTGAGTTGAACGCTGTGGTCTTTGAAATTAAACTATGGAGGTATTACTTGAACGACGAGCACGTGGATGTGTTAACATACCACAAGAGTGTCCCGTACGTACTCATGTAGAGATTGTTTCGTCTTCATCGGCGTAGATGGTTGGAGATGTTGAAGGACTATGACATGAATGCTCACTACCATCATGGTAAGCCTAATGTTGTAGCTACTTCTTTGAGTAGGATAAGCATGGGAAGTACATCCCATGTTAAGGATTGCATGAAGGAGTTGTTGAAATATGTATGTAGACTGTCCAGACGGGGTATGCTATTAGTTGGCTCTACTAGTGGGGGTGTTTAAATTCATCCTAGTTCTGAATCGTCCTTTGTAGTTAATTTCAAGAAGGGTAAGCATCTTGATCCTGTTTTGATGGAGATAAAAGACTCAGTGTTGATAAAGATGAACGAGTCATTTTCTTTGGGAGGTGAAGACATATTTAGTTACCAAAATAGGCTGTGTGTACAAGATGGTAGATAATTTCCGGACCTAGATCATCGCAGAGGCCTATGGTTCCACATATTCCATAGATACAGGTTCCATAAAGATGTATCATGATCTTAAGAAGAACTATTAGTAGGATGGTATGAAGAAAGACATTGCAAAATATTTGGCCAAGTGTCCTAATTGTCAACAGGTTAATGCACAACATCTTAATCCTAGAGATCTTAGTCAGAATATTGAGGTTCTGACTTTGAAATGGGAGGCCATTATTATGTACTTCGTGGTTAGTCTTCCGGAGACTAGGTAACAACATGACTCCATATAGGTTATTATTGACATGATGACTATTTCTGCTCACTTTAATTATGGTAAGTCTACTTGTAGAGCCGAGGATTATGCGAGAGTATACATTGATGAGATTGCGAGATGGCATGGGATTCTTTTGTCTATTATTTCTGATAGAGGAGCTCAGTTCACTTCACATTTCTGGATATCCTTCTCAAAAGAGCTTAGGCACAAGGGTGAAGCTTAGAACTGCCTTTAATCATAAGAATGATGGGCACGAGGAGCGCACCATTCAAACAGTGGAAGACATTTTGTAGGGCGTGCGTGACTGACTTCATGGTAGTTGGGATAAGCATCTGCGTTTGATAGAGTTCTCGTATAATAACAACTACCATACAAACATTAGGATGGCACCGTTTGAGGCACTGTATGGTAAGAAGCGTAGTTCTCCAGTTGGGTGATTTGAGGTTGGAGAGTAATCCATTTTTCGTCCAATGATCATTCATGAGGTCTTAGATTGGGTAAGTATTGTTAGGGACAGTTCGGCTACAGCTACTAGTCGACAAAAGTCTTATGCTGACAATAGAAAATGGCCCTTAGAGTTTGTTGTTGGTCACCAGGTCTATTTGAAGATATCATCTATGAAGGGGGAAATGAGGTTTGGCAGGAAGGGGATGTTTAGTCGGAGGTATGTTGGGCCATATGATATCTTACAGCATGTTGGTGAGGTGGCCTATGCGTAGGCATTGCCTGCGGAGCTAGCTTCTGTCATCCAGTTTTTCATTCTCTATTTTAAATAAGTTCCTAGATGATCTAGCATCTATTCTACCTATTGAAGGTCTAAAGGGCGATGAAGACATGTCCTATGAGGAGGTACCTATTGATATTTTAGACAGACATGGCAAGAAGCTAAGGAACTAGGAGATTGCAAAAATGAAGGTATTTTGGAGGACTCATCTTCTTGAGGGTGCTACGTGGGAGGCGAAGACTGATATGAGATATTGCTACCCTCATATTTTTATCTCTCGACATTAGAATTCCTACTCTTAAGTCTAAGTTTCCTTTTATCTCCGTTCTTTGTTTCTATTGCTTGTTTCTGGATAGTAATTATGTTATGATCTGACTGGCATTACGCTAGATAGTTAGTAGTGTCATTCAAGGATGAATATAAGACTCCTAAAAATTGATATGCTAAGTAATGCTTAAGGTATCTAAAGTGCCTACGATTAGACCAGGTTAACAAGGTATGATATGAACCCTTGCTACATCAAAGCCAAATAACTTATGGAGTTAGTTAAGCTAGAAAAGGTTGGGTCAAGAAGTGTAGGGCTCTCGAATATAAAGATTTACTTGAATGAGTCTTACCCGTACTTAAAAAGGAAAAATCTTAGGTTTTTAGGGTCTAGGGTTAATATGATCTTTTCTAAGTCAATTTTTATATCGTAATCACCCTAAGGAATTTATTAATTTATTAATTAATTTGATTAAGTGGACGGTTAGAGTCGGATCGACCTTAAATGACCCATTCGCGATGGTCACTCCACCGCGGATGGAACCCCAATTGAAGATTCAATTAGATGTATTTAATTTGAGGTTTATAATCTGAAATTTTAAGGTCTTTATGTTCATTTCAGTAAGATAATTAAATATGATTTTTATTAAATTAATAAGGAGTCCTACTTTGACTAATTCCAAAACTAAAACTCCTAATCCTAAACTACTCTCTCACGCTCATCTCTCTCACGTCTATCCACTTCTGTTTCATGGTTTCTCTGCCAAAATAGAGTACTAAAGCATAAAAATTACTAAATTTCTTCACACATGAAGAACTCACAAAAAAAAATCAAAACATAAGCAAAAACGTTAGGTAAAAAAGGAAGTTTCTCTATCAAATTGGTGTTGATGTTGCGGGGAATTGGACGTGATTTTGGAGATGGTTTTGGGCAGAAAGTTCAAGGTTTGAATGACAGAAAATCTATGGGTTTTCTTACTCTTGGTCCCTTTCCCAAGAGACTCCTAGGATTCAGTTGATTCTAATCCGAAAACTAGGACTGTTTCCCCATTGCATGTCCCTGTCACTAGCTCCTATCGATTTTTATAGGTTCGTATGTCTGCTAGTAGATATTAGGCATGTAATGTATTTTCTTGATGAATATATTCATGAATGTCTATTTCGAATTGTATGACTAATAACCTACGTTTTTAGAAGATATATCTTTACATATGTGCAATGTGTAGCCATGATTTTTCGACACGGATTCGAGCATTAAAATTACATATTTATGGTTGTATTTTATATGCACAAACTTGTTCAAATCATGATGTTCATAAGTGATATAAAAATTCTGATTTTAGTGCAAACTCTTTATCGAGCGTGATCTTAAAAATGCACTTAAAGAACTCACTAAAAACTACTCCAAATGTATTCACATTTAACATGAAAGAGGTGAGAAAATAGGCTGCAAAAATGTGATCAAAATTCCAGCACTTTGATGTTAGTTTCGGTCAAGCTAAGTCAATTAACATGTTATGAAAAATGAAGAAAAATAAGTGAGGTCGCTGAGGATAAAACTCGTGACCTCACCATGTAAAAAGTTATACAAATAATGTAAGTTAAAAAGAATGTGGCAAGGGGTATTCGAACCTATGACCTTAACCTAAAATGACCTACTAAAAAGAAGAAATGAGAGGAGTGGTTTTCGAATGCACCACCTCTCAGACAGATTTAAGGAGGAATTAGAAGAAAAATAAAAGGTTAGGCGTGTGAGAATCGAACCCACGACCTCTAGGAAGAATAAAAAGAATTTAAGGAGAAAATCAATGTGAGGCTATGGCAGTTTGATCCCACGCCTTCTTGGCCAAGAAAAAATCAATTAAAAGAAAAGAAAATAAAAGGAAATGAGGTTGTGGGGGTTCGATCCCACAACCTCTCAGTCCCAAAAAATGAAAAATAAAGAGATAAATCACACGAAAAATTAAATCAAGGCGTTGGGGCTCGATCTTGGGTCCACAAGCCCTGTGGATCAAACCAAAATAAATAAAAATGTAATTGTTGTCCAATGAATTTGAACTTAGGTTCCCTTGCCCGAATTCTGTATTGATACATTAGCCATACGTAAATAAATGTTCAAAAATAAGTTGCCTACCTAGAACGAAATAAAGATCTTGGCATACTTACGAGATGCTTAAGTATTATATCGCATAATCTTAGGAAGATATGAATCACTTAAGAAAACTATGATTTAAGCCTCATGACATGAATGTACAGACCCAAATGTATAGCATACGTGTAAAGTAAGTGAAGCTAAGATGTATGTAGCGAAATGATGAAACCTTAGAAGGATAAAGTAAGAGTGTGAAACACACTAAATGGGCAAGTGCATTTCCATTTGAAGAAATGAACATTCACATAAAAAAGTTTGAGTAATTAGGAAGATAAAATATGCTAAAGATAATTAATGTTTTTAAAACATGATAAGATGCTAATGTGAAAGATTAGAGCAATCTCAAATGCGCCTAAGTAAATGTTACTAAAACGTACTCACCTATGAGATTGTAAAGCAAAAGAAGAGACCTGTCTCTAGGAAAACTCTAATGAAAGTATTGATATTAATGTATACATAATACTAATGGTTACATGAGAAATCATCTATTGAGGTATGATGTCATCATACTAGAAGCCAGCTTCCGTGACATAATGGTTAGATCAGAATCATTGACTTGTCATTATGACTTGACTTTCCATGAATCATGTTCTTGGGAAAGATCTATTCTTACTCATGCATGTCCTTGGTGTGTGCTTGCATGTACCCATACTTAGTACAAGTGTGTACTAATTCCATATAACTCTACATTACATTTTTAGGTGCAGGCACATGTAGATGTTAGAGCTTATAGATCGACGATGAAGCTATCTGGACGTGGAGCATTCATCCGAACATGGTGGGCCCTCATGCATTCGATGATGGTTGACCATTATATTCTAGCTTTGTTATAGGATTGAGCTAGTGGAGTATGTTCCATTATCGTTTCTTTCCTGTTTAATTTCCGACATTGTATTGGTGCAATTTTTGCAAGTATAAACTTAATGTAGTGTTGAACTATTTCTTTCATTTGGTGTTCTTAATGTTAGATGGTTGATGGCGAATGTATATGAATTTAAGTATCATTATTTACATGCATGATACGAAACAAAAAGTTCAAATTTTCGGCTAAAATTAACCTAGAAGAAGTAAGGGTGACATATGTAGGCTGATACGCGACTTCAGAAAGGTCAGTGACGTCGGTCTTGTTTGGGGTCCAGATTCCGATAGTGACATACACACACAGACACACACACACACCCACACACACACACACACATATATATACTTATAACGTACACAATATAGTCTTAATAAAGATATCTAATTTTAAATCATCTAAAAGAAATAGAACAATATGGTCATAGCCCTTAAAAAAAATTATAAATGCAACTTAGGGCTCACAACAATATGTTGAAACAACAAGAGTGAATTGATTTTCATTAGACTATCAGAATGTTACATATGTTCAGTGAGATAAAGGCATCAACATCGAAAGATGAGGACATATGCAGACTTAGAGAAATTATCCAAGCCTCCATTGCAAAAAGATCACGAACACTTCAAAGATCAGAACCTAAAATATTTGGATAAAAAGAGAAATATGAGTTAGCACATCACTTGTACGAAATATGGAAAAACATGCACACATAACATAGAAATCATTCTAAAAAGGGACATTTGCAAAAACCATGCCATGTTACTTTGAATGACCTCATGCACAATCAAGAACACACATAAGACAGTAATCACATATTCTTTAAGACAAAACTATTTTCAATACAAGACCTACATAATAAATTGTAAGAAAGTCAATATGTCTATTATCAATATCAATTACATAAAAAACACAATTGTAACATCGTGTTATAATAACAAAACATGTATATATGGGTTCATAAAATTAGCACATATACAAGACCATTTCACATAAGCCAACATCAATTCTACAAGTGCAATGACAAATTAATGCCACATAACCTTACTCAACTACGTAAACCCAACAGAAGACCATAAGAACTATCTAACATGATATAACCTAGCATTAAGGGGAATCATCATCATATCTAGAAACATAGACCAATAGCATGTTCATGAATGAAACTAATATAGTATAAGGTCATAAACATGTAAGTTCAACATACGATATCATTTACTTTATAGATCATAAGAACAACCTCCAAAGATATCCCGCATAACCAACTAGCGCAATGTATAGGTAGAGACCCATACCCGTACCTAGACTTAGTAAAAATCCTTAGGTCACCCTAGTTAGTTTTCATATTATTACTTTATTTTACTTTCGAGAACAGAGGCCTTAACTTACGTAGACCACATGAGCAAAAATCTGGAATCTTGTTTCATGAACCCCTACACCCTAGGAAGGCGGACTACTTGCAAAGGTAGTACTAAACATTAACATAGCATTCTAGGTGGATCCACCAGCTAGTATTCCTACAGGAGAAACATAGTTAAATAATTAGGAGATATACTTGCGACTCTTTTGATGCATGATTTCCGTATGTCTCAATTGATGGGAACTATTGTGAATATGCCTTCCCACATTTTGAAAGGACATATCTCAGAACTAGTTCAATCGATGTTAAGCTAGAGTCCCTTCTTGAAATATATCTAAGACATCTTTTAAGAATCATAACTTAGTTTAGGCCATAGGATACTAACCCCTTGTATTTTCATAGTCATTAAATCATTAAGAATTACTTCATAATATCCATTCAATACAACCCTCATATGTGAGATCAACACGTTATAATCATCATATCATAATAAGGAACATATCCAATTCATAACCAACCTTGTATCATTTAATCTTAAACATAATCTCACACCTTCAACTCATTAAGATATTTAAATTACATCATAATAAAACCACCTTCAAATTTTCCGTAAAAACCACGTCATTGGTCTTACCCTCAACCAATCTAATTTCATCATAGATTGGTGTAATAACAGCACTAAATAGTTATTAACAAAATAACTAACTCCATTGTATCAATACTAATCAATTCAACTCGAGTTCATATCCTAGGGATAGGAAATTTGGGTGAATTCATGATTAATTCAACAATCTAGTTTAAATCATCAAGGACCAATGTAATCGAAGCATAATACAACATAATATAATCATAATAAACAAAATTAACCATAAAAATACAATTGAAAAGATGAAAATCGTATTAGGAAGAAACCCATATAAAAAAATCTTTTTGAAAACCTATTTTGGAAGAACCCTTTGCAAAAAGAAACCCGACAGGTGAAAATATTCCATATATTTTAATTGTTGAACATTGATGGAGAAAAGAAACCTTATTGCTGCCATAACGACCGTGACTTATCCCTATAATGGAGTTCTTCTTTGGGAGACGGAAAGTAGATAGCAGGAAGAGCAATCTGGGTTTGAGAATTCACAGGTGTAAACTGAGATTTTAGGCTAAAGGTAGGCTGTATAGTTAATTAACTAATCTAGTTAACCACCCCATAATCACTAACTAAAGCCTTCACGAAACCGTAGGTAAGGCGATGGCCAGGACCCCACCGTCCAGTGCAACCGTAGTTTTTGTAAGAGAGTTGCCAAATGAAATTCTTTTTGAAAATGTATAAGTTACCATAGATGGAGGCATCGACACACTGTCAATCATTTTACGAATCGTCAGTTGCAAATGTCGATGGCTATTGCGTACACTTCCTCAATTGAAAACTTTTGGTCAAAATGACATGTAGGATGGACCATCGGGAGTTGTACATGGAAATTTTGACCCTAATCTACTCTAATATGTGTTAGACACCGTTTTGTCAAATTTCATCCATTTGGGACTCTTAAAACCCCGTGAAATAGGCTAAGGCACGTTACACCTTTTTGATATTTTTACTCTTAAACTTCCTAAATGACTCATAAATAATATTTTTTAACTTAGAATAGTGTTAAAACTTTTAGACAGTCATGTGAGGCTCTATATTAGGTCTTAAGTCTTTTAGAGTGTTAAATGTTCTACTTGTCAAGTATAGAACTAAGACACATCTCATTTAGGCACATGTTAAGGAATATGAAGGGTTTATTTTTATTCTATCCTCAACTTTAACTAGATCTGCTCCCCAAAATATACTCAATCGGAGGTAGACTTTTTTCTCATAGAGTAATTCAATGAATGAGTACATGAAGAGGTTCCATATGTAGTTCATAACCTAAACACATTAAATCATATCAAAGTGCTCCCCTAGGGTTTCCTTACAATAATTAATAGGATATCTCAATGACTTTTCTAACATTTATTTCATGATATTCCAGCCAATCAACCCAATGTCAATCATTCACACACGAAGAATATCATTACAATTTTTCAACTTCGAAGATATCATAACCTTCTTTATAAAAGGTTCCACATAAATGACCTTTTTAATATTCAAGATCATATTCATTTCATAGATATAAATTCATGACAATGAGTACTCTAACCAATTAATTGAACGATTCATATTCATATTCTTGATGTTTCAAGTAAGGGACATAAGTTTTACCTAAACAATACACACTTCATTATCATCTTATCACAAGTACAATATCATTCGTGTAGCATATAGGGTAAACTAAGTACACTTATAAGTCATCGTACACACCTTTGTAGAATCAACAACATAAACCACTACAATACTAATAAAAGTCATCAAGAAGCATCATACTTCAATATCAAGTCATTCACATAAGGACTCGGCCATAGCATACTACAGAAATCTATCATAAATTAGGAGATATCATTCTTTCATTTGACATAAAATCTAAGTCATCGAGACCTTCACATTACTCAAATAATCAAGTTATAACATGATAGTATCATCATACATTAATTAATGCTGACGAGGCCACATTGTTTCACTAGCGAAAAAGTAATGCCGACGAGGCAACATAATTCACAAGTATAGATCATAAGCACCACCACCATAAGTGGACCTTAAAAATCATCATCATAATTCAAGACTTATACTACATATATAGATAGAAAGTTAGGTCAATAAACCACCATTTAGATCGCACAACTCCAATATATAACCAATTCAACCAACTTAATACCCAAAATCTCTTACAAATAGCCATGATCACCAATTCAATACAATTATCATAATATATACTGAATCCAAGATAAGATAATGTGAATTCACAAATTTATGACTGCCAACATAAGTATATAACATAATTCATACATGTATCAGTAGCCTAATAAAATCTACATAGAAATCAATACAATTGACACATGATCAAATTACCCATGATATACTAAAAATAAGGAAATCGTGATATGCATGTGTTCATGTAGTTTTTGACCCAAAATCATCAAATTAACATCAATTCAGTCACATCTCATAGATTCAAACATTTTATACAAGAACCCATGGCTATATCACAAAATAAGCGAATTCATCTTTTTTTATTATTTTTTAAATCATTGAAATTTATTCATTGAATGGAAGAGAAATCCTATGATGAAAACCATACCTTAATTGTGATGAGAAGCCCAATAAATTGATTGAGAAAAACATGGAAGATCACTCTTCTTCCTTGGAGCTTAAAATCTACATCAATGGAGTCTTTTTGGAAAGAAGAGATGGATAGGTTTTGTTTTTGGACTTGAGATTTTTGATTTGAAGGGTGAATTGTGCCACATCCAGGGAACACAGTCTACATATAACCAGTGTCGTATTCTTCTTTGAAGACTAACTCTAGCCTCTTAGCTTACATCTTTATATTAATAGGAATGCGAAAATTTATAACTTTTCTTTACTCCTACATTGAGGTGTACATAAACCTCTAAATACACATAATATTCATATCGAGTATTCATAGACCCTTCATATAACACATACCTTAAATCTATTTTGAAGGAAGTCTTTGAGGAAAGAATCTCAAAGGTGAATATAACACATACCTTAATATTTCTCAACAATTTGATTATGAATCCACCCCTTTTTTCCATCCCCTAAACCCTAGTTCTTTATAGCCTTCAATGGTGTGTTCATGTAGAGAGAGAAACAACAGAGAAGGCAGAGATTTTTTCAAAAAGTTCTCTTGAAGTTAATGACGGTGAAGGGTATTATTAGTGGGGATTAATTAACTTAATTAGTGTCCCCTTAATACCTAATTAACCCGTAAAACACTTTACTAATTAAATGAGATCATTTAAAATTTAACAGTGAAACTTTACCCTCACCGATGAGACCCCAATTAATGGTAAGTCGGTGAGTCTACAGACAACCCCCCCCCCCCCACCGTATATCTTTCACTTTGTTGTCTTGGCAAGAGACATTGAAGGTGAGGGCTCCCTCCAATTTTTTTAAATGTGGATAAGGGTTGCCTCGATGCCCCATTGAGCCATTGACGCCCCGCTGAACCTTTTCATCATGTGTAACAATAGCTAGGTAAGTAAGAGTCTTCACAAATCTTTCAAAGCGTGGGATGACAGTGGCCTCAACGCACCGTCGATCCACACCTGGACCGTGGTCTTCACAAATCACCGTAGGACCTAACCCTTTTTGGAACGACCTCCAAAATCTAGATGTGAATTATGTGCCCCGATCTGATATAATGGACGACGGAGTGGCATGGAGGCACACAATCTTATCTAGGAAAATTCTTGCATAATCCTCCGCCAAAGATAAAGACTTTACAAGGATAAAGTGAGCGGATTTAATCAATCGATCCACAACCACCCATATAAAATCATAGGACTATTGGGTCCGGGGTAAACCTACTACAAAGTCCATATTGATGTCTTCACACTTCCAAGTTGGAATTTGGATCTCTTTTAGTAAGCCACCCGACTTTAGGTGTTCCGTCTATACTTGTTGGAAATTCGGACACTTAGCAATAAATTCCGCTATGTCCCTTTTTAGACCTTCCAACCAATATATTTACCATACATCGTTGTATATTTCTGTCGACCCCAAATGAATTGAGCAGTGGGACCCATTTTGTTCTTATATGATCGATCCCTCAAACAAATTAAATTGGGAACACATAATCTCCCATGTTACTTTAACTCGCCATCCCCCTAGGGAGAATGATTCATTCAATATGCCATGAACTGATTCTTTCATCTACATTTATGCTAAATCAAGGTGTTGTTTGGACTTCAGCTGAACCACAAAAGATCAGTCAAAGTTAAAATGAACTATGCACCCTATATGTAAAACTCTCAAACCTCACCCCCAACCTATTGAACCTATGCACATCCCTTGCTAGGTCAATTTTAGCTTCATCAAGATGGGATACACTACACTTAGTCATCCGAGTTAGGGCATCAGCCATTACATTAGCCTTTCCGAGGTTATAAAGGACACTCATATCACAATCCTTCAACAACTGAAGCCACCTTCTTTGTTGGATATTTAACTCCTTTTGGGTAAAAACATATTGGAGACTCTTATGATCGGTAAAAACATCCACATGAACCCCATACAAGTAATGCCTCCAATATTTTAATGCAAACACAAAGGACGCTAATTCAAGGTCATGATTGTGGTAATTTCTACCATTTACCTTAAGTTTCCTAGAGGAATAAGCTGTAACCTTCCCGTTTTGCATAAGCCGGCAGCTCGAACCCATTTGGGATGCAACACAATACACCATAAAACCCTTTGTACCCTCCGGTAAGGTCAACACTAGAGCGGAAGTAAGCCCATCTTTCAATAATCGGAAACTCTTCTCACATGCCATTGAACACTCAAAATTTTTACTTTTTTGGGTCAAAGTAGTCAAAGGAGACGTAATGGATGCGAAACCATCCACGACCCTCAAATAGTAACCATCTAAACCGAAGAAACTCCTTATGTTAGTCAGAGTCAATGGTCTAGGACAATTTTTCACCGGTTCCATTTTCCTTGGGTCTACTTCAACTCAATCACTAGAAATGATATGCCACAGAAAAGTCACCAATATCAACCAATACACAAACTTACTATATGTGGCATACAATTGATGTTCTTTAAGGGTTTGCAACAATACCGTTAAATGATCCATATGATCACCCTCATTTTTCGAGTATACCAATATATCATAAATTAAGAAATAACAAATGAATTGTGGTTTTTTTGAAATACTCTATTCATTAGGTTCATAAATACCACCGGATCATTAGTGAGACTAGATGACATGACCAAGAACTCATAATGCCCATACATAGTCCGTAAGGCCGTCTTTAGTATATCCTCCCCTCTCAGCCTTAGTTGATGATACCCCGACCTCATGTCTATCTTTAAAAAGTAACTCGTCCCTTGGAGTTTGTCTAATAAGTCATCAATCCTAGGGAGAGGGTACTTATTCTTAACCGTAACCTTGTTGAGTTGGAGGCAGTCAAAACACATTCTCAAAGATGCATTGTTTTGTTTTTTTTGACAAATAACACCGAAGCACCCCATGGAGATATACTAGGGCTTATAAAGACTTTGTCAAGAAAATCCTTGAGTTGAGCCTCACCACTCTTGTCCTACAATTAATGGATGCAAAACATGCATGAAATTAATCCATACCCAATATAATATCAAAGTCAAGTATATAGAGTTCTACTAGATCAACATAAGAAACTCAATTGGGGAATGAAATAGGACAATTTTGATAGACTCTTTTAGCAACAACCGACTCTCCCACCGGAGTAGACAGAAGAAAAGGCTCATGCAAAACATCGGTTAAATCATCAAATATTTTAGATACTAGTGGTTTAACAAAGGACAAAGAAGCACCTAGATCAAATAAAGTATACACATCAAGAGTAAAGATTTTTAACATACCGATCAACACGTCGGGAGAGGTCTCTTGCTCACCCTTAGAGCGGAGAGCATAGAAGCGATTCTACTTTGGAGCATCACTAGAATAATTTTCTTGAGCTTGGTCGCTAACCTTTTCTTGACTCCTTATGCTTGGAAAATCTCTCATTTTTTTACCTTTTTTTCCAAAACTAAACAATTATCCATCCCCTTAGAGCACTCATCATAGTGCTTTTTAACACACTTTATACAACTTGGCTTCTCCTTTGGTCAATTAGAACCTTTTCCCTTCTTAAATTTAGGGTTAGACACACTATCGCCACTAGATCTTTTGAATTTTGTAGGGACTTGATTAGATCCTTGCTTCTTAAATTTAGGCTTATCTTGTATGTCATGCCTATTGTTTGAAGAGCCCTATTAGAATGACCTAGACTTCTTAGCATCTCTAGTTATTTGCATATCTCTTGCCTCCTCAACCCTTATTGAATAAATGATAAGACGGGAAATGTTCATGTTGTCATGTAGCATGAGAGATTGACACTTTTCTTTTATGTCCTTCGACATCCCCATCACAAAATGACTCATTTGGTCTCTAGGATCGGAGAATAAAGAAGGAGCATTTTTAGACAAGTTAACACACTCCAAAGAGTGCTCATGAACACTATTCCCTCCTTGGTAATGATTGATGAACTCCGTCACTTTCTCCCCCCTCATCTCTCTAGGGAAGAACCAATCTAAATAAGTCGCCTTAAGCATCTACTAAGTCATTGGACCTCTCTCAACGACCTATTATCCCTCCATTGCACATACAAAGTTTGATCCACATCCTTGAATTTATAAGAGTCCAACTTGGCCTTCTTAATTAAAGTCACCGCCATAGCTTATACCACCATGTAGACCTCATCAAAAAATTATTATGGGTCTTCATCAACCTTAGACCTATGGAAAGTAGAAGAGTTCATCAAAGTGAAGTACCTTATATTGCTCATCAAAGAATTCATGGTGGTATTCATCAACCTTAGACCCATAGAAAGTAGGAGAGTTCATCCGAGTGATGTCCCTGATACGGGAAGCAATATAAATAACTTGTTGATGAGGGCGGGGAGAAACATCCTGATTGCCTTGAGTCGTCATATATTCGCCTTGAACCGTTGCAACTTGTGCTTGAGTAGTCATGGCTTGGGCCATGTTCGAAAAAATAGACCTCATCTCCGCCTCCGTCATAATTGGATGGTTAGTCAGGGCTTGATCAACATTAGCATTTTACTTAAGTGGAGGAACATGCTCATCATAGGGAGGATCTCCCACATTAGAAACTTCCTCTTCAAGTCTTTGACCAGCATTCTTTCGAGTGTTCATGCTTCATAGAAACACAAAAATAGAATTAGAGAGAGAGGCATATATCAAGTGTATTTAACCTCCTGCTCTAATACCAAGTTTGTCACATCCGGTTTTAACCCCTAGATGTAACCGGCATCGATGTCCTTTTGAAGGACAAAGACTAGCCTCTTAGTTTTATGTCATTACATTCATAGGTTAAAAATAAATAAATATTAAAAACTTTTATTATCTCTTCTAGGAGGTTTACATAGACCTTAACATACACATAATATAAATTTATATCGAGTATACATAGACCTTTCATATAGGAAGGTTACATATATGGGAATAGCTTACATCTATTCAACAAGACCATGCATAGGTCATACAAAAGTACAATAATCAAATAACAAGAAAAGAAATGATAGAGTAAATAAGCTCATAGAAAATCCAAAGCTAGAAGATGGCATTGCCCTCGAATGTTCAGGACCTACCCCACTTTGATGAAATAATGAATCCAAGCCTTCAACAATATGGCCTTCCATATTCTTCAACGACCGAAACATAAAATATTTGGGACAAGGGAAGAAAACGGGGTTAGTATTCCACATGTACTAAGTGTGAGATCTTATGCACATACAGAAGAAAAACATGGTAAAAGGGACTTTTCATCAAAGCATACCATTCTACCCCTATTAGGGTCTTATTGCAAAGTACAGTAAGTCATATAAATCAACAAAACATGTTTACTATCTCAAAAAGTAATACTTATCGCAACACACTTCAAACCATGATTTACTACTACCCTATCATCAACGAATAATATCACAAGAATGAACAAGAGTTAAACATATCATATTAAGCAAGACAACTACTTACAAGTACATATCAAGTCAACAAGTATAATGACCAAGCAAAGACTTATAACCTTACTTAATCAGGTGTCCTCTACAAGAAAACATGACCAATGTCCAACCTTACATATCATAGCGCTTAGGCTTGCATTTCATCATGTATTATCATGATAACCAAGGCATATTAATAAATGAACTATCAACATATAGTATCAACAATGTGTCGTGGTCATCATATATTCATCATATATTGTCATAACATAAACATTCTTAAGAACCTCCTCCTCAGACTACCCTAAAGGCTAGCTAATTTAATGTCTACGTAGAGTCCCATACCTCTACCTAGACTAAGCTAGACCCCTTAGGTTATCCAAGTCAGAGTTCAAGTCCTTTAATTAGTTTTACCTTTTGGAAAATTTTTGCCCAAAAAAAGATAGAACACATTAGCAAGTATGGAATCTGGTGTCATAAAAACCTACACCGAAAGAAGGAATACCACTTTCTAATGTAGTACCAAAACATAAAACATAAAAACTTCGTGGATCCACTAGCTAGTATTCCTATATGGGCAATATAGTTTAAGAACTAGGAGATTTAGTTGGGACCCTCTTGAGGCGCCATGTATGATTGTCTCCAATCTTAAGAGTAATGTAATGTTCCTACATTCACTATGTGGAACGGAACACTCCTCTATCTATTTCACTTGGTGATAAGCTAGAGTTCCTTTTTGAAATGTCTTTAAGCCTTTAATTACCATTCATAACTTAATTTAGGCCATAGGGTCTAACCCTTGTATAATCATCATCATCAATAGATCAATAAGAATTGTACGAATATGAGTCCCTTAATCACAATTCATATAAGTGTGGTTAACACATTATCATTTCATAACATATTAAGGAACATTAATTGTTTTCACCGTCCTTATGTCATCTAGACCTTAATCAACCTCACAACATAGTCAAGGCATTTCAATTAAACATCATACAACTATATATTCCTAGTATATGGCATACTCCAATGTAATATCATGACTTAACAACAATTGATCACAATTAGAATTAAAGGTAGATATTCTAAGACTTACCAAGTCTTCTCATAGTCTATCATCAAGGTCTTACCATCAACCCATAACTCAACCCACTTGGGGATTAACATCATCGCACAATTATAGCCAATAGAATAACAAGGCCAATTGCATCTCTATGACACAATTCATATTTAGATCACAACTTGAGACAAGGTATATAGGCTAATTTCACACTATAATTCATAACCTAATTCACATCTGAAGAACTAGTATGATAGGCCTATAATCATTCTTAATTTAATCATTATAACACCATAGGATAGTAATGAAACCAACAACCAACTCAATTGAATGATCATCTCACAATATACGTCAAGATCACTACCTAGGGTAAGGGATCGAGGATCAGATTCATCATTTTAGACCAAACCAACAACAATTATCATAAACAAGTTAAAATACATGTTAATCTTCTCAATATAACCCTAACAATCACTAACAACTCAATCCATAACTTAAATTTTGTAATTGAATGATATCCATAACAAACTCACCTTTTTAAATCTATTTTGAATGAACCCTTTGAGGAAAGAATCTCAAAGGTTAATAGAACCCTTACCTTATTCTTTCTAAGCAATTTTATAAAAAATCCACCATTTTGTTTTCAAGCAAACAAATCGTAGTTCTTGCTAGTCTTCAATGGTGAGTTCATGTAGAGAGAAAAATAAGAGAGAAGGAAGAGTGTTTATTTTGAGAGATGTCTTTAGGTTAATGAGGGTTAAGGGTTTTTATAGTGGGGACTAATTAATTTAATTAGTATCCTTTAATTCCTAACTAACACCGAAACCAATTAATTAATTAAATGAAGTCATTTAAAATTTAACTGTGAACTAGACCTTCAGCGACGAGAACTCAATCGATGGTCCGTTGGTGAGTCGACGGACAACCCCTACTCCGTCCTGCACTCCCTCTTCTCATTAAATGACTTTGAAGGCGAGGACTTCCTCTAATTTTTTAAGTATGGGATGACGATGGCCTCGATAACCATTGAGCCAGTGACGGGTTGTCAACCCCCTTCCATAGGGTTTAACAGTAGCTAGGTAAGCAACAAACTTAATGAATATTTTAAAGTGTGGGATGGCGGTGGCCTCGATGCCCTATCGGCTACACACGGACCGTCGTCTGTCCCGTCAATGCACACTGCCAGGCAGTGCTGCATCTAACTACAGGGGTTCTCCTCAAGGCCCCTTTGTGGTTCCTTGAGAAGTTGTATCCAGACGTTTTAATCATGAAACAACTCAAACACCCATTAGCTACCTTTCCACCCATTTTCGTACATTTCCAACTAGTAAAAGTTAGTTAAAAGGCTAACACACATTAACATCCCTTTGAACCAAATTCCGGACATTTTTGAACGTTTTAGTTTATAAACCTCCTGAATGACCTATATTTTAAAAAAATGGACATAGAAACAGTGTTTAGACTTTATGACACCGATGTTAGCCTTTACAATGAGTCTTGTATTTTTAACGTGTTACATTATAACCATTAATTTTTACCTTAAAACAGTGTTACAAACCTGAGACAATCAGGTGAGGCTCTTCATTATGTCTTGGAATTTCAAAATGTTACATTATTCCCCCCTTACGAACATTTGACCCCGAATGACACTAAAATCTTTTGAAATGAAATGATAGACTCAATACTAGAATCCTAACAACAACAACATAATAAAAATATGAGTTAAAATTCAAATAAACATAATAACATGGAATTTAAACATAACAAATCAACACATTAATTACTTCATTAAAAGCTCAACATCACACATTAGGAATTTCCTTCTAAACAACACATAAAGAGTAATTTATGCAAAAAAGTAATTTCAAAACACATCAATACGCTCAATATCATAACATTAAGGCAACAACATACCAAATATATAGATAATTGCAATTCATGAAAAAGAACGTCTTTTCATTGAAATCTCATTTTAGCAAAACTTTTACCATTTTATACTCATCTTTGTAAATTAAGACAAATTCATTTTGTTCATTATTTTAGTTATTATGGGACTTCATGTTTGCCTCATCCTCTGATCTTGCACCCTTAACTAGGTAATTCTTCTATAACACCATTATGGAAGTCACTTTCTTCCTCAACTTTTTCACTTGTGGATCAAGGATTTGTAGCGGAACATCTTCATAGAAAATATCATCATCAACATTTATACCTTGAATAAGAAGAATGGATTGGGCTCAATAATGCACGTCTTAAGCATGAAGACATGGAATACTAGATGAACTGAAGCTAGCTCACTAGCTGATCTCAACTTGTATCTTACCGTGGAAACCCTTTGAAAAATTTTACTTGGATCGACATAACAAGGACATAAGTTCCCTTTCTTTGTAAATACCATCATTCCTTTCATAGGTGAAATTTTTAAATACACCTTATCAACCACTTCAAGTTTTGAGACTCTTCTTCTATTGACAACATAGGGTTTTTTTCCTGTGATAGGTTTTTTAAAATAGGTTACGTACGATGTGAACTTTCTCCAAAGTTTAGTAAATCAAATCGGGACCGAAGAGTGATGACTCGCCAACATCAATCAAACAAACTGGAGATCTATATCTCCTACTATACAAAGCTTAAAATGAAGCCATGGATATATTTGAATGGTAACTATTGTTATAAGAGAAATAACCCAAAGGAAAGTATTCATCCCAACATCCCTCGAAATCAATTACACAAACCGTAAGCATATCAGTAAGGGATTGAATAGTACTATCTTCTTGACAATCCATTTGGGAATGAAAAGTGTTGCTTAACTTCACTTGTGTACCTAAACGTTTTTGGAAAGACCTCAAAAATCAAGACACAAATTGAGAACCTCTATAAAAAATAATGCATGAAGGGATCCCATCAATACTCACCATCTCTTTTATGTTTATTCTTGCATATTCTTCCGCCAAATAGGTAGACTTAACGGGGATAGAGTAAAAGTACTTATTAAGCCTATCTACAACAACCCATGTAGAGTCATTTCGTGTTCGTGTCCGAGGTAAACCCACTACGAAGACAATATGTATGAATGCCCACTTCCAAGCAATAACTTGTATTTCTTAAATTAAGCCACCAAGATTTTGGTGCTTGACTTCACTTGTATGCAATTTAGACACATGTCATCGAATTTCTCTATGTTCTTTTTCAACACATCCCACCAAAATACTTGTATAAGGTCATGATACATCTTTGTAGAACGCTGATAATCAAATGACGAGAACGATGAGCTTCCACTAAGATCCAGTTCTTCAAATCATATGTATTGGGCACACAACCTCTCTTGGCACCTCGACCAAAATTTCCTGTTCTCATTAAACTTACAAAGAACCAATTCCTTTAACTCCATAATTGATGGATCATGGTACTGCTTAGACTTCTCCATAACTTTTAGACAATCGTAGTTATTATGGACCATAAAACCACCATTAGGAGAATCTTCCAACTGGACACTGAAATGAGACAACCTATGGATATCTCTCACTAAGTTTGTTTTGTATTATTAAACATGACACACACTAGACATGGTCATACGATATTGAGCATCCACAACAATGTTGTCTTTGCCGGGTAGTATAGAACACTCATGTTTTAATATTTCACCAATTGCAACCACCTTATTTGTCAGATATTTAACTCCTTTTGAGTAAACACATATTGAAGAATCTTTTAGTCAGTATATACATCAACATGAACAACATATAGGTACTGCCTCCGTATTTTCAAAGCAAACACCTCAACTGCTAACACAAGATCATGAGTTCAGTATTTCTTCTCATGAACCTTTAGTTGAGTAGAAGCATATGATATAACATTCCCATATTGCATAAGCCAAAAACCTAATCCCACATGGGATGCATTACAATATAGCACAAAACCTTTGTAACCTCCGGTAAAGTCAACATTGGAGCAATGGTAAGCCTATAGTTCAATATTCAAAATCTTATTTTACAAGCCTCCGACCACTCAAACTTCACATTGCCTTAGGCCAAAGGAGATGCAATTGACACTAAACCATCAACAAAACCTTTCGTAACCTCTGTTAAAGTCAACACTTGAGTGGAGGTAATCCTGTTTTTCAAGATATATAATCTTATTTCACAATCATCCGACCACTCAATCTTCACATTCTTTTGTGTCAAAGTAGTCAAAGGAGATAAAATGGACACAAATCCATCCACAAACCTTCTATATTACTCAGCTAGACCCAACAAACATCATATTTTTGTTGGAGCCAAAGGTCTAGGCAATTTCTAGCTGACTAGGTTTTCATTAAATTAACTTCTACACCCTTAATAGATATGACATGACCATTAAATCCCACCGACCATAAACAAAACTAACATTTTCTATACTTGGCAAATAATTGGTGTTCTTTCAAGAGTTGTAACACCTCTCTTAAAAGAAACATATGATTACCCATATTCTTCGACTACACCAATATATCATTTGTGAAAACGATCACAAAGGCGTCTAGGTAGTTTGAGAAGATCCTATTCATTAGGTCCTAAATGAGGCAGAAGAATTAATTAACCCAAAAGACATCACTCAAAACTCATAGTGATCATATCTTGTTCGAAAGGTCATTTTAAAAATATTTTTATCCATCACCCTATTTAGGTGATATCCCAACCTCAAGTAAATTTTAGAAAAGTATCTTGCCCCTTAGAGTTGATAAAACAAATCATCATTCTGAGGGAGAGGATACATATTCCTGATGGTCACTTTAATGTGTTGTCGGTAGGTAATACACATCCCAAATAACACATCCTTGTTCATCGCAAATATTATCGGAGCACCACATTGGTAAATACTAGGTTGAATGAATCTTTTACCTAGTAAACTCTTGAGTTGAGTATTCAAATCTTTCAATTCGGCAAGACATATCTGATATAGAGGTATTGAACTGGGATTTGTATCCTTTAGCAAGTAAATAAAAAAATCAAATTCCTGTTCAGGAGGAAGTCAGGGAAGATCATTAGAAATGACCTCCGAATATTCCTTACTACGAAGACAAACTCAATGCGAGGAGTTTCATGGTCGAAATCTTTGACCCTCACCATATGGTATAACCACCCTTAGATCATCATAGAAGCCCTTATACTAGAAATGATAGGACCTCTAGGAATTGAACTTCCCATCTTCCACTCTAAGACAGGTTCATTAGGAAAGTTAAATTTGACCACTCTTGTCAAACAATCAATGGAAGCAAAAAAAGCATGTAACCAATTCATTTCCAAATAACATCAAAATCCACCATATAAAATTCTACTTATTCATCATAGGTATATCTATCGGGAAAATTTATCGGACAATTTGGATATACCTTTTTTGCAACCACTGAAACACCTACCTCGCCTACCGGTGTAGTCACCAAAAAGCATTAATTCATGATATATGGCAAGATATGAAACTTTCTAGCTACCAAAAGAGTAAAAAATAACGAGGTATCACCCGGATCAAGTAAAGTATAATAATTTTAAGAGAATACTTGTAACATACTGGTCACCACATTGGGAGAACTCTCTTGTTCACCTTTAGAGTGGAGAGAAAAAAGAGATTCTATATTGAATCACAACATAATAACCACTTACTTGAGCGTGCCCATCAGTTTTTTCTTTCCCCTTCATATTAGGGAAACATCTATTCTTGTGACCACTTTTACCATAGCTAAAGCAAGTGTTCGTCCTAATTAGGCATTCTTCCCAATAATTCTTACAACAATTGGAACAAGTTTGATAATCACTAGGTGAATTTATACTTATAGCTTTCCTGGACATAGGGTTAGAGACCCTATCATCACGAGCCTTGGGAAATTTGGAAGGGACTTAAGTGGAGAACTACTTCTTTAATATAGGCTTATCATGAATTTCCAACATTCTCTTTTAAGAACCACTTTGAAAAGACTAGGCCCTCTTGGCCTCTCTATTATTCCTTTTTAACCTACTTTTTTCCACTTTTTGAGAATGAACTATTAGACGAGCGATTCAAATTATCATAAAGCATAGTCGAACGACATTCTTCAACCATGTCATCAGACAATCTTGTAAGAAAACAACTTATCTCATCCTTTTGATTAGACACAAAATATAGAGCATACTTAGAGAATTTTTTAAACTTAAAGGAGAAATATAGTACAGTCATACCTCCTTGAGGAAGTTGATGAATTCTTCAACTTTTGCTTTAATAAACCCTTTAGGAAATAAATGACCAAAGAAGGCCTTTTTGAAAATTTCCCGAGTCACCGAACCACCTGTTAGCACCCCCTCAGTTGATAGGCGGGCAACTTATCTTTTTCACCCCTATCAGACCAATAGAAAAATAAGATCTTATAGACTTCATCAAGGAATGTTTAGGATCTTCATCCACTTTTGACTCATAGAATATAGGAGTGTCCATCATAGTAAAGTCTCTCAAACGAGGTGTGATTGTGCTAGCATGTTAAGGCATATGGGGTCCAATATCAAGATTCCATTGCGTCGTCATGGCTTGGACTTTAGAAGTGAGGCTATTAGCTTGTGAAGTCATGGATAGGGAATAATTGAGAAAAGCTTCCCTTATATCTCCATCGGTCATCGGTGGAGCAACAACCAAAACTCCATCACACATTACAACTTGCTCAAGTGGAGGGACCTTATTGACTTGGGAAGGAACATGGGTGTCATGATCCCCCAGATTAGTGATCCCTTCCTTGGCCCATCATGGAGCTTACCTTAGAAAATTCGTATATATAACCACAATAATGGCTTTTGTGAAAAAAACACATAAAGTAAAACTTTAGAGGCACAACATATGAAAGTAAGAAGATGAGGATTTCTTAAGCATCACATATTATTGAATTCATAAGTGAGATGCAACTAACAATAATGAATAAGAATCTACATAGTGGTGGCTTAGTGGGACATCGATCCTAAGGATATTCAACCTCATGCTTGAAAACAATGTTTTTTACATTTGGGGAGCACCATTTTGATTTTATCAGTGTTGTTGTCCTCTAAGAGAAATCAGACTAACCTCTTAAAATTCGTCTTTATGTATCATAAGTTAAATTGTGAAAAATTTAAAACTTTTCATAAACTTCTATCATGTAAGGTTTGCATAGACCTCTCGCTTACACATTACGAATTCATATGGATTTCACATAGACTTCTCACATAGGAAGAATTACATAGGCTTCTACTTTTACTTAACATGCCTAATATATAAAGATATTCTAATAGGAAATATCTCACCTTTAAACTAACGAGATGGAGTTAAACAGTCGAGCATAGCCCGTACTTCCTTACAAAAAAATCCATATATAGGCATATAAAATAATCATCTTCAAATACAAGAGAAGAAACGGAATATATTTATGACTACAACAACATCCCATAACTAGATAGTAACATCATCCTTGGAAGGTGAGGACCAACAAAACATGCAGAATTAGAGTCCAAGTTGTCACGCCTCGATCTACCCCCGAGATGCGAACACACGTCCTAGGACCATCAGTGATCCCAAGCTAACCCTGTTTGCATGATAATGAGCATACTAAAGAAAATAACTTATGTGGAAGCTAAATAATACATTAAAATGAAAATATGGGGAATACCCAATTTCTATAATTGAGATATTTGAAATAGTGACGAGTTTAATACAACGATGTTATGAACTCAATAATAAGCAAAAACTAACTATGTTTTAAAATAACTTCTAAAATTACTAGAAATGTTGGAACATGCCCCAACTAAGTATAGCAAAACCTAAAACTAAAGGACAAAATATTTAAAAGAAACTCATGACTATTGTCCTCGAAGAATGATGACTAGCCATTGAATATGCTGAACTAGATAATGGAAATCAATCTAAGCATGTTTGGATTCTGAGAACCTGAACCTCCATCACGAGAAGATGTAGCACACGTATGTATTAGTAATTAAAGATATTGAGCAGGTAGTATAAAATCAAGTTGTAATAAAACATAAGTGAAAAAGATAAAAATCAAGAATAATAATGGAAACATGATATATACTAAATTCTGAGCTAATCTTATGCAATGACCAAATTTATAACACGCTAAAACTAAATACTAACTGATCTGTAAATATGATCAATGCAAGAAAGTGTGACTCAACTGTGGGAGTTACTAATAACCTATAATAAAACCACATAATCTAAATGTGGAGTCCGATGTATACTCCCCATCTAGAGGACCCAATATACCCTTCCACATGTATAAAGGCAAGCCGACCTGATCACTAAACTGATGCCCACATAGGGGTCTTACAACCTACTTGGCTAGTAGTTTTGGGACTAATTGGGTATGTTGAAACCTAGTGCAACACGGTATTATGCTATTCGTAATGAATAACGTGATTAAGAGATAATGAATTATGTTTTTTAAACAATAGATAGATCAACACTGAAAAAATTAAACACAAAATGCAACAATTAATCAGATAATAATGCATTAATAATTAAGGCATGTATATATGAGGTAACTGAAAATATTTGACGTAGCATGTGTAATCCATTAACAAAATAAATACACAGTTAGGGTTCTACAATTTATGTGATACATGAATATTAAATTCACAATCTAACAAGGTTATGATGAGTTGTTGTAATTCTAGAAAACTTAGGTTTAGTAATGATAAGATAATAAAGAACTAATTGAAAATTAGGGATCTAATGGGTGAGAAGAACCCATTAAGGAAATCCACAAAAAAATATTTATACTTCGTGATAGAATGAAGAGAACTTTGATTAGTTATTCAACTAGGGTTATAGACCTATTTCTCCTCTCTTGCTTCTCAATTTCTATATTTTGATATATTGATTTTATTTACATAAGTTTTATTAGTGTTTCTAGTCCTAAACTATCTAAAATATTATGATTTATGGTATAAGGACGTATCTTAGAGTTTAAATGAAGTGGGAAAACACTTAAAAGACCCATGAATTAACTATTGTCGGACAAAACGACGACCTGGACAAACAACCCATCGTTCAATAAATGGTTCATTTTTTGGTTCTGTAGGTTAGGTCTTATTTACATGTCTTTACTAAAACAGGTATAACTTTTCACTATGAGTTTTGATTTTAGAAATCCTGGTGGCTATGGAGAGATAATTAAATTATATATCATTTCATAGGTCATGGGACAACTAAAAAACTTTGAAATAAGATTTATGATAATTTTATGTAGACTGAACAACATTTTCTCCCTAACTGTCGCCTAATTTTCACCTGCATTCCGTAGGTCCATCTAACGACAATAATGGTCAATTGTGGTTCATGTGTACGTCTGGGTAAATGGGTTATTGATCGACGGACATAGACTACGGATCGTAGTCTGACTTATGAACAATAGGTATGTCCGTGGATCAAGACTTAGTCAAACGACAGATGTGCAGTACAGGTCATAGATTAGACTATGATTTGTCTATTGCACCTGGAGAATTTTGAAAAGCTGATTTTGGGTCTTTTTTTGATAAGGGGGTGTTACATTATATCCCTCTTTGAAACATTTGTCATCGAATAAAGACTAAATTTTATGAAATAGAGGGAGAGAGTTGCACTCCTTACTACTAAAGATTGAGGACTATGTTTCTGACTTGATTAAGTTCCAAGAACATGCAAATATGCTGAACATGCAAGTACAATGTGAGGGAACATGATTTTGAGGCTTTATTCACGCATGAATGATTGAAAAACTTAAGATTGGACTAATCGCTCAAGCTGCTGTGGAATTTGAAGGAAAGAGGTGATGATACTTGGCTTTCATGGATGTTGCTACTTCTAAAGTAGCATCCTTTACGATTTGACTCCTCCAAGAAATCTTGACTGAAGCAACTTCTTTGTTTCTTAACCTTATTACCTGACGGTCAAGAATCTCAATGGGTATATCCTCATCGGAAAGGATATCTTTTTCAGCCACACTCTCCAATGGGACTACAGAGTCTGGATCACCCACACACTAATTCAAAAGTGAGATGTGGAAGACCGGATGCACTGCATCTAGTTCTGCAGGCAACTATTACTCATACTCCAACTTGATAATCATCATCAAGATCTTGTAAGGCCTTATATATCTAAGAATCAGCTTCCCTTTCATGCCAAATCTCATCACACCCTTCATTGGTGACATTTTCAAGAAAACACAGTCATTAACTTTGAACTCTAATTCCCTCCTCCTTACAACTGCATAAGATTTTTGACTACTCTGGGATTTCTTAAATCTATATCTAATAAGTAGCAGTTTATCCATAGCATGAAAGACTGAATCTGTCCCTAATAAAGATGTTTCACCTACTTCAAACCAACCAACATGATATCTACATCTATGTCCATACAAAGCCTCATAAGACGTCATTTGAATGCGAGAATGGTAGTGATTTTTGAAGGCAAACTCAATCAGAGGAAGGTGATATTCTATATACCCTTGAAATTGATCACACAAGCTCTCAAAATATCCTCTAGGTATTAATGGTAATCTTTGCCTGTCCATCTATCTGCAATGGAAATGTTGTGCTAAGGTTAACTTGAATGCAAAGACCTATTTGAAATGAATTAAAAAATAAGAGGTAAAATGAGGACATCTATCTGAGATGATATACAAAGAAACCCCCTGTATGCTCACAATTTCCTTAATTTAAGGAGTTGAATAATGTGCTAACGAATCTGTAGTCTTGACCTGCTAAAAAGCATGAAGACTTAGTTATCCTATCAATTATCACCCAAATAGAGTCTTGATGTCTGTGATTACGAGGAAACCTTGTGATCATATTAATATTAATTACATCAAACTTTCATATTGTAATGTCGATCTCTTCAGTAATACCTCCTTCTTTCGTATGTTCTACCTTTACTTACTGGCAATTGGGCAATTTACTCACAAAATATGCTATATTTCTGTTTATGCCATTCCACCAATAAATTTTCTACAGATTGCGATACATCTTAGTGGCAACTGGGTGAATAGAATATCTGGAGTAGTAATATTTTGTAAGAGTATGCTATCATAACTCACCATCATCAGACATAGAATCTATCTTTGTAGAGAAGTACACCTTCTCTTCATTGCGATAAAACCTCCATTTTTTTATTGTGGACTGCACCCTTACTTACAAGAACGATTGGATCACTGTTTTGCTTTTATTTAACCTCCTCTTCAAAAGAAGATTTTTCCCCATTCTGGTCTATTACACAACTGTCTGATATGCTCATAAGGTGAATTGCCAAGCGAGCAAGCCTGTGAACACCCTTCACTAGCTCCTTCCTTTCTTCCTCAAATTGTGTTACACTACCCATAGATAATTTACAAAGAGCATATGTTACTACATTTGCCTTACGAGGATGGTAATGCACACTCATATCATAATCCTTAAGGATCTCAAGCCATCTCCTCTAACGAAGATTCAACTCTTTCTGGGTGAGCACATACTTAATGGTCTTATGGTAAGTAAACACATCTACATAAACACCATTCAAGTAGTGTCTCAATATCTTGAGTGCAAACACCATCGCTGCAAGCTCGAGGTCATGAGTTTGATCATTCTTCTCATGATACTTAAGTTGTCTGGAATCATTAGTTATAACCTAATCTTGCTGCTTCAACACACAACTTAGTCTAACTCTGGATGCATCACAATAGATCACATAACCATATGAACCCTCTGGTAGAGTCAAGAGAGGAGTTGAAGTCAATCTAGTTTTCAATTCTTGAAAGCTTTTGTAACGATCATCTGGTTATTTGAACCTTACCATCTTCTTAGTCAACCTAGTTAGTGGTGAGGCTATGGAATAAAATCATTAAATGAACCTTGTTTAATAACAACATAGACTTTAACACTTCAACATTTATAATAAAGGTAGGTTTGGTCTAAAGTTTCACTTCTTCTAACTTCTATGAATCCACTCAGATTCCATTGCTAGATACAATGTGACCAAGGAAAGCGGAGTATTTCGACAAGAACTCACATTTTCTATACTTTGTGAATTTCATGCGATCTTGGAGATTTTGCTGAATACCTATCAAATAACTCACATTTTCTTCCTCATTCCTAGAGTAAATGAGGATATCATCAATTAAGATGATAATGAACAAGTCCAAGTACTTTTTGAACACTATGGTCATCAAATCCATGAATGTTGTAGGAGCATTGGTTAGTCCAAATAACAATACTACAAATTCATAATAACCTTACCAAATCGTGAAGCCTGTTTTCGGAGTGTCTCTATCTCTTACTCTAAGCTAATGATAACATGATTTGAGTTCTTTCTTCGTGAAATGTCTAGCACATTTAAGTTGGTCAAGCAAGTCATTAATCCTGGGTATGGAATACTTATTGTTTATTGTTACTTTGTTTAAATGTGTATCGTCAATGCACATTCTGAGGGAACCGAGTTTATATGTTACAAACAATACTGGTGCAGCCCATGGCGAAACACTAGGTTTTATAAAGACCTTATCATGAAGGTCTTTTAACTGCTCTTTCAATTCCATAAGCTCAGCTGGAACCATTATGTGAGGAGGAATAAATAGGATGTGTATTTCGAAGTAGATCAATTCGAAAGATTATTTCCTTTTCAGGAAAAATTCCATGAAGAACTTCTAGAAAACACTTTTGAAAACTAATAGACTACTGGAATTGATTCAAGAGCTGGGGTTTTAGAGCTAGAATAATAACCCAAACTAAATCATAGAGATAACCTTTAGAGAAAATATTTCAATCCTTAAGATAAGAAATGAATCGACCTATAGACGCTAAGCTAGCACCTTTCCATTCTTACGTTGGTGCATTTGGGAACATATAATAAACAATGTTAATTCTACAACCGATTGAGGCATAACAAGAATGTAAAAAATTCAAGCCTAGAATGACATTGAATTCTAGAATTTTTAACTCTATATGATCTGCTAAGGTTACTTTACAAGATACCATGACAGGGCAATTTCTGTATACTCATCTAGATATAACTAGGTCACCGACTAGAGTAGAGGATGAGAAAGGTTCTGAGAGAGTTTTTGAACTAAAACATAATTGGATTGCTATTTAAGGAGTTACAAAATAAAGAGTAGCCCCTGGATCTCAAAATGCATAAACATCCAGGTGTAAGACTGGTAACGTATCAATGACTATATCAAGAGAACCTTGCTGATCTTGGTGAGCCTGAATAGAATAAAACTTGTTCTAACGTGGACCGCCACCTATACAGGATGAGTAACTCTACTGAGTCTGGCAGCTTGCTTGTGCTACTAAAGTTTTAGACTGAGCCCTACAATTACCACATCCTTTATCTTGTCTAGAAGATCAATCCCTCAACCTATGACAATACTTACCGCTCCCAAAACATCATTCCTTTTCTCCGAGGCACTCCCCTGGATAGTTCTTACTACTCTTGGGAAAAGTGGGGTAAGTCTTGGGTCCTAAAACACTTCCCTAAGACTTAGATCATTGTGCCCTAACCTTCTTATCATAATTTTTCTTAAAGGATAGAACACTAAATATTGAATGGGTTGGGGCTTAAAACATCTGCTGACTCTACGAGCGATTACCACAACCCAATTAATACTGAGAATAGTCATAGTTTAAAGTTCTAGACTACTTATTCTCCTTGGCCTTTTTACTAATCTTATTAACCTCAATTTGCTGCACATTAGTCATAAGCTTAAATATGTTGAGATCTCCTAGCAACATAACATTTCTGCACTATTTTTTTAACAAATAACACTACATAGAAGAAATTATCAATCTGAGACCGGGAGTCATCAACCATGTGAGGAACATACATGGAGAGTTTGTTATACTAAATACCATAATCTTGTACTGTCATGTTACCATGCCTTAAGTGGATGAATTCCTAGGATTTTGCTTTTCATAAATCTATTGGGAAAAACTTTTCAACAAAGGTCTCACTTAAGAAATTCCATGTAAAAGGAGATGCATCAGTTTCCATATTATCTTTCCACTGAGTGTACCAGACATGAGTAACATCTTTCTTCTAGTATGATTCCAACTCTACCTGATCATTCCTTGTGACTTGCATCACCTCAAATATCTTCTTGATCTCATCCAAGAAATTCTGAGGATCCTCACTGGTCTATGATCCTTTAAACTCGCGCGGATTCATTCTAACAAAGTCATGGACACTTACTGCTACTGATCCACCATTTAAATTCACATGAGCTTGAACCTGCTGATTGTTCAGATTGGAGACACTCTTAGCTTTCATCTGAATGGAACCCCTGAATTCGATATTGGAGACTCTTTTATTTGCTACACTATAAGCTGCGTTAGCATTCCTTGCATTCGCATTCCTATTGTTAGCACTACGAGGAGGCATGATATTTAACTTGGAACGTTAAGTTAGGATGGAATAAGATCATTCCTTATTAATGATAAGAGTAATAAGAAAGAGATGTTTTTCCTATAACTCTTCATAGCCTCTTCTCAATAGATGTTGTGTACGTCACACCTATGAAAAAGACTCTATTTAGTATGAATTTTTAGATATCCTAGAAAACATAAATCTAGTGCTCTGATGCAAAGTTTGTCACAACCAGAGCTACCCTCGAGACGCGAACACGGGACCTAGGACCACAAGTGATCCCAAGCTAACCTGTTGGTAATATAATAAGCATACTTAAGAAAATTACTTATGCGGTAGCTTGATCATAATTTAAAATAAAAAAATATGGAACACCCATATTCTATAACAAAGATATTTGAATTACTTACGAGTTTAATACAACGAAGTCCTTAACTCAATACTATGTTGAATCTAACTATGTCTGAAAATAAACTCTAAATTAAGTAGAAATGGTGGGACAGGCCCCAACTAAGTCTAGCAAAAATGTAAACTAAAGGATTAAATACCCAAAAAAACTCATGGGTATCATCCTCGATGAATGAGGACTCACCACTAAATTTGCTGAACAGGAGATCGAAAAGCGTTCTTAGCTCGAATTGGATGCTGAGAACCTTAACCTACATCAAGAGCAGATATAGCACATGTATGAATTAGTAATTTATTGTCCTAAGTATGAATGATAGAGTAAAGCTAAAAAAGAACATAGTTGTACAAGCATAAAATCATGTATAATAATTGCAACTTGATATATAATGAATTCTGAGCTAACTAGATAAAATGACCATAATTATAACATGTTGAGTCTGAATACTAACTGATTTGTAAATATGTTTAATATAAGAGAGTCTGACTGAATTATGCGAGATAGTAATAACTGATGAATTAACCACTTGAGCTAAATGTGGAATTACATGTATAGACCCTCATCGAGAGGACCTAATATATTCTACCAAAGGTATAAAGGCATGTTGACCTGATAGCTAGACCGATGCTCACAAAGGGACTTACAACCTACTTGGCTATTAGTTCACAGACTAATTGGGTACGTTGAACCCTAGTCCAACTCGGTATTATGCTATTTAAAATTAATATAAAGTGATTAAAACATTATTACTAAATATCTATAAATAATGGATAGCCCAATAATGAACATGCAAACTAAGAATGAAACATTTAATCAGATAAGGATGATTTAATAACCGAGGCATGTATACCTGAAATATTTTAAAGAAAAAGTGTAATTCAAGAACTAATGAAATGCAAAGTTAGGGTTTTAAAATTCATACGATAATATGAAAAATAACTTTACAATTTTATTTGGAACATATATTTAAATAATATATGATTATTTTTTATTATTGTAGAAACCCAAGGTTTAATCATTATATGAGTATCTAGAACTTGCTGAAATCTAGGGATCTAATAGGTGAAAGGAATCCATTAGTGAAATGCCACATACCTGGTGATTAAATCTACAGAGAAATATTCAAATTTCGGGGCTGAAAATGTGGGAACTTTGTTGCGTTTTTGAACAAGGATACTTGACCTTTTTCTCCTTTCTTAATTCTAATTTTCTATGTTTTGATTTAATAATATGTCTTCTATAAGTTTTAGTTAAATTTCTAGTCTTAAACATAAAAAAATATGACGATTTAGGGTTAAAACGACGTATCGTAGGGTTTAAAAGAAATGGGAAAACACCAAAAGACCCCTAATTTAATTAATGTTAGATAAAACAACGAATTGGAATGACGGACCATCGTTGAATTGACCGGCCGTTGTTTGAGTCTGTAGGTTGGGTCTGTTTGACAGGCCGTTACTATAACGGGTGTAAATTTTTACTCTTAGGTTTGATTTTACCAAACTCGATTGATATGGAAAGCTAATTAAATTATATACTTTTTTCACAGGTCATAAGACTCATAATTTATTTTGTGTTAATCGTCAAGATAATTTGAAGTTGACCCAATATCATTTTTCCGCTAACTATTTCCTAATATTCACCTATTGACAGAACTAGTAAATCATTATTCATGTCAGAGGCTGGGTAAATGATGTGGTGATCGATGGACACAGACTATGGACCGTAGTCTGACTTATGGACCATAGTCCTGTTTGTGGATCAACATTTCGTCAATTTTTTTTGGCAGTGTCATGGGACATATTCAGTCTCAAACGACGGATGTGCCGTATTGGCCATAGATAAGAATACAGTCTATTGATAGTTAGCTTCGATTGCACGTGCATATTTCTCAAAAGCTTATTTTTGGTTTTTTTATACAGGCTGTTACACAAGTTATCTTCAATGTTCCTTTAAAAGCTCAATAGTCTAAACCTACATAAATGTAGAAACATAAAAATCGGGGTTAGTACAAACTTGTACTAACTATGGAAACATGCACATAAAAAATTTGAAGTCATGATAAAGGAATCATTTGTTAAAAACCATGCCAAATAACTTTTAAAAGCGTTATGCACAATCAAGAACCCACATAAGGCAATAAATACATATTCCTTTAAGATAAAGCCATATAAAACACAAGAAAAACAACATCAAGTATAATCAAGTCAACATGTTTAATAGCATCATTTAGGACATAATGAATACAACTCCAACATCATGTTATAAAAAAACATATATAATAGTATATAACATTACAACATAGACAAGACCATTACTCATAACGCACCATTAAATCAACAAGTGCAATGACCAAGTAAAGATCCATCACCTTACTCAACCAAGTAAGACCAACAAAGTATCACAAGCTATTACTAACATTACATAAAGTATCATCAAGATTATACCTCATCATAATCAAAAATATAAACCAACAATACGTTCAAACATGAAACTAACATCATATAAGATAATCAACATGTAAAGTCAACATATGCATAACGTTTAAATTATAAAAGATAAGAACAACCTTCTAGGACTTCCCTCAAGGACAACAAGTGCAATGTTTACGTACCCCTACCTAGACTAAGTCAAACACCTTAGTCACCATTGTTAGTGTTTACTTTATTACATTATTTTATTTTAAGGTACATTTGATATAACCGACATAGACCACATCAGCTAAATATATAATCTGGTCTCATGAAAACATACACTTAAAGGAGGTCGACTACTTTCCAAGGTAGTACAAAAACATAACATAGCATTCTAGGTTAATCCACTAGCTAGTATTCTTATGGGGAAGAATAGTTCAAGAAGTAAAAGAAATGCTTGGGACATGTTTATGGAAAATGCATTATAGTCTCCAATATGATAAGTAAAATAGTGAACCTATGATCCCAAATTGGGAAGGGACAGTCGTAACTACTAGTTCACTTTGTGCTAAGATAGAGTCCCTTTTGAAATATCTTAAGGCCATCGTTTAAAAGTCATAAATTAGTTTAGGACATATGAAACCAACCCCTTTTAAATAGATTGTAATTATCTCATTAGTAATTTCATGAGAATATCCTTTAATAAAACCCTCATATGTGAGATCAATAAAATATCATCATCTTGTCATAATACGGCACTTAGGCAATTCATAACCAACCTTATATAATTTCATATTAAACATAATATAACATCTAAACATAATCAAGAAATTTTAATTAAATCATCTTACCAACACCTTCTTAATACACTAAGAAAATATGCTTCAATTGAACTTCGTAACCAAGTATAAGCCATCACAATTGAAGTGAAGGTTCAAGATTAAAAAGGCTTACCAATTCTCCATCAAAAGCTATCATCAATGGTTTTGCTCCTAATTAATCAAGTTTCATCAATAAATAGGTGAAATAACATCATTCAATAGTTATTAATACAAGAACTAAGTCAATTGCAACAATAACAATCAATTAAACATAGGTTCATAACCTAAGGTTAGGGAATTTCGGTCAATTCATGATCTATCCACATACTAGTTTAACCATGAAGAACTAGCATAATGGAACAATAATAAATCATAATATAATAAAAAATATCAAAGGAAACTATAAGCAATATAATTTAGAAAATAAATTTTGGAATAGAAAGAAACTCATATGTAATCATAAAAAAGAAAACAAATTTTGAATAGACCTTTGGAAAAAGAAATAGCAAACATAAAAGGTTCCCATACATATTTAATCCTTTAATATTGATGGAGAAAAGTTACCTACTTGAAGCCCTAGAACCCTTAGAACTTACCCTTCAATGGAGTCTACTTTAGGAGACACAATGTAGAGTGAAGGTAGACTGATTTGGGTTTGGGAACGGTGGGTTGTTAAGTTAACTTTCGACATAGTGTAGTTTATAGAGTTATTTAATGTGGTTTCACGGTTCTTTCAATGTGTTTTCCTTAAGACTTTTGTGTGTCTAGAGCCTTTTGTAGTTGTTTTAACATGTTATTATGTTTGCATTATAGGAAAGATGTCCAAAACTAAAACGTAGAAAGTAGGTGGAAAATAGTGAAGAGGAAACCAAGGAAGGCCATCGACGGACTATCGTTCAATCGACGGTCCGTAGCTGGTGACCATGAATTGCAGATTAGACAAATGAAGAAAACTTTAGGAAATCTTACAGTTGATTAAACGACGGATCGTTCTGTTGAATCGTCGATGTGATAAGAGATACTACTAGTACCCGATCTTGGAGATATTCTAAGGATTGAGTAACGAAAGGCATCGACGTATTATGCTGTGGGTCCCTCCATTGATATACAGGATCATAGATGATGTCATTTGTTGCCAATAAAAATATTCTATGTCTGGATTGCCAGAAGCAGTCGACGAACCGTCGTTTATTGATGGTCCGTGTGTTGGGGTGGTCGATTATAGCCTTTTTATTTGATAACTTATTCTTTTTTAATTCATTTTAATATTGGACTATGTTTTCTATAAATAGGGATTAAAACCTCGCTTTTGAGGTTAGACGTTGTTGTTATTGTTCTGATTTTATTTAGAGATTGGGTTTTTGCAAAGTTTAGCGATAAATCAATTTCAATATTTGGTTTCATGTATCATCCTTCAATTTCAAGTTGATTTTATGGGTTTTTCTCCAAATTGATAAAGTAAGTTCATGATTTATTGCTTTACAACAATGAATTTTGTTATTGCTTGCATGGGTAACTAAATCCACAAATAGGGTTGTGGGAACAATGGGTGATTAACAAAGAAGATCTACCTACATAAGATTTATCAAATAGGTTCTTGCATGTATTGATAATTCTTTTGCTTAGAAGTCTTTTTAGCGTTGAGAAATGTTAGAATTTTCCTTCTTACTACTTGTCGGACATAGGAGGTAGTAAATAAGAGAAGAATTATGAGCATAGATTTGGTGGGATACTTTCTAATAGGATAGTGTCGATTGGTGCGAAGTGATAACTATGACATACATCAATTATGGCGCTGAACATGAAGTAATGGTAAGAATTAATCGCTTATACACACATAGCAAGACTAACTTATGGGGTTAAATTCAGTAAATGTCGGACCAAGGATTTACAGATACATATCTTATCACTTTGCATGAAAAATACGAAGGAATAATTGTTATAGCTAGAAATATGGAGTTATGAACCTATGGGAAACACATTCACACTAGTTTATCTTATGACATGATAAAAACTAATGATTTGCTTTTGCTTACTTGTTTACTTAGAAGTATTATAGAGACTCGTTTCAAAAAACCCCACCTTTAATTATTTCTTTTCAGAAAGAGTTTGGCTAAAAAGACAACATTTTATGTTGAAGTTAAGTCTAAGCAATTTTCCTCGTGTTATCAACCCCAGCCTACTAGTTTGGCTCGTTACATAATACGAGCGCTTATACATATTTAGGAAAGTGTAATTTGAGCGTTTCAAATTTTCCTGCTGGTGCTAGGGAATTTTGGCTTTTAGATTAATTTTAATAATATTATTGAAGTTTAGTCAATGATTTCCAGATTTTACTTGTCCTTTGTTTCTAGATTCTTTCAGGTCTAGCTCTAGTTCATGCCAAGTACGCGGAGCCAAGGATAACAACTCATTTTATTCGATCCAAGACTTAACCGTACACTGCGAAGAATATAAAATCAGTAGAACTCAATCAATCTAGGTGATACAGTTATTCGTTTTCCTCCACCACCGGTTGAGGAACAAAATCAAGTAGTGGTGGAAAATCAAATTCATGATGAATTGAGGATTTAGCCTCCTAACCAACAACCTAAAGAGTTCTTTAGGGTCAATGTCAACATCATTTATTCTGATGGGCCTCTAGTCCTACCTCCTCTATCCCATGGGCAAACAAGTGTGGTAACTAGTTGTTTGATACAGACGCTCACTGCAAGTTTTTTTAAGATTACCATCAGCAGATCCACATGTGCGCATATACAAGCTGAGTTTTGTGTGCAAGAGTGGTATGGGGAGTCCTTACTTAGATTTAAATGTCATCGGGATGAGAGTGTTTCATCTATCAGTGACTGCAGAAGTCGTGATATGGTTTACTTAGTTACCCTACAATTTAATTTATACTTGGGATTAGTTGAGTGATGTGTTCTTAGCAGGTTAGTATGTTCTGTCAAAGAAGCTCACCCACTAATATAGAGTGAACAACTTTGTGGCACTACCTCGGTAGTGAGTATGTAGCTCATGGAACGGATTTACTACGTTTGTGAGAGGCATCCCAAACCACCACATTGATGATTAGTCATTTAAAGAGTACTTTTATCGGGTTCAAGATTATTACAACAAAGCAGTAATGAATACTATTATGAGAGGTTCCTATAGTGAGTTAACATATGCCGAGATCATACTGAAGTGTGAGAAAATATCTCGCAACAATAGTCACAGACAGAGAGAAATACCTTTGCAGTACATGGTACACACAATCTTTAAGTAGATGAGATTAGTGAGGAGATGGCTCAAGTAAAACCTAAGCTTGGGTTCCTATTAAAACGTATCACTTGAGGTGCATAGAAGGTAAATGCGGTTAATTACTTGACTAAACCACCACCACCAGCAGATGAGTACTATTATGAAGAGGATACTTTTGTACTAAATGATCAAATAGAGGGTTTCTGTCCCAACGCCCTAGGATCCAACAAGGAGAGTTAGCGCCAAGGACAATGAAATCAACATCGGAACTATGGAAAATACAATCGAGAGGGTCACTATGCTCGAGAGGGTAATAACGTTCGCGAAAATAACTTCAGTAGAGATTACTATGGTAACTTGAATGATCGATGTGGTCCCTATGCTCCATCTCAAAATCGGGAAGTTTCTCCTAGGAATGATGTAGATATTATGGTGCGAGTTAAAGATATATTATAGAAATAAATGAGGATGTTGGTTGCTAGAGATGAGCACGTCAGGAATTTTTAGGAGATTTAGTTATTATTAGGCAAAAGGTTGATGAACATGTCATCTCGATTGATCATTTTGAGTTACAGATGATCCAATTGTTTACTACTATTATCCCATGCCAATCATGCACTCTTCCTAGAAATCCCATGAAAAATCTTTAAAAAATGATAGGCATTTCATAGTAATCACTACTCGAGGAGGTAAGCAAATTATCAATCCATCTATGACATCTGTGATAGAAGATGAAATAAGAAAAGATGAAGAGGTGGTACAACCTATGGTGAATTGGTGGACAGCACATAGAAAAAATCAGAGGTAGCTAAGAAAGTAGTCCCCATTCCTAGACCTCCATCACAATTCCCTGACCGACTAGTGAAGAAGATTGAGGATGGTAAATATCGGTATTTTATCACGATGTTGCTACAACATTCCTTCAATATCCATTTGATTAAGCTTCAGACCAAATGCTCGGTTATGTAAAATTTATGAAGGATATGGTGACTAAAAAAATATCTGTATGTTTTGAGGATGATTACTGAATGCAGCATCACAATGGTATTTCTACAAGGTCTCTTGAACATACAAAGGATGATTCGGTTGCTTTCACCATTCCATGTACAGTCTGGTTAGTATTTTCTTCTAAGGACAATATGATCTTCATTCAAACATAAACCTTATTCCTCTTTCCATCTATAAGAAGTTGGGCTTGGGTGAACCAAAGCCTACTACGATGTGATTACTCACGGACGTTGGAACAACGAAGAGGTCCATAGGTATACTCCATGATGTGATTGTAAAAATTGAGTTATTTCTATTTCCGGTTGATTTTGTGATTCTTGACTTTGTGGTTGATATTGAGGCTACCATTATTCTAGGTGGGCAATTCCTTGTAACCGAGCGTGCATTGGTCTACATGGAAAAGGGGCAGATGAAGTTTATGTTGAATAATGAAGAAGCAACATTTAACATTTGTAGGTCCATGAAGAACATTGGTGAGCTACAAATGGTAGCTACTATATACTATATAGTTGAGAGTATACATCAGGTACAAATTGCAAGGTGCCTAGGCGTCGAGGCACTATAGGCACTTATCATGAATTTTGAGAGTTATATTATTGAAGAGTATGGGTCTTTAGTGGCTGAACTTTAATGAAAAGAATACCAACCTTAACGAAATATATTGAAGTTAGATATGAAGCATCGTGAATCTCTATCCACGAAACTATCTACTGGGGAGGCTCCAAAATTAGAGCTTAAAGGCTCTACTACCTCATATGTGGTATGTGCTCTTAGATACTATGATATTTTGCCATGATAATTGTCGTGGTTTTTAATGTGGAAAAAGTTGAATGTTTAGTAGGAGTTTAGAAGAGGTTCAAGAGAGGCATTGGTGGACAATTGCAGACATTATAAGTATTCCTTCCGATATTTTTTCACACAAAATCCAACTTAAGCTTGATCATAAACCAATTATCGAGCACCAAGAAGGTTAAATTAAATATTCAAGATATAGTGAAAAAGAATATCATTAAGTTGTTGGATACCAATGTCGCTTATCTTATTGCATATAGTACTTGGATGTGTCTTGTTCAATGCGTGCCAAAAAAGGGTGGAATGGCAGTGGTGCCTAATGAGAGGAACGAGCTTGTTTCAATGCGGCCACTGATCAGATGGAGAGTTTGTATGACCTAACGAATGTTGAATGTGTGGACTGAGATGGACCATTTCCCTATTCCATTTATGGATTAGATGTTAAACACTCTCGTGGTAAAAGGGTAGTATTGTTTTCTTGATGGTTATTCGGGTTGAAATTAAATATCACTGCCCCTAAGAATCACGATAAGAAAACTTTTACATGCCCTTAAGGGGCATTCTTATTCAAAAGGATGATGTTTGGGTTATGTAATACAGTAGACACCTTCCAGCGATGTATTATGTCGATATTCTTTGATATGAAGGAGGACACTATTAAGGTGTTCATGGATGATTTTTTTGTAGTTGACAACTCCTTTGATCGATGTTTGAGCCATTTGGCTGAGGTACTTAAAAGATAAGATTGAAATATTGTGCTTATTTGGGAAAAATGACACTTAATTATGAAAGAAGGTATAATATTGGGCAATTGAATCTCGAAGAACGAGATAAACGTTGATCAAGCTAAAGTCAAAGTTAAAGAAATTATTCCCTGATCTACCGTTGTAAAAGGTGTGAGAAGTTTTCATCGACATGAGGGTTTTTACTTGAGGTTTATCAATGTTTTCTCAAAAATAGCATATCTTTTGTGTAAACTATTCGAGAATGAATACAAGTTATGTTTTGATGAGTCATGTCTGAAAGCCTTTGGTGAATTAAAGGAGAAGTTTGTGTCTGTACCTATTATTTTTTCCCATATTAGAGAAAAGTGTTTGAGGTGATGTGTGATGCGAGTGGGGATGCACTTGGTTTAGTATTCGGACAAAGAAGGGATAAAATCCTTCACCTCATTTAATAAGAATATAAGGCCTAGAATGAAGCTCAAAAGAACTACACGGTAACCAAACAAAAGGTTCTTGTAGTGGTGTTTGCTTTCAAAATATTTCACTCTTATTTGTTCGAAAGAAGGTCATAGTACATACAAACAAATTTTCTTTGAGGAATTTCATGGAGAAGAAGGATGTAAAGCCATGGTTGAATCGATGGGTTCTTTTATTGCAAGAGTTTGATTTTGAGGTAAAAGAAAAAAAGGGGACTAAGATCCAAGTAGCCCATCACTTTGATAAGCTAGAGGATGAATATATGAGTGATGTAGGAGAAAATTCTTAAATTGATGATGCATTCCCTAATGACCATGAATCAGCCGCTTCTCAAAATTTGATTCCATGGTTAACATATTTTGTTAATTATCAGGCTAATGATATAGTTCTATCAAACTTGTCTTTACATCAATGGAAGAAGATCATGTATTATGCGAAAAAGTTGTTTAACAATGAGACTTACTTTAATAGGAGTTGTACCAATGGGATTATTCGTTGTTGTGTACCAAAAGTTTATATAATTTGTGTTTTGGAGGAACTTCACTCCTTGTCGGTGTTTGGGCACCATTGTTGTATCCGAACAACACAAAAGATATTTCAGTGTGGGTACTATTGGCCAACCATTTGCCAAAATGCTCACGAGCTAGACAAGTTATTTGATAGCTTCCAAATAAATGGTGGAATTTCAAATAGGCAAGAGCTCCCTTTACATCCTATTCAGGTGAATTCATTTATTTATGTTTTGGGGCATTGACTTTATGGGCCCATTTTTTAGTTCTCTTGGAATGAAATATGTACTTGTGGTGGTTGACTATATGTAAAAATGGATGGAAGTTATAACTCTCCCTAATAATGAAGGAAAACGTGTCACCACACACTTTATAAAGAAAATATTTTGTATACCAAGGGCCATTTTTAGTGATGTTGGCTCTCAGTTTTCTAACAAGTTGTTTAAAAGACTATTGGAGAAATATGGGGTTCTCCATAACGTGGCCACTCCTTATCATCCACAGACTAGAGGGCATGTTGAGGTGTCAAATCAAGAGATCAACTGAATTCTAGCAAAAATAGTGAATACTAAGAGAATTGATTAGTCAAAGAGTCTTGATTATGTTCTTTGTGCCTACTGGACATCATGCAAGACTGTCATAGGTATGTCTCCATACAAACTAATATATGGGAAGGCTTGTCACTTGCCGGTGAAACTAGAGCATAAAGAATTGCAGGCAACGAAGAAATTAATGATGGATTTGAATGAAGAAGTGGAACAGAGACTTAATGGCTTGAAAGAGATTGGTGAATTTCGCCTCAAAGAGTATGAAAGTTCAGTAATCTACAAAGATAAGATAATGAAGTACCATGACCAAAAGATTCGAAACCGAGAATTTGAGTTCCGGAACTTGGTGATTCAATTAACTCTAAAATACGCTTGTTTTTGGGAATACTCAAGTCCAAGTGTAAGGGACCATTCCTTATAAATAATGTTTTCTCACATGGAGTGGTAGAGTTTGAGAATAAGGAGGGTTCAACGTTCACAGTCAACAGGTAAATGATTAATACCTACCTGGGCATGCGAAGAGTGTCCATGTAGTTTTTGAGGCATATAACCTTGATAAAGACTGTGTTTTCAAGGAACATGCATCGTACTCAAGTACTTCTTTGGAGGAAACCAAGGTGTATTCTCTAGCTAATGATATGTTTATGTTCTTTGTAGGAACAGTCGTTCTATTTATGTTTTAATTTGTTTTTAGTTTTTATTTCATTCACGTTTATGCACTATTGTTTGCTAGAGACTAGTGTACAGTCCGTGCAGTAAAAGTTTCTAGAAAAAAACAAAAAGAATAATATAATGGGTGATACATGTGCAAGGACAAAAGCAAAAAATATGCAGAAACTAGTCTGGTGCACAGGTCTACGGACCTATTAACGGACCTTCAATGGTGTCCGTAGATACCAGGTTTGTCTTAATATGTTTTCCAACGTATTAATTCAATGAAAGGTCCCACTCCAAGGACCGTAGATATACTTCTAGACCATAAATGAGTTGTCGTAGGTCTAAATCGCCAGCGACCCGACCTTACACTGACAGAAATATAAAAGGACATAACGGTTCATTACTCTCTAAAATATTTTACAATTCCTTACAAAACCATTTCTTCCTTTTTATCTTCTTTCCTTTAGAATAAAACACCATTCATTCACCTTCAATAACCGTTAGATTCCTCAAATCTCCATCAGATTTCCCCAACATCCCCAAAACCCTCCCTTCCTAAATTCTCCTGTATCTCGGTTTTTTTTTGTAGATCATCTTATCGGGCGTGCAAGCTATTGAAAGAGTCCCTCTCCCAACCAAACCACTCGAAACACAAGGTATTTAATTTTTTTTATGAATTCTCGTTGTAAACTGATTTTGAATTTGAGTCTTGATTGAGAAGCTAAATTTAACTAAAACTTGATACCAGTATCACTGTAATATGCCCCTTGGAATGATAAAAAGTTATTGTATGTCCTACAATCTACTTAACATGTGGGTATGATAGTAGTTGCAGACATTTTGACTTAAGGTTTTGTAGCATGAATATAATAGAACAGGAATCTTATGAAATCGAAGCAATAGGAATGACGAAATGGTCTCTTTGTTGTTTTACTGTATGCCCTACACTTGATGGGTCTGAAAGTGTTCAAAGGTGGAGATTGGAAGAATGGCCTAAAATCTGTCCATGGCCAAAAGCACGATACCACGTGGACGGATCATCGATTAGATGTGACCCTCCCCCATATGTTTAACTAGGAGACGACGGAAACGGACAACAGTCCGTCAATTAAATGACGGACCATTATGAATGTCAACCATTTCAAAATGAGAGGTCTTAAACTATTGAGTTCTTGAAATAAATCTATGTGTTGAATGCTTGAACCTGTCGATGGATCGTCGTTAGTGCCTGTCATTTAGAACATGATGATGATATGTATTTTATTTTTTTCATCTTTCCTCGTTCTGATTGTTTCAGAGTGTATCGTATTGTTGAAGTGATACTAACAATTGCTTTTCATGTACAAATGGAAACCAAAAAGGATACTATCTACTAAAGGGGCCAGTCCAAGACCTTGGCCTTGTGTTGTTAGATGGTTGCCCACTCCGATAATGATCAAGATCGGAATACGTTACCCCGAGCACCAGTAACAAAAAATCTACATGTGGGAGAAGGTTAAAAAGGGCATGTTTTAGAGGACCGTGGAGTAGAGAGAAGCTTGTAACAGATGGCTTGCTTAATATTTGTCTATTAATACTAAGGCGACTGACGGGGTGTTCGACTCCAAAGGGCTGATCAAGAAGGCCACTCTCACTTTCACAGCCAAGTTGTTCTGGTTTTTTGTCCGCCACCCCTTATTGCTGACGAGTTCAGATAATATTTTTACATGGGGTAGGGCGCTATTTGTAGCGTCTCTAGTAGCATGTTTTTAGAGGGACTTCATGAAGTTGTTGATAAGGGTGATACATGAGAGGGCTTTAAAGACCTCGACTACTTACCCCTTTGTATATCTTATTTTCCATTTATATAAAAATATAAGAGAGACCATTTGACACTATGACAAACTCCACACTTCGACTGCGACGGTTGATATAGGTTTCATCAGGGTGAGGCTTATCTATCTGCACCAAGCATAGGGCTCGGAGTTGAGTTCAGCCGTTGAGTAAGAACTTGGAGGACACAATGGAGTTTACCCATAGGGTTGACCCTGGTACTTTATAACCCATTTTACCATGCTGCATTACTCTGTCCATGCCTCTAGTAGAGCATAAAGTTCCTCTCGGTCCAGTCCTCTATCTAAAGCACATGTCATTTTGGTGTGGGTCCATAAGTTTGAGACCTAAATGGACACCTTGCTGCACCACATACAACCTTGGTCGCAAAAGTCCATCGCTAAGGTTGAGGACCGGATTGAGAAGAACGTGTCCCAACAGACTTAGTACATGATTCAAGTGGTTCACTATCTCTTTGACTCCAATAAGATACGGGTCCTTGCTACTTACTTTGCTCTTCTTCAAGAAGTTGTGGCTAGTTTTTGGGCAGATATAGATAGTATTTTGAAGATGTATTGGAGTGAGCGTGAAAATTAACATTGTGCTTTGCTTCAATGTTTTGAGCACCTCATGAGCCGCAACTTTATATACGTGGTCGTGCCAAGAGCAAGCTCTCTAGACGCACAATTGAGGGAGAAGATGCTCATCCGAGAAAGAAATAGAAGGGCCACTCGATATTGTGAGGAGACCCTCTTTGATTGATGACGAGACTCGCAAGATAAGGGAATGAGAGGTAGTTTCTAGGTTATCTTGTTCATGACCGGAGACTGGTAAGAGGAGCACCGCTGATGGTGCAGATATTTGTGTGGGCACCATTGTTGATGACCTGTGTACAGATGTTGGGGATTTTCGAGGAACTGAACCCGCCAACGTTTTGATAGATCATTGGTTCTATGCGCCACAGGTTTGCTTCACCTACAACCCTTTTTTTTAATTATTATTATACATTGGGGATAATTGGATTCTCTTTTTGTTAGGGGTGGGGTAAATAGAATGTGAGTTTTAGGGTGAAATCTATGTAGCCGAACTCGCAATCCTCTCTTCTGGGTATTCTTGCCTGTGTTCCATTGACCTAAGAGACTGGTTACTTTTCTGTTGAACAGGAATGCCATATTTTGTACAAAGTATAAGAGCATGAAATATGAAGCATGATGGCTAACTATAGATTATATCACTTCCTAAAAAGTGCTTGCATTAATAGGTGAAAATGAATTGAATGTGTTGGTTCTAATAATGATATAGAGAGGCACCAACTGCATGACCCTCAAAGTAACACCTAAACAGGGAAATTTGACATTATGGTATGGTAATGAAGTGTCAAGAAAGTGTGACAAATTTTGACCATTTGATATGTTTGTACCTAGCTAGAATTTGCTAGGTTGGTCCTGCATAAGGAATTTGTATTCGACAACTAGGAAATGATCATAGGGTTTTTTTCTAATTAGAAAACATGTAGCATTAAAACAAGTTAACGAAGTGAAAGTTTTATCCCTTTTTTATTTAAATATGTTAAACCTATAACAGACCTTTCTTTTCTTCAACAACTCACTTTCCAATAGTTTAATGTGCTGGCCCTTGTCCCTCCTTTTACATGTGTACCTCAACATAGGCCAAAAGGCTTAGTTGAGGGTGTCTATGAAGAAACTGACCATGTCTTGTCCCTTAACCGACCTAGGGTAATGTGTACCTCAAATCATGAATAAACCACAAGTTGAGGGTGGCTATTATGAGTGATGACCAAAAATTGAGTATAAAAAGAGTACAATGTTGTAAAGAAAAGAAAAAGTGAGTAAAATAAGTGACTCGGTGAAATCACCTCTGTGAATGAAAATGAAAATAAATGTTAAAGAAAAAAAATGGTGAACAAAAGAAAGAGAAGAGTTTGAAAAAGTTGAATCATGAAATAATAGCCACGTCTAATTAGAAGGAGAGCAAAGGAAAGTAGGGCATAAAAAGGCAATGAATAGAGGTAGGAATATTTGTTGAGATGTCAAGATGGGAAAAAAGTCACTAAAATATACCTGTGTGTACCATACCTGACCCTGAACCTATGTTACAAGAAAAGAAAGTCCTACAGTGATACTAGAGTCTAGTGTGGTGAACTTAAGAAGTGAAAATAACGAAAATCCTTTGGCAACGAGTACTAGATATGTTTAAACTTGTTTCTGAGCGTGAGTGTTGAATAAATATCCTTGTACCCATAGTTAATATCATTTTATGAAAAAGGAGGATTTCTTTTTAAGTGAGGACACTAGTTGCAATGTCAGAAAGTTGACCTCTAAATGATGACAAAATGCTAGTAAATTATACATGGTATTACTACATATATATATTATATATATATATATATATTGTGCTATGAGTATGTTAATAGTGAGGTGATGTTAACGATACGATGATGAATGTCTATGATGTTTTCATGTATGCCTTACACAAGCTTATTGTGATATGTCAATCTCACAAACGAAGGGTTTGGATGAAAGGAGATTCTAATCATATTCCTAAAAGAGCTTATGATCATGTTTATCTGAGGAGTCAATATCATATGACATATAATAGGATATATGAATAAATTATTACTTAAAGGTTATTGACAAATAGACTTCAGCTTAGCAACGATGAACTGGATACGAGTTGTGTTTCTTCCGTTGTTTCAAGGTTGGCTCACAATGACTCTCATGATATAGAGGGTGCCATTTGATGTGGAGCTATGGGTCTCTAATATATCTCCTTGTTTTTGAATTATGTTGCCACCATAGGAATACTAGCTAGTGTATCAACCTACAAAGCTATGTAATGTTTGGTTCTAATTTGGCCGGTAGAACACCTACTTTCTCAGTGTTAGGTTTACTTACATTAGATTCCATGATTAGCTTACATGGTCTAATGTCGGTTAAGGTGATTGTTCCCTCAAGTTAAATGAAAGACAAGTAAATTGACATTTACGAGGATTACTTGAAGAGTTCACTTTGTATAGGTAGGGGTATGGGACTCTACCTAGACATTGCACAAGTTGACTCTAAGGGAAGTCGTAGGAGGTTGTTCCGATGTAATATTATAACAAGAAATGTATAATTCTTTTGATTCAAGTTGTCACACTTATGATGTTGGTTATATTGTTGAACGTGTTAGTGGTCTATACTGCGATATGAGATGGAGACTACTTACACTGTAAGTTATATGAAGAAAAGTTTTACTTATGGTCTCATATCTATTCTACTTGGTTATGTGGGGTTATGGGGTTCACATTATAAGTGTATTCTTAGGATTTGGAGGAGATCATCAGTTAGTGTTTTTATGTTGTGTTTATATCATCCATTGAATATGAAATGTTATCAGTACTCTATCATAGTATGTCTTGATTTATGACTACACTTAATTTTGCTTAAATCCCTAACTTGTGTATGATCTATGGTATGTGCATTGAAGACTTTTGTATGAATTAGCATGTTTTCATACTAATGGTTCTTTTCATGCATGTCCTTAATTTTTCATGTGCATATACCCATATTTTGTACATGTGGCGTACTAACCCCTTACTTTATATTACTACAATTGTAGGGTCCTACCATTGAAAAATAAAAAAGTAATTGAAGAAGTGTGTAACTCTTTCTCAATGTGTTGGTAGGTCCTCATGTTCGAGGATGCTATTTTTCGTAATTCTAGCCTATGAAGACTTTAGTCATCGTTAAGAACTCTATTTATTTATTTTTTATGTTCTTTTAATTCTATTTTATTAAGACCTGTATCCTATATTGACATTTTATTGGCTAAGTCCAACTCGTACTCTGTATATTGATTAAATGTGAGGCAACTCTTAGACTGTCACTAAATATTGTTTATTCATGTTTTTATAAGAAAAGACTAAGTAAGTTTCTATGAAACATGTGTAAGTAAAAATCACTTAGAACATGTAAATGTTTTAAATTTTTCTGCATTTTAAGTGATGGTATGTTATTACAAATGCTAAGTGCTCGTTTAAGTCCTTTGAGAGGATGACGCCTCCGGTCGTATCTAGGGGTGCTCTCCAGATTTGAAAAACGTGGTATCAGAGAGCATGAGGTTGAATATCCTTAGGATCAAAGTCTCCCTAAACCATGTTATATAGTGTCTTGTTAATTATTGTGAATCGCTCCACAATTACGAATGATATGTTATGTGATGATTAGGAAAATTTTCTTTTCTTTGTAAATCCTATGTCATGCCTTTAGAGATTTTATACTATGTATCTTTTGGCATCAAATCCTTTTCTTGTTTTATAGGCAATTAATAAAAGAAGGACAACCGCGAGTAGAGTATGAGAAGAGATTGCAAATGCGGGAGCTATTCCCCAAGGCAATCAAGTTCTTCATCAAGTGCAAATTGTTATGAATAATCAAGTTCCGATCAATCCTCTGGCGATTATGAATGGTCAGGTAAGGGAAGCCTTGTTCCATGTGGCCCAAGCCATCACTACTTAAGCTCAAGACATTAGCTTTTAAGCTAACAGCTAGGTTGTTCCTCTATGAAACCCGAATAATAGACCTATGCTAGCCGTTTGAGGGATTTTACAAGGACGAATCCTCCTATTTTTCTTGGATCAAAAGTTGTTAATGACCCCAATGATTTCCTTGAGGAAATATAATATATTGTTTTTCATGGGGGTGAATACTACTGTAAAGGGTGTGCTTGCTTCCTATCAACATGAGGATATGGCTTAGACACGGTACAATCAATGGAAGGATAGCAGAGTTGTAGGATGTGTTTCTCTGACTTGGCATAAGACAATGAAGAGTGCTAAAAAGAGTGCTGAAAAAGTATCTAAGGAGGCAATCGATGGACATTCGTAGATTAGCAGCTCAGGTAGTGGAAGAAATTAGGAAATTTTGACTAAATGTGGAACAACAACTAACATCGACGGCTCGTTGAATGAGCAAACGGACCGTACTGCTAAAATGTAGTTTGTGACTCTAAGGGTTCCATTACATGATGCTTGAAAATTCTAAGTGTGGAATCACGGAGCTGCATCAACGGACCGTATATTGCATGACAGACCGTATTGTTTGTCCATCATTTGATTAAAAGAAGGTGCAACCCTGAGGCTAGAATATTTATCTAAGTCCTCACTAACGAAAGCAATCCAAGGACCGTCGATCGATCCACACCCCGTCAATGTCACATCGAAGGAAAACTCAAGCTAAATAAAAGATTCCCTATTTATCTTCCATTTTATAGAAGGTTATATTTTTTACAAATAAGGCATTAAACTTCGATTTTAGGGTTAGGTACTTTTACACTTATTATTGTATAGGTTTTGGAGTTTGATGTTTGCAACTTTTGCATTATAAGTGATTTCCAATTTTGGTTTTGAAGTTGTTGGTTTGAAATTCAAGAGAATCTTCAGGGTTTACTATTCTTATTACGTAACATCATGTTTTCTTCATCTACACATATGAATTGTATTATTTGTCCGTCATTTTATTCAAAGAAGGTTCAACCTAGAGGCTAGAATACTTATCTAAGTCCTCCATAACGGAAGCAATCCAAGGACCGTTGATCCATCCACACCCAGTCAGTATCTCATCGATAGAAACCTCAAACATGAACAAAATATTCCTTATTTATCTTCCCTTTTAATTAGGATTATATTTTTTTACAAATTAGGCATGAAACATCGATTTTAGGGTTAGGTACTTCTACACTTATTCTAGTGTACGTTTCGCAGTTTGTTGTTTTCAACTTTTGCATTATAAGTGATTTGTAGATTTGGTTTTGAATTTGTTAGTTTGAAATTCAAGTGAAACTTAAGGGTTTACAATTCTTATCACGTAACTTCATGATTTCTTCATCTACATACATGAATAATGTTCTTGCTAATATGGGAAACTAAATCCACAACTAGGGTTGTGGGAACCATGAGCGATTAACAAAGTATAACTAGTAATTAAGCAACTTTTGAGTAGAATTTTTGCGTGCATTTATAATTTGTCACATCTGGGGAGCACCCCCTAGAAGTAAAATGGAGTAGATGACCTCTCGGAGGTTTTCTAAAAGCCCATAGTTATCATTAATCGCATTGTCATAGGTAAATTCAGCGGAAAATTTAAAACTTTTCATAGCAAATAATATGGTAGAAACATTACCTCATATATATATAAAATATCATAAGTGCATAATTACAATTTAAGTCTCTTTGCCATCGTTCAACACAACATCATAAGAGTACAATAGGGACATGAACCGTAAAACCTAATACATAAGTAAAATTATTCGCTTTATAGTAAAGACATGACTTAGAAATCCTTGAACTTAAGAATCCTTTTCATTGATCTTGGTAATAACATATGAAGATACTCAATCATATAGACATCATTTAAAAATCCATAACCTACACATTGTGTAAAATGTAGAGAAGAATTGACTTAGTACAAAAATGCACTAAGCATGGCAACCACGCAAAAAAAAGAATTTAAAAGGGACATTTCTTGACATCATACTTCATGCCTTTTCGAGTAAATCTTCATAAAACATTTATACAATAGCATTTATATCATTTACATACTTCATATAGACATATTAAAAGGAAACATTATACAAAATCACATATAGAATTTAAGGCACATAGGAGGGCATTTTACAGTGAGCTCTTTTATTTTTAAAATAAGCATTTTTTATAATAGTGAACATATTTCTTTTAACTTATTAATCTCCCAAGTAACCGTCTACTGATACTTTGTTTTATGCATCACCTTAAAGCCATCAGAAATCATTCATACAAATTATATAAGACAACACATACCCTCATGGAAGAATAATACATGAAAGACATACTTAGGCCAAGGCATAAGAACATTGCAATAAACTCTAGTCATTATGCAGATATACTTATTTTGCTTCATATAGGACCTTATGAAACCTTACTCATAATCCCAATCTAAATATACATGTTCAGTGTACGAGTGAAGCAACATAACCTCACACATACTTAGAAGACATATCATGAGACCACAGGACTTAAGAAATGCTTTATGTACAAAACACAATGCTATATGTAACCTACATACACTTCAATATAGGGCCTTAGTCACATATTCTTCTTAAAATTTCATGTCATGCATATTATCTCATCATGTAGACACTAAAACAATGTCATGTAAGAGAACCATAAACAATTACATATGAATAAGAACACCTTCCTAGGACGTCCCTCAAGTGTCACTTGTGCAATGCATAGGTGAAGTTCCATACCGCCAACTACACTAAGCAATTATCCTTATGTTAATCTGTTATGGTCCTACATTACTTCCATTGTACATTATACTTTAGGGAAACTATTTCCTTAAACGACAATAAGACCATGTAAGCCAAACATTGAATTTGGTGTCATCCCCTCATACATAAAGAGGGTGTCTTACTTTGCAATGTAAGAGATGAGTATCATGCTAGCATATTAGGTCATATCACTAGCTAGATCCTATGGGTCAACATACATATGGAACATTGAGGCATTATCGAAATAACACTCTAACAACCTTTTTGGGTCATGAGTCTATCCTCGTCACGAGGATTATGGTGACCTACCTTCCTTCAATGGGAAGGGACATCCCTCACTACATGTTCACACTATGCTAAGCTAATTTACCTCAATTAAAATTATTTATTACATTACTTTAAAAAACATAGGCTTTAGGAGATTCACTTCCCATATTCTTAGATCATAGGTCATATATGTGAAGTCCTTTAATTAACCTATATGATGTGAGAAAACCTTTCACATGGAGATAACATATGTAAGCATCTATATAGTATAGGATACTCTTGACTAAACCTTTCCAGAGCCCCTTTATTAAATATATCATTATTCATGTGTGTATGTGTACGTACAGGTGAGCAATCATTTCACCTAACACCTTTTGACCACACATGTTCATACTTCACTTCATTCATGCATAAGTTTACAAGTGTAACTATATGAGTCATGCTTTCACATAAACACATTTTGACACTTGGTATAATCATACTTCATCATATCACAAACATCACATAATAACATAAAAGTCATGTTTATAACATACTCATGCATTCAAATCCAAATACATACGAGACCAAACCTAGGAACTATCCTATCAAGATACACATGTGCAATGCATAGATAAGGTCCCATACCCTTGCCAATACTAGTACACCAATAATATCATCCTATTTAAAGAAAAACATATCATACATTGATAGACATAAAATAAACATGCATAGTGATAGACACTAGTGTATATGAGAACAACCTTTCATTGGAAAGTATGATTATATACTACTTGTAAGCATGCATGTAGAGTGAGGGTGTGTATACATTGGTCAATATCATCACCTCATGGCTATCAACAACACTTTGTGGCATCCAACCTCTTATGACCACAATTCCACAGCCAAGCATAGACCACACAAAACATAATACAATAGGGGACAAGCCAACTTCATATTACACTTGTGACTCCTAACATTGATATTCATGCATTCACATAGGGGTTCATAAGTAGGGAGCACATTCCTTATATATAATTTATGGGAGCACCTACACATATCCCTAACATGATCATTCTCATGCTCATAACAACAGTAACATAACTTTGATTCACAACTAGAGTAGAAGACTAGGCAAAAGTTACACATAAGGTAATAATCATTACCAGACATTCATACATTCAGAAACATCCCTTCAAGTTCATGGTAAACACATATATAACGATAAAAAAGTAAACACTGCAACCATATGTCGACCATACAACACAATCCCATTCAAGGTTTTATTAACAAAACTATAGAGAAGTAGAAGAGTAGAGCAATTCTTACCAATCCTTTAGCCTTTGGTTATCATAAAACACTGATAACAATTAATCACCAATTCAAGTATAGTGCAGTAGCAAAAGTTCCATACTCAAAAAATAGATAATGTACAATTTGCGATAACATCATACTACAATCTAGACAATACATCACATATATATACTAGGAAGTAGAGATATATACATCATTAACAAATTTCCCTAGTCTTTTCCATCAATCATATTTTTATATAATTTACTTTTAGGGAAGTAGCTTAAGATATAGAACATAATATCTAAAACATGTTTCATCCACCCTAGATATACATCATAACATATACATTACACTACCAAGTCTATAGGCTATAAGAACCTCCATCAATCTTTACAATTTCATTGGCTATCTATTCATATTAGATAAATTATACCTAATTATCATAACATTATACTTATAGGCAATAGCTAAGGAAAATTCACCCTGATCGAGTTAGATATGAACCATCCCACCATAAAAATTACAAGTTACTACATGATGAACTAGAAGAATCTAGATAAATTCATATCAAGAATTCATTACTTTCATCATACAACATTTATACCCACAATTTAACCATGATATTACCCTAAGGCAGTAGCTACAAACATCTTAACATGATCAAATTCAATATTTATACATTTAAAGATCAATATTACTATGAACACATAGAAATCTAAGCGAGCCTTATTCAAATAGTCATACAATGTTTTACATGGATAAGTCATCAATGATTCACCATAAATACGTCCTCCTTTGATATTCTAATCTGGGAGAACTAAAAGACTGACCTATCCGGTGACTTTCGCGGTCACCCTCACTAAATCAACATGAATCTGAACGATGATTCAGATAAAGTCTTACCGAAATAGGTTTTCCTTTTCGTGCCATATGCGCTTAGACTTTAATTTTTCCACATTTTTCTTAGGCATAGGCATATTGAATCACAAATCGATATGCATAAGATCAGTATAGTAAATCCATACATAGCCTAAAAGTAGTTTGTGAAAGGACATGTGTTCATCATGCAATTGGATTGAAAATCACGTCCAAAAAAGTAGATAATCATCAACACATTCCTGTTATTCTTTTGAAATCAATTTAAGAAATAACACAGGGCTAGATTGAAGAAGAATGGATCTGATCCTTTAAATTCTTCGAAAACATAAGATATTAACTCTCCAAGTGAAAGGTTATATAGAGATGAAGGATAAAAGTACCTTTATTAGATGAAGAATCCACTAAATTTATCTTTAAATCGGGAGTTTTATTCGTGTATTTCACATATATTTCATGTTTTATATTTAATCTTTATATTTTCTTGCCACATTGTTTCTTATTATAATAACCTGATCCTAATAAAGTGGTTTCAGAATGGTTCTTTCAAGGTCCCGTTCTTTTGAATCTTGCGAATTTTTTTTTGATAATTGCTAAGTTGATGAAAAAACGAGATGAAAATTACAAAAAAAGGAAAGAAAATCAAAAACATATTTCAACAAACTCCATATTTGTTTGAAGTCTTTATTTTCTACCTAAACACAAAAATCTAGACGAGGGGAAATTTTGATTTAATGAGGTGTCATGGGTTCACGATATTTCTAAATTGTGTGTTGCATATATATATATATATATATATATATATATATATATATATATATTATAGAGTTCTTTAAAATAAGTAAATAAATTAAAGCTTGAACTCAAATTTAAATTAATATGGTTATTGTATTTACCAAATGATTGAAGGATAAAAATGTCACCCTACCTCAATTAATGTATTTAAACTATTTTCCAAACATGGCAAGGGGTAAATGGTAATATTGCCTATATGATTATTGATAGTGGAAGTGTTAGTAATGTGGTTAGTTCATAACATGACATGTTGCGGAGAAGTGCAAACTTACATACATTAAATACATTAATCCTTATAAGTGGTGATGATTGAATGATTTTATCGAGCATAAGGTGACTAAGGAATGTCTGATTTGTTTCTCCAAAGGCATATATTCTGATAATGATCTCTGTGATGATATTTCAATACAAGATTTTCACATCATTCTTGGGTGGCAATGACAATATAATAGAAGTGGAATTCTATATAAGAGAAAGATTAGAGTTTCCCTTGAGCTAAATAAAATAAAATTTACACATGCACCTTTAACTCATGCCGAAATTATGAATAAATATGCATGAAAGAAGCAATGAAAAAAGCTGAGAAAGAAAAGAGTAAGAAAAGAAAGGGAGTTTATTTATACGTTCCAAGAGAGGAGAAAAGGAGAGATTTTGTTGTGTGAATAGAATAGGATTTCAACTGAGACATAAAGGGAGTTTGAAAGAAAAAAATGGAGATAACCATGAGGAATAAAAAGAAAATGGAGATAGTTCGTCGAGAGAGAAAAAATAAGAGTGTTTGAGTGAGCTTCTTTCGTATTCAAACTCTATCCTTTCTACTTCGTCTTGTAGTTTATTTGAATCACTTATAAGAAATCGTTGGAAAGTTTTCATTGAAAAACCAAATACATTAGATGAAAATAATCGTAACGGTCAATACTACATGTTTTGTGGAACGAATGCATGCCATTGACAACCATAAAAATAAAGAGAATTATTTTGGGACTTCCCAACATAATGCTCGTAACAAAATGTTCAACATGAAAATTGTGCAACGAGAAAGGAAAAATGAGGAGATGTTATTCTCTTGCGACATAAGACAAAGTATGGTATGCATAATTTGCTTATTAACATTATTGGTAATGCTAAAGCACCGAAAACTTTCTTGGAGGAAATGAACTACACTCTATGTATTATGTTTGTGACTTCATTGATTTTAGGGATGATGATATTTTGCCATATGGGAACTGACTAACTTAAACAGTAAGTTTAATTAGATTAAGTTGAGCCCTTACAAAATGAGAATGGCAGAGGGGATTGTGGACTTCCACTTGTGAAAAAGAGGTGACATGTTTGTGAGAGGAATATTGTAAATGATATAGTTTATTTTTCTATTGTTAAGTGTTGAATAAAGTTTTGTCTGATAATTTGTTGCCATATGATATTTTCTATGAATTGAGACTTAATTCTTGATGTTTTACTGAGGGTGAGCTTAATAAGATGTTTTTTACTAATGAGGAGGATGTACATGCCTATGACCACTAAAATCTTATGTTAATAAATTGTATATAGAAATTTTCATAAGTGTCATGATTGAGGATTCTCGAATATATAATAAAATTGTCCAATTTGACGCATTTGTAGGGATCTCATATCGTATTTGTCATTCCAATTAGAGTACTTCATTGATAAAACTAAATTTAAGTTGCTTGTATTAAACACGTAATGAGGTCTAGGGTAGTAGCCTCTAGCCTTTTGTTAAGCATTTTAATCTAGATTTATTTTAGGTGGCAAACCTTTCAAACTCAAATAATTTAGGCAAGTAAACCTTTCTTGTTCATTCAATCAGGCCTATTAGTTCATTATAAAAAGTATTGCTTCCTTACTTCATCAACAATTCATAGACTAGAATTAAACATCAAAGCTCTAGTAATCATAGTTAATCTTATATGCCTCAATCTCAAGACAATCTATAATGTACCACATCCATCCTATATGAATACACCTAAACCCTCAATTCCCCTAATTATGGAAAAACCACTTAATTAAATTTCATGTTTCTAGACATGGGTTAGTCATGGGTAGATGCAAATTCATCAAACAATATAATTATATTTGATAAATCATAAAGAATTCTAATCCCTCAATTGGATTGTGATATACCGTTGTTTCACGGTATTATTAATACTTTTTCCTTAAGATTAGTGTGTCCAAAAGCATTTTTGGGCTAATTTTTATATAAGTTTCTCTTTGTTTTGCAGGAAATCTGTCCAAAGCTGAATGCGGAGATTTTAAGCGAAGAATTGCAGAAGAGACCACCTACGGAGCTTATGATGGTCCGTCGTGCTTGTGACGGTCCGTGGGTGGCAGCGTAGTGCAGCTGCTGAAGGAAGACTGGGAAGTCTGACAAAGTGTGGAATTACGAAGCATGTGACGGTCCATTTTGCACTTTCGTCGTGAAGTTCAGAGAAGTGATCCCAGTACCCAGATTCCAAGAGTTGAAGTGTTTTGGAACGAGACCCTCGACGGACCATTGTGCCAATGACGGTGCGTCACACTTGCCGTCAAGGGGAATTAAGATAGCAGCAGAAGAAATTGCACAAGTATGGGACGAAGGAGTACAGGACGGTCCGTCGTGACCGCGATGATCCGTCACGAGGTCCGTCGAACCAGCCGCGTTTTGGCAGATTTCCAACAATTAGAATCCTTTTTTAATTAGGTTTTTGTTTTTTATAAATAGTTCAAAAAACCTCATTTTTGAGGTTAGACTCTGTGAGGTTAGACACTATGAGATTAGACACCAGATAGTTAGACTACGTATTATTAGACTTTGTGTATTATTGTTTGATTTTGACATTCTTGCAAGTGATATTTTGAGATTAATCAAGCAAACTTTGGATTTTATTCTTTCTCAATGAAGTAAGTACATGAAATCGTATTCAATATATTTGAATATTGTGTTTATGGCTATGGGTAACTAAACTCCATAACTAGGGTTGTGGGAACCATAGGCAAATAATGAGATAAACCCTAACTAAAATAACAATTCTTGATTTGTGTCTTGCATGTATTAATAATTCTTTCACTTAAAAGTCTTTTTAATGGACTCGCCTTAATGCTACTTGCCGGTCCAAGGAGGTAGATAATAGGAAAGAAATTATTAACATAGATTTAGTGTATACTATCTGATAGGCTAGTATTGATTGGTACGATGTAATAACTTAGTCAAATATCGATTACGATGCTTAATATGAGGTAAGAAAAGGGTTAGGATAGAAACACACTAGCCGGACCGAGGTGCGGAGTGAGATTTTCTAGATTCCGGACCAAGGATTTAGAAATACATAACTTATCACTTTGAATGCAAGATACTAGGAAAGAATTGTTTTAGTTAGAATTATAAAGTTATGAACCTGTGGGGAACACGTAAAGCCTAGTTACTTTGATTAACTGATTAAAAACCCAACATTCAAAGCTTCTAAGTGTCACATTCATGTTCGTTATTTATTTTCACTCATTTAGAAATAGAACCACTCCCCCCCCCCCCCCCCCCCCCCGTTATTGTTTTTACTTTCCAAGGAAGCCATTAACAAAAAAATAGTAATAACATGTCGATGTTAAGTCTGGACTATTTGCCTCGTGGAAACGATCCCAACCTCACTAGGTTGGTTATTTACTTGAGACGACCACTTTACTTCTTATTCGAGAAGTAAGTTTGAGCGTATCAAATTTTGGCGCCGTTGCCGGGGATTATAGCTTTTAGATTAACTTGAACATACTACTGTAGTTTAGTTGATATTTTCTTGATTTTACATTGTTTTATTGTTTTTGGTTTCTTTTAAGAACTATCCTCCTTGTATGCCAAATACACAGAGAGGAAGAGAACCATTGTTTTAGTACGATCAAGAGCTAGAGCGTACACTGTGCAATATGAATCGAAACTTGGGAATAAATGATAAGGATCCGAACCAGAACATTCCAACTCCGGTTGATGTTCATGGTCAAATGTTACCCGATGCTCCGGGTGAACATCAAAAGAGGGGACGAAATCTCGTTCCGTGGCCCCAAGCATACTATAGAGGGTATGATAACATAGCATACTCGGATGGGCCAATTGTCTTGCCCCCTCTACCCACAGGCCACACTTTTGTGGTAACTAGTAGCCTGATGCAAATGCTCACTGCCAGAGGTTTGTTTTCAGGGCTACCTCCTGAGGATCCACATGCCCATATAGCTAAGGTAAGGGCAGTGTGTAAAATTTATGTGGGGAGGCCGGATTTGGATCTAGATGTAATAGGTCTCAGAGTGTTTCCTCTCTCATTAACGGGAGAGGCTGCTATATGGTTCACTGAGATCCCATACAACTCAATCTTTACATGGAACCAATTGAGGGATGTTTTCTTGGCACGCTACTATCCAATCTCCAAGAAACTAAACCATAAAGATAGAGTGAATAACTTTGTGGCACTACCAGGAGAGTCCAATAGTAGTTCTTGGGATACATTCACCTCATTCTTGAGAAGTGTTCGAAATCACCGTATAGATGATGAGTCACTGAAGGAATACTTCTATCGGGGACATGATGATAACAACAATGCGGTGTTGGACACTTTAGCAGGTGGATCTTATGGAGAATGTCCTTATGCTAAGATCGCTAAAAAATTACAGAAAATCTCCAGGAATAACAAATCTTGGAGTACTAGGAAGTCTGACACAGGGAGAAGCTCCTTCGCAGTGCAGTCCACTCACAACCCAGCCTTAGATAAGACTCGTGAAGAAATGGCTAAGATGAGAACTGAGCTTGGGTTGGTACTAAAACATTGCACGGGGGTGCAGAAAAGATAAATGCAGTCAACTACTTTGCTAAACCACCACCTCCTAATGATGAGTTCTATTATGTGGAGGACGCTTATGCAGTAAATGAACAGATAGGGGTTTTCCGACCAAGCTCCCAAGGCTCATATCAGGATAATTGGCGCCAGGGTTAAGGAAACCAAGGTCGGAACTATGGTAACTACAACCGTGAGGGTCATTATGTCCGAGATGGAAAGTACAAGCGCGACAACAACTTTAACAGGGGTAACTATGCTAATAGAAATGACAGGAATGGGCCCTATGTCCCTCCTCAAAATCGTGAAGTTACTCGTAGGGATGGTTGAGATAGTATGGCGCGAGTTGGGGATATGTTGAACAAATGAGGAGGAGGTTCGATGCTAGTGATGAGCACATTAAAGAATTGAGGTGTGATTTAGATAGTATTGGGCAAAAAGTTGATACACATGCAATTTCGATTAAGCATATCGAGTTGCAAATGGCCCAATTATCTGCGACACTGAACACACTGCAACCGGGCACTCTTCCTAGCAACACTGTCCAAAATACAAAGAATGATGTGCACCGTATGTACTTGGGGTGGTAGGTAAACCATTGACCCACCTATGCCATCTACTGAGGAAAATGTGTGAAAGGATAATGATAATGTGGTAAAGAGTAGTGGTGAAGCAGAGGAAAGTAATGGAAAAGATGCAGAAGTACCTATCAAGGTAATTCCCATGCCTAGGCCACCACCACCCTTCCCTCAGAGATTAGTGAAAGAGACCGAGGATGGTAAATACCGGCGCTTCATAACAATGTTGAAGCAGCTCTCTATCAATGTCCCTTTGGTAGAAGTTCTAGAACAAATGCCTGGTTATGAAAAATTTATGAAAGATCTGGTTACCAAGAAAAGATCGGCCACTTTTGAGGATGATGATAGACTGCAGCATTGTAGTGCTATTGCTACAAGATCCCTTGTACAAAAGAAAGAAGATCCTGGTGCATTTACTATTCCTTGTACAGTTGGGTCATTACATTTCGCGAAAGCATTATGTGATCTGGGGGCAAGCATAAATCTCATGCCCCTCTTAATCTACAAGAAGTTGGTTTGGGGGATCCAAAACCCACTGCGATGCGGCTACTGATGGCTGATCGGACAGTGAAACGGCCTATAAGGAAACTCCATGATGTGCTAGCAAAAGTGGAGTCTTTTATCTTTCCGGCTGATTTTGTTATTCTTGATTGTGAGGTCGATTTTGAAGTGCCTATTATTCTTGGGAGGCCATTCCTTGCTACCGGTAGAGCATTAGTTGATATAGAGATGGGACAAATGACATTTTAGCTTAATAATGAAGAAGCGACTTTCAACATTTGTAGGAACATGAGGCAGAGTGGTGAGCTCCAATTGGTATCGGTCGTATCCCACAAAGAAAAGATGAAGAAGGAGACTGAACTGAAAAATGCAAAACAAGAGTTTATGGTTTGGGATTTGGTGCTTGTAGACAGTTATGGGGTGCCTTGTCTTCCGGGCAAGCTCAAGTCTAAATGGACTGGCCCTTACTTGATTACCCAAGTATTCCCTCATGGAGCATTTGAGTTAAAAACCAAGGAGGGAGTGCGGTTTAAGAGGAATAGAGATAGAATAAAACTCTATTTAGGGCATAAAGCATCGGGAAATAAAGTTATAGAGGCATACCATCTTGATGAAGTTTGAGTAATCGAGGGTCCCCACTCGTGCGGCGACATTAAATCAGGCGCTTCTTGGAATGCAACCCAATACTTATAGTCTTTTTAGTAATGGTAGCATTCTCTACTAATGGGTTTTAAATTTGCAGGCACATAACCAGGAAATTCTGTAGAAAATTACTCTGCAGCAGTCACTGACGAAGACATCGACGAACCGTCACGCAAGCGACAGACCGTCCTATGCATCTGTTATACCAGGTACTTTTTTTTGTTATTTTAAAAGTAGGGTACACGCGACGGAACAACCGACAGGTCATCAAAACTGTGACGGACCGTCGTCGGGGAACCGTCGCATGATTAATGAGGTACACCCGACCCGACCCGGCTGAACCTTTTTTCAAAATCAGTATGTTTAAAACTCTCGAACCCCTCATTTCACCCCCATTACTTTATTATTTCTCCCATTACTCTTCCCTCCTCAACTTCCACAATCTGCTTCTCTCTTAACCACAGATCATTGACCTCTCACAATTCCCCAAAGATCTAAAGTGTTATCTACTAGTGGAACTGTTGTTGTGAGTGTTTACCTTGCCACCAAGTACTTCTGCATTTGTTTTTCTCCATTTCTAATGTATGTGTCTCTAAATTTATACTCATTTATCTTGTTTTTTGTTTACTAGTTAGTATTATGCGTAGTTCCTCTTCGTATCTTGTTTACTTTAGATGATTTTCTCTAACCTAGGTTACAAATGTTTGAAATTGCCATGTTTACCACCCTAGACATAGGTGTTTTTGCATTGCTTGTTTCCTAAGTAGTTGGGTTAGACACATGTAGGTTCAAAACACTACAACGATGATGTGGGTTCATCGGGGATGTTTCGGGTACCCTTAGTTCTGTCAATGTCATTCAGAACGAGACCCTGATGACGGACCATCATAGCCACGATGGACCGTCATAGGGTCCGTCATATAAGCCCTAGAACCCATGTCCCAACAGACACATGTGACGCATTGTCGTACTCACGACGGTTCATCCTGCACAACTGTCATGCTAGACAGAGACCCTATTTCTAAGGGTCTCTTTTTTTTTCCAAGTGTCCTTCAACGAACACATGTGACGGACCGTCGTACCCACGACGGTTTGTCCTGCATGACAGTCATGACGGTCAGAGACCCCTCTCTTAAGGGTATCAATTTTTTTTCTCAAGTATCCTACGACGGACCGTCGTACCGGTGACGGTCTGTCCTGAACATACCGTCACGCTAGTCAGAGACTCTCCTCCAAGGTTCTCTATGTATACATAGTCTAAGTAAAACATGACGGACCTCACGACGGTCTGTCATAGTCACGACGAGCCGTCACCAGGCCCGTCGTGTGTCACTGCTTCTACAGCAATGACATACTATTTTTAATGTTTTATTTCGTATGGTTTTACTTGTCTTGTTTGCCACTACTCGTACTAACACTAATCCTTTGCAGGTACTATCTACAATAGCACCCAAGCAAGACCAAACCTACGCACGTGGACGATCGAAGTCTGTCACCCCGTCTTCACGCATGATAATCGGGTCTGATGATGAGCGCGACCCTGAGTATGTGCCCCCAGGCAGTTCCCCACTGTCCCGTGCTGCACGTGCTCCAAGAGCCACACCCAAAAAGGTGGCGTCCGGCGTAGTCATTGCCTTCCAGTCTGATGAGGAGCGTACACTGACCGGCACACCCTCTGGGTCAGCCACAAATGAGGAAGGAGCATCTGGCTCCTTGGGAGTAACCTGGTCCGAGGAAGCCTCTGACTCTGCTGAGGTTCCAGCCCCCGCCACTGCTGCAGCGTCGGCCTCGTCTGATGAGGCTGACAGTTCCGACTCTACATCCGGCTCACAAGCTAAGGCCCCCACTCCAGCCACTGACCAGCCCAACTGGTGGTGTGTCGACAGGTAGTTTCAAGTATACTCTGACGCCATGTTCCTCACTGATAAAGGAGTGATGACTCGAACATTCTCTTTGGAGCAGCGGGTACTTACAAGGAGTCTCCCAACGATGCCGGAGATCCACAACCTCTTCACTAGGCATCACTTGGAGTGGACAGCACGTCCGTTGGGATGATACAGCGAGGAAATGGTCCGAGAGTTCTACGCATCCTATGTAGCGACTCTCCAATCACAGATCGATAGGCAGGCTCCCCTCGCTAAACAGTCCCCACTGGAGCAGGTCCGATTCCGGGGTGTGCAGGTTGACATTTCCCTGCCAGCCATCCGCCGGTTTATATACGGCGAGAGTATTGATGCTACTCCGACCCCCCTCACTGCTGAGTTTGACTACCGCTGGCAGATAGTCAAAGATGGCAAGTTCTTGCGAGCCAGCACTTAGAGAGACCACCAAGAGGTGGATGGCCCTGCACCTGTCAGTAGATGAAGAGGGTTCCGATTGGGTCACTGAGCCGATGGGGTCCATCAAGAAGGCCAACCTCACGTTCCCAGCAATGTTCTTGTGGCTGCTCGTCCATCACTGCCTTTCCCCTACAACTATTGATAAAATCATTACCTGGGATTGAGTAGTGTTGATGGCAGCAATTATAGCCAGATTGGAGGTAGACTTTTCATGGCTTCTCCAGGCAGTCATGCACGAGAGGGCATTCAAGGTCACTACTACCTATTTTTTCTCGTGTATGATCTTTGCCCTTTGCAGGTCTGCAGGTGTGCCCATATGGCACGTAGATCATCTTAAGACCCCCCAGGGCACTGTAGACATCGGCCTCATCAGAGATGAGGCCAATGAGTTTGATCCACGAAGAGGGTCTCGTCCAGAGCTGCCCCCAATTGCTGATAATCTTGCTGATACGGTATCCCAGTCCCGCACAGCTACACAAGCGTCCACTGACACTACCCCAGTCGAGTCTATCCTGGGTACTAGCACAGCCCCGAGCTCCTCTTGCACATCCCCTCTACCGACACTGGTCTCGCTTGCAAGGGTCCAAAAATTAGAGGAAAAAATTGCCAATTTTCTGAATCATATCCAGCCGTGGATGCAGAGGTCGATTACTGAGTCCGAAGAGTGTCTAGAGAGGAACATGGTGCAGTTTACAGAGCAGAAGATAGCTGAGGTTAACCAGTCTCTAGACGCCTTTGAGTTGAGAGTGCTATCCCGACCAGCCCTCCAGTGGATGTGTCGACTCTTCAGGCTGCACTCGACAGTCTTCGTGCAGACATCGACACGATCATAGAGGCTAGGGTGCCGGAGTCTGAGGCCCTTTCTGTCGAGCCTGTTGAGGACACCGTGTTGGCGGCCCTTTTTGCTACCTCTGACATTCCACCACCTCCCCCTCGAGAGAGTGCCAAGTGGCGTAGGGGTCGAGCAGAGGACAAGGCGCGAGCACATAAGAAGGAGCGCCGTGATATAAAGGCTGTGAGGAGATCCTCCCTTGCTGAGGAAGAGGCGCACCGACTAAGAGAATATGAGTTAGAGGCTGGGGCGTCTAGCTCCCGCACGGTGGAGATAGCAGAAGGCACTACTGATGGTGCGGATGTTTCTGAGGAGACCACTGAGGGTGTCTAGATTGCAGAGGACGTGGGTTTTGTGGAACCGAACCCTCCATCTTGCTGATCGACGGCGCTTTGCGCGACAGGTTTGCTTCATCTGCAACTCTTGTATTTAGATTATTATGCATTGGGGACAATTGCCTGCCTTTTTATTGGGGGTTGGGTAAATGGATAGTGAGTGTTAGGGTGAAGTCAGAGTAGCCCAAATTCACTATCCTCTTTTGAGGTTTTCTTGCCCAAATACACAACCATATATTCACATCTTCTACAATTACCATAGAAATTCAAAGGTATGATGATATAAGGGAAGAACAAAGGTCCAAGAAGAAATTTCAAGTGATTACCAACAATAAGGCATAATTACATAGTTAAAATAAACAATCGAATATCATTATTTACAACAATTTAATAACAATTTCGTTTGGAAATGAGGATCCATGTATAGATTGAAACCCTAGTCTTCGGGGATTTTAAAACCTCTTTGAAAGGATCTATTGGGGACAGGAATGCAGTAGTGAAATAAACCATACCTTAACTATGATTTATTAATGAATTCTACATTGATTGTTTTTGAGAATTTGTCCTATTCATCAAGCTCTAGTGTTCATTCAATGGAGGTTTGAGTTTGGGGAAAGAGAAGGTAGAAAGAAGTTAGAGCTAAGTGGGTTTTGAGAATTTTTGTTAGTTTAATGACATAGGGGCTTATGTAGTCCTTACTAAACTAATTAAAACCGACCCGAACCATTAATAAAATAACAAAATATTTAACTAACATGTAACTTAAAATAAAATTTGATAGTGAAGTTGTGTCTCAAAGGACGAGACCCCATGGACGCCTCAGTCAATCGTGGTTTGCATCAGAGGCTTCTTATTTTGGGAAGTTTGTGTATTGACTATGAGTCAGCCAAAGAACCTCAACGTAGGAGCGTCATTCAAACGATGTCTCATCATTTGGTCTCGTGGTTACACACTACCAATTATCAATTTTTTAGGGCCAATGGTTGGGTCCTCTTCAAAGGACCCTTAGGATTGTCCTTGGGAAGTCGTACCCAGATGTTTCAACCTTGAGATCACTATAAATGTATTCTATTAATTTTTACCAAATTTGACCTTTTTGACTTTTGAAATCGCTTGAAATAAACCAAGGCACACAATCTTGCTTTCACTTGTCTCCAGACGTCTTGGTCATTTCCTGACTTTTTTACTTTGACACTTCCTAATTGACTTTATACTTTTAAGCTTAGAAACACTTTTTAAGGCTTAGTTCATCAAGTGAGGCTTTCAATTAATTCATGGAACTTCCTTAGTGTTGTGTTACCGCCACTTGGGACATTTGTGCCCGAATGACACCAAAATCTTGTTATAGGCGAGGAAGAGACTCAACACTAGCAGCCCAACGAACAACAACAACATAAAATCATAATGATTTACAGCTCATAGGAGTACTTCACAACTCCATTAAACACATGATCATGAAATCACACATGGCAACTCAATTTACACTTTACCACATATTAGATCTCGATATTTAATATTTCATACGAGGAAATACCTTATTAATATCAACATGAGATCAGCATGAAGATCAAGAGTTACCATGCAACTAACATGCTCACAAAAAATTTCACGAAGATATCTATAGACATACATATAAGTACAAGTTAAAGAAAAGAGCATTTTTCATTAAAATACATTTTCGCATGAACATTTATTAAGATATGCACATACACTGCGAAAAAATTCCATTTCACATTATTCATAATTTTTTTAGTCAAGAGAAACTACTAACCTCACCTTTGACTGTGAGTAAGAGAGAACAGACGAGTATAATGGGACATCTTGGCCTCGACCTCCAATCATGCATCCTCAACTAGATGGTTTCTGCGTAAAACATTTGCGGAGGCCACCTCGTTGTTCCTCATCATTTTGACATGACAATCTAGACACCGGGTCTCCTGTACGTTTTTAAAGCATACAGACATAATATATCGGGTGGACCAGGGCTGATTCACTTTGTAACTTCATAAGAAACTTTCTCGACCAATTTTTAAATCTCATAGGGGACCACATACCGGTTACTAAGCTTCAAATTTTTACCAAATGAGTAAAATCATAATGTAGACCCAATCACCTATTTCAAACTCAAGGTCTCATTTTCTACTGTTGGCATAAAATATTTGCCGACTCTATGAAGTTTTAAACATACAACTTAAAATATGAACTTTCTCCATAGCCTCATAGACTATCTCGGGACAAAGAAGAAAAAACTCATGAATCTCAACCTACCCAATCGGAGAACTTTATCTCCTACCATATAGTGCTTCAAAATGTTCCATAGAAATACCCGAATGGTAGTTATTATTGGAGGAGAACTCTACCAATGGTAAGTGATTGTCACATAACCTCTTATTCATAATTGTGGCGTGCTTCCAAATTATGAGTAAGACTCTACTTGACGTGGTTTAGTGAGACAACAATCATAATATTATTCAACCTCATGGTTTTATACCAAGTTTGTCACGATCGAAGAGCACCCCCTAGATGTAACTTGCAACTTTTTCCTTGACAAGGCCTTAGACTGGACAGTAGAATACATCATTGTATATCATAGGTAGAAAAATGCGGAAAATTGAAAAATTATTACCTATGAACGATACTTATACTTCTCATTTATCATGTATGAAGTTTACATTGCCTTCTCATTTATGGTGTTTACATAGACTCCTCATTTCGCAGCATAGCTAATTAATTTAAGTAGTCTAATATTTGTCTTATATATAAACTCTCTATCATAGAAGTATAAAATTTTTGTATAGCCATTACACTAGTATAATATGACACATATACGCTAACAACAAAGACTCAAATATAAGAAAAGAACAATTGTCTTAGACATAATCAATACTAATAAGCCTAAAAAAGTGGCATCATCCGTGAACTTATGGATTTACTAACATATTGCAAAACGATCCAAGTATTCCTTGAAAAATGCCTCGAAGCTATTCAATAAAGAGAACCTACATATTTTGGATTAGTACATCACACATACTAAGTATGGCTCCTATGCACAAAAATCATCAATGCATTACAAAGGGGATATTTTAGTCAAAATTAAGCTTTCTATCAATTCATCCCAACATGCAATATAGAAAGCACTACAAGTCAACTCATTATAATATTATTCCAACATGTAGATTACCTAAGTAATACATTGTGCAATGCAAATAGTACAATAACATCACCATATCAAAAGCTAAGTATCACATTAAGTTACCTCTCTCATACATACAACATAATCTCATACTATATCACAACATGCTATATTCAAAAGATCACACATACCTTATTAACATATCGCATAATCAACCTAATAATGAATTAACACTACGAAGTGCATCCCCTAGGATCCCATAAGTGCAAGGTGGAATATGACTCCAACATCCTCCCTCACACTATGTAAAAACTATTAAGAAATGCCCTAATAAGAGTTCATACACTTAACATGTTCATTGACTTCTAAATTAGGGAAATAGTGCAATAACCAACATTAGACTATGTGAGTAACATGGGATCTTCTATTCTACTATGACACAAAAAAGAGAGGGTTAAAACTTGCCTTAGGTGTAACGTTTCGAAAATAACTATCTAGGTGGACCCAATAAGCTAGAGTCCTGTGTAGGAACATATGTAAGGTCAATTAGGTTGTTATTTCAAACCATAACTCACTAAATGTGGAAGTTTCTATCTTATGAGATAACACATTACCTGGTAATCCGTACTTACAATACGTGAGGAAGCCCATGTGTGGTTGTTTAAATGTCCTTTCGGTCCTAGACATTAAATCCATTTAGTAATCATCTTTGTTTATCATACAATTTGAAATTAGCATCTCCTAGACCTTTATGTGAAAATTTTATCATAATAGGTCAAAGGTAATGTCACGACCGGGGAGCATCCCCTCGACTTAACAGGCATCTTCCTCATCGTAGAGGACATACACTAGCCCTTAGAATTCATCATCACATTTTACGGGTCAAAAAAGCAGAAAAATTAAAACTATTTACTTATTGATGTATACATAGACCTCTCACATACTGTATTTGGAATTTACCTATACTCCTTGCAAATGAAACTTACATAGGCTTCTCGTTCAATCTATATAATCAATACATATAAATTATTCTTATCCTTTATCTCACATTAATCAATGAAGAATGAAGTACAAGATTCGGGCATAGCCCTTGTCAAAGTATAAATTGCCACAAATGTTTTACAGAAAATGTCATCAAGAATAGGGAAGAAACGAATTTGAGATGAAAAACATGGTGAATTTTTCCTTGGAGCTTTAGTGTTTCTTCAATGGAGGTTTCAGTTTGGGAAGAGAGAAGCTACAGAGAGGTTAGACAGATGTGGGTTAAGGAAAATTATAATGTTAGGTTAGTGAATGAGTTGGAACTAATTATATAGTCCTTAACTAACTTTATTAACAACCCTAATTTCCCAATTAATTACATAACAAACCAACTGATTAACTGCATAAACTAGAACTTAACAGTGAACTTTGAACCCCAACAAATGAGACCTTGACCTATGGAACGTTGATTGGACTACATACCTACATGCTGGTCCATGGCTTGGGTCAGAGACTATATTTTGGACCCTTTTCAAAATAAGTCAATGTTCTAGAAAACGACTACCATTGACGGGCTGTTGACCCATCGAGGCACGTGGATTGGTTCGTGGACTGCCACTAGCAAGTTTTGTAGTTTTTGGTCAAATAAAGGGCCCTCTCCAATGATCCTTAGGGTGGGCCCTAGGGATTCGTTCTCGATTGTTCAAACCTAAAGACACTCTAGTACATATTTATATCTATTTTACATAATATCACTTAATTCTGACTCATAAAACTCCATGAAACATGCAAAGATACACTAGCACACATGTAACAATTCTTTGGACGTCATAGTCATTTCTGATGTTTTGACTCGACCACTTCCTACTTATTTTAAGTACATTATGCTACAATTATAAACAGTTTTTTGAGTCTTAGTTCATATAGAGAGGCTCTACACCAAATAATATGTAAGACCTCAAAAATGATTTAAGTGAAAGAAAACATAACATGGTTTTCATGATGTTATCATATCCCAAAAAATTTATAATATGGTTTTTAGGGAGTGCCTAAGATTTTAGGTGCATTGGAAGTCAAAGGTCAAGGGACAATTAAGACTTTTTAGGAGAAAGTCGGCTATATGTGTCATACGTAGTACTATGTTTTTATGTTTCACTCCTGAGGCTATAAGGTCCTTAAATGAGTTATTATAGCACATATGGGCATTGTGTAAAGGTTCGTAAAGTCCGGACGTTAAACGTACAAGAACGTCCATGACGTTCAAAAGGTCTTCCTTGGAATTACGTTGGATGTATAGGCATGTTTCGTCGAGTATTACGTGGTCTCTTTGGGAGAAATTCATGTGAGTTATGAAAATATTAAATACTATAATATTTGGGTTTTAAATGTACGAAAAAACATCCCTAAGGACTATTCAAGTACACTTAAGGAAGGACCCTTCCTGGTGCCCAAAACTGTCCAAGACAGCCCAACAAACGTTTGGCAATCGACACCAAGTGGATCGGAAGATGCCCCGTTGGTGGGGCATCAATTATTATGACATAAAAGTTGTGGAGAGGAAGGACAATACAGGCCTCAGTTCCAGACCACGGACCAAAAGGAAGGTCTGTTAGTCAAGGGAAGGATCTTCGATGGGTAACGGTCGATGGGGTCTATCTCCTGCGCAGGTTCACTATAATTTGAGTGGTGAACTTGTAATTTCACCCAATTACAAATTAGTTGTTTGGAGGTTCCTTAAGGGTCTTTTTGGCATTTTAAGTGTGTATATAAATTTAAAACACTACGAAGATTTGCTTCTTATAAATCAAAACTCCAAATCCCTTAGAAATTCCCTAGAACTCCGTTCGAGCCAAAACTCAAGGAAGAGCTTGGATTGAAGAATTAAATGTACATACATCATAAATTGATGAACTGGATTCATCAAGGTATGGATTTTGAACCTTAAAAGTCTCTTCATCAAGGAGGCCAACATCCAAAGATGTTTTCAAAAGTTTTCAAAGTTCAATTGTCTTATTTTATATCTATTCCATGAGTTCTTGAATTATTGGTTTCTAAACATTGAATAATTATTGAATTATTATTATATTGATGATTTGAAACTAAAAGAACCCATGAAGTTGATGGACACTAGTTTTTAACTAAGTTATTGGTTACTTCATATTGATATAATATTGATGAATTTTAATGTAGTTTTATGTAGGCTATTTATTTATGTAATAATTACAGTAAATTTATATCTACGTTGCATTTGATTGACGAATATTAGTAATTTTACCTATTTTAATGAATATTGTGATAATTATGTTGAATTATTAACTATGGCCATGGTAAGGGATTGAGATATCGAATAGGGTGATTTGGCATTGGATTGAGGAATTCAGCACTGAGTGGTAGTAAGATGCCATATTTACTTTATTTTATTATTATTCAACTTCAATTATGTTGTGATTGGTATAATCCATTTATGGTGGTGCGTTATGTGTTTTACTTGCAATTGATGTTGCCTTGTCGGCGTTATTTTGAGTAATGTAATGATCATGGCCTTGTCGACATACTACTTGATTTAATGTATTTATTTGTGTAGTTTATCATGTGATGTATGATAAAATCTATCTACATGTAAAGTAGTGTGAAATTATATGTGTTCGGTTGATGTTGTGTAGGTGATCATGTTAGACTATGAATGTGGCTTTGTGTGTATAGTATTAGTGTTGATGTATGAAATTTATACTTGACTATATGATTCTATGATGGTTATATTTATATTTATATGATACTATATAGGATGACTTAAATATGATACAAGTTATCTTTATGTTCTTCTAGAATGACATGTATTATGAGTTAAAGTTAAGTATGTGGTGTTTTGCGTTGGTTGACTTGTGTACCTTTCTTGATGAATGTATGAATGTGAAGTTTGTAATGTCTTGCATTAGGATGCTTAAGTCTCTTAGTCTTTAATTTTTGAATGACATGTGACCTTAAATGAAGTTAAGAGGGTCTGTCATTTGAAACCTTGAACCTAGTTGTAAGGTTATGAAGGTTGAAGTAGTATGCCATAATGGTTCCCTTCAAAGTAAAGGAATAATATACTAATGTTTAATTGGCTAGAAAAGCATCATATAAATCCTTTGGGAAGTCATAATTACCTTGTTGTTGCCATTTAAGGTAGCCCTAATGGATTTTTGTTTGGTAGGGTAAATCTTATTGTGTTATGAACTTCATATGTAACCCCTTTATATGAACCTTAAGTATGAATTACTCTATGAGAATGAAGTCTAGTATAGAGTTAGTATGGTAAGGGAAGTAGTTCTAGTTAATGAACAAGACTAGATTAAATAGCATGCCCTTCATATTCCTTAACTATGTGCCTACATGAGATGTGTCTAAGTTCTACCATTGGCAGGTAGAACATTTCTCATCGGAGAAGGTAAGAAATTTTGATTCCATGCTTATCGATAATGGTATATGTCGTTTATTGCCTGTTCTCATCATATTGAATACCTATTAACAACTAGAGAAGTTCTATAAAGTTTACGTGGTGGTATGTGATGCAATCTAGACATTATACAATAGGCAATGAAACTGTTAGTTGAAGTTTCTAGGTCTTGTACAAGAATATTACTAGAATGATCTTTATTAGTTGAATGTCTCATAAATGAAAAAATAAATATAATGACTTAAGCTAAGAAAGTATGTTAAATGAATAAGTACTTATCTAGAGTAGTTAAGTGTTGTCTAGTTCAGGTGTGAAGGCACTACACCATTTTAAGCCTGTAGCTACACCACAAAAGTGTGGCATAAACCAGCAAAAAGTGTGGCCTTTAATAAAAGTCTACACTTTTCGACTATATGCAACTATTTTAGAGTGGTAGCTAAAACAAATGTTCCCTTTGAACTAAGAAATACTTTTCAAGTGTTGTTTTATAAGCCACACTAAAAAAGTTTGCCCTATTCTATACAAAGTCTATGCTTGTAGAACCTTATTTAAAAACACTTTTAATGACCTTAAACTACACTTTGTTTATGTGGCCTTTGCTTCCTTATTGGCCACACAATCAAATGTGCCATTTGACACCTTTTCTAAAGTAATATTTTTTAAGTTTATTCTTAACTAATGTACATGCAATTATTTATTATAAATGATCCAACAAATTGATGCCGATGTAATGAAACATTGATTAAGACTATCCCTAAACACTATATTATCTTAAAAATAACACAAAAATACATATATTTGCAATTGACATAGAAAAAGAAATATCTAGTATTAATACATATTAATATATCCATATTTAAAAATATGCACTAGCAATGGATCTTATAAAATCGAATGAAAATTGAACTTTGTAATATTTAAAGAGTTTTCATCAACTTCAATAGATGGAATTGACTTGTCGCTATGATTTTAATATCCTCCGACATATCATCTCCCACAACAGTATAACTATAAATGTCCAATCCCAATATATGAAATTGGAAACGTACCTAAGTAAGTTAAAATGATCAATGATTTTTAAAATGAAAATATACATTAAATCCTCATTAAATTATTTTGAACTTCCTCCTGTTACAACCTAAACTTCATTTTTGTATGTCTAAAAAAAATTCATCTACATAAAACTTTTTATATCTAAAAGAATAAGCTTTATAGTGGTCACGATTAAATATAATATGATAAAAGATGAATGTCATCAGTAATGTCTCGTCAATTCCCATAAAATATAATCACATCTCGACGTGAAGGGTAAAGTTTGAGACCTAATGAAATGTAAATGTTTTTTGTCTCTAATAGTGTAAATTCATAGATAATATAACTACTCAATTCAACATTACAATATATACTCTGCATGTTATGAAGTAGTGTATGACATATCTTTTACAAAGAATCTACCACAACATTTCCCTTAGAGCATTTGAATCCCATGTATTCAAATGGCAAAAAATGACTTCCTTAGGGCCCTGATAGACAACGCATTCATCAAACATTAATGTTATGTCATCAAACAAATAGTAATTGTTCTATCAGATCAGCTGTACATAAGTACTAGTAATTTAGAAAATACCAGTACTTATATAAAAATTCTATTAGTATCATTTTGTTGTTAAGGTTGTCTCTATTCGTGTTTCTATTCCAAACAAAGTCTTGTCGAGAAGCTTCAATTGCAAAATCAATAGCTCTGGGCATTTGATCTACCAACCAGTTGAACAAGTTTGCCTTAAGGGTAGCAAAATTCAGCAGAATAACAACATTGCCGTCTTGAATAAATAAGTTGTATATCAAAAGAGTTACAATCACAACACTTTTTGTTTTCACCAATTTAGATAAAATATTTCCTTCCATGATCATGCCATTTTAGATAAACAGTCTTAGATTTTGTCTATAACGTATTGCTTCAGATGTTTCACAATATTTTTTATAAACATTATCAACAAATATTAGTTCCACTAGTATTTGGAATTCACGTATGCTAGTCAAAAAAGCATCTTGACATACAATAATACTAGAATATTTGGGAAAATACCCTATTATGAAATCGGGAGAGAGATGATTTTGTTTGATTGATATTCCGAATTCCACTGGAGAGTCTCCTCAAATCCAACTGCATAATTGGCTACATACTTTATTTGGATAAAAGGATACAATAGTGATTGTAGTAGATTCAGAGCTTGCAGGTTATCAAATATAGATATCACACACACAAGTCTGACTCTATATCGAGCTTAATACTCATTTGAAATATAGTCTTACTTTATCATTCATTACCGAGTTTTCTTTACCTCCTTAAATTGTTGTTGATAAAAAAAACATAGAAAACTATGTACCCGTATATATGGAACATACAACTTGAAAGAGAATATTTTCTTCTTTTGAAAAGATGAAATTCATTTATTAATAATCCTAAGGAAGCAACCAAACATATGAAAATACAATTGTGAAATCCATAGAGGTAAAGAGTTGTCAAATAATAAATGTGACATTAATTTAACTAATATAGAGTTTCCAAGCTTCTTCAGTTAATATAACCCCGTAATATCTTAAATTTTTTTAAGCTTCACGTAACGATTCAATGTACTATATATACAAATACACACATTTTTCTTTAATTATAATGGAAAACCGTGTATGAAGCTGATAAGAAAATTCATTTAATTCCTTTGAATTGTTTGAAAAATTCCCAATGATTCTCACTACTACTGCAAAACTCAACATTAGTGTTGCCTCAATACATACTCTACTCTTTCAAACCAAATATGTTGATTCAAACATAAGACATTTAGTCTAGCACGTAATGGGACTTACGTCAACATTAAAAAAACCAAGTTACTGGTTCTATGATAATAAGGAAAATGTCAAACTTATAACTTGAAAATAAAGATGATTTGTTCTTTCCTACGTGTGGTATAAAAAATAAATTTCCTCACTGAATCTTGTTTAATATTTAAGAGAATGACAAGCTAAATCCAAGGGTAAAATACATGGCAGTAAAAATTTAGACATGGAAAGTTGTATCGAAACATCAGTTATGAGATATTCATACATCATAAATTTTGGTAGATACGAAACCTTGTGACCAAACATGTTTATATATGTTTGGTACAAAACGCCATGAACAAACAAACTTACACATGATTCCAATAAATCTCTTAAATGTCCTTGGTATACAAATATGAGGTATTACTTCAAAAAGACCACCATTCTAACTCCTCACATACAAAGATTTGAGTCGCTTTACTTTATTTACTCGCTTATCTAAAATTGAAAGCATTGCCTATTAAAGGAAAGAAGAACTCACATAAAAATTTCAGGAAAAAGCTGAATGAGGATTTTCAAATAATTGTGTCACCTCATAAAGCAATTATGAATTTTCTGTGACAATAAAATGCAAATTTAGTTGGTCAACATGCAACACTCATTCCTCTTTTCATTATCTTGGCAAGAAATTAAAACTTATTTCACAATTGTCCTAGAAGGAGGGTATTAGGGAAAGTAAGAACTTTCACAGGGGTGCAATGGACATAAATAAAAAAGTGCAAATCCTACAAGCCCCAAGGATGTCCTTTTGTATTAAACTATTTAGGAACTGCTGCTTATTGTTTTTTCTCTTCTTTATATATCACAAAACAATATATACCAAATACAAAGGCCAGCATTGCACTGTAATTCCATTTATCCTTCACATTTCCAATACACACTTAGAATCTGATTTTGAAATAAGAAGAATACAAGCAAGATCAAGTTTATCAAAACTCTAAAAGAAATAACTCATAGTAAAAAATATGGACGGAAACCATAACCAAATTATCAATATCAGCATATTCTAACGTAAGGTATACATAATCTTTCAAGTGAAATAGTGAAGCTTACTGAGAGACATGAAGTTGTGGTGGATATCATGAAATGTATAAATCAAACAATGTACCATAGAGAGTGAGCCCTAGTTTACTGGAACCGATGGTGGTGGCTGAGAAGACATCTTATTTCTTGATTAAGCTACAAGCTTCTTCTTAAATAGACATTCAATTTTTAAAAAAAATCAAAACCATGATAAAAAGAAGAGGAACAAATGACATCTCCAAAGATAGAGAAATTTTTTAAATATTTCATAAATATCACCAAAAGCTCTTTCAATGAAAATTATAATTTGAAATAGGTAACATTATAAACATTATACAACTAAATACTAGCCATTTCCAATCCAACATAAAATAGGTAATATTACGAACATTTGTAAGCAAATCTGATCCCCATAAGTTACAAATCACTATTGTCACTCCAACTGTTAACAAATTTCATCAAACATAGCACATCAAAACTAAATTCAAAGTGCGACGGCTAAAATCTAACAAATTTCTCTCTAGATATTATGCACCCATTCTCATTCATAACCAAACCTTTTAATAATTTAAAACCCATGTGTGATTTTCTTGCAATATGGTCACAAAGGGGTGCCTAGATTTATTTGAACGTCCAGGAATGCCAAGTTTAATGATAAATAAAGTACATTCACAAAACAATTTTAAACAGATTCACCCTTGCCAAGAGTTTCACTTTGACTCCGAATATGTCCCTCCATATGATTAACAAACCTATGTTGTGGCACATTATAAAACACATCAACACTAAATACAATAATAGGAACATAATTGAATATGAAGGAAATGTCAAGATCGCATAGAAAAATGACAATCATAGTCTGAAACGAGCACCAACGATGTGGGTACCCCGTACCCCTTACTAGCATTTGAGAGGTTTATCAAATTTAGGGCAAAAACATAGAGTTAAGGCTTCAACTTCTGCCATGGTATCGAGAATGCCTGGCTGCTAAGCCCCTAAGGAGGTGACTGCGCCTACGGTTTTGGGGATGAAAGGATTCTTTAAGGAGCATGTTGCGTTTATCTAATATTAATTTTCTTTTTGGCCAAATAAAAGTAGGAGGGAGAGTTAAATTTTTTGAAGGGAATATAATATATTAATAAAAGTCATAAGGCCACACATGATAAGTGTTGTTTTTATAATTATAAAAATAGCACACTTTAAAAGTGTAGTTATATATATAAATAGGTGTGGCCAATGACTAAAGTACACTTCTAAATTGTATCTTATATAACACTTCTAAATTGTATCTTATATAACTAAAGATCACCCTTTATAAGTGTTGCCAATATAACTGTGGTCAAAAGTTAAAAACTAAGGCTGCCCTATCAAAGTGTAGCATTTAATGGTTTAGGCAACATTTTAAAAGTGTTGCCTAGATTTAGCCCTAAAATGGTGTAATGAGGGGGCATAGGAATGGCCATTTTGTATCTTATTTATGAATCTTAGGAATGAATCTAGTTAGGGAAATTGGATGATATCTGTCACATTCGTGGGTACCCCCTAGATGTAACATGGCGTACATGATGTCTCGGAGGTCTTATACAAGCCCAATAATTATCATGCATAGCATAGACATAGTAAATTTCGCGGAAAATTTAGAACTTTTCATAGAACATCACATTGTAGAAACTTAACGTCATATATATATATATATATATATATATATATATATATATATAAATATATATATATATATATATATATAATATAAGTCATAATATATATTTAGACCCTAAGCCTATTTGCCATCTGAGACTCAACAACCTTATAGTGCATTAGGGACAAGACCTTTAAAGCATAAGACATAATTATACAACATTTTATAAACTTTACTTTAAGACATGATTAGGGAATCCTTGGAACTTGAGGACCCCTTTCCTTGAGCTTGGGAATAACATATAAAGCTCCTCAATCATAGACATCCTTTAAGCATCCATAAACTAAAAATTGTGTAAAAAGTAAAGAAGAATGAGATAAGTAAAAGAACGCTCTAACTATGACAACCATGCAAAAATATGCATTTAAAAGGAACATTTCCTTGAAATAATAAGATATGTTTTTTTTTTGAATAAATCTTTTTAAAACCTTTATACCATTGCATTTTTATCATTCATATACCTCATATAAACATATTCAAAGTACAAACATCACATAAGATCAGATCTAGAATTTATGATACTTTGTAGGCACTCTATAGTATGTTATTCGTACTTAACAGTAAAAAATTCTCTCTTTTATTCACTAACCTCTCAAGTAACCCTCTAGTGATATTTGGTGCAATGCATCACTTTAAGGCCACAAGGAAACATACATAAAACCTACCTAAGCCCACACATATCTTCATATAAGCATAATATATCAAATACACATTTATGTCAAAACTACATTGGCTTTACAGTAAGCTACTTCAAGTTGTACATATTTTTACTTATTTTCACATCCATTATTATAAGACCTTTTTCATGACCCAATCTTTGTCTACTAGTGCAATGAACATATGGAGCCCCATAAACCCATACATTCATAGTAAACCCTTCATAAGACCACAAACCTTAATATTCATTTATAATTCAACATGTAAGTGAAATCAACTTCATTCATGTGAATACAAGACCTTCATCATATATTCATTTAGACAAAAATAGTGCATATAAGGGTAAGACCACATCATATAGATTCATAATATGTACATCTTCATAACGAGTAGACCACTAATACAAAGTCATGCATATGGAGATAACAATGTCATGAATATGAGGTCATTACTTCCACCTATTTTATGTAACTTACCTTAAATCCTTCTACTTAGGATCCTATTCATTTAATTCCATTGTCCATTTTACATTAGAGTAATATAGCCTTAACTGACACTAACACCATGGGTTCAAAAAATGGAATTTGGTGTTGTAGAGCCTTAAACAAATGGAAGGTGTTCCTACGTAGCCAAGGTAGAACATTAACATATGCTAGCCTACTAAGTGATATCACATTCCTAGATCCTACGTGGCAAGAATAGATATGGAACTTGTAGGTACATGTGAAAACCATTTTTATGCCAATGTGGGGGCATTATGGTTATTCACTTATGTAAACCTTATTTATACCTATTGAGGAATTGTAGTTATCCACCTCATGAGATTTATGGTAGACCTTCCTTTCAACTTTGGAAAGGGACACACACTCATATTCAAATTCACTCGGCACTAAGCTAAGTTCCCTTATTTGAAAAGACTTCATTAACTTTTAATTATAAAATATAGGCTTAGGAGATTCATTCCCTCATATGCTTAGCTCATAGGTCTTAGATGAAAGTTCACCAACCTAAATCATGGGAGAAAATCCTTTCACATGGACATAACATATGTATTAGCACTATCTAGTTTAGGATACACATGAGCACACCTTTCAAGTCACCTCTATTAACTCTATCATCATTCATGTGTCTGTGTGTATACATATATATGAACAAACCTTTCATATAACACCTTAAGTCACACGTGTTCATACATTGATATTCATACATATAGAAACAAAAACTAGAATTATCCTATCAAGGTACACATGTGCAATGCATAGGCAAAGTCACATACCCTTGCCCATACTAGTACACCTATCAAGTATTCCTAGCTAAGGAAACACATATCATACTTTCATAAACATCACCTTAATATCCATAGTAGTAGACACTAGTGTATATGAGAACTACCTTTTATTTAGACACAATGACCTATACTACTTGCAACATGCATGTAGAGTGAGTATGTGTGTACATTGGTCAACATGATCAAATAATGGATCAACAACACATTCATGTTGCCACTCTCTTAGACATGAATACTCTTTCAAGCATAGACCTCATTACACCCAATAGCATAGGATACAAGCTAACTTCATACTACACTTAAGACTCCTAACTTGTTCTATTCATGCATTCACAAAGGGGCACATAGGTAAGGTATTATTAACCATTTTAAAACACCAATGGAAGAACCTACACTTTACCCTAACATTAACATGCACATGCTTATACAACATCCATACAACCTAGATCACAACTAGAATAAGAAAGTAGGCATAAACTTCTCATAGTATCATCATAAGCACATCTCATATGTTCCTCAATTTTCCTTTCAGGCCATGTTCAACACATATTGATGAAAAAAATTAAACATTGACACCATAAGTGTACCATACCACAAAATTCTATACAAGGCTTCATCAACTAAATTAATATAAAGAAGTAGAGTAGATAAGCTTTTATATGCAATTTCTTACCTTTGATCAACATTGGTCTATAAACCTTCTTTATTAAAAATTAAAATATAGGGATGTTGCTAAATATCTCATTAATTAAACGAAATCATACTTTATCTACCCTAACATTTAAATCTCATTAGCTTCATGGCATTACCAATTTATAGAATGTGAAAGGAAGTTGATCTCTTATAAATTCATTCTCACATTGATTTTACACTAGTTATTCTCACAATTATTCAACAATTGACCTAAAATGGAGTAGTTAAAGATACCATGGCTTATACAAAATCCTATTACAATTTTCCAAGTGGTCAGATTATAGTGAATAATCATCGAATTAAAAATAGAGAGATATTAACGATCAAGTCTTTAAGCATCAATCCTCATTGGATACAAACATATAATTCATCATTAAAACCCATTTTATGCCATATCTAAATTACATTTTATCATATACGACATCATGAACCAATTACTATGAAATCGAGATACAAGACAACCAACCTAACGTCAAGATCAGAACATACAATTTGATAGACTAGATGAACCTATTTCAATTCATATAAGACCTCTTTACATTGATCATAAAATATTCATAATTACAATTCAATCATAATATAAACTTAAAATAGTATTTATACTTAATCAACATCACCTATTAGAATTCAACATTAAATAATAAGAACACAATGTTATAGTAAATTATGGAAAAACTAAGTTAAACGTGTTCAAATATATATAAACTGATCCACATGTACTATTTATCCTTAATTCAATACCAATTAATGTAAACAACAGTATATATAACAAATTCAACATAATAGAATCACAACTTAATCGATAACAAGTCAAGATCACAAAGCCTATGCATGGACTAAATCATTTAGTGAGGAAACATGGGTTAATCATGCAATTGGAGTAAAACCACGTACAAAAAAATATATTATCATCAATTCATCTAAATTTAATCATTAAAAACATTTTGGGAAGGAACCCATAGATAGATTGAAGAAGAAGTACTTTGATCATGAAACTTTGTCCGAAAACATTAGAATTAACCATCAAAGTATAGGGTTACAGACAGATGAAGGTTTACCATACCTTTATCTACATTAAATTGCTAAAATTAGGTGAATAAATTATGACAATCAAAGCTTCAAGTTTTTCTTCAGCTTCAACAAACATGGACGTTTCTAGAGAGAATATTTTTTGAAGGAAAGGTTCAACTTCTTGACAGGGGATTGGGAATGGGTTATTCACGTGTTTTATCCTTTATATACACTCAAATATAGGTAGTTTAATCAATTATATACAGGTTAGGACGTGGAGTAAATTTGTCATTCACCCCTTAAATAAAACAGTCCGCTAGATAGTGTTGCAGGCCACAATCGACGTAACTCCGTCGACGGCCATCCTTTTGTTTCTGTCGATTGGTCATTGGCCTTTTTTTGTGTTTAGATATGACATATAAAAGTTTCCATAGACTATACCTCAATAATGAGCCGTTGGTCAACCAATTGGACGTCGTTTGGTCCGTCGATTGACACTGCCAATACATTGTCTCAACAAGCCCAGGGTCCTTCTTTTGGGTCCTTTTACGGGGCCCATTATAAATCATAACTCAAATGTTCCCAACATAAATACAACCATTATAAGTTTTATACCTCCCACATTATTTTTACCCAAAAGAAATACTCGCAACAGTCCTAATAGACTAGGCCCTATCAAGACACACTTGAGCATCATAACGGCTATCATTCTAACGCTTTGGACGTTCTTGGTCATTTTACCTCCAAACATCTCAAACCTAAATATACCATCTTTATACATAATTATAACACATTTTATGACTTCATAATATCATTAAATACAATATATATACAGGTATAGACAAATTAGTCACATAAGTGACTAGTCATTGAACGTTTCGATTGTCCCTTAACTTTCGTCTTCAAATTAACCTCAAATTTTACACACTGACTCTAAACAATATTATAAGTCAGTTATGGACCTTGTAACCTTAAGATGATCATTTTAGTCTCTAGAAACCTTAACTGATTTTGTGGTCTTACAGTATGTGACATGATCTAAACTTAGGTAGTATTACGGATTATTTAGGTAGTCTTGAAGAGGTCAATCATGGACTTTAACTTATTGATTTATTTCAGTAACTCTTTTGATATCCTTTTGTCAGAAAATGTCATATTATAGTTATGTTCCTATGTTTGATATCTTGTATGTTTGTTAATGTCTTATTATAATTATTCTTGAGGGTCATTCAGGTATGCTTAGGGAGGTTGTATGTGTTATCTCTCTTTGTATTTCTTAAGTGAGTATTAGGATAGTTTTTAGTTGGATGATTCCATGATATGATGTGTCTAACGAAAAGTAGACAACATTAATGTAACAGTGAGTTCCTTCATTATACAGTGAGTTGAGCTACTATTAAGATTACTAAAAAATGCACTTAATTTATTAAATGTTATATTAGGTGTTACTAAGTTGTTAATCATCTTTCTTATGATAATAATATAATTTTTAAATTAAAAGATGCATGTTTTTGAATAAATGACCGTTTTCATGATTTTTATGCATTATGTTCATACTTAGTACATGTCGTACTACTCCATGCTTTTATCTATCTCTATTGTTGTTGGTAGGTAAGGAACATTTGGGAAGTGGACATGTATAAGAGCATAATTCAACTAAACCAAATGTATGTCCTGATTTTATCCGAGGGCATAAATGACGTTTATGTTTCTTATTGAAGTATTGTAATAAACTAAATATTTCCATGTTAGTATTGTGTATGGGCATGTTCCAAAAGTATTCTCATGTATTATGTTTTGATGAGATTGAGACTTAGTATTTCCTATGACTTTATATGAAAGATTTTTTAAAGACTATGAAATGTTTTTTGAAAAGTTTTAAGTCCGCACTACTTTTCATTATATATATGCGATGAATGATATGTAAGGTCTTGTACATGACTTCCGAAAGGTAAAGTACATCGTTTCAAGTCGTAGATTTACCCCAACTTCTAGGGTGTGGTTTCGGGATGTGACAAGCTTGGTATCAGAACATAGGTTATGAAAGTAGTTTTACAAATAGAAAAATATTATCAAGTCACGTCTAGTTGAGTCTTGACCTTCGGTGGGTGACTTGTGAAATATCTATAGTGAGGGGATATAGGATGATAGAGATTCCCTTGTTTTCTACTCGTATGTCATGCCGTAGAGTAAAAGTTATGAGTATTGTTTTCTTATGGTTTTCCTTATGTTTCTAGGAAGATGAATATGAGGAGGACACCAGCAAGGGAGTTCAAAATAATGAGGTTCAAGAGGAGATTCCTCCTCAAGTGTAGTAAAAGAGGAAGTTCCTCAAGGTGCTCAAGTCAAGTCCATATTGTGGGTAAGGGTGATAATTTCCTCGAGTTGAGTAATAGGGATATTAGAGAGCATTTGCTTGCTTTAGCCCGAGTCGTGAGTACTCAAGTTAATTTGAGTATGGTGCCTACGGTGAATGTTGTGGAGAGCACTATAACGTCAAGTTTAAGAGATTTTCCCAAGATATATTCTTCTTCTTTCTTCTCTCTAGGTGGGTTAGGATCTCGAAGAGATCCTAGATGGAGTGTATAAGGTGTTGAGTGTTTTGGGGATTACATCGATGGAGAAGGCGAAGTTGGATTCGTACCGATTGAGGGATGTTTCTTATATATTGTACACTCATTGGAAGGACAATAGGATTGAGGAATCAGGTCCTATTGAGTGGGAAAAATTTAAGGAAGCTTTTCTTGTTAAGTCCTTTCCCCGTGATAGGAGTGAAGTTAAGGTGGACAAGTTTATCGATCTCAAGCAAGTTAATATAAGTGTTGAGGAATACTCTTTGAAGGTCTCTCTGGTATCTATATATTCCCTTTACCTAGTGTCTAATCCGTTGGATGAAATGAGCTTTCATGATGGTTGTTGCCGATCTAGTTAGGAAGGAAGGTCGTACGATGATGTTACATGATTATATAACCCTAGCAAGACTAATGGTGCATGCCTAATAAATTTTAGGGTCTAAACATAAGAGGATGTCTAGAAACTTGAAAAGGAGTTGTTCTAGTGACCTAGATCAAACTAGGTTTTAGAAGAGGGATCCAAGTCAAGAGGAACCTAGGTGTGTTACGGTGAAATTGGAGAAAGGTGGTGTTTCTCAAATATCAAGCCTACATGTGTCACTTATGGAAAGAGGCATTATGGCGAGTGCTTAAGGGGTACTGGGAGTTGTTATTGTTGTAGTAAGGAAGGACAAAAGGTGAGACATTGCCCTAGCCTTGCTTCAAGAGGAAAAGAGGCTAAGACAGTTTGTCCAAATGTTCCAAAGGATGATGTTGAAGGAACGAGGCGTTTCTATGCATTCCAAACAAAAGGATCAAAACCCGTTGAGATTGATGATGAGGATGAGAGTAAGTCCTTGCATTTCTTATTTAGTGATATGATTTCCTTATAAGTGGGGGAGTATGATTTGTAGATGGGATAGAAATGTCATAGCAGCATGTTGCATGTTGCATATTGCATGTTGCATATTGCATGATATTTAAGAGTTTTGTTTAAATTTAATTTCATTGATTCCTTGCATCGTGTATTTTATGAAGTTATGATTATGTGGTAGAATATTTTTGTATTATATTACCTTGCATATCAGCATTATTCTATAATGAATTGCCAAAAAATTGCATTTTTTTAAAAGTTGCAAAAATCATTATGACATTGGAAACTGCTCACTGTGAAATTTTTGGAAAATTTTACTCATTCATTCTTTGGCCTACATTATTGTAATGTATGTAGAACTGATTAATATTAGTATAATATGGAATATGAAATGAGTTTTCGTAATTTAGAATGAAGCATGTGAGTTTTGTAGCATGACGAGTTATAGATTTTTTTCTTGTTTCTTGTTGTGATGTGAATCTCTTGTCTATGTGAAGTTCAGACTTTACCTATGCATTTAACAAGTAGCTCTTGAAGGTAGTTCTAGGAATGTGATCTAATGTATATGTATATATTTGTGTTCGTTATGCATGACCTTGTAGTGTTATGTACTTGTCGTGATGAAATTCAATGTGGGAGTCCTAATAAGTCTGTGTGATTTGGTCTTACCTAATATGTACAAAATGTGTCTTATTGACTATATATTAAAGCTCTTGCTTTGCACGTATGAAGTTTTCTATATTTGTATAGTATATGTATGATGTAAATAGTATGCTTCTGGTCTCCTCGTAGGTATACTTATTATGTGTGAGGTTATGGGAATTTACACGTCCATTGCACTAGAAGACTTAGGATATTGGTAAGTCATAACTTGTAGGTTGTCTTGTAATGAGTTCCTCTATGTAGTCCATAATATTTGATGTGTAAAATGTGGATTATATGCCTTGTTGTGTGAAATGATTTTATGAATGCATGTGTTGGATTATTAAAGGTTGTATGCATGATTACCTTGTGCTCTTAAGGTGATGCTTGACTATGGAAAGCATAATGGGGCATTGTCTATACATTGAACCAAGCATTAGTAGAGGTTACTTGGGAAGTCAAAGAGTTTAATATAAAGAAGATTGATGTAACGAGAAAGAAAATGTTACTCTAACCAAAAGAGTAGTTACTCTAATGTAACTCTAAACGTATCGTAAATGCAATTGATGAATTTATGTGACAAATAAGGTATGGGAATGTATCACCTTTTGGATTCGTTTCCCCAGAGGGTTCTTCCAAAATTGATTTCCAAAAGATTATTTGTATATGGGCTTCATTTTAATCAAAAATAGATCTTTAAAATTGTATTGTTCTTTATTTATAATTATTATTATGATTACATTATGATGCATTGTTGTTCGATTATAGTAGTTCTTGATGATTTAACCTAGTTTGTGGAATACATAATGAATTGCCCAAATTTCAAATCCCGACGTTATGAACTCATGTTGAATTGATTAGTATTGATGCAATTAACTCAGTTCTTGTGTTAATTACTATTGGATGATTTTATTACACTTATTGATTGATGAAATTTGATTAGTTCAGGGTAAGACCAATGATGATGGCTTTTTAAGAATAATTGGTAAGACTTTGTGATCTTGAACATAATGACGAAGTTCAATTAAAGTATATCTTGTGATTGTATTAAGTAGGTTTTTGTATGATAAATGTGAAATGTCTTTACTTTGTGGATGTGTGAGATTATTTTCTAAGATGTAATGATATAAGGTTTGTTATGAATTACCTATTTTCTTTATTATGACATGATGATGATAATGTATTGATCTAATATATGAGGATTGTATTGCAAGGATATTCTAATACAATTCCAATTTATATAATGACTATGAATATACAAGGGGTTAGTATCCTATTTCCTAGTCTAAGTAATGATTGTTAAAATAGGATCTAATGATATTTCAAAAAGGGACTCTAGCTTAGCACCGAGTGAAATAGTAGTGAAGAGTGTTCTTTCCCAAGTAGGGAAGGTAAGTTCACTATTGTAATCATGATATTGGAGACTATAATGCAATGTATATAAAAAGGGTCCCGAGTAAATCTCTAATTTCTTGAAGGATGTTTCCCCCATAGGAATATTAGCTAGTCGATCCACCTAGATTGCTATGTTCATGTTTTCGTACTACCCTAGAAAGTGGTCCACCTTTTTTCGGTGTAGGGTTCCATTACACCGGATTCCACATTTATCGCAAGTTTTCTATATAGGTTAAGGAAAGTGTTTACAAAAGTAAAATGAAGTAATAATATTAACACTAACTAGGGTGACTTGAGGGGTTTGAATTAGTTTGTTAAGTGTATGGGACTCTACCTATACATTGCACAAGTTGTCCTTCAGGGGAGCCCTAATAGGTTCCTCATATGTTATATAATGTAGATTTTTTAGATATGTTGACTTTGCATGTTATTGATCGTATATGAAGTTACTTTCATGTATGACCATGTTATTCGTCTATATTGCTATGTATGATTATGATTACTCTTATTGCTACATTTTGCGAGTCCTAACATTGCTTGTGGTCCTTTATTCAGTTTAGTTGGTTGAGTAAGGTTATGAGTCTTTACATGGTCATAGAACTTGTGGTGTTGATGGTGGGTTATGATTAAGGGTCTTGTATATGTTGTAATGTTATGAACTCTAATACATGTGTCGTTGTTATAACATGATGTTAGAGTTTTATTTATTATGCACTCAAAATTGATATTAAACATGTTGACTTTGTCATACTTGAGAATATTGGTATTTTTTATATATGGATTTTTCTTTGGAATTTTGTTATTATTCACTTGTATGGATTTTTGTTTTTGCATATGGTTTTTCAATTAACTTGACATGATTTTGAACAAATGTCCCCTTTAGCTTGAGTTCAAATGATTTACATCGTTTTATATAGTCTTTGTTCTTGTTATATATGTCTATGTTTACTACATTTTGGAGTAAACATAGAAACATGGGTTAGTACATAACTTGTACTAAGTGTAGGCACATGACATAAAACATTAGAAATCATGCTAGAGGGGACATTTGTTCAAAAGCATGCTAAGTTACTTTTAAAATCCTCACGCACAACCAAAAACCCATATAAGTCGATGACCACATTTTTATTTAGACCAAGTCATATATATCAAAAACCAATATCATCAAGTATAATCAAATCAACATGTGCAGTAGCATCCTTGAGTACATAATCAAACAACACTAACATCATACAATAACTACGAAGCACATATAAAAGTTCAGAACATTACATCATATACAAGACCCTTACTCATAACACAACATTAACTTTGCATGTACAATGACCAATCAAAACCCCATAACCTTACTCAACCAAGTAAACCAAACAATGTATCGTAAACAATGTCTATCTTAACATAACATAGAACCAAGAGTAGTCATCGTCATATTTATTAATATAGACCATTAACATGTTCATAAGTGCAAATAATATCATATATGATCATCAACCTGTAAAGACAACATATGCAAAACATTTACATTATATACATAAGAATAACCTTCTAGGACTTTTCTCAAGGCCACCTAGTGCAATATATAGGTAGAGTCCAGTACCCCTACCTAGACTAAGTCAAACCCCTTAAGTCACCCTTGTTAGTGTTTTCTTTATTACTTCATTTTACTTTCAGTTATAATTTCCTTAACCGACGTAGACTATGTGAGTTAAACCTGGAATCCGGTGTGATGACTCGACATTGAAAGAAGGTGCTCTACTTGCAGAGGTAGAACTAAAACATTAACATAGGTTTTTTAGGTTGATCCACTAGTTAGTATTCCTATGTTGGAAAATATTTAATGAACTAGGATATATGTCTTGAAACATGTACATGCATTAGAATTGGATCCCTCATCTCATGAGAAACCATAGGGTCTACATGCCTCATAGGGGAGTTAATACCTCATGTGTAACTATAGGGTGAATCTTCCTCTATGGGAAGCCAACACCTCTCATTGTCAAGTTTTTTAGGTTCTAAGCTAAAGTTTCTTTTAGAAATGTCATTAAGCCTTCCTTATTCATCATAGATTAGTTTAGATCATAGGAGACTAACCCCTTGTATATCATTAACATTAGCTTATTAGGAATTGCATGAGAATATCCTTTCTATAAAACCCTCATGAGTGAGATTAGCATACCAATATAATCATGTCATATTTAAGGCACATAGGCAATTCAAAACAAACCTTATATCATTTCATCTTAAGCATAATCTCACAATGACATAATAAAGACATTTCAATTTAATCATCATACCAACACCAACTTAATTCAATCACAAGACATGCTTCAACTGATCTTTATCACCTAGTAAAAGCTATTATAATTCGAGGTAAAGGTTTAAAATCACAACGTCTTACCAATTCTCTTTCTGAATCCATCATCATTGGTCCTACCCTCTACCAATCTAATTTAATTAATTTATATATGTAATAACATCATACAATAGTAATTAACACAAGCACAAATTCTATTGCATCATCATTATCTCAATTAAATTAATTTCATAACCTAGGTTAGGGAGAATAAGGTTAATCATCAAGAATTACATCCAATCAAAACATTACCCTAAGATTTCCATAAATGAATTCGAATAGACAAATTATTCTAACAATCAATACACTCTTCAATTCCTATTAGTTCATAAGCAAAATCCGAGATTTGCGTAATTGGGGGAAAAGAACATTATCCACACAAAATTCTCCTAATTAAAATCAATTAGTAAAGAATCTATATTCAATTAGCCATGGATAATCACAATGAATCATAATCAATCATAAATTTCAAGATAAAACATATTCATAATTATACATATATAAAGCAAGGGACACGAGTAAACCAAGACAAGACACCACATATTTCACCTTTAACTCATAATTAAAGTCATTCTAGAAGCACCTAGAAACAAACCTTACATTTTCAAGTCAACCTCCTATATACTATCATAACATCATCAATGTAATAAACATAGACTCATATAGCCAAGTAGGAATAACAAAGTCTACTCCAACACTATACACATAATATCAAAGGCATAGCCTAACATGGTAACTTAAGAAACATGAAAAAAAGAATACCTATATGATTCTACATGTAGATAGATATTGTAATTCTTCACGTAATAAAACTACACAAATAGTCATATTACTTCAAATAAATGTCAACAAGGCCAACATCATCATAATGCATACAGTAATGTCGACAAGGCAACATCAATTGTAAGTAAAGCACATAACACCGCCACCATAGGGTAGCATACCCCCCACATCATCCTCAAAATTTCAATCTAAAGTCAACTTTCTCAATTATATAACACAAGACACATTACTAACAATTCAACATAAAAACTACAATAATCAATGAAATAGGCAAATTCAATGAAAACTCACAATATAATCCAACTTACGTATCAATTTACTAAAATTACAACATCAATGCATAGCCCACATAAAACTACATAAGAAGTAATCAACATTAGCTCGATATCAAGGAAGCAATACATAGTCAAAATCCCGGGTTCATCCAATTCATCGATTTATACGTAATTTAGATTAAAACCATAAATTCAACATCAATTAAATCATTATTAAATGTTTAGAAATCATTAATGCAAGAACCCATGGTAGAAGCATAAAATTGAAAAATTCAAGTTTAGAAACTTTGAAAATATCTTGAGAATTGGGGCTCCTTGATGAAGAGAGTTTCAAGTATCAATAGTCATATCTTGATGAATCTAATTCTTCCCTTTGATGAAGAATTTCTACTCAAAACGTCACCTCCAAGATTTTCCTTGATTTTGGACTTCAATGGAGACTTTGGGATTTCTTATGGGATTTTTTGTTTTTTGAGTTGGAAAATGAAATATTCCAAGTATTAAACACTTATATAAACATATAAAATACCCAATATACCCCTTAGGAACCACCAAAGTCTATTTTTTGAAGTAAGGTGAATTCAAAAGTTTACCTCTAGACTTGGCAGTAAACTACACCCAGCAGGGCACCATCGATGACTTCCCCATAGACGGCACATTAGCTTACTCACAGCCTGTGTTGATAACCGTTGATGGGTTCAAAAGCTTGTAACAGGTATCCTTGACACCCAGTATAAGTATCTACCAACTCCCATCACCCACGTACCATCGACCAGGCTAGTGGACGTCAATTGGCTTCCGTAGATGAGGCTTTCTTGGGCAGTCTGGGCCACCAACTTGGGTCCTTTCTCAAGGACCTTGGATTGTCCTTGGTAATAATTTCCTGGAACTTTCCAACCAAAATATGATCATCCATGAGTTTAGCACTATTCACATATATTTCGTGTAAAACAAACACATAAAACTCGACGAGATACGCCTATACACGCAAGGCCATTCAAAGGCACATCTTTCCAACATCATGGACGTTTTTGGACGTTTGACCTCCAAACTCGACAAACTGCCTATACATGCTAAAATAACTCATTTAAGGACCTATAAAACCTATTTAATCACACATTAACACATATAACCACTTATGAGGCTCATATGTGACTTAGTCGTCGAACAGCTTTGTCGTCCATTGATGTTTGACTTCCAATGCACCTAATACTTTAGCTATTGCCTGTATACAACATATAAGACATATATAAAAACTTAGACCATCAATACCATATATACAGTATATCATACCAACATATTAATAAAGAGATAGTGCAGAGAGAGGTGAGAGCTTTTGAGTTTAGCTTTGGGGATTTGATTTGGGTGAGTGAACTTTAAATAAAACTGATTTAAAATAAATATATTGAAATCTCATGAAACACCAAAAAATACTCCTCACTTATGTTGACCCTTTAATGAAGTCAAACTTGAATTCCAAATTTCAGATTTTTGTCAGGAAAAAAGTCCGCGACGACTAGCTGCACACGCAAGGTTTTGTAAATTATTTTTTACACAGTAGACACCGTTTTTGTACTAGAAAAGCAAACTTTATTTCTGACCAAAGGGTCACCAATTCCGCGATGCTGACCCCTTTCTCCCATGTACATTTTTGCTTCTACTTTCGCAGCTTGCTTGGCAAAGTTTGGGGTTCCTTCGTGGAATTCTATGGAGACCTTTGGTGAGTTGGACCTTCAAATTTTCACACTAAATATATATTTTTACTTATTTAAAGTGATTTTACAAGTGTTAGACTTAATATAGCACCTTCAAACTTTCACACAAGCCAAGGACGTTTTACTAGTACAAGTGTACTAGTTTCCGGACGTTTCTTAACATCTTGACTCTTACACTTTGTAAATTATTTATAAATATTTTTTTTAGGATAAAAAATATTATTACAAACCTTATTTCAATATGTGGGGCTATATATAAGGTCTTGGACTTTCGGAGTGTTACATTATCCCCCTCCTTAGGAACATTTGTCCCTGAGTGACACAAAAAACATTTAAAGGGAAAGGATAGACTCAATAATAGAATCCCAAAAAAAAACATACATAATCAAGATGAGTTTCAACTTAAATTAAAAAAAAACATGGAATTTACACATAGATACTCAAAACATCATTTAATTAATATAAGAGCTCAACATCACAACATAAGGAAATTCCTTCTCATCATCAACAAGATCTAAACATAACATCATAGTGTAACATATGCCAAAATTCCTTTCAAAACACATAAACATTCTCAATATTACTTCATGAAGTCAAGAACATACTAAATACACAAATTAAATGCAATTCAAGCAAAAGTGCATCTTTCCATTAAAAATCATTTTAGCATCAACTTTTGCAGTAATTATGCATATCTCTGCAAAACAAGAAAAATTCCAATTAACTCATTATTCTCAATATTAAAAGGAAAAACTTACCTTAATTAGGAGAGATATGAGTATAACGGGCCTTTATGTTGGCCTCGTCCTCCCATGTTGCCTCTACAACTAGGTGGTTTCTCCATAAAACCTCCATTGAGTCACCTCTTTTTTCCTCAACTTCTTCACTTATCGATTAAGGATTTCTACAGGAACCTCTTCATAGGAATGGTTTTATTTAACTACATGACCTTAAATACGAAGAATGGACTCGGGTTCACTGATGCACTTCTTATGCCTGGATACATGGAATGCCAGATGAACCGAATCCAGCTCACCAGTTAATCTCAACTAGTATGCAACCTTTCAAACCCTTTGCAAAATTTCATACGGACCTACATAACGAGGACTTAACTTCCCCTTCTTGCCAAAACATACCACCCCTTTCATGGTTGAAACATTCAAATACACCTTATCAACTTCTTCATATTCTATTCAACATCTCCTATTGTCTACATATGACTTTTGCCGGCTATAAGTTTTTTGCAATCGGTTGCTTATAAAATGAACTTTCTCTAAGGTCGTATATATCATGTCTAGACCAATAAGCGAAGAATCGACAACTTCTAACCGACCAATCGGCGATCTACATTTCCTACCATACAAAGCGTTAAAAGTAGACATAGATATAGACGAATGGTAACTATTGTTGTAAGCGAAATACACTAAAGGCAACTGCTCATACCAAATTCTCTTGAAGTCAATTACACAAGCTCTAGGCATATCCTCGTGAGTTAGAATGGTAGGCTCAGCTTTACCATCCGTTTAGGGACAAAAAGTGGTGCTTAATTTTACTTTTGGACCCAACACTTTTTTAAACGAGCTCCAGAACATAGATGTGAGTTGTACGTCCCTATATGATATATTCGATGATGGAATACCATGAAGACTTACAATCTCATCTACACAGATGTTTGCATAATCCTTTACCGATAAAGTGGACTTAACGGGAATCAATGAGAGGACTTCGTCTAACTATCCACTACCAGACATATAGAATTATTTTTCCTTGGAGGTCGAGCATGGATAAAGTAGATATTAAAATCTTCCCACGTCAGCGGGAACATGTTTTTTTTGAAGTTAACCACCCGGCTTTTGGTGTTCGACTTTCACATGTTGACAACTCAGACACTTTACAACAAATTCTGTTATGTACCTTTTGCACCCATCCCACTAAAATATTTCTCTAAGGTCATGATACATCTTAGTATAACCTGGATGAATCGAATAAAGATAACCATAAGCTTTCTCTAGGATCCAGTTTCTCAAATCCTTTACATTTTGCACACCAAACCTCCCTCGGTATCTCAAAAAACCATCACCCCCAAGAAGAATGACTCATTAATATTACAACAAGTAATTCTTTTAACTCCATCAATAATGGATCAAGGTCTTTCATACCTTTCACCTTAACCACCAAAGACAATTCATAGTTATGATGTAACTATAAAATCGTCATTAGAAGAATCTTTAAATCAATCACCCAAACAAGGAAACTAATGGATATCTTTCACTAGGTCTTTATTTCTCCCTTCAATATGAGACACACTACCCACGGTCATATGACTTAGAGAATCCTCAACCACGTTGGATATGCTTGGCTGATAGAGAACACTTATGTCATAATCTTTCAACAACTTAAACCATCTTCGTTGTCGGAGATTTAACTCTTATTGGGTAAACACATATTAAAGACTCTTGTGGTCGTTATACACATCAATATGAACACCATATAAGTCATGCTTCCATATTTTGAAGGCAAACACCACGGACACTAACTCAAGATCATATGTTTGTTAATTCTCATGAACCTTGAGTTGTTTAGATATATAAGTTTTGACGTTCCCATGTTGCATAACCACAAACCCAATCCCAATAAGGACGCATTACAATATATCATGAAACCTGAGTACCCTTTGGTAAAGTCAACACTAAAGAAGTAATAAACCTATCCTTCAAGGTTTGGATGATTTCTCCACATGCCTCGAACAACTAAAATTTCACATTCACTTGGATTAAAGTAGTCAATGCAGATGCAATGGACGCAAAACAATCCACAAACCTCCTGCAGTATCTTACTATACACACGAAACATCTTATATCCATTCAGGCCAATGGTCTATGGCAATTTCTAACTGCCTCGGTTTTATTTTGATCAATCTCTACACCCTCACAAGAGATGATATGACAAAGAAACTCCACCGACCTTAACCAAAACTCACATTTGCTATTTTTTGGTAAATAGTTGGTCTTCGTGTGAGACTTGTAACACTACTCTCAAATGTCCTATATGATAACCATCATTATGTAAATATTCAAAGATATCGTCTAAGAAAACAATCACAAACTAATTGAGGTAGTTTCAAAACACCCTATCCATTAGGTCCATAAATGCCGCTGGAGCATTATTTAACCCCAAAGACATCAACCTAAACTCATAGTAACCATATCTTGCGTGACACCTCAAAAATAAACTAGGTGAATCTAGAGCATAAAATTTTTGAGGTCCTAAAATGGCCTAAATGTGGTATTGAGGCAAGGTATAAAGTATTAGGTGAATTGGAAGTTAAACGTCAAGGGATAACCAAGATGTTCGACGAGTAGTCACCTATGTGCCTCATGTGTTTTTATGCTCCTATATGAGTTAATGAGCTTCTTATATGTGTTATTATAGTGTACGTAGGAAGTGTATCATGTTTCTTGAAGTTTGTTGTTCAAATGTCCAAAAATGTCATTGACATTTGAAAGGTTTACCTTGTAACGACCTTGTGTGTCTATGCATATTTCTTCCAGTTTTACAGGTTTGTTTTTGATGAAATTAATATGAGAGGGGCTAAACACTTATACAAACAGATTTGAGTTTTAAAAGTCTAGGGAAACATCTCCAAGGACCAACCAAGGGTCCTTGAAGAAGGACCATTCCTAAAGCCAAAGGTTGTCAAGACCAGCCCCATTCGACTAAGGCGAACGACTTCTCGTTGGCCAGTCGACGCCACATTGATGGGAGTCGTTAGTAAAGACTTAGACTAGGGAGATCAAGATCCTAATGTCCATTCTAATTCCTAAACAACGGCCATACAAGACGGTATGTTTATGGACAAATGGTCCATCTGTGGCAAAGTCGTTAATGAGTCTTCTCTTGCGCGACATTAATGTATGTTGGAAGAGTGAATTGGTAAATTCACCTACCGTCCCAGTAAAAGAATTGGCAGTTACTTAGGGGTATTTTAGGTATTGTAAGTGGGTTTATGAGTGTTAAATACCTAGATTAATTAACTTTTCAAAATCAAAACTCCAAAATCTCTGAGAAATTCTTTAGAACTCCATGAAGTGAAAATTCGAGGAAGATCTTGGATTGGAGATTTGAGTTTTGATGATTCATCAAATTGGTGGATTGACGTCATTGATGTATTGATTATGTTCCTTGAAAATTTATTCATCAAAGAGCTCAAAATTAAAAGAGATATCTAAAGTTTTCAAAGATGAACTTGTCCAACTTTATCATCTATCCATGGGTTCTTGCATTAAATGTTTTGAAACATTATATATTCATTATGATGATGTTAATTAGATTGTTTTAACTCAATCAAACTATGAACCCATGTTATAGATGAACCCTAGTTTTTTACTACTTTATGGTTAACATGATATTGCCTTAATGCTTATGAATTCTATTGTAGGTTTCTATCAGTTATTGAATGATATATAATTTATACTCAATATATGTACATGTTTTCCTAGATTTTTAATCTATATTGAATCTATCACATCCGGGGAGAACACCCAAGAAGTAACCGGCATCATCGTCCTCTTTGAGGACTAAGACTAGCCTCTTAGCTTACATTATTACATTCATAAGCCAAAAATACGAAAAACTTAATAACTTTCATTACTTCTACATTGAGGTTTGCATAGTCCTCTATGCACACATGATATCTAAATCAAGTATACATTAATCCTTTGTATAGTTAGATTACATAGACTTCTACTTATATTGTATTTAGATATACAAAATATAACATAATCTTAAATGGATGTGTCATCGCTTAACCATCTAAAAAGAGTATAACAATTTAGGCCTATTTCATACTTCATTACAATAAGTGACACATATAGGTTATACAATGTTTAGTACTCATATGAATAGGAATGAAAATAAGATTATTAAAAACTAAAACAACTTCATAAGTGTGATATTTGCATTTCCCTCGGAAAATCATGACCTTCCAAACATGGATGAATGAGAATTTCAAGTCTTCCTTCAAAGTCATCTCAAAAGAAATTCAATGATCGGAACATAAAATGTTGGGGATAAGGGAGAAAATGGTGTTAGTACACTAATTGAACTAAGTATGAGACCATGTGCACAAATAGTATCAGATCATTCAAAAAATGGACATTTCATTAAAACATGCTATTTAACATTTATAATACCTTATGAACATTCAATAACCAATAAAAATTATACATTTTCATCAAGTCAATACCATGTAATATGAATGACCAATCCACCTTAAGTCAAATCGAGTCAAATGAATATCAACATGAACACTAAGTCAAGACAACTCTATGATAGTAGCAATAAGAATACATAATAGTTCATTATAACATAAAAAAATCAAGAAAATTACCCATGAACCCTCATTAAGTCAACAAGCGCAATGACCAATCAAAACCCCATTACATTACTCAGCAAAGTAAACTCAACAAGAGTCACAACAAATGTCCAACTTCACATTGTATATCGTTAAGACTACATACCATTATACTTTGGCAATTGAGATCCACACAAATTCATATGTGAAACCAATTATCATGTAGTATCATCTGTGTGAAAGATAATCATATACATAACATCTACAATCTTAAGCATATTCATATATAAGAACATCCTCCTAAGACTTCCCTCAAGGCTAACTAGTGCAATGTTTAGGTAGAGTCCCATAATCCTACCTAAACTAAGCTAAACCCCTTAGGTTATTATTGTTAGAGTTCATTCCTTTTGTTCAGATTACCTATTGGGAACATTTTGCCTTAACAGACAGACCACATGAGATAATATGGAATAAAGTGTTATGGAACACTACACAAAAGGAAGGTGGACTACTTTACAAGGTAGTACCACAACATGAACATAGCGTGTATCAACTACCTAGTATTCCTAGGTGGGCAACATAGTTTAAGAACTAGGAGATATAGTTGGGACACTCTATATGATACATGCATTATGGTCGCCAATCTCAAGAGTACATTAGTGATCCTACCTTCCCTATGTGGGAAGGGACACTCCTTACTCTAGTTCTCTGGTCCCTAAGCAAGAGTTCCTTTTGAAATGTCTTTAATGTTATTATTGATCATCATTTCTTAATGTAGGTCATAAGGTCTATCCATTGTATAATAATTATCATTATTTGTCAATAACAATTGCATGAGTATAATTCTTTCATTACAAATCATATTAGTGAGGTTAGAACACTTACACATTCACATCATGATATGGCACATTCCTAAGTTATCACCATTCTTATATCATTTACATCTAGCAAATATCTCACAAACCATAGTTAAGATATTTTAATTCAACGTCATACCAACCCTATCAATACTAATACGAGAAATACTTCAATGCAACATCATCACCTAATGTCAAGTAAAACAATTGAAGTAAAGAGTTGAGATCACAAAAATTACCAAGTCTCCTTCATAATCAATCATCAAGATATTACCATAAACCCTTAACTCAACCCAATAAGGGAATAATATCTTCACACATCAATAAACATGAAAACAATGTCAATTGAATCAGTGGGTCATAATCCATCACTAGTTCATATCTTAAGATAAAAAGACTTAGTTCAAAGTCATAATCTAGATCAATTACTCAATAACTAGAATAATAGGACTATATTTCATTCCAATATATTCATAATTGACATAATAACATCATCAAGTTGTAATTCAACCAAAAACCTACTCAATTGAACAAACTTTACAAAAGATCACAACATAGGGTTAATGGGAATAGGTCATTTCTCAAAACTAGACCAATCTATCACGAAATAACATAATTGATTTATAAAACATGTTAATACATTCATAATATCAAAAATAAATAATGTACAAAGAAATTCACAACATTTATTTTGAAATTTAAAAGACCCACTTTAATTTTATACTTTTGAAATCAATTTGATAGAAGCCTTTGGAGAAATAAGTCCCAAATGTTAAAGGAATCCCATACCTTAATGTTTAATGAATATTGGTGGAGAAACCTAGGTGATTGAATCAATAAAAACCACCTTTACTATGTCTTATGTGGTGTTCTTCAACTTGGGAGAGAGAAAGTAGAGACAAGGAAGAGAGTTTGGGTTTGTGAATTATTAGAGCATAGGTTAGTGTAATTACCGGGTCTTAATGTAGGTTGTTAATTAAATTAAATAGGATTTCCTCAAAACCTAAATAATTAATTAACCACCTTTTTAATTAACTCCACCGAACTTAATACGAGCAGAAAAAACAGTCGACTAACCAATGAGACCCGTCGAAGCCTCGTGTATCAATCGACGGACTATGGGACCAACCATCCTGTTGGTCCGTCACTAAGTTCAGAGTCCTGAGAAATGAAGGATGCCTTGAATTGGGTTAAGTGTCCATAAACGGAATAAGTCCACACCCTGTTGATTGGGAAACAAATCGTTTATTACATCTGTTGCTGGACAGTGCCTTGGGCAGACTTTGATAAAAAAATGCAAGGGTCCTTTTCAAGGACCCTTGTTGGTCCGTGGGGAGTTGTGACAATACGTTTCACGTACGAAAAAACTCTAATACTTTTTGGACACCCTTACATAAATTTTCATCATTTTCCTACGTCTAAAACTTAGTTAAATAGCCTAAGGCACACTAGCACTTCATAGAACTAGATTTTGGACGTCATGGATGTTTCTTGAAGTTTTTATTTCTAATATTTATAAATGAATTATATATATTCAAATTGACCTTTAAAGTGTATCTAATCATTTTTACATCTATGGTAGGCTCTAGAATACATCTTATACTTTTAAAGTCTAACATTATCCCCCCTTAGGATTATTCATCCCTGAAGGACACAAAAAATGTTTAGTGCTATACATTTATTAGTGCTCAAATGAAAAGGCGAGAACATAAGAGTCTTAAAAAAATAAAAAAACTTCATGAGCTTCATATTTGCATTGCCTTAGAATGTGAGGACCTACCCAAATTGGATGAATGAGAATTTCAAGTCTTCCTTCAAGGACTTATCAAAAGCCCTTCAATGACCGGAACATAAAATGTTGGGGAAAAGGGTGAAAATGGGTTTAGTACTCCACATGAACTAAGTAAGATACCATATGCAGGAATAGTATCAAATCATCCTAAAAATGGACATTTCATAAAAACACGCTACTTTACATGTAGAAAGTCTTATGAACATTCATGAACCAATAAAAGTTATTAATACATATTCATCAACTCAATACCATGTACTATACAAGAAAAAACCACCTTATGTTAAATCAAGTCACATGAATATCAACTTACTTGAACAGTTTGTGAAGACAACTCTATAATCAAGTTATAGTTGCAACAAGCATAGATAATACTTCAATACAACGTAACTAAAGAAAGACAATTACCCATGAACCCTCATTAAGTCAACAAGTGTAATGACCAAGCAAATCCCCATAACCTTACTCAATCAAGTAAAGTCAGTAAGACTCATAACTAATGTCCAACTTCACATAGTATATCATTAAGAGTACATACCATCATATTTTAGCTAGAGATATCTAAACATATTCATAAGTGAAACTAATTATTATGTAGTATCATAGATATGCTAAATCATCACATACATAATGTTTACAATCATAAGCATATTCAAATATAAGAACATCCTCCTAAGACTTCCCTAAAGGCTAACTAGTGCAATGTTTGGATAGATTCCCATACCCCTACATTAACTAATCCAAAACCCTTAGGTTATCCAATCTAGGGTTCATTCCTTTAGTTCATTTTACCTTTTGGGATCATCTTGCCTTAACCAACACTGATTATATGAGATAATATGGAGTACGGTTTCATGGAACCCTACACCGATGAAGGCGGACTACTTGACAAGGGAGTACTAAAACGTGAACATAGCAACAATGTGGATCCAATAGGTAGTTTTATTTTTGGGGACACATAGTTGATGAACTATGAGATACAGTTCGGACACTATTTATGCTACATTTGTTATGACCTCAAACCTCAAGAGTAAATTAGTGATCTTACCTTTCCTATGTTTAAAGGGACACTCATCACTCTAATTCACTCGGTGCTAAGCTAGAGTCTTTTTGAAATGTCTAATGTGTTTGTTAATCATCAGATTTTAATGCAGGTCATAGGGTTTACCCATTTAAATCATAATCATCATATATCAATATGAATTTCATGATTAAAATCCTTTAAATACAATTCATATAATTGTTGTTATCATATTTACACATTGACATCGTGAAAAGTCTCATAGGTAAGTAAACACCATCCTTATATCATTTACATCTTAGAAAAAATCTCGCAAAGCATAGTAAAGGAATTTCAACTTAACATCATACCAACCTTATAATTCCTTATACAAGATATACTCTAATGCAACATCATCACCTAATCTAAAGTAAGCACAATTGGAGTAAAGAATTTTGATAACAAGACTTACAAAGTCTCTTTCATAATCCATTATCAAGTTCTTACTATAAACCCTTAAATAAATCCATTAAGTGTGTAATATCATCATACATCAATAACCAACATGACAAAAAAATCAATTGAATCACAACATCATAATCCATGACTTATTCATATCTTAAGATAAGAGACTTAGGTCAAAGTGATAATCTATATAAACTACGAAACAACTAGCATGATAGGACTGTTATTTATCAAAATATATTAATAATTAATACAATAACATTATGTAGTAGTAATTCAACAATTAACCAGTTAAATTCAACAAATATTACACCATTCATATCAAGATCACAACCTAGGGTTAAGAGGATAGGACATCTTCTACAAACTAGGAAAATACGTCAAAAAATAACATAATTGAGTTATAATATACGTTAATATATTCATAATATCCAATAAAAATCATAAATAAAGAAACTCAGAAGATCAATTTCGAGATTCGAAAACACCCACTTGAATTTCTTACATATGAAATCAATTTGATGGAACCCTCTCGGAAAAGAAGTCTCAAAGGTGAAAGGAATACCATACCTTAATGTTTATTGAATATTTATGCATAAAACTTTGCTATTTAAGCCCTAAAACCCACCTTTACCTTGTATTCTATGTTGTTCGTCAACTTGGGAGAGAGAAAGAAAAGTGAAGGAGAGTTTGGGTTTATTAATTATCAGAGCTTAGGTTAGTTTAATTAACATAAGGTCTTTATAAAGGTGTTAATTAACATTATTAGGCTTCCCTAAACCCCTAAATATTTTATTAACCACCTAGTTAATAAAACCCACTTAACTTAAAATAGAAGAAAAAATAGACCACTCACCAACGTGACCCCTTAAAGACCTCGTGTATCAATTAACAGACTGTGAGACCAACCATCCAGTTGGTCAATCGTAAATTAAGAGACTTGTTAAATTAGACCTCCCATGAATTCATCTAAGTGTCCATCGATGGAATAGGTCCATGCCCCATCTATTGGACAATGGATTGTTGGTTGCATCTGTTGGTGGACACTCCCTTGGGCAGCATTTGACCCCAAAATGCAACGGTCCTCCTCAACGACCCTTCATTCCTTGGGAAGTTGTTCCTTATTTATTTTACTATGAATCAACTATAATATGTGTTATACACCCTTTCACCAATTTTCATCATTTTTTGACTTCTAAAACTTAGTCAAATTGGCTAAGGCACACTAAAACCTCACTGAACTAGTTATCGGACGTCATGGATGTTACATAACATTTTTATTTCCACGACATTCTGATTTCTTAACTTCCTAAATGACTTATATAAATTAAAATTAACCTTTAAACAATGTCTAAACTTTTGACTTCTATGCTAGGCTCTAGAATAAGTCTTATACTTTCGAAGTGTTACAAAATTGACCTAGATTCATTGAGTATTACTATTTTTTTTAATGGATGTTCATGGACATGAGTAAGAGCCTTATTTTATTAAATTGGATGATTTAGCTTTGGACTGAAATTGTTAGAATGGATTGTGGGTATGCTTCCCTAATTCTAATAATATTAAGCAATGTAGCTCTTTATTATGTTATGATTGTTATGGTCCACTTGTGTTGGCAGTTATATGTGAATGATGTGACCTTGTCGGCGTCAGTTTATATATTATTATGATGATGGCCTTTTTTGAAAATTACTTGAGATACTATGCTTCTTTGTGCAGTGATTTATGTGACGTATAATCATACCTATGTACATGTGAGTAATGTGAATATATGTATTTCTTCTATTGATATTAGGTTTTCTTGTAAGACTATGACAATGTCCTTGTTTGTGTAGTCTTAGAGTTGATGCATAATTATTCCTACATAACTATATGAGTATAAGATTGTTATATTGGTGATAATATTGTAGTGTATAGATTTACTTAAATATGATAATTCTAATTCGTATGTGCCTCTAGAATTATATGCAACTTGTGCTAAAGTTAAGTATTGGTGTGTCTTGTGTGGTAGACTTGTGTCCCTTACTCGATACATTTATGAATGTGAATATTAGAAGTCTTCAGTTAGTATATTATATACTCTTAGTCTTGTATGTATGAAGGACATTAGACCTTGAATGATGTTAACAAGGTCCTTTATGTGAAACCTTGAACCTAGCAGTAAGGTTATGAACCTTGAAGTCGAAAGCCATAATTGTATCCTTCTTGTATGAGCGATAGAATTAAGCTTTGTTTGTTTAAGAAGCATCATATCATCCGTAGGAAATTCATTAATGTATCCTCGTCACCATTGTAAGGTAGCTCTAGGGGACCTCTTTGGTAGGATGAATTTGATTTGGTGACGAACTAGATATGGAACCTGTTCATGTGATCATTTAATGTAGATTACTATATGAGAACAATGTCTAGGACCGTGATACTATGGTAGGGGAAGTGGATCTAGTTAAACAATGAGGCTAGAGGGAAAATAAACCCTTCATATTCCTTAACCATGTGCCTAAATGAGATTTATCCATGTTATAGCATAGGCAAGTAGAACACCCTCCATCGAAGAAGGTTACAACTCCATGCTTTGCTACCAAGGTCTATGTCGGTTATTTCATATTTTCATCATATGGGGTACCTATTTGCATTGTAGAAGTTCTATGTAGTTTAGATGGTTGTATGAAACACTATCTATACATTGCACAATATGCTTTGAGATGTTAGTGAGAGTCCCTAGGTCTTCTCCAAGACCATAACATGAATGTCTTTATATGATGAATGTCTCTTAAATGAACTTATGAATGTAATGACTTAAGTTGAAAAATATATTAAATGAATAAGTACTTATCTAGAGTAGTCAAGGGTGGTCTGGTTAAGGTGTAACGAGAGCATATGAATTGTCATTTCGTATCTTACATAGATAAGTTTTAAGAATGACTCTAGTTAGGAAAGTTGGTTTATTATGTAGACATGATCGAAGCATTGGTAGTCATAAGTATTACTTAGGTAATCTTTAAGAGGTCAAGTATGAACATTCTCTTCTTGATTTACTTGATTAAATATTTAGGTAACATTTGTAAGGACAATGTCATAATTTATGAATGTTCTTGTGTTAAGTGAGAATGATATTAACCTAGGTAATCTAAAAGATCTCTTAAGTGTGTGTGAAATTGATTGTATGTTAGTCGCTTCACTACACACTAAATTGAACCGTATAATAACCTTTAACAAAGATCTCATGTTCATATGTTTGGTGTATTGTAAGTGTGCATATCTCATTGTAGGTTATCTTTAGGATCATTTAGGTGTGACTACATAGGGTTTATGGGCTCTTTCTCTTTGTCTTACTCAAGTGAGTCTTAAGATAGCTATTCGTGGGGGAATTGCATGCTAGAAAGTGTTAAATGTGAAGTCTATAGACTTTACTATAAGAGTGAAGTAATTCACTGTAACAGTGAATTATGTAACTGTAAATTGACATGGGTTTACTGTAAATTTCCCTAAGAATATGATAAATTGCTAAAGTGACTTCTTATGTGTTTCTAAGGTGTTAAATGTTCTTATGCTTATATTATGATATTCAAATCAAAAGATGCATATTTCCATTAAATGTTCGTATTCATGATTTTTATGCATTATTACTTACTTAGTACATGTCTTTGTACTAATTTCATGCTTTTATCTATCTCTAAAATTTTTCATAGGTGAAGAGTAATTTTTGGAACGAAGCTTGGATTATAGGATCCTTCAAGATTGTTGAAGTATGTCCTTATGTGACTCAAGTTGAAGTGTGTTCTCATTTGAATCGAGGGAATAAATGTCTCTTATTTCTCTTATCGAAGTAATGTAATAGACTTAGTAATACTACATTGCTATTGTATGGGTTGTGTCCCAAGTACTCTTGTGTCAATGATTTGATGAAATCAGAGTTAGTATTTTCTATGAGTTTTATATGAAAGAGATTGGAATGACTTATCGAATGTTTGTGAAATGTTTTAATTCAGTACAACTTTTCATATGTTTATATGTGATCATTGATATGAAAAGGGATTGTACAAGACCTCCGAGAGGCCAAGTATACCGTGCCACAATTAGAGATTTCATCTAGCTTCTAGGTTGTTGTCTTTGGTAGTGGCTAGTGTGATAAGAGAGCTTCTAGGTTGTTGTATTTGGTAGTGGCTAGTGTGATAAGAGAGCATATGTTATGAATGTGGTCTTCGGAATCCAAAAGTCTCATCATGTCAAGTCTAGTAGAGTCTTAACAATCTGTAGGATTCGCGACACATCTATGGGTTAGAGGCAACATGACGATAGATATTCCTTTCTTTTCTAATCCTATGTCATGCCGTAGATTAAAACTTATGACTAATCTTTTTTTTGTTGTTCTCTTTCGTTTATTGGAGATGAATATGAGGAGGACACTTTCTAGGACAGTTGAGGAGGATAATATGAATTAGGTGATTCATCCTCAAGTTAAGCAAGTTCCTCAAGGTGTTGAAGGTTTTGAAGGTGCTCAAAGTTGTAAAGGATGTCAAGTCCCTTTTGTGGGTTGAGGTAATGAAGTTCCAGTTGTTTCCCCCTGGAAATTACTGATGGGAGATAAGAGATTCTTTTATAACTTTATCTTGATCTTTGACTACCCATGTGAAAATGGGTATTGGACATAGAGTGAATGTTGTTGAGAGCACCATGACATCTACATTGAGATATTTTGTTAGGATGAATCCTTCTATATATTTTTTGCTCTAATGTGGGAGAGGATCCCAAAGAGTTCCTAGATGGAGTGTACAAGGTGTTGAGGTCCATAAGTGTGACTCTAGGAAAATGGTGGAATTAGCTACATATCAATTGAGAGAAATTACTCAAGCTTTTTATAGTCAATGGATAGGTATTAGGCTCGTTGAGTTGGGTCCTACTGAATGGGAAGAATTTAGAGAAGCTTTTCTAGTAGAATACTTTCCCCGTGAAAGAAGGGAGGCAAAGGTAGAGGAGTTTATCAGTCTCAAGCAAGACAATATGAGTGTTGAGGAGTATTCTTTGAAATTCTCTAAGTTGTATAGCTTTTGTCCATCCTTGATGTCTAACCCTAGGTATGAGATGAGTAGGTTTGTGACCGGGGTCGCTGATCTACTGAGAGAACAATGACGTACGTCCATCCTACATTATGAAATGACCCTATCTAGTCTTATGGTCTATGCTTTATCAATTGAGGAGTCTAAAGTTGGCAGGACTTCTAGAAACATCAAGTGGAGTGGATAAAGTGATCAATGTCAATCTAGGTTCAAGAAGTGGGCTAAAACTCAGGATGTACTTAGCTCCTAAGGTCAACCTTGAGAAGGATAGTGGTTCTCAAGGTGGTAAGCCTACTTGTTCTACTTGAGGAAATAAGCATTATGGAGAGTGTCTACTGGGTATTGGGAGTTTATTTTTAATGTGGTAAAGATGGACTAAGGTGAGGGATTATCCTAATATTGTTTCTAGAGGAAAAGAGGCTAAGCAAGTTACTCAAATTGTTCCAGCCAATAATGCTCATAAGGGGAAGGCTCGTTTCTATGCATTTCAGGCAAGAGGATCAAAGACGAATGATGATGAGGATGTTGGTAAGTATTATTTATTTCTTTTAGTATTATAATTTTGTTCTATGTAGGGGAATATGTTTAATAGATTGTCTAAAAAGTCATAGAAGCTTGTTGTATGCGCATGGTGTTTAGAAGTCTTGTGAAAAATGAATTTTATTGATTTCTTGAATTGTGTATTTTATAAAGTTATAATTATGTTGTAAAAGGTATTTATATGATTTTATCATGTATGTTACCGTGTCTCCATCATGAAATACCAAAAAGTTGCATTTCTTAAGAAAATTGCATAATTAACTGTAGCTTTAGCATTTTACTGTAAAATATTTGAAGAATCAATTCATTCTTTGCTTTAAAATGGTTGTATTATGGTTGGAACTCATGTATATGAGCATGACAATGAATATAAATTGATATTTTCTATTTTGAATGAACGATGTGAGTTTTATGGCATTATGAAGTATAAAATTTCTTCTAGTTTCTTGCCTATATATTAGTATTATATAAGGTGTTATGTGATATGGTGATCAGTTGTTAACTGAATCTCAACTCATGGATGTTTTCGTAGAGTTGAACGTGTCATTTGAGGACGAAGTGTCACATCCAGGGAGCACCCCTTAGAAGTAACATGGGGTACTTGACCTCTCCGAGGTCTTATACAACCCCATAGTTATCATAAAACGAATTATCATAGTTAATTTAGCAGAAAATTTTAAACTTTCATAGCACATCATATGCTAGACACTTTACATCATATATATATAAAATGTCTTAAGTACATACTTAGATCTTAAGTTTATTAGCCATCCTAGACACAAAATCAGAAGAGTATAATAGCGACCCAGCCCTTAAAACATAATACATAAGTAAACTTATACACTTTACAGTAAAGACATGACTTAGGAATCATTGAACTTACGAATTCCTTTACATGAGTTGGGAATTAATATATAAAGATCCTCAATAATAGACACACCCTTTAAGTATCCATTACCAACACTTTTTATAAAAAGTGGAGAAGAATGGAGTTAGTACAAGAATGCACTAAGTATGACAACCTTAAAAAATATGCATATAAAAGGGACATTTTCTTAAATCTATTAATTATGCTTTTTTGTGGAAATTTTATAAAACTATTATACAATACCATTTATATCATTCACATACTTCATATAGACATATTCATCGGAAAACCATCACATAAGCTAACAAATAGAAGCTAAGCCATAGTTGAGGTCACTTTACATTAAGATATTTTCTTAAAGTAAGCTATTTTCCTTTAACAGTGAATATCTTTCCTTTACTTCTTAACGTCCAAAGTAAACTTCTATTGGAAATGGTGCAATGCATCACCTTAAGACCACAACTAATCATTCATTCAACTTATATGGGCCAACACATACCATATTAGATGTATAATACATCTAAGACACAGTTAGGCCGAAACATAAGAACATTACAGTAATCTTTATCCATTATGCACATATAATTATTTTAATTCACATAGCAACATATGAAATTTTACTTATAATCGCAATCTAAATCTACTAGTGCAATATACATGTGAAGCTCCATAACCCCACACATAATTAGTAGACCTATCATGAGACCACAAGACTTAAAATATCTTTCATGTACCAAAAACAATAATATACGCAACCACATACACTTAAAAATAGGACCGTAGTCATATAGTAATATTAAAAACTCATATCATGTATATCATCTCAACATGTATACACTAACACAATGTAATGCAAGAGAACCATAACATATGCATATACATTAGACCTTCTTCCTACAACTCCCTTAGGGAGCTACTTGTGCAATGTGTAGGTGGGTTCATTACTTCATTCAATGATAAGTATCTTATCTTAGGTTATCCTAGTTAGGGTCCTTAGTTATTTACTTACATTGTCCAGTATACTTTAGGGAAACAATAGTCTTAACCGACAATAAGACCATGTATTCCAAACATGGAATTTGATTTCATCCCCTCAGACCAAAAGTGGGTGTCTTACTTGCCAAGGTATGAAATGAGTACCATGTTATCATATTAGGTGATATCACTTGCTAGATCCTATGGGAAAACATAGTTATGGAACTAGGAGGAATCATGAATAAATCACTCTAACACCCTTTTTGAGTAATCATGTTATCAACCTCATAAGGATTATGGAGACCAACATTCCTCTTATGGGAAATGACACCCCACTATTCAAGTTCACACGGTACTAAGCTATGTTTTCTTTATTAAAAGCCTTTATTACTTTACTTTATAAAACATCGGCTTTAGGATATTCACTCCCAATATGCTTAACTCATACATTATAGATGAGAAGTCCTTTCATCAACCTACGTGATGTGAGATAACCTTTCACATGGACATAGCATATATCAGCATCTATCTAGTATAGGATACTCTTGAGCACACCATTCAAGAGCCCCTCTATTGACTAGATCATCATACATGTGTGTGTACATATATGTGACAAAATCATTCTTATAACTACTTTAAACCACACATGTTCATACTTGACATTATTCATGCTTAGGTGTACAAGTGTAGCTATATTAGACATGCTTTCACATAAACACATTTAGGCACTAGTTATAATCATACTTCATTATACAAAATACTTCTTATTATAACATATAAGACATGTTCATAACCTACTCATGCATTCATATCCATGTGCATAAGAGACCAAAACATGAAATAATCCTATCAAGGTACACATGTACAATGCATAGACAAGGTCCCATGCCTTTGCCCATACAATTACAACTATCAAGTAATCCTAGATAAGGAAAAAAATGTCATAATTTCGTAGACATAAGCTTAACATTCATAGCAGTAGACAATAGTGAAGACGAGAACAACCTTAAATTAGACACTATGATCCTATACTACTTGTAAGCATGCATGTAGATTGAGGGTGTGTGTACATTGATCAATATGATCACATAATTGTTATCAACAACACATTGAGGCAGTCACCCTCTAAGGAAAACAATGCACAACAAAGCAAAGACCATACAACATATAATAGCACAGGAGAAAAGCAAACTTCATATTACACTTAAGACTCCTAACTTTTGTTGTTAATGTATTCACAGAGGGGTACGTAGGTAGAGGTCATCATTTCTTAATATTTCATCAATGGATTCACCTACATATAACCCTAATATAATCACTACCATGCTCATATTAATAGTAACATAGCCTAGATTCACAACTAGATTAGAAAACTAGGTTCAATTTACACATAAGGTGATCATCCTAACCACATATTCATATATTCTTTAATTTCCCTTCAAGTCCATGGTCAACACATATTTAATGAAAAAAAAAAGTAAACACCTCCACTATAAATGGACCATACCACACAATGCCATACAGGCTTCATCATTAACACTATAGAGAATTAGAGAAGTACAAGTGAGTACAACTACGCCTACCAATCCTTTAGCATTTAGTAATCATTTACCATTACTACTCTTTCATAACCAATTCAGGCTTTTGATAGTAGATAAAGTAACATAACCATTTATGAAGTAATGTATAAACTACTACAAGATCATGCAAAAAACATAGGTATTAAACTATCAATTAAATAGAAAGTAGAGAAAATAGGCAATGCAACTAATTCCCTAAAGCCTTGATCATCAATTATATTTTATGAAAAATAATTTACATGTTAGGAAGTAGCTAAATAGATTATTACTCAAAAGGAATCATGCTTAATCAAACCTAAAATCGAGATCACATTACATACATATTATTGTCAATCGATAGACTAGAAGAACCTAGATCAATCCATGTCAATACATCTTTTCTTTTATCATACTAGATTCATATAAATAATTCAATCGTGATATTAACTTAAGTTTGTGGCAATAAACATCCTATAATAATCAAATTCAAATTTTATACATTATAAAACCAATGTTACAATGAATACATGGAGATCTAAGTTAGGCATGTTCAAATAATCATACATTAATCTACATGGATCCTTCATCATCAATTAATCATTAATACATGTAAATAATACTAGACATAAACCATTAGGCATAATAGAATCACAATTCAATATATAACAAGCCACAATCACAATGCCCATGCAAGGGCTAAATCGAGTTTGGGACGGGACATGGAATCACGATGCAATTGGATTGCTTTTCATGTTAAAACGAATATTGAAAGTTTGAAAATATTTTTAGAATTATCCAATGGCTAGACTTAAAGATTGAAAGTTTGATCATGAAATTTCTTTTAAAAGTATGAGATTAACTCTAAAAGTTAAAGGTTACTTAGAGATTAAGGATCATCATAAGTTTATCTAGATTTAAACATCTAAAACTTGTTGAAAGATTCATGGATATTCAATATACATGTTGTTTTTGAGCTTCACCTTCAATGAATGTTTCTAGGGAGAATTGGTTTTTTGAGGTAATGTCTATTTCGTGTACATGGGATTGGGAATGGGTTAATAACATGTTTGATTGCTTAAACCCACCCAAACAAAGTAAACAAACCTATTAGGGTCAGTTTAGGACGTGGTTTGAACTTCCCATTCACCCGTTTAATGAAACAATATGCAGGTAGAGACACAAGTCCTGCATTGACGAACCCAACAATGGGGCGTTGGTCCATTCGTCATTTGGGTATGAGGCTGTCATGTGGCCAAGCCTTCTCCAGGCTATGTGCCCGTCGATGCCTCCCCATCGACGGGGCGTTAGTCCACCAATGGGGCATCCTTTGAGCTTGTCGATTGATACTCCCAAGGTAGTGTCTCGGCAGCCTTTAGGTGTTTCTTCTGGGACCTTTTGTGGGGCCCTTGGTATGTTGCACCCGGGCGTTTCAGAAGTAAATAATAACATTAACAAGTCAAGGACTTTCCTCATCTATTTCACCAAAAACAATTACATGAAAAACTTCGAAACATGCTAGGCACCATCACGACATACATGAACGTTTCAAGAGCTATCTTTTGAACGTCTTAGACGTTCCTTGATATTTTACCTACAATCTTCATGAAATTGCATACAATGCTTATAAAAATCATTATAATTCACTTAAGGAATTCATAATCTCAAAACACACACATAAACACGTAGAAACACATAAGGCACCTTATGTTACTAGTCATCAAACGTTGTGGTCGTCCCTTAACGTTTGACTTCTAAATGACTTTAAATTACCCAAGCATACATTCAATCACTGTATTAACATGTGAACAAGTTTGTTGGCACAAGTGAGGCTCTATACACCCTAACTCATTTTCAAGTCTTACAATATCCCTATCTTGGGAACATTTGTCCTCTAATGACACTTACAGAACATTAATCACAATAAATAATTCAATGAACCATAGTGGAGCTCACAACAGTGATAATATCTTCATATAGAAGTTAATGCACAAAAAATAGAAGGACAACACTTCAATTCATTTAGCGCTAAATGCATACAATCAAGCAAAACTTTTATTCACACACACTTTAATGCATCAAACAGATATGCTCTTACCATGTTCGTAAGAGGAACATCCTCCTCCTAATTATGAAAAGGTTATCACAGTTCATTTCATTAAGAGCTCATCATGCACTGTTCTTTAAATCACCCTTAAGAAGTTTCAACAACACTCAAGAATAAGTAGGAACTCATACTTCAATGCACGTAGATGTGAGTTAAATAGTTTTACAATGGATTCTTATTAGTTAGATTTAGTTCTATGAGGGTCATACTAAACCATACCATGCTTAGTTGTGCCCATGTGGGGATGTCCTTCTCAACACACCTACCTGTCTCATGAGTTTATAACCAAGCAAATATACCAAGGTCATCTTTAGTCTAACATGAAAATTGCTCAACTTTTAATCCAAGGCATGCTTATGTTCTCTTCCTAGTGAAGTCTAAATGGAAGGTCACACCAAGAACCTCACAACAAATAGGAAGTTATGTCATAAAATGTCAATTTCTAACATAGAAATAACATTCGCAGTAATTATCATTTAGGGAAAGTGTTACAAATCAGAGGAACACAAGGAAAATAGCTACACATGTCTTTACTACTAAATATTTGAACTACAATCATGCTTTCCAAACCATTTAATTCACATAGTTTTCAAGATACTGAACATATTTTATTGTCAACGAGGCTCAAATTTTTCATTATAGGGATAAGCATTACACATTATGTGTTACATAAAACATGCTTTTTACCTTATCTTATGAATTTAAATGCACAACTAGCATATCAAGATGCACAATCAACATGGGAAAACCATGAAATTAATCAATATTTCTATTAAGGTACTTAAGAATCTTCAAAGTACTGTCAAGATAGTGTAAAAATTACATTCAATTCATAGGTTAGACAATACTTTTATCATGAACAAGCTTATTAAAAATTATTAGATTCAAGGTCAACTTAGAATAGAAGAACATGGTAAATATATCTACAACCTTACTACTCACATCCCCATCCCCCAGTTAGGGAAAACCCAATTAAGAGCAACTTAACCGAACCTTTAGAGGATATTAACTTAACAACCTTCATCTTCATGAGTTAAAAGTGATTACCACATTAAAAGGGATTAGAGTAAGTCAATATTGCAACACCAAGGTATTCAAAACCTTTTCATCATAGACACCAAGATCATACATAGTTAGTGGAAACAAACAAGGAGACTATGCCATGAGGACTCCTCCTTTTCATATAACTTTACAGTAAGGTGACTTCTATGTTAATTAATCCTACATCAACACACTAAAAGGAACACATGCTACCATTGCTCCTAAGACCAAGCCTATGTAAAGACTTCAATATATACAAAACAATCATGAAGGTTCACACATATAAACTAGGGAATCATTTGCACCATTTAAACATAAATTTTGGCAACATGCTTCCCTAGGTGAGTAAGCATACCAACTCAATTTATAACATTAGGATACCATCATGCAAAACTATATAATAACATGCCATTAAAAATAGAAAATCATTTTAACAATATTAGATTATATAATTCATTAGCCATATTATAACATATAATTATAAACATAACATGCTATTTCACCTGAGTCTCACATATAGACACAAGGTAAATCATATCAAAATATCATCAAAACATGAAAAGATTGACTTTCACACATACTAATGAAACCATAAAAACAAAGATAAGCATCAAAACTCACTTTTTATCCCTCTAGCATAGAGATATATTCTAATCCAAGCAATCACATCTAAAAGACCCCCGTACAACAAAACATAAGAGAGAGAGAGAGAGAGAGAGAGAGATCTTATAGAGTTAAGTTCTATGAAATTATATGAGAATGTTGAAGAAGGTAAACTCTATCGTTCATCATCTCAGACCATTTCATGTGTCGCGACTCAGAACCAAAGATACAAGACACTACTAGACGTGGCAAATTGGGACTTTTAGAACATTAGACCACATTCATTTACCTTATCCTTTTTTCCATGTTTTTCAAATCCGTGGATCAACCCCTAGAAGTAAAATGGCTCACTTGACCTCTAAGAGTTCATATACAAGCCCATAGTTTTCATTCATCACATTGTCAAAGTAAATATAGCAGAAAATCCAAAACTATTCATAGCCAATCATATGTTAGAAACTTTACCTCTTATATATATCAAATATCTTAAGTACATATATATACCTTTAATCTCGTTCAAACTAGACACAACATCATAATAGTACAATAGGGACACTGCCCTAATAAAATAACACATAAGTAAACATATATACTTTACAGTTAACGCATGACATAATTCCTTTCCTTGAGCTTGGGAATTCACATATCAAGATCCTCAATTTAGAGTCATAATTTAAGCATATATAACCTACACTTTGTTTAAAAAGTAGAATAAAATGGAGTTAGTACAAGAATGCACTAAAAATGGCTACCACGAAAAACTTTCTTTGAAAAGGCAGTTTTTCTTGAAATAGATACATGATTCCTTTTTGTGAAATTTTTATAAAATCTTCATACAATAACATTTATATCATTCACATACTTAATATAGACATATTCAAAAGAAAAATATCACCTAAGATCACGCTAAGAATTTAAGCCACTGTTTGAAGTCACTTTATAGTAAAGTATTTCTTTTTATAGTAAGCATTTTTCCTCTAACACTAAACAGTTTTTCCATATCATCTTAACATCCCAAGTAACCATCTACTTATAGTTTGTGCAATACATAAACTTAATAACAAGTAATCAATCATGCAACTTATATAAGTCAACACATTCCATCTTAGAAGTATAATACATCAAAGAGATATTGAGGACAAAACATAAGAAAATTACAGTAAGCTCTAGCCATTATGCACATATACTTATTTTAATTCACATAGAACCTTATGAAACCTTACATATAATCCCAATCTAAATCTACTAGTGGAATGTACATGTGAAGTCCCATAACCCTACACATACATAGTAGACCTATCATGAGACCACAAGACTTAACATATGGTTCATCTACAAAACACAACACTATGGGAAACCACATACACTTCAACATAGGACCTTAGTCACATAGTAATATTAGAACATCATGACATGCATATCATGTCATCATGTAGACACTAACACAATGTCATCCAAGAGAACCATAACATATGCATACACATTAGACCACCTTCCTAGAACTCCCTTAGAGAGATACTTGTGCAATGTCGAAGTGAGTTCATTACTTCCTCCTATCCAAAGTATCATCTCTTAGGTTATCGTAGTTAGGGTCCTTAGTCATTTTCTTCCTTTGTAAATTTTACTTAAGGGAAACTATAGCCTTAACCGACAATAAGACCTTGTAAGCCAAACATCAAATTATGTTTAATCCCCTCACACAATAAGAGTGTGTCTTACTTGCCAAGGTAGGAAATGAGCATCATGATAGCATATTAGGTGATATCACCTGATAGATCCTACGGGGAAACTTAGTTATGGAATTTTGAGGCATCATGGAAACTTCACTCTAACACCATTTTTGGGTCATGAGGCTATCCACCTCATGTGGATTATGGTGACCTACCCTCCTCCAATGGGAAGGGAACCAAAATATTATAATCAATTAATCATTATTCAGCCTTATAAAACGTTTTGATAAAGAACCCATGGCTAGATTGAAAGATTGAAAGTATGATCATGAAATCTCTTCGAAAACATTTAAATTTACTTTCAAAGTTAAAGGTTACTTGAAGATGAAGGATCAGAATACCTTTATCTATATAAAAACTCTAAAAAAATTACTATGAATTCATGTTAATCCAGTCTCCAATCTGTTCTTTAACTTCACCTTCAATGGAGGTTTCTAGGGAGAATTGGTTTTTCGATGGAAAATCTATTTTGTGTGAATGGGATTGGGAGTGGGTTGATCAGGTTTTTTATCCCTTAAATACACCAAAAATCACAAATAAAACCTATTAGGGTAATTTTAGGACGTGGGGTGAATTTCCCATTCACCCCTTTAATGAAACAGTGCAAGCAGTGACACAAGACATGCATCAGCAGACCCAATGACGGAGCATTGCTCCATTGACACATTGTTTGATGCCTTCCATCGTTTTGTTTTGAGGATTTCATGTGGCCACTACTTCTGCTTGATATGTGTGTATCGACGGGGTTTGAATAAACAAATGGAGCACCATTTTGCAAAGCCCTTGGGAAGTCATACACTGGAATTTCAAAAATACGTATGAATATTACCGAGTCAAGGACCTTCCACATCAGTTTCACCCCCATCAATTACATACAAAACTTCCAAACTTTCTAGGCACCATAAAGACATGCATGAATGTTTCAAGGGTTTACTTTCGAACGTCATAGATGTTCTTGGACATGTAACCTCAAAACATCATGAAACTCCATACCCTGCTAATAAAAATCATTATAATACGTTTAAGAACCTCATAAGATCATAAAACAGTCATAAGCATATAGAAATACATAAGGCCCCGAAGGTGAATGATCGTCGAACGTCGATCATCCCTTACACGTCTGACTTCCAATTTACTTCAAATCACTAAAATATACTTAAAAAAACTGTATTTACATTTTAACCAGCATATAGGCTCAAGTTAGGCTCTAGACACCCCAACTCATTTTGGGTGTCTTACTTGAAAATTGTCCTAGTGGGGGAGAATGTGACACCGTGAAAATGACCTAGTTAAAGCTAGAGCTTAACATTTTTGTAATGAGTAACTAAGTTTCTAAAATTGTGTATAATATTGTATTGAGGGAGTGTCTAAAGTATTAGGTGAATTAAAAATAAACGTCAAGGAACGACCAAGACGTTTGATGACTAGTCACCTATATGGCTCATGTGAGGCTATGTGCCTATATGTGTGTTTCATGAGTTATGAGGTTCTTATATGCGTTACTATTTTTTTATAGAGATAGTTTCATGGTCTATGATGTTTGGAGGCAAAATATCTTTGACGTTTGAAAGATTTGCCTTAAAATAACCTTGTGTGTCTTAGCTATTTTGTTGAGTTTTACGTATTCGTTATGGAGGAAATTAATGGTGGAGGTCCTAAACTAGTATTCGAACATATTTGAGTAGGAAATATCTTGGAAAACATCCCCAAGGACAAACCAAGGGTGCTTTAGTAAGGACCCTTCCTAGAACAAAAGGCTGTCAAGACCTGCCCCAATAACCTAAGGGAAATGACGGCTCGTTAACCAGTCAACACCCCGTTGATGGGACTCGGTTTTAGAGGTCAAGTACGCCATGCCATGCCATGATTTGAGATTGGCTCTAGCTTCTACAGTGTGGTCTCGGGTCGTGACATCTTGTCAGAAAGCTCATTTTTGGACTATCTTCATCTCTAACCCTAAGTTGGTGATACCGCGACCTCAAGTCAATTTTTGAAAAATAGTTTGCCCCTTGGAGTTTATAAAACAAGTTGTCAATTCGAGTGAGAGGATACTTATTATTAATGGTTACTTTATTAGGTTGCCAGTAATCGATACACATCCTTAGGGACACATCCTTCTTCTTCACAAATAAAACCGAAGCACCCTATGGGGAAATGATGGGTGGGATGAAGCCTTTTTCTGGTAAATCCTTGAGTAGAACCTTCAAATCTTTCTATTAGGCATGGGTAGTCTAATAAGGAGGAATTGAAAAGGGATTTGTATCCAGTACAAAGTCAATATCAAAGTCAATTTCCTATTCGGAAGGAATTCCAGGAAGATCATTACGAAAGACCTCCGAAAGTTCCCTAACTATTGGGACCGACTCAATGGAAGGAGTTTCATATTCTAAATCTTTGACTCTCGTAATATGGTATAAAATATTTTTAGAATCATCTTAAAAGCTTGTTGACAAAAAATAATACAACCTCTAGGAATAGAATTTCCCCCCTTCCAATACTAGACGTGTTCATTAGGAAAGTTAAATTTGACAATTGTAGTCCTACAATCAATGGAAGAAAAACAAGCATGCAACCCCAAAATAACATCCAAATGAACCATATCAAGTTCTAGTAATTCAACATGAGTAACTCTATTGGGAAACAATATAGAACAATTTCAATATATCCTTTTTGCAACCACTGAATCACCTACAGGAGTAGTCAATGTAAAAGGTTAAGTTAAGATATCGGAAAAATATAAAACTTTGTAGATGCCAAAGAATTATAAAATGTATAACCCAGATAAAGTAAACCATAAACATTTATAGAGAAACATTGTAACATACCGGTCACCATGTCTGGAGAACTCTATTGTTCAGCCCTAAAACGGATAGCATAAAGCCGAATCATTCTTGGAGCATCAACATTTTAGCCACTTGCTTGTCCACTCCCCTTGTCTTGGACCTTAATGTTTTGACAATATCTAACCCTGTGAGAACATTCACGACAACCAAAGCTTTTTTTTCTTTCCATCTATGGATTCGCCCACATTACATTTACCACACTTGATTCAAGAAGGCTTTTCACTAGGTAAGTTTCCCCTCTTTCACATTCGGGACATAGGTTTAGGGAACCCATTATCACGATCCTTATGGAACTTAGGAGGAAATTAATTTGAGAACATTCTCTTAAATGTTGGTTTATATTAAATATCCTACTTCCCATTGAAGAATCACTTTCAAAATCTTTGCCCTCTTAGCCTCTCTATTCTTTCTCCTTAGTCTACTCTAAGGCTGGCAAACAGACAGGACCTGGTCAATAGGACCGGTTTTATCGGTCACCAGACCGGTACCGGTTTTTTCTTACCGGTAGCAGATTTTACCAGACCGGTTTTACCAAAAAAGTCTCCTTGTTCAGCCTGGTCCGTTAGTAACCAGTTTGGAACCGGGTTGGACCGGTTTGGAACCAGGTCTTACCGGTTCTTCAATTTTTTTTAATTTTTTTTTTAAAATTATTTTAATTATTTTAATTATTATATAATATTATATATTTATATTAAGACTTCAATTGAAAACATTAAAGTTTATATAAGTTTGAAATTAAATTTATACTTTAAAGTTTCAAATTGAATTTAAAGTTTTATATTGAATTTAAAGTTTTTTAAACTTTATATTGAATTTAAAGTTTGAAATTAAATTTAAACTTTAAAGTTTATATTGAATTTAAATTTTTAATATAAACTTTTATTAAAATAATTAAAAATTAAATTTATAAAATGATATGAATTAAATAGAAAGACTAATATAAAAGAAAAAATCAAGGAGAATAGCCGTATATTTATTCAAATAAATAAATTATACAATACAAATATTAGAAAGAGAATAAGAGTACATAATTTAGGAGGAAATGAATAGTAAATTAGTAATTATTATACTAACAATTCCATTTTTTTAAAATTATTTTTGTATATTATGTATCATTTGAAAAGAAAGATTTTTTGGAATTGGTATTTGTCGTTCTTCTTCTATTGCTTCCATGCCATAATCACTATTCTTACAAAATATTTAATCTATTTGGTCTTCTATATGGCTACATATTAGTGGTAGTCCGGTGTTTCTTGTTTCGGCATTGACGCAATCTCGAAAAAGTAGGATAGTATTGACCAGAACATTCATTTGTTGCTTTATAATAAACATTTAAAAAATCAATCAGTTCTTTTGTATTTTGAAAATCTTCAAAGCCAATTCTTAAATTCGCATCCGCATTATGAGCATTAAGAACTAATTTTAGCGGTTCTTGATAAACATAAGCAACATGAAGCATTTCAAATAAAGAATTCCATCTAGTGCATATTTCTTTTTGAATTTATCTATATGTCCACATTCATTACAACGATTTTTAAATTCAGTAATTCTATCTTTTACTTTAGCTTTAAAATCCAATTACAAGCAAGTCTAATTCTTTCACAAGAAACTCCAAATTGAGAAATACCATCTTTTACTAATAAATTACAAACATGTGCGGCACACTTAATATGAAAATAACCATTATCAATTGGACAAAGTCTAATTTTTAAATAATCAACGGCACTTAAATTATTAGAAGCATTATCTAAAGTGACACTCATTATTTTATCACATATTCCATAATATTGTAAAATAGAGCCTACTTTTGATGCTATATAAGAACCAGTTTTATTTTCTTCAACATATTTATATGCTAATATTAGTTTTTGCATGTTCCATTCATGGTCAATCAAACGGACAGTAATTGTCAAATAATCGATACCATTAGGACTAAGTCCCACATCAGAAGTAATAGATAACCAACCATCATAAAAAGCAAATAAACAACAAAGAAAATGAGAATATTCTTTTTGATATTTAAAAAGATCAGTTTTAATTGTATTTCTTGGAATACCTTCATAATCTGGGTTGTATAATTCTCGAATATAATGAACAAAACCAGGATGAGAAGGAAATGAAAAAGGTAAACCACAAACAGCAACCATTTTAGCTAATTCTGTATTATTTTTTTCTTTACTATATGTGTCGTGTGTGCTTCGACTATCTGGGATAGACATATTTAATACACCTTGAACCATATTAGAACCTCCAACACCCATAGAACTTTCGGGTATGGGTGTTCCATTTCTATTAGCTATTTCTATATCCTCTAGGCGAGCAAATTCTTTATTACACTTTCGTAAATGTGTTCTTAGTCGTCTCATTCCCCCTTGTGTACCCGTAGTTACATGTTTCATTACCAATTTGCATTTAGTGTACGTAACAGTAGTTTTCTCCTTATTTTTAATTAAAAATTACCATACTAACGATCTTTTAACACGTACGACGGAGACATTTGAAAAAGTAGGAAAAGATGGGACTTCGGTAACCGGACTAGTCGGGGTAGGGGTCTCTTCATCTTCCTCATTTATTTCTACTTCTTCTTCTAATTCTTCTTCAAAATTAGTATAATGTCTATTTAAAGACTCATGATCTACTTCATTTTAAGAATTAAATTCAATAGGTCTTGGTGATGTAAAAATTGTTTCATAAACACAAGTATAATCATTAGTATTAACTAAATATCTGGGTGGAAATTTTTTTAAAACAAGAACTACTTACACCACCCTTTTTATTTTTTAATTCCGACATTGGTCTTTTACCAATATTTCTTTCCGAATTCATGTTAAAATTTAAAACAATTAAATATTAAGGGAAAAACAAGCAAAATAATATAGTAAAAGACATAAAACAACTAAATTAATAAACAAATAACAATTAAAGTTAACAGTTGGAACGAATGTACCAAACGTCTACGTAAAAGTAGACGTATAACCAAAGTCGGATTTGATAGATGCCTATTGTAGCTTCCGAAATTCAAACTTCAACTCAATATCACAATATAATAATTAATAATTTATGAGATATTTATAATTGAGAGTTTGAGACTTTGAGAGATTGTATAAGATTGTATAAGTATTGAATTTGTGATTTATAATGGAAAAAATGGTATATTTATATTGTAAATGGGTTAGAAAGGGGTGGGGGGTCATATTTGACCGTTTTGGGCCCCATCCCAACGGCTAGAAGGGCCCAACGCTCATATAAAATGGTAACAGTAAAAATATAAAAAATAAAAATAAAAAAACCGGCTAAACGGATTCTTATCTGATCGGACCGGACCGGAACCGGTTCTTACCAAACCGGTTCAACCGGATAAAAAACCAGGAACCGGTCCGGGAACCGATCTTGTATCAAACTAACGGTTCCTTACCGGTTCAACAGGTACCAGAAGGACCGGTACGGGAATCGGATTTGAACCGGACCGGACTGGCCAAAAACCACTTGTTGGGCATGAACCATTAGACAGCAAATATTCATATTATCGTGAAGCATAACCAAACGAATTTATTCTACCTTGTCATTGGACACATTCGTAAAAAAATGACTGATCTCTTTCCTTGGGTTAGACACCAATGATGGACCATACTTAGACAACTTCTGTAAATTTAAAGGAGTAATCAACTACACTCAGACCTCCTTGATGATTGTTTATGAATTTACCCACCTTAGATTCCCTCAACTCTTTAGGAAAGAATTTATCAAGGAAAGCTTTCTTGAAAATCTCCCTAGTAACTGGACCCCCTCTTAGCACCCTATTGTCTCATAGTTCGGTAAACCAAGTTCGCATCACATCTTTTAGTTGACATGTAGCCAACTCTGCTTTTTCACTCGTTGTCACACCCATAAAAAATAATATACAATAGAACTCATCTAGGAAATCTTGAGAGTCTTCAACAAGTTTCTACACGAAGAACAAAGAAGGTTTCATCCTAATTAAGTCTCTTAAGAAAAATGTCGTACTGCTAGCATGTGGTGGCCACAGGGCCAACTTCCTGATTCACTTGGCCCATCATCGTTTGGACTTGAGTATTGACAAAATTAGCTTGTAAAGTCATGGATTAAGAAAAACTGAGAAAAGTTGCGAAGATATCTCCATCGGCCGTAGTTGGAGGAAAAACCCGAACATCATCACCAATAGAAACTTCTTGAAATGGAGGGACTTGATTGTCTTTTCGAGAATCTTGGTTTTTATAAACCCCCGCATTAGCAATCCCTTCCTCAGTCGTTCATGTTGCTTCCATTTGAATATTCATACCTATATAAATACAATACAAATCTTTAGTGAAAATAACACATAAAGTAAACTCTAGAGGCACGACATATGATTTAAATATGACAATTTCCTAAGTGTCAAAACCCAAATTTTTGAATCCGAATCACAACCAGCGTCGTTGACCTCTAACAGGGCGCAGACAACCCTCATCTTGCATTCATCACACTCATCTAGTTAAATTTGCGGAATTTAAAAAAAATTTATATGTAGGAAGTATACATAGACTTCACATAATTATTAACTCGATACATCATATACTAAACACAACATAAGAGAACAACAAATCTAACATAAAAAATCAATTAAAAACTTCAGATAAATATATCTTAAATAGTTTGTCAAACATGGTCTTATTACAGAGCTTCAAAAATAAGGCGCGAATGAAACGCTAGGGACAACATCAACTAGATATGTCTAAAACTAAGGCTAGACTAGATCTGTAGCATCCTCGAAATCATGAGGACCTACCAAATTTTTGGGAGAAACGCTAAAGTCCAAACCACTGCAAGTGTCGTCAACATGTCCTATTTCCAGCACCTATAAAAATAGTAAATAGTACGGGGTTAGTGCACAACTTGTACTAAGTATGGTATATGCACACATACACATAAAGCTATGCATGATCAATGAAAGTCTTTCTTAAACGACATGCTATTTCTAAAAAGCCTAGTCACTAGACTTTCTTAATTCATTGGTTGTGAATTACAGTATGAATATGATGTGTTTTAACGCATTCAAATCACACAAATCATTTTGTATATGATTACAATATATTAGTATTATCAACATAATTTTGGAACAACTCAGGCGAATATTTGAGATTTTGATCCTATTAGGCCGAGATATCCTCTATGTACACTTATATTTTTTTTCATTCTTTTTCTTCTTGTTGTTGTCTGGTTCAATAAATCCTTTGGTCCAATGTTTTACTCACATGTTCAATGATTCATTGTAGTACCATACCCATAATGAATCGATGTATGTAATCCAAGGACAAAGAAATTATTTTCCTACCTTATAATGAGTATTTCATTACACTATGTATTCATTACCTTTCATAAGAAATTCCCTATTGATCATGCAATTGATTTAATTACATTCATGTTTTTTATATTATTCATTTTATGTACATGAGACTTTGAATTAGTTGTTGTAGCATAATACATCTCAAGTGAAGGCCCAACATATGGACCTCAACCCGAGGGCTTTCTTTAGCAAACATAGAGTCTACTTCATTCGTTAATTCGTACTTCACATTATTCATTTCATTAATTCGTAGGCTGATGTAAACAGTAGATATACCTATGATGAAGTTTGAGATTCTCTTGGGATCATTAAGTGCAATGACAAAGAATTACCTTATGTCATTACTTGAATCTGACTTCACCTCATGTTTGTCTTGCACAAACATTTTCGGTATCGTTAATTTCATTATATTTCATAAATTGAAGAATTCTAACCTTAACAATCATAGATCATGAGAGCATTATGAAATTCAGTGTCTACCCCACAGTAAAAATAGGTGGAATCATCGCCCAAAGTCACCTAAAACATGATAGCGTACATGGGAATCGAACCCCGCCAGATCCCTATATAGGCAGTGTAGGTTCAAAGACTAGGAGATTGAAGGAGAGCCACACAAGGCATGAAGGAAAGTATCATCTCATGAGAGTTATGTGGACCTCCGCCCTTCCCGAAAGAAGTCATCACCGCTCATAGCTAGTCTATCAGTTCTCAATATAATGTTTGATTTCATTCAACTCATACGTCATGAAATCTTTCTTCAAATATAAGGACATCACAATTAAATAGATGATTTCTCATCTAATTGTTAATATTAAGCATACATCAGTCTTAATACATTCATTAGAGTGTACATAAGAATGGTGTCTTCATTAGCTTTACACTCTCATAGGTGAGTACGTTTTGGTAACATTAACTTATATTATTGATGACTTGTCATCCTTTTCTTTACATCGATGAAATGTTAATTGTCCTTACATAACATCTTTGGTATTAATGATACTTGTATCACCCATTCTAAAACCTTCATTCGTGAGTATTTTATTTTTAACATAGTAGCTTAGGTTTAAGTGAGGTTTGTCCCACTTTTTTTAACCCCTCATGTGGTAACTTTCTTAACATATAAATCTTTAGTTATGTTATTACTCATGTTACTTGCTTATTTTCGTTTTATAGCTTCATCTCATCGTTTATGAACGATGAGAACTTCACCCAATGAAATACATATGTTCATAATACATTCAGTTAGGGCATGTTTGGACTTCTCCCAATGATTGGCATGCCATTAGATATGGATTCATTGAATTACCTTAGATGTTCTTATATTGTCATTTAAATATATTGTCTAAATATGATTGGCACAAAATTAGTATTGGCCTAAAAACTATGAAAATTTACATCATAGAAAATTAGTTGGCACAAGCCAAATTTACACTCATTCATATTTAGTTATGTATACCTTAGCCATTAGCTAATCCTTTTATTATTTGAAGATAACATTTTACCCAATCTCATTCATCACTCTTTGAAGATGTATTGTGAGCCATTTTATTGGCATCAGGAAGGCAATTCATTCAAGTATAATTTCATGGAATTATTATCCAATTCTATTACATATTTTGAAAATAATGTTATAGAAAAATTTATTGACATAAGCAAAACTTTCACTACAATTGAACTTTTAATATTTCATTAACTTACAACATTTCAATTCTTGGTTTGGACAATCTATTAAGCTATATTCAGGCAATATTGATTCAAGAACTAGCTTTGATGCTTTCTGTATGTTATAACTACTTATTCAATGCTATTACGTTCACAAGTTCATGCGAATAGGGTATCTTTGGACTTGTCCCATTGATTGCATACACTATATTATGAGTTCATTGATGTAGATATTGGTATCACTTTGTTAGTATAATTTCACACATTTTGGTAGATAATATTTTGGACATAGTTTTGCTATCCAATTTGTTTGCATAAAGCAAACATTCAAATATGGTTGTCATTTAAACTTCATTTGTTGTAAGCCCAACTTCTTACATTAAATTAACTTATAATTATCATTCAATGAAAATCCTAATATATTAGACTCAACTTCATAAGCAACTCATAACAACTTAATCATTCTCGAACACAAAACTTAGCGTTATGTCATTTCTCAATCTGTGTACCTAATAAGTCAATCATCCGAATCCAAACTATAGACCCCATTATTCATTAACAAATCAAGAACTTATAAAATCAGTTGGAACCACATACCAACAACATGTTCAAGAGAACATCTATATATTTAAAAAATAAAAAACTAGAATATCTAGGGAGATGGACGTTCAACAATATAATTGGGAAACAACCCTAGATTCGAATTTCATGAGTTTGAAACATTTGAAAAGCCTATTGAAGAAAGAATTCAATGAGAGAAATACCATACCTTAAGTATAACTTAATTTACAAAGACCTCCTCTAACTAACCTTGAAGAAACCTTGAAAATCGTCAAAGAAATTTTCCTTTTTTTTCCTACGTTTTATTCAATGTTTTCTAACGGTTTTTTTCTTACGTTTGAGTTTGAACATAGTTTTTAGTTTTACTAATTACCTTGACTTATTCAACTAAGGTTTTAATAAGTCAGTTAAATATATTAATTAACTAATTAGTAAAAATAACCTCCAATGTTGACTAAACATAGGAAAACATAACACAGTCAAATCTTGAAATTGATTTTTACTATGGTTTTGGTAAACATTTTTACTTTATATTAATATATTAAATATTTAATATAATTAATTTTGGTACCTATTTTAACTACTAAAGTAACCTCAAGTCATTGTAACAAAAATTAAGTCTTTTGGACAATCCTAGGTTAAGTACTAGGATGTTTCTTGAGTTGTACTAGGTTAGTTTAAGAATTTCGGATTGACCCCTTTAAATTAAATAATTACATATATATTTTAATTGATTATATGATGCATGGTAATTACTATAGTATAGTTAAGTCATTATAAAAATAACTAATCATTTGAACCATCCTACGTTAGATACTAGGTTGTCTTTTCCTTGTTTTAACCAAAATCTAGAAATTGTTTCGTGATTTTGGTTTTACCCATTTAAATTTATTCATTAAGTTGCCTAATTAATTTATCAATTAATTGAGTAGAATTTTCTGGAGAACCCTTAAATTTATTAGGATCTTAACTAACTCTTGGGACCATCCTAGGTTAGGTATTAGGTTGTCCCTTCCTTGTCTTAACCGAAATCTGAAATTTCCTTTTCATTTACAATTTTATCCCTTTAAAATTAATTAAATAATTTTCCAAATTGATTATTCAGGTAACCTAGGTGAATTAATAAAGAAACCCTAAATTTATAGGACCATAACTAACCTTTTTGGACCATACTAGGTTGTCTCTTTAACTAGTACTAGGTTAGTGTCAACCCGATTTTTGTCCTAGGTTGTCGCGTAAACTAAAGGGTCCAATGCGGTTAGTCCTAGGTTTTTTTTTTATCTATTTGAGGCAGTAGGTTAGTGTCCAATTTTTTTAGGGAGTTAGTCTTCACATGGAGTGGTCCCTTATGCACGTTTATGTCCCCTTAACTACCCTTACCGAATTCGGTTAGGGTGGTCCCCTCCTTTGGTACTTCCTCAGATGTCATGCACATGTGCTTGCACATTGGTTTATTGTACATTCCTAACAAACTATTAATTTATTGTTCTTTGTTAATTTTTACTAACTGTCCCAACGACTTTCACTATGTCCTTCGACACTACTTAATCTACATAATCATTATAAATGGTCATGTGGAATGGTACTAGGCTTGACACTTGGAGGCCTAGTACTTTGTGTGAAACTATTCATAACGGATTTTATTTTAGCTAAGGGTCTTCATTGCAGGAACATTTATTTAACATCAATCTTGGATTGGGGCATGACAACTGAAAAAGCATATTTCTTATTCGTATATTGAAAATTGGCTAATATCCCTTAGCCATTTTTCAATACTATGCCAAATATATCTGAATATTGGGCATTGGGGTGCCTATGTACCCCTAATAAGCTATCCTAAGGGCGTACATGCTATTAATTTTAGACATATAATTTTGATGAATTTTACACTAAGCATCATATAGTCTCTCATTCATACATGTGGCTCGCTTCAAAATTAATTATAAGATTCAACATAGACATGGCTTAGTGAGACGTCCATCCTAAAGATATTCAATTTCACGCTCTGATACCAAGTTTGTCACATCTGGGGAGCATCCCCTTGAAGTAACCATTGTCGTCGTCCTTGTAGAGGACTAAGACTAACATCTTACCATTTGTCATTACATTTCATCGGTTAAATTGCAGAAAATTTAAAACTTTTCATCTACTTTTACATTAAGGTTTACATAGACCTCTCTCTTTCACATGAAATATGCATAGAGAGTTTACAAAGACCCCTCACAATAGGAAGACGAGTAGTCTTCTACTTTTATTTCACATACATAATATAACAATATAATTTAATAGGAAGTCTAGGATATGTCTCATATCATACTATCTAGAATTAGTACAAGATTGACCATACCCATATTTCATTACAGTGGAAGCAACATATAAGCATATAGAATAGTATTCAAAAAATAGTGAATGAACTAATTGTCTTTAAGACAAAAAAACATCCAATAGGTATATAGTTGAAATGTCCATGTAAAGTGAGGGCATACCGGACATGGATAATGAGATTCATGTTATCGTCAAATTGCCCTCTAGAAACTCAACGACAGAAACATACATTTTTTAGTAAACATAGAAACATGGATTAGTACATTACTTGTAGTAAGTATGGCCATATCCACATAAAATTTGAAATCATGCTAAAGAGGACATTTGTTCAAAAGCATGCTAAGATACTTTGAAAAGCCTTATACACAATCAAAAACCCATATAACCAATGATGACATATTTATTTAGACTATTTTATATATATCACAAGACTAATAACATCATGTATAATAAAGTCAACACGCGTAATAGCATCCTTGATTACATAATTAAACAACTGTAACATCATGATATAACAACAAAGCACATATAAGATTTCATAACATTACATCATATACAAGAATCTTACTCATAACCCATAATCAAGTCTACATGTACAATTACAAAGTAAAGTCCCATAATCGTAATTAACCAATTAAACTAGACAAACGATCATAAGCAATTTCTATCTTCACATAACGTAACATCAAGAGTAGTCAACATCAAGTTTAACAATATAGTCCATTAACATTTTCATAACTTCAACTACAATCATATATGATTATCAACATTTAAAGACAACATATGCATATAATTTACTTGTTATACATAAGAACGACCTTATAGGACTTCCCTCAAGGCCAACTAGTGCAATGTATATGTTAAGTTCCATAACCCTACTGAGACGAAGTCAAACCTTTTAAGTAACCCTAGTTAGTTAAACTTTATTACTTCATTTTACTATCGGGATCAATTGCCACTTACATAGACCATGTGAAATAAACATGAAATATTGTGTGATGACCTTACACCAAAATATGGTGCTCTACTTACCAAGGTAGAACTTAAACATTAACATAGATTTCTAGGTAGATGAACTAGCTAGTATTCCTATAGGGGCAACATAGTTAAGGAACTAGGAGATATGTCTTTAACCCTCTACATGTTCATTAGCATTGAATACCTCATCTCATACATGAGAAACCATGGGGTGAATGTTCATGCGTAACTATAAGGTTAATCTTCTTCTATGTTAAGCCAACACCTCTTATTTTCAAGTTCAGTAGGTACTAAGATAAAGTCCTTTTTTTTAACAGCGTAAAAAATTCTAAGGTGAACTAGAGATTCATGATTGTTTATTGAGTTAGTTTGAATTTAAAACGAGTTAAATTTATGTTCTTTGGCAGTATGCTAATTTATGTAAAGTTTGGAAGTGGAACATCCGTGACGTTCGGATGTTTTGTCTTAGAAAGTGATTGTCTGCCTTGATGTGTTTGAGTGAGTTTTATATGTTTTTTTTGTTTGAAATTACTGTGAGATGTTCCTATAACCTAGAAGACATTATTTAAGGGTTTAAATTCCTGGTAAAACCCCACCTAGGACCCACGAGGGGCCCAAGAAGAGGAGCTTCCAAAATAGTAACCAAACAATGACCCAAGCGACGGTCCATTTTTCAACAAACGGTCTATTGACCATAGGGAATAAATTTGAACGAAATGGATGGACATCCTTACCTTTAATGAGGCTAAGTCCCAAACAATGAGACTCCACCAACAGGCTGTTTGTTCACAAACGGTCCGATGGTTTGTCCTACGATGGAGATTGTCCACAAACTGTAATTTTTCTGCCAAGGCTTGGTTTGTTTGGCAAATTCATTCGAAGTCTTTTTTGAACCATGGACATTTATTTTGGGGTTTACTAGGTATATAAATGTTATGTAATCCTAAGACCTAAAGTTATACTCCATTTCCTAAAACCCAAAACCCCTCCCTCTTAGAAGACTCTCTCAAGTCACCATGGAAGGTAGAACTACTCAAAAGTTCTAGGAGGGTTGTCCGTGGTCAATTTATTCATAAAAAGTTATTGGAGTTTCTCCTGTATAATTTATGGTATCCATATTTAAACCCCATACATTCAAGGAACCACTTTCTAAAGGATTTCCAAAAGAGTTTTCCAACGCTAACTTCTTCTATCTTTGACTCTAAATATGGGTCTTGCATGAAAACGTTTCTTATGATTCAAATATAAATTTCTAAGGTTAGTTGGTGATTTTAATGCTAAAACATCAATGAAATAATGTTAAAGATTCACATCAAAATTAGGCTGACGAAATGGATTAAATTAGTATGAATCTGTAGTCTTTGAGCTTTGGATTCTTATGATTGTTATTGTTATTTAGATACTGAAAAAAGGAATATATTATGATTGAACATTGATTAAAATGTTATAGGTGATGGAAGCTTGGATAAAACTTTAAGGTGGTTATGTTGTATAGCCTTAATTTCGAAATGCTCTTGAGTGGTATTGTCCACCTTCTTTGTGGGGGGGTTTACTTGACTTATATGAATTTGAAGTAAATATTTATTGTTAATGACTCCATGAAGGCTTGTTATGTGAAGTAATACAAAAATGATGTAATTCTTATTGAATGCGCTAATTGAAGACATTATGTGAGTAGGCTAGACTTTATGCCTAACTGAAGTACAAGATTATATGAAACATGTAAAGTGTGTGACTTGATGAATAAAGGTCTAAAGAAAGTATAGAAGTTAATGTAAATAAAATGATGCTTATGTTCAATGTGTGCTCACACGTCCACACATATACTTGAATGAATGATACTATGTTAAGTCAAAAAGAGGAGTTTTTATGTGAACACTCTTCGTGATTTGAGATGAAGTCTTTAGTAGAAACCCCATTACATCCTAAGATGTTTCTAAGAATTGTTTGAGGAGAAATTCCCTTTGTGAGTTGAGATATGGTGTTTACTAATTATCCTTGACCTATAGTTTATGTTATTGAGAGTCCGTGGAAAGTTATGCCTAGTACCAAGAGGATATGAAAAAGAGGTTGTTACACTTTGTGAGTTGAGATGTTGTATTCCAATGTAGCTTTTGAGATGAGTACTCCCCGTTAGTATAGAATGAGTTACTTAGTAGCAATCTCCTTATTCCTTAACTATGTGGCTGCATATGTGAAGCTATTAGGAAATCCATGTAAAAGTTAAGAGAATTACATTACTCTAACAAAGTGAGTATCCCTCATCCGAGAGTTGGTAATATTGAGATTGCATTTCTAGATCTCACGGTCTATGTCGCTTATGCTATACTCCCACAAAAATTAATGAATGTGCTAAGTCTCTTAAATAAGTGTGCTACTATTGGTAGATAGTGGAATAAGACACTATTTATCCATTGAACTACGTAGGCATTCTTAAAGGTGAGTATTTGTGATTCTTATTTGAATTGAATGAACTAAGTCTCCTAAAAAAATGTACTACGTAGCGTAGGTAGTGGAATGGAATGCTATCTATCCATTTCATTGAGTAGACCTTCCGAAAGGGGAGTCTTGGTGCAAAGCATTCTAAAAGAGTGTACTACTTAGGGTCGGTTGTGGTATAGTATGCCATGTACTCATGGCACTAAGTATGCATTTTGAAATGGAAGTCTTGGTGTGTTGTTTGGGTGTTCTTTTATTATTTTGCCTTTGAGTGGGGGCTTGTTCTGCCGATGTGAGTACGCGAAATAGGGAGGTTGTCTTGAGGATTCCATTGTTGTGTACTGAAGGAGGTATATGTGTACTTCCTTATGTTGTACCTTAGTGAGTATTAGGATGACCTTAATTAGGGAAGATCCGACGAAAATGAATTCAGTTCCTCATTGTAAATACCTTGGAAGTTCACTACTTTTGAATAATTTTAGTTCATTGTAATGTTAAAGGAATTTTACTTTAAATGCTAGTTAGTTTACTGTAAATTGCTTCTATTGATCAAATAATCAAAATTTCTCTTTAAGTGTAAAATGATGATTTTTATATTGATTTATTTCTATATTCATGAACGTTTTACTTTATTTTCATGAAAATGTGTTCTTACTAAAATATCCTTTTTTGCATGTTTATGGCATATGCCATAATTAATTCATTGTTTGTACTAACCCTATACTTTTCTATTCTCTAAAAGGATAGACTGGAAGCAAGATTGAAGTCTAGAAGGCAAAGCTTGGGAATGTTTCTCAAAAGACAGAGTATGTTCTCATATATTCGTGGGCATAGTTTTTATCTTTTTAATTTCCTAATGTTAAGTTCTTATTTATTCTTTCAAATGTAAATGGCCTTGTCCCTAAGTTATGTATGTCGTATCTTAAAGTTGGCTTGTGACAATGGCTTTTCTAAGTATTTATAAAAGGGTTCTTTTTAATATTAAATATTGTGAAAAGTTTTAATTATGCACTACTTTTCATGTATTATGCAATGAATGATAGTTAAAGGGCTTGTAGAAGACCCCAAAGCAACAAGTACGGCATGTCATGACCCAAGGGTTCTCCCTAACTTCTAGGGGGTACTTTTGGGTCGTGACAAACTTGATATCACATCATAAGGTTTATGGGAAATAGATTAGGGTTTAAAGGTCTTACAAGCAACGTTTAGTAGTATCTTAGTCATTGGTGTGAGTCAAGACACATCCATGAACAAGAGGCTATAGGACTATAGAGTTTCACTTTCTTCATTACTGTTGTATCGTGCCATAGAACATAACACTATAAAGTCTCTTTCTTCCCTCCTTTGTCCGGTTGCTTTAGGTTTTATTCCTTGGAAAGGGAGATATATCTATGTTTGAGTAAGAGAAAAGGTGATTTTTGATGCTTAAGATGGTTTTGTGGCTACTAGAGTAAATGAGAAGGTTAGTTTTTAAAATTGTGTTGTGATGCCTTTTATGGCTATATGGGACTGATGATGTTAGTAGTTTTGTGATGAGAAATTATATGTGAGGTAGTTCTAAGCATGGTAAGGATAATGATTATTGAATAAAGTTCCTTTGAGAGTCAATGAGTTTTCTTCTAATTCTGTTCAATGATGGTAAAAATGCTTTAAGGTGTAAATTTTAGGAATATTTATAGGATTTGGAGATTCTTCAAGGAGTAGTGGGAACCCTCTTGTGTGGCAAATATTTCCTAGTTATAAATGTGATTGATTTGAAGTTCTTGTGTAAGTCTACTCTAACGAGCAACTATGGTATGAATACCTAATAAGGGTGTTTTGTGCCATTATATTGAATTAAGTGGTGGCTAAGAGTTAAATAATGTGATGTTTACGAAAGTTTGTGTAGACTTAAATCCTATTAGGAAAGTGTTATGCTTAAATTGTATGGTTGATGTTTATTCTTGATGTGCGTGAGTTAAGGATAGTGTGAGTTACTACCTTGTGAGAGGTATAATGGTACTTTGAAGTGTGAGACCTTGAAGATTGTTTTTCCCTGAATGGGGGAGAATGAGTTTAGTATAAAGGTAGTTGATATCACCATCTTTTGTTTTATTCCTTAGTCATGTTTGAGACCAAATCCTTAGTAGTTCAGTAATTATTATGATTCTTGTGTAATAATATGAAATATCATGTGTTGTATATGATGTTACATGTCTTAAGGTGTAATGTTAAAGAAGCAAGTTAAAGCTAACTTTTTCATAGTGAATGTTGTGTAGAATTGCATGTAGTATACTTAGTCCAAGAGAATCCTCAAGGGTCACCAAGTGGTAGTGGTAGTATGTAATGCTACTCTCACATAGCACTTAGTGCAACTTGCGATGTCTCTTTGGAGTAATTTAGTATGGTCTTGTCTCTTACATTGTCATGCGATCTAGTTGAAATTGCTTGAAAGGTGCATTATTGAAATTTGTAAGCATGTGTCACGATTAAGTTTTGAGGTAACTCTAAAGAAGATCAAATTTTAAGAAAATATCTTTTTCATAAACAATGGTTTCAATGTCCTTAGAAATGGTGTTTATGAGCATGTTTTTTGGTGAAGAAGTTAGTTTTTTTATAAGTGAGAAAATTAAAATAAGATTGAATTTGTGATGTTTTACAAGTTTCCTGTGTTAAGTGATGCTCACTGTGAAGATCTTTATTTTTGAAAGAAATTTGTGTGTCTTGAATTGTAGAAACAATATGAGTAAAGGTCTTGTATATGAGGACGTTTAGTGTTGGAGAAGTAGTTCTTCTATAAGTGAAGGATAAGAGAAGATTTTGAAATGAAAATTTTTTTTCTAGAGTGCTTGTGTTGCAAAGTGTTTGAAGGTGTTAATTTGTTCTTATTATTAGGTGGTGCCTTGACTATGCTGTTTGGGACATGATCCTAATGAGTTATGTGATGCTAAGTGAGTCCTTGATGTTCTTAATGTTATTCCTACTAGTGGAGAATGTAACACCCTAAAACAAACTAAGGTGACCTAGAGCTTCGTGATTGTTTGTTGAGTTAATTCTAAGTTAAAACGAGTTACATTGATTCTCTTAGGCAGTGTGTGAAGTTTGGATGTCAAACGTCCAAGAACGTCCATGACATTCAAAAGGTGTGCCATAGAAAGTGTCTGTGTGTGTTGATGTGTTTGAGTGAGTTTAATGTGTTCGTTTTGTTTGATATTGGTGTGACATGATCCTAACAACAAGATGAGTATACGTGGACCCGACCTCTTGGCAAGGAGTTTCCAAAATAGTGACCAAATAATGTCCCAAGGAACGGTCCGTTGTTGAACAATCGGTCTGTCGACCATAGGCCGTCAATTTGACCTGAAATGTAGGACATACTGCCCTTCAAGGAGGCCAATTACCAACAAATGAGACCCCACCAATGGGCCGTTTGTAGAAAAACGATCCGTCGGTTGGTCTCTGCATGCAGACTGTCTAAAAATAGTAATTTTTCTGCCTATGCTTGGGTAGTTTGGTGAAATCTCCCCAAGTCTTTTATGAATAATGGATCTTTAATCTATGGTTTATTAAGTATGTTAAAGTGTTTTAAACCCTAATACCTAATGTTAGACTCCATTTACTAAAACCCAAAACACCTCGCTCTTAGAAGACTCTCTTACGTCACCATGGAACCTAGAACTCAAGAAGACCAAGGAGGGTTGTTGGTGGTAAAGTTATTCATCAAAATCATTAGGTTTTTTTATTATATAAGTAATGGTATCCATCATTGAATTACATTCCATTCAATGATCCACTTTGTAAAATATTTAAAAAAGACTTCTCAAACCGTAACGTCTTATATGTTTGACTCTAAATATGGATCTTGCACGCAAATATTTCAAATGAATAAAATATAATATTTCTAATGTTAGTTGGTGATTTTAATGCTAAAATTTCAATGAAATCATGTTAAAACTTATCATCAAATTTTGTCTTAAGAAATAGGTTAAATGAGCATGAATTGCTATATTTGAGCTTTGCTTTCTTATGGATGATATTGGTGTGTGGCCACATCCCAAAGGGCTATGTGATGATGAAATATTGAGTAAAAATTTTTAGGTGATTGAAGCTTTGCTAAAAGGGTTAGTTGGTTATGTTGTTTAGACTTAATTTTGAAATGCTCTTGAGTGGTATGGTCCACTTGCTATGTGGCTGTGTTTACTTGACTTATATGAATGTGAAGTGCTTGTTTATTGTGAATGAGGCCATGAAGGATTTTTATGTGAAGTAAGACAACAATTATGTTATTCTTGATATATGTACTTAACGAAGCTATTATGTGCATAGGCTAGAGAGTTTTTTTAAATGAAGTACATGATTATATGAAGCATGTAAAGTGTGTGATTTGTTTAATGAATGTCTAAAGCATGTATACAAGTCACTGTAAATGAAATGATTCTTATGTGTGAGGTGTGCTCAAATGTACAAACACACTCACACTTGAATGAATGAATGAAGCTAAGTTAAGTAAAAATGGAGTTTTTGGGTGAACACTCTTTGTGAGTTAAGATGAAGTGTTTACTAGCAACCCCGGTTCATCCTAAAAGATTTCTAATATAGGTTGGAGGATGAATGCCCTTCGTAAGTTAAGATTTGGTATTCACTAGTTATCCTTGACAAATAGTTTATAATGTTGAGAATCAGTTGGAAGTTATTCCTGTCCACGAGAGGATATGAATAAGAGGTGGTTACACGTTGTGAGTTGATATGTTGTATTGCAATGTACCTCTTGAGATGAGTACTCCTTGTTAGTATAGAATTAGTCACATTATAGAAATTTCCTTATCTGTTAACTATTATACATCATAGGTGTAGCTATTGGGCATGCCATGTAAAATCTAAGAGAAAGACCTTACTCTATGCAAGTGAGTATCCGTCATTAGACAGGGGTTAATATCGGGATATCATGTATAGTTCACATGGTATATGTCGCTTAAGTTAACCTCCCACAAAAGTAATGAATGTGCAAAGTCTTTTCAAAGAGTGTGCTACTTTGGGTAGGTAGAGGAATGGGACACTATTTATCCATTGCACTAGGTAGGCATTCCTAAAGGGGAGTCTTGGTTAGTCTTATTTGAATTGAATGAACTAAGTGTCCTAAAAAATGTACTACGTAGGGTAGGTAGTTGAATGGGACGCTATCTATCCATTGCACTAAGTAGACCTTCCAAAAAGGGGAGTCTTGGTGTTAAGCCTTCTAAACGAGTGTACTACTTAGGGTAGGTGGTGGTATGGGACACCATCTAATTATTGCACTAAGTAGGTATTCCGAAAGGGAAGTCTTGGTATGTTCTTTGGGTGTCCTTATATTGTCTTGCCATTGAGTGGGGGCTTGTTCTCCCGAGGTAAGTACGGCAGAAAGGGAAGTAGTCTTGAGGATCAATTTGGTGTGTATTGAAGTACGCATATGCCTACTTCCTTCATGTCTTACCTTAGTTAGTCCTAGGATGACCTTAGTTAGTTAAACTCCGACGAAAATGTGTTCACTTCCTCATTCGCAATATCTTTGAAATTCACTACTTTGTAGTCATTTTGGTTCACATTAATCTTAATGGAAGTTCACTGGAAATGCTAATTAGTTTGCTGTAAATTCTAGTTAGTTTACTGAAAAGAGGTTTTTTGTCTAAATTTATGAAAATTCCTCTTTAAATGTTAAATGATGATTTTTATATTGTTTTACTTCTATATACATGAATGTTTTAGTTAATTGGCATGAAAATGTGTTCTTACGAAAAATGTCCTTTTTTGCATGTTTTTGCATATGCCATACTTAGTACATTATTTTTAGTAATCTCATACTTTTCTATACTCTATAAGTATAGATTTGGAAGCAAGATTGAAATCTAGAAGGCAATGTTTGGGGAAGTTTCTCTTAAGATAAAGTAGTTCTCATATATTTGATGGCAAAGTTTCTATCTTTTTGATTTCCTTATGTTAAATTCTTTTTTTTTTTTAAAAAGAGTAAATGGTCGTGACCCATGTTATTTACGCCATGTCTTTAAGTTGGCTTGTGACGATGAGATTTTCCAAATAGTTATAAATGAGTTCCTTTTTTAATAAATTTTCATAAAAAGTTGTAATTCCGCACTAATTTCCACGACTTATGTATTAAATTATAGTTAAGGGACTTGTAGAAGACCCCAAAGGATAATGTACGCCTGATCATGACTCAAGATTTTTCCAAATTCTAGTGGGTACTTTCGGGTTGTGGCATTTGGAAATGTCTTTAAGTCTTCATTATTCATCATAGATTAGCTTAGATCATAGGAGACTAACCCCTTCTATATAATTGTAACACTCCGAAAGTCAAAAACCTAATCGAGAGCCTTACATGTTTGTTTTAGGTGTGCAGTACTGATGGTAAACCTAAAATAATGTTTACAAACCAATATGGATGTTTTAGAGTCAAGATATCAAGAAACGTCCAATTCGTCTTAAAGCTATTGTAATTGAACAAGTAAAACGTCCTTAGGTTTCATTAAGGTTTAGAGGTGTTCTATGAGGTCTATAACATGTAAAATTACTTCGAATAGTTAAAACAATCTATATATAGTTGAAACATAAGGGTCCGACCCCTCAAGGGGTCCATGAAATGACCCAAACATGTCCTAGCAAACTGTAAACATAGCAGACCAAATACACATAGGGGGAATGATCCAAGTCGTGGACTTGGTGGTCCCTTGGAAAAAAATCAAGTCTGCATCGCGGATAGGACGCAGATTCTTATGGCTCAGAAATTATTTTAACAAAATCTTGCGGGAGCAGCTCCGCGTTGCGGACTTGTTTCCTGTCGAAAATATGAAATTTGGAATTTAAGTTTGGCTTCATTAAAAGGGAAATATAAGTGAGGGGTCTTTTGGGTAATTTAGGGGAAGAGTTTATATTGGTTTTAGGTCAATTTTAAAGCACATTCACACAGTCCAAATTAGATTTACCAAATCACTCTCGTCTCTCAAAACAGTTTCCTTTATTCAACCACCATTGAATAATAAGAAAGCTTGAGGAAGAAGATGAAGTCTCTAAAGTTTTCATGCAAAATTCGTTGATTAAATCATCAATAAGGTGTAGGTTCTTTACTCTTGGTATTCCTTTCCCCATGAGGCCCTTTCAATGGCGATTTCTAAAATTTCAACTCCTAGGGTTTTTACTCAACGTATGGGTTTTCTTCACAACTCAAAGTTTATGACTAATGATGATAAACTATGGTAATCTATAGCTATTTAAGTAAGTATCATTGAATAATTGATATGGCATGGTTGGTTTTCATGTGAAGAATGTTCTCTCCCTAATACATGGATTCGATTGTGTCATATATAACACATATGCCATGTAGATGTTGCGGTTGTAACTATAGCTTGAATGAACTCATAGATGAATCTTTTCCCTTAACCCTGACTATGAATTGGTTTTGTATATGACTGGAATGGTTGGGATTGGTTATGTCATTATGTAGTTCAATATATAATTTGATGAATGTGGGGATTTATGAGTAAGTATTTAATGAAGATTCTTGGAAACAATTAGGTAAGTCTTGTAAAATCGTGATTACTTTATTATGTTGATATTTGTCTATAATAGATGTTATTATAAAATGAAATATATGATGTTGTTATGCATATATGTTGGGCTACAAATATGTTATATCTAGGATACTGGTAAGGATATGATATAGCAATGTTGATGATGTTCTCTTGTATGGATTACATAATATGGTTATGATATCTTATTCTCACATTTAAAGGTTTGTGATGGAAGGAAATTCTCTTCCTAATCCTAATGAGCTAATGATCATGTTTATACCAGGATTTAATGTCCTATGACCTATGGTAATATTAATGACTAATGATAATAAAAGGCAATTCAAAAAGGGAATCTAGCTTAGAACCGAGTGAACTAGATACACGAGGTGTCTTAATGACTTGTATTTAAGAGCAGAAACATGTTTATGATGTATTTTAAGTGCATTAAAGGCCTTGAAATGACTTAGCTTTGTTTCTAATGAAAATGTCCCTTTTATGCATTTCTTCAAATGATTAATGTGCATATACCAATATTTAGTACATGTGGCGTAGTGACCCTTTATTTATATAAATACAAATGTAGTGTCTGGCCAATGAAGATTATGAAGGTTGGTTAAAGAAGCTTAGAACTCTTTCTCAATGTGTTTGTAGGTCCTCATATTCATGGATAATATCTTTCATTAATCTAGCCATGAAAATTGTAGTTGTTTAAGAGATACTCTTCTATTCATTTTTATCAGTAAGTTCTACCTTAGTAAGATTTATATACAATATTGATATAGAATTCGCTATGTCTAAGACTGGTATTCTTTAGATGCTTTTTATGTGAGACAGTTATTAGACTATCGTATGTATGTTGGTTATGCTGCTAAAATAGATGCCTATGTAAGCTTCTATTTGAGAGGTCTATGTATGCCTAAATATATGTTAAGCAAAAATTATAAGTATAATTTACTTAGTAAATGCAAAAGTTTTTAATTTTCCGCAATTTTTAGCGTATGACATGTTAGGACGAATGCTAAAGGTTTGTCCGATTCCTCTTGAAGGAAGTTCATGCCAGTTACATCTGGGCGGTGCTCTCTGATTATGACAATCATCATCATTAGCTCAGTAGGAATCGCATGAGAATGTCCTTTCAACACAATCCGCATATGTGAGATTAGAAGATCATCATCATCATGTAATAATAAGGCACAAAATCAATTCATAACAAACGTTATATTATTTCATCTGAAGAATGATCTCACAATGACATAATAAAGACATTTGAATTTCCTAATCATAGAAACACATACATAATTTAGTCACAAAACATGTTTTAATTGAACTTCATCACAAAGTAAAAACTATCACAATTGAAGTAAAGGTTCAAGATCACAAAGTCGTACCAATGCTCATTCAAAAGCTATCATCATTGGTCTTACCCTCAACCAATCCAATTTAATCAATCAATAAGTATGATAACATCGTAAAATTGTAAATAACACATGCAGTAAGTCAATTTCATCATAACTATCTGTATTAAGTTGAATTCATAACATAGGGTTATAGAGAACAGGGTTCATAATGAATTCATCAAGTAATAGATCCAATCCAAACAATGCATTACCATAGGAAATCCATAAATGAATTTTAATAGATAAACAAGTCTAACAATCAATACATTCTACAATTCCCATTATTGAATAAGCAATATCCAAGATTTGGGGATATTGAGGAAAGGAACATGATCCATACGAAATTACCCTAATTAACATCACTGACAAAAAAAACTATAGTCAATTAGCTATTGGTAATCACATTAATTTTAATCAATTATCAAGTTCAAGTTCTGAAGAAAACCCATTTGTAGAAGAAAACCCTTGGAATTTGGTGATATAGAAATCAACTTTGAAAGGACCTCTTGAAAAAATAAATCCCAAGATTGAAGAACCCATACTTTAATGAAGCCTAATCAACTAAAATCAAATGAAAAAATCATATAGATATTGTCCTTCTTCTTCAAACATTCTTCTTCCTTCAATAGAGGTTTATTAGAGAGAAAAAGTAGAGAGGGGTTACAACATTTGAATTTTGATTTTGGGATTTGATTTGATTGAGAGAATGTGAGGTCAAACTGATTTAAAATCAACATATATACCTCCGACGAAATACCCGAAAGACCCCTCAATGTAGTTTACCCTTTAATGTAGTAAAACTTCAATTTCCAATTATAGATTTTCGTAGTGTATGAAGTCTACGACCCGGAGCTGCTCCCGCTTGATTTTCTAAATTATTTTTTGGGACAGTAGATTCCTCTGTGTTCCTACGAGCAGACTTGATTTTTGACCAATGGCGCGGTAACATTCCATAAAATGTTCTTGTCTAGTGAAGAGCCTATTTGGTTGTTAAGCGTATGTATTGGGTACATAGGTATCCCAATGCCCAATATTGAGTAATATTGGGCATATTACAAAATATTTCTTTAAGGGTCATATCCAATTTCTATGTATTAAAATTTACTTTGATGTTCAAATCCCCCAATTCAAGCTTGTTGAGGAATTGTACTTGTAATGAAGACCCTAAGCTAAAATGCTTAATTAATTAACTCACAAATTAGGTACGAGTCACTTGATCATTTAAAATGATCACACAGAGTAATTAGTGCCCAAAGGATATAGTGAGGATCCTTGGGACAACAATAAATGAGCAGCAACACATATGCAATCACATTGCTAACCGGCCAAGGGACAAGCCCAACCGAATTCGGTTAGGGCGGTTGGGTGACATGCACGCACACGGCTCAAGCCATGTGAGACCTATATTCCTAACCAACTCTAGGGTCAAACTAACTTAACTAACTATTTAACGTACATAGGACTAACGGAAATTAACAAACTAGTGCACCCGACATTAAGACCAAACCGGGTGACAGTAGCCTAGTAACGAACTCAAGAAACATCCTAGTACATACCCAAGGATGGTCCAAAGGGGTTGATTATTGTCGTAATTACTTTAGGGTACTTTAGTTATTACCTTAATTAACTTAATTAATTAAATTAGCAACTTAATTAAATAGTTAAAAATCATGGTCTTAGCTGAAACCCTTATAGAATTTCTAAATTTTGCTAAGTTAAATGTTCTCCTATTTTTGGTCAATTTAGGAGGGGATTTTCGATATTTCGCTAATATATAAATTTAAATAATTTAATTATCCTAAGTTTAATTAGTGAATAAGAGTTCCTAAGACATATACTCACGTTCAATCGCTAGAAAAGCTACGACTAAAAACAGTAAAATAGCGGGAGAAAAACACAAAATCTCCTAGGCATTTTAAAGGCTATTCATCAAGATTTTTTGTGCAAAGTACAAGGAGATCTTCGTAGATTAAATTCTACAGTACGGTATGTATGAATTCCTTTCCCGAAGAGGCTTTTCAAACATTTTGAATTTAAGGAAATGAAACTAGGGTTGTCCCCAATGAAACGAATGTTAATTTCCCTAGTTCTCGTTATTACTTATATTAATAGTATGTATACTGTAAATCTCTATAATGTTGTTGGTATTTTGTGTTAATTGATCATTATTTGTACTTTTATTGGTTTTAAAATGTCAAATGATACTTATAGGTTAGATCCGTATGATTAGAGTATTATTTACATGAGATAAAGAATGTTGTAATGCCTAATTGTGTTCGAGAAGATGAAATTTGCTATGAGTGGTTTATGAAGTTTAGTTTATTATTATATGTTGTCCATTTAATTGTTCCTATAGGCTTATCAATGGTTAAAATCTGAATGGTTATCATGATGAGATTACTACAATGTATTCATGAAATAATTTACTTGTCTAGTGATAATATCATTCTTTGATTTATGCCAATATATTGTCTTACAATGTTATTTCCAAAATATGATATAGAATTTGATATTGACTAAATTATACCAAAGTAAGCATGACCAATGTAACTCAATAAAACTCATAACCATGGGTATGCCAATGATTGAGACAAGTCCGACCCTACCCTATATAAATGAACTTGTGAACAAAATAGCACAATAAAGAGTCTCCGTAAATATCCTATAGAATTGTACAAGACTACCAAAAAACATTGAACAAGATAATGTGAGTAAGACATAACTAATAACGGATTATTTATAAAATCGACATAGAATGGGGTGTTAAAGGATATGAGATAAGTATCACAAGCACCTAAACAAATATGCTAAAGATACTCATATAATAGGGTGTTAGAATTCATGAGACAAGTCTCACCCGCACCATAATAATAACGTAAAACATAAGTCACCAAGTATAGAAAGGGGTGACAAGTCATCCATTGATCTATGTTAAAGATATATACATAAGAAGGTGTTAGAAATCATGAGACAAGTCTCATTCACACCATAATGGTAATAAAAGATTAAATACACATTCATCAAGTAATGAAAGGGAAGACAAGTCCTCCATTGTGTTAAGCATACCACATATCAGAAGCAATCTTCCATAATGTATGAATTAACTCTAAAAGTTAAAAAGTATAAGAGATTGAAAAAAGCGTCGATACACTAGAAATTAGATTTTCCAAGCATATATAAGCCTCATGAATTGAGGCTACGACCAAGGAGGATAAGTAGTCTCTGAAATCTCTTAGTCTTTAAACTATGTTGCCAGCATAGGAACTAGCCAGTGGATTGCACCCAAGAGAGCTAGGTAGTATTCGATTGCATGTTGGCAGGTGAACCACCGCTTTTCAGTGTAGGAAAGACACTGTATTTCATGATTACATCACATGATCTATGTCGGTTGATGCTCAAAGAAAGTATTCAGTTCTACTTTAGCCGTGAACCACCTCTTTTTGGGTGTGGGGATGACACTAGAGTTGGTTTCCCTTTAGCTGGTGAACCACCCCTTTTCATTGTGGGGAAGACAATGGATTTCATGTGTACTCACATGATCTGGTTCAACTCTATCGGTGAACCACCCCTTTTAAGTATGTTGCATACATTGGATTTTTTTATCTCATATGATCTCAATGCTAAAGATTTCTTTAAGAAAGTAAGAAAGAAAGAAGAAGAAATGTAAGTTCAAAGTCAACTAAGAAAGCAATATCTTAAAATATATAAGATCATAAGTGTTTGATAATAATGAATTTTTAACAGTTAATGGCTAATGTGAATAAAGGGAACAAAACATAATGGCTAATCAATGCCCTATAATCTTTATATTATGCAATAATCCAATAATGGGTATAGCAAATAATCTTTATAGTATTTAAATGATCAAATAATTGACTTATGACAATAATTAAATAAAAACATAATAAATCAATCATTTGAAGTGTTATTATATGCCCCATCATCTTTATATTATGGAAGTTATCAAATAAGGGGCACATCAAATAAAGATTGGCTTATACAGGTTTGATGCCCAATTTAACAAGAATAAAAAGAATAACTTGTGAGTAGGGTAGTCCAACCATTTCCTTAGTCCTTCGGATTACTTTCTTGAATCATTGCAATTGTAAGTAAAACATAAATTCAAAGTAGATCATTGAACTACACAACAACAAGAAGAAAATGACTGAAAAATAAACTAAAGGCATGGGAGTAGTGCTCTTGGCCTAAGGGGGAGAACAAGTAATAATTTTTGTTCGAGTTGTTCTAATAATAAGTTCATGCTTCCAAGGTCTTGTGTTCATATAGAAAATGATTTGTGTGCTTTAAATGCATGAAAACATGTCATATTTATAGCATGATTCAGAAAGAACGATTAGGAAGGTAAAGTGACTTCGCTTTCAACAACTGACATGTTGCTATATTAAGAGCATTTCTTGATTATGCATAGTCATTATGTGTTTATGTGCATGCACCCATACTTAGTACAAGTGTATACTTACCCCTATAAAATTACTATTTTTATTGGCACAGGCCCGAGAAAAGACTTAACATACATTACAGCGTTTTGGATTAGCGATCTCCAAACTTTGGTAGGTCATGTTGAGTTTGAGGATGCCTACGTTTATTATTCTAGCTTTAGTACATTAGTATTAGCCATTGGATGTTATCCCTAGCATTTCCTTTCAAACAATTGTTCAATGCTTTGCATTAAGTTTGTTTGGCAAACTATTATTTATACTATGATTCCTTATTTGAATTGTTTAATTTATTTATAGAAGGTTGTTTAGTTTGAGATTATTAGCATATCACTCTTATGAAGTAATCATATGAATTCTAAGTACACTTCAATAAGTATTAAAAAGTATTAAATTTTTCGCAAATTTAACTGTATTATTGTGATAAAAGCTAAGAAGAGTCTTGTATATGACCTCTAAGAGGTTAACAAAACCGGTCTCATATGGGGTCTAAATTTCGAGAGTGACATGCCCACCAAGTCTGCAACACAGACCCACTTCTCATATGTACATTTTCGTTGCGGCTTTGGCAGCTTGGTTTGACATGTTTAGAGTCCCATCCGCAGCCCTAAGGCAACCCTTGGGGGGTCGGACTTGGACGTTTTAATGCTATGCACATAGTATTACCTATTTAAAGTGATTTACAAATTGTATACTTCATACAACAAATCCATAACTTTGCATAACCTAAGGACGTTTTACTAGTTCAAGTGCAGTAGATTCTCGACGTCTTGGACGTGTCTTAACATCTTTATTCTAGCACTTGATAAATGGTTTATAAAAATTATTTTAGGTTAAAAACTGTGTTAACAACCTTATTTCAACATGTTAGGCTCTAGGTTAGGTCTTGAACTTTCAGATAATCTTCAATTAGACTATAACCCCCACTTGAAATTCAATAACTCTTCTCCTATTGTCGACATACGAATTTTGTTGAGTACAGGTCGTTTTCAACATATCCCTTTTCATCTAAACGCAGTCCAAAGATACATATATTACCTCAGGACCAAGGAGTGAAGACTCTCTCACCTCAAGCAACCCAATCGGAAACCTACTTCTCCTACCATACAGTGCATGGTAGCTATTATAAATAGGAGAAATCAATTAATGTTATGTCATTGTCCCAACTTCATTTCAAATCTATAACACAGGCTCTTAGCATATATTCTAGGGATTGAGCGATATGTTCCACTTGACCATCCCTTTGAGGATGAAATGCTGTGATAAGCTTTACTTCAGTAGCAAACACTTTTTGAATATTACTCCAAAAGCAAGAAGTTAATTAAGGTACTCTATCCGATATGATTGAAAAAGGGATCCCAGGAAATATCACCACCTCATTAATGTATATTATTGCATAATGCTCCAAGAAATGTATACTTGAAGGGGATTAAGAGAGTGGACTTTGTCAACCTATCCATAATAACCTATATTGAGTCTTTTTGCCTCCTGGTTTGAGGCAACCCAACAACACATTCCATATTAATTTCTTCCCACTTCCATGTAGGAACATTCATTTATTTGATTCGACCTCCCGACCTTTGATTCTCGCCCTTAACTTTTTGGCAACTTGGACATCTAGCAACAAATTCCGCCATGTCCCTTTTCAAACCTCCCCACCAATAGACTTCTTGAAGATCACGATAGATTTTGGTGTCACCAGGATGGATAGAATATCCGGACCCATGAGATTTTTCTAATATTTTACTCATCAAATTATAAAACATCTAGTACACATAATCTACCTATGTGTCACATTTGAGGATAACTCCCTAGAAGTAACATGGCGTACTTGACTTCTCGGAGGTCTTATATACAAGCCCATATTTATCCTTCATCGCATTTTCATAGTAAATATTGCGAAAAATATAAAACATTTCATAGCACATCATATGCTAGAAATTTCACATCATATATATACAAAATATCATATTACATACTTACACTCATAGTCTCTTTTCCATTGAAGACTCAACAACATTAAAGTACATTAGGGACACAAATTATAAAAGATAAGACATAAGAATTATTTTATACACTTTACAGTAAACCATAGTTTAAGAGATCCTTGGAACATAAGGATTTCCTTAACTTGAACTTGGGAATCACTTATCAAGCTCCTCATTTATCGACATCCTTTTTAAAATCTATAACCTACTATTTGTATAAAAAGTAGAGAATAATGGAGTTAGTACAAGAATTCACTAATTATGGCAACCATGCAAAAACATGTATTTAAAAGGGACGTTTTCCTGAAATAATACTTCATGCCTTTTTAAGTAAATCTTCATAAAGCCTTTATACAATATCATTTATATCATTCACATATTTCATATAAACATATTCAATGGACAAAAATTTTATAAAATAAAATATAGCCATATTTGAGATCACATTAAAGTGAGCTCTTTTTACATTATAGTGAGTTATCTTTTCTTCTCCTTATTATTCTCCCATATAACCCTCTAGTGATACTTGGTGCAATGCAACACCTCAAGGTCACAAATATAGCATACATAAAATATAAATAAGCATAATATATCATCATAACTTTTAAGTCAAGACTTCATTGGCTTTACATTGAGTTACATCCAATTGCACCTATATTCATTTCACTTCACATAAATCATTTGATGATCTTACTCATGACCTCAAGATTAGTATACATATTCAATGTATATGAGCAGCCCCATAACCTCATACATACATAGAAAACCTATCATAAGATCATTACCCTTAAAACATCATACATAAACATAGTAAGTAATGGAAATTTCGTCCAAGCTAGGCAAGACCTTCACAATATAGTCTTTAAGACAACCATCATGAATATAGGGAAAAGTTCACATCATATAAACTTATACCATGCACATCTTTATAACCAGTAGACAATTACTAAAATTTCATGCATAAATTCATAAGCATAATCATACGTATAAGGTAACCTCTCTAGGACTTCCTAAGGAGCTACTTTTGCAATTTCTATATGGGTTAAATACTTCCTCCTATCCTAAGTAATTTCCCTTAATTAATTCTAATTAGGGTCCTAGTCATTTACTTTCATTGTACATTTTACATTAGCAAAACTATAGCCTTAACCGACACTAAGACCATGGGTGTTAAACATGAAATATAGTGTTGTAGAGACTTACACCAATGGAAGGTGTTCTTACCTAGCCAAGGTTGAATATTAACATACATTCTAGCATCCTAAGTGAATTCACATTCTAGATCCTATGTGGCAAGCATAGTTTATGGAACTAAGAGATAGGTATGATCCCTCTACATGCCATTTGGCAATTGGGTCCTTTAATCATAAGAAACCATTGGTGAAACTTCCTCAAAAGTAAAACCACCACCTCATGTGGATATGTAGGTGTATATTCCTCTAAGGAAAGTCAACACTTTATAAGGAACATATGGTGAATCTTCCTCTAGGGGAAGTCAACACCTCTCATTGTCAAGTTCATTCGGTGCTAAGCTATGTTATCTCTATTCAAATACCTTTATTACAATTTTTTTATAAAACATAGGCATAGGAGACTCATTCCATCATATGCGTAGCTTATAGGTAATAGATGAGAGTTCATCAACCTAATTCATGTGAGAAATCCTTTCACATGGACATAGCATATGTATTAGAACTATCTAGTTAAGGATACACTTAAGCAAACCTTTCAAGGCCCCTCTATTTACTAGATCATCATTCATGTGTGTGTACACATATATGTGAGCAAACCATTCACATAACACATTAAGATCACATATGTTCAGACATTCATAGTCATACACATAAAAACCAAAACTAGTAAGTATCATACCAAGCGAAACATGTGTAATGCATAGGCAAGTCCCGATAACCTTTGCCATACTAGTTCACCTATCAAGTAAACCTAGTTAAGGAACCACTTATCATACTTTCATATGCATAAGCATAACATACATAGTAGTAGACACTAGTGAATATGAGTACCACCTTTCATTAGACACTACGAAACTTTACTACAATGTAGGCATGAATGTAGAGTGAGAGGGTGTGTACATTGGTCAATATGATCACACAATGGCTATATACAACACATTGAGGAAGCCACCCTCTTAGGACCATAATGCACAGAACACACAATAGCATAGGAGACAAGTCAACTACATATTACACTTTAAGACTCCTAACAGTTGCTATTTACAAATTCACATTGGGGTACATGGGTAGGGTTCATCAATGCTAACACTTTATTAATGGCAGCACCTACACAAGATCTTACAATTACAATTTACATGCTCATAACAATGGTAAAATAACCTAGGTTAAAAACTAAAGTAGAAGAGTTGGCACAAGTTACACATAAATTGATCATCATAACCACTCATTCATATATTCATCAATTTTCCTTCATGGACATGGTAAAAACACATATAATGAAAATAAGGTAAAAACTGCCACCAAAAGTTGACGATACTACACAATGACATACAAGACTTCATCGACAATACTATAGAGAAGTAGAGGACACGGTAGACGTTACCAATTCATCAACCTTTCATCATTATTGATAAATACACCTTTTCATCAACAATTCATATATAGTTCAGTATATATAATTAGTTAAATCATAAAATAAACCATGCATAAGACACTACAAGATCATACTACTACATGTACGCTACATCACCAATACACTATCAAGTAGAGAGACATAGATCACTTGTTAGTATACCTTGCTTTGATAATCGTGATCAACATTCATAATGTAACAATAGTACCAATCTAAGGCTGTAGATACGGAAATAATGATCAAGACTAAAGAATGCTTCATCTACCCTAAATTTAGATCACATTAGGTCCATTACATCATCAATTATATAATATTAATGGAAGTTGATCTATTAAAAATTCTTTTTCACTTATATAATAAATTATTAATGTTCATAATTAATAAAAAACAATCCTAGAAGTCAGTATTTATGAAGACCATAAATCAAATGACATCCTACTACAATGGCCAAACATTCAAGATTATTGTGAGCATACTAGACATACAATAAAGTGGAAATAGAAATAAAGTATATAAGAAGGAATAACATTGGATAAAAACACATACTTAATTATTATAACATATTATAGGCTGTAGATAAAGTATAATTAACCCTATACAAAATCATGAACCAGTTATCATGAAATCAAGATACTTAGAACTACATAAGCACTCTACAGAAGATAGGAGAACGTGAATCAATACTACTGAATCCTCAAGCCTTGATCAACATTTGATCCTTTAAATATGATTAATAATCTTTATTTATGATAGAAAGTAATTAACAATCACTTTAACATAATTGAATTTCAAATTTTATACGTTATAAGATCAATGTTATAGTGAATCATTGAAATCTATGATAGGCATGTTCAAATATTCATACATTGATCCATATGGATCCTTCATCATCAATTCATAATTTACTTTCATAAATAACAGTGCATAAGGAATTCAACATAATAGAATCACAATTCAGTCAGCGATGATCAATTGAGTTTTGTAAGGGACATGGGTTCATAATGCAATTCGATTGTTTTTCATGTTAAAACCATATATATTATCATCAATTCATCATAATTAAACCGTGAAAATATTTTTAGAAAGAACCCATTTCTAGATTGAAGAAGAAGTTTTTTCATGAAATCTCTATTGAAACTTTGAGATTAATTCTCTAGATGGAAGGATAACTTGAGATGAGGAATCACCATACCATTGTCTAGTTTAAGACCTCTAAAAGATGATAAATAACCCAGGTAAATCCAAGCTCCAAGCTGTTCTTGAGATTCACCTTCAATGGAGGTATCTAGGGAGGATTGGTTTTGGAGGGAAAAGTTATTTGGTGTGAATATGATTTAGAATGGGTTGATCACGTTTTTTATCACTTATATACAATAAAAAATAGCCAAATAAATCAAGTAGTGTAAGTTTATTATGTGGGGTGAATTTCCCATTCACCCCATTAATGAGCAGTCGCTAGGCAGTGATGCACCAGCCTGCATGGATGGACCCGACTACGGGGCATTGGTTCATCGATAGTCCGGTTTGTGCCCTCCGTCGATTGTGCCTGAGGCTTTCATGTAGCCGATCCTTCTCCAGTCTAAGTTCCCATCAATCCACCCATCAACGGGGCGTCACTCCACCAACGAGGCGTCGTTTGGCTCGTCGATTGACACGTCCAATGCATTGTTTCGACAGCCCTTGGCTCCTTCTTTTTGGCTTTTTTACGAGTCCCTTTTGAAGTCGTACGCGGATGTTTCCAACGTAAGTATGCAAATTTACAAATTAAGTACCTTATAGGAAAATTTCACCTAAAATGCACACATAAAATACGTCAAAAATGCTACGCCCCATTAAGACATACTTGAACATTTCAAAGGGCTATCTTTCTAACTTCTCAAAAGTTCTTGGACGTTTGACCTCCATAGATCATGAAACACCATGTACTGACTAGAAACATAAATATACCTAATTTGAAGGCTTAAAAATCTCATGAAATACAAATTTAAGCACGTATAGAATCATGAAACACATAGGTGACTAGTCGTCGAACGTCTATGTTGTCCCTTGACGTTTGACTTCCAAATAACCTCAAACATTACATATTGCCTCAAAACAATATTATAAGTCATTTTAGTATTTTATAAACTTATGAAGAACATGTTAGGATCTTTAAACCCTAACTCATTTTGGGAGGCCTATAATAGGTACCTAAGCACCCCACCCCCCTTGGAAGAATGAGACATTAAACGTGCGTAGGACCGATTCGTTCAGTTCGATCCATAAAGGATCAAGATGGGTCCTATACATAAGCTGAAACACTAATGATGATTCGCAATTATGATGTGTCATAGAACCTATATTTTCAGAATCTTTTTACCAAACACCCAATTCGGGAAATCTATGAACATTTTTCACTTGCTCTTTACGACTTAGTGCATCCTGCACCACATTGTCTTTGCCGGGGTGAAAAAGAACACTCACGTCATAATCTTTCAAAAGTTGAAACTATATACTTTGTCGAAGATTCAACACGTTTCGGCTGATACAGATTGAAAGATTTTGTGGTTGGTAAATACAATCGCATGGACACAATAAAGATAATGCCTCCATAATTTCAAGGAAAACAAACGTCCCCAAATTCAAGGTCATGATTTGGGTAGTATTTTTTGTGCACCTTGAGCTTTCTAGATGTGTAAGCTATCACTTCACCATGTTGCATAAGTACACAATCCAAACGTACTCGAAAAGCTAACAATATACCACAAACCCTTTGGTACCTACATGTAGGGTCAACACTATAGTAGAGGTAAGTTTTTCTTTAATACTTTTGTATCTTCCTTAATAAGGTTTTGACCAGTCAAATATAACTTTATTTTGGTTCAAGGTTATCAAAGGAAAAGCAATAGATGCAAACTCATCCACAAACTCCTGTAATATCCGGCTAAATGCAAGAAATTTTTAATATCGGTTGGAGTCAAAGGTTTAGGAACATTCTTAACTGCTTTCGTTATCATTTGATCGACCTCTATACCCTCACTTGAGACAATGTGAACAAGGAAAGCAACTGATCTAAAAAAAATCACACTTACTATATTTAGCAAAAAGTTTGTGTTCCTTAAGGACATGCAATACTACACCCAAATAGTTCATATGTTCATCCTCACTCTAAGAATATACCAAGATAACATCAACGAAGACAAATCACAAAGGATTCAAGGAATTCTCGAAACACTATTCATGAGATCCATGAAAGCCGCCAGAGCATTCGTTAAACCAAAAGACATCACTAGGAACTCATAATGACCAAAACTAGTTTGCAAAGAAGTTTTTGGAATGTCCTTACCTTTCACCCTAAGTTGGTGATAACCCGACCTCAAGTAAACCTAAGAAAAGTAGCTTAAGTATTGTAATTGATCAAACAAATCATCGATCCTAATTAGAGAATATTGTTTTTTATTTTCACCTTATTTAGTTTACTCTAGACGATGGATATCCTAAGGGACCCATACTTCTTCTTTACAAAAAATATCAGAACACCCCAAGGAGATTCCTCGTTGATCCAACAATGGACCATACTTTTAAATTTTTTTGGGAATTTTATGGATTGTTTAAATGTCAACCAAGGAGCCTCAACGATGGAGCGTCGTTTAAATGATGGCTCGTCATCTTCTCTCGTGGTTGTACATTGCCAATTGACAACTTTTAAGGGTCAATGGTTTGTTCCTTCTTAAGGACCCTTGTGGTGATCATTGGGAGTAGTGTACACGGACGATTTATTCCTAAAACACTACAAAATTTATTCTAACTATTTTCACAAATATTTAACCTTTTCCGACTCTTATAACCCCTTGAAACCCACCAAGGTTAACTAGCTCACTTTCACTAGCCTCCAATAGTTGTGGTCATCTCGTGATGTTTTGACTCTATCACTTCCTTATTCATATTATTACCTTTGATTAAGCTTTGGTACACTGTTTTAAGGATTAGTCAAACTAGTGAGGATCTAGACTAAATCATTGAACTTTCGAAGTGTTACTTTAACTAAAACACAAAGGGAACTCCACACTGTAGCTCTCCAAAAGAACATGGAAACTTGATAGATTAACCTTTATCACACCTATGTTTATAGTAGCTCATCTAAGGAGATAAGCCACTTGGGCGATGTGGAATGACTCTCGGTTATTTATGGACACGAATGGAGAGCCCCGACATGGCTCGCCATAATTTTCCAGTGTGTTGGGCCGTGGGATAGTCTATAGGTTACTATTGGTGAATTTGGTGGATCACCAAGTCACTAGTGTGACCACACTAACCCTCATCAAGTTGGTTTTGAAGGGAAATTTTTTCCTTCACTAATTCCCATGGTGTTATAGGTTCAATTCTTCTTGCATTGATTTTTACCTGACACACTTAACCCTAGTTTAGCATACTAGATTTCGAGTCCTACATATATTAGTCCTTAAATGAGATCATTTTCACATTTCAAAATTAAAATACTCTATATTAGCAGCCCATCATGCATGCATCTCATCGGAATACATATAAATGGAAAGGAAACATCAACTCCAAGCTTAAAATGCTCAATGAACAACAAATCTCTTTCAATGAAGGAAAATCTACCATATATAAACAAAAGAACAATGCTCAACACAATCTCATGGAATGAAAATGCATTTTATATACAAAGAACATATTCAAGGAGGGAATCTTCTCGTTACGGTAAGACATTTCAAACAATTCATCTCATCCAGTACATAAGAAAATCATACTGAATACTCAACAACATGCGGAAAGTAAATAACAAAAGCCATATTCTTCATAAACATAAGATTTTTTATGATTATGCAAATTAAGGAAATCTCTAAAACACATAAAACACACATGAAATAAGACAGGATCAACCCAAGAGGAACTCATTACTTCAAGCTAGAATAAGAAGAGAAAGATCAGCATACCGGGATAACATATAGTCCTCTACCTCCAAAGTAGCACCCTGAACTAGATGGTTTCTCCATAAAACCTTCACGGAACCAACAACTTTGTTCCTCAATCTCTTAACTTGATGATCTAAGATGTCATCTAGAACTTCTTCATAAGAAAGGTTCTCTTTCACTCAAAATCATTCTAGTAGATATATGTATGTCGGATCTTTAATACAATTTGTCAATATAGATAAATTTTAAACTAGATGCACCGATGCAACTTATTTGTCGAATCAATCTCCTATGAAAATTTACCCACACGCCTCAAAATTTGATATGGGATTATAGGGAGGGGACTAACTTTCCTTTTTTTACCAAACCTCTGTACACCATTCATGGGTAAGATTCTCAAGTAAACCCAATCAGCCACATAAAATTTCAAGCTCTTATTCCTAATATCCACATAAAACTATTGGCGACTTTGGATAATCTTCAACCTCTCTCTAATAGGTCAAACCTTATCTATAGCCTCATGAAGTTACTCGTGTCCTATCAAAGAAACATCGCCTACCTCAGACCACTACATAGGAGATATACACCTCGTACCAGAAAGAGATTCAAACCAAGCCATACCAATACGAGAATGGTAGATATTCTATGAGAATTATAAATGGTGAAAATGGACATCTCAATTTCCCTTGAAATAAATCATTAAAGTCCTCAAAACGTCTTCCAATGTTTTAACTATTCGTTATGCTTGCCCATAAGTTTGTGTGTAAAAAGTTGTCCTAAGCTTAACAATCGTGCGAAGAACATTGTGGAAAGACTTCCAAAACAAAAAAGTATACTCAATACATCTATTAAAAATAAGGTAGAAGGGAACTCCATGAAACCTTACCATATCTCTCAAATATAACTTAGAATTATCCTCCGACATATAGGAAACCTTAAAGGGAATGAAATGGGCTGACATTGCCATTCGACGTACTGTAGCCCATATCCTATCATATTGATAGAGAGTATAGGGCAATCCTACTATGGAGTCCATATTAAAATCTTGCCATATACAAATAGGAATTCTAATATCTTGGGATAATCCTCCCAGTATTCAATTCTCAATCTTAACTTGTTTCAATTAAGACACTTAGCAATTGTTCCCGCAATATCATAAATCATCCCATTAAACAAATAAATCTCCTATAAATAATATTACTTTTTTCTAGATCTTGAGTGAAACAAATAATGGAACTATGGGCTACTGAAAAGATTTGTTCCCTCAAGTCATCCACATTCGAAAAAGCAAATGACTTTTATACCTTAGAACACAATTACCCTTTTAAGAGAAAGCCTCGATAGAGTTCTTTAGCGCCGAATCTTTTAATTAAATTAAGGTTGGATCGAGAGATTGTTTTGCTTTGATACTATTCAGGAAAGACAATTCAAAAACATTATGGACCACAATGCCACCCTTGGAGGAATGAACTAGTTGAACTCTGAATCTGGAAAACCTATTGTAATACCCTTAAAACTAGTAGACTATACTAAAGCCTTAAGTTACGGTTCAAGAGCTAGATTTGAGGATTAGGGCCGTAGATATGGTATTCTGCACTAACAATAAAGGCTTTAGGCGTTTAATGTCAAGGAATATGTTACACGCATAGTTTAGAAGACCATCTAGGGTTTGATTGGGGGTTGTAAGGTCAAGGGAAATTCCACATCCAAAGCCCAAGGATTTTCCATGTTTGGAGCAGACCACCCCATGTCCACGAAAAACACCAAGACAACTAGTGCGGACTACAGATCATGGTTTGTTTCCTAAAGACAAGATAATGTTTTCCAAAGATCTGCCTCATGTTTCTTACATTCACGAGCCACTTCATGATTAGTGGTGTTGACCGTGGTTCGTGGGACAACTTGTGAAGAAGGCTTAAACGAAGGGAGGCCAAGAAACTTTATCCATGTAGTTCCCTAAAGTTCAATGCCATCACCATGAAAAATTGTCTTCACACTGAGTGGGTGGCCTCGTGTAAGTACCTTATAATTGAGGAGGAAATTTCTTTACTCAATTCATTGGGCCATGAATTCCGAGACATTTCACGACTAGTTGTCTTTATTACCATTCGTGGGAAGGCTTGTGGTGATGCCATTGACCACGTGAAAGGATAAGGACCATGAACTATGGTGCCTCTCGTTAAACTTGTACAATAGGCTTACAAGTGGAGGAGTATTTATTAAATTCCAAATGAGATATTTGTTTTATGGGGTCGTTTAACCTAATAATAAAACCCCTATATAATATACTTTAAGCTTTTAACCACCCAATTAAGTAACTTTTACACAATACCAAAATAAAATTCCAAAAATGCTCTCGTATCAAATCATTCTCTGTCTTAAAAATTGAATACTTGAGGAACATGATAGTCATTCAAATTTAGTTCATGTATTAAAACTTCATTGTTGCAAGCTTAGTAAGGATTTGTATCATGCGTATGTTAGATTATTTATCTATGGTTTTAAACACCCTTAAAGACACCTAGATTCCCCCCCCCCCCCATTGTGAAGATAAAACACAATTTATTTAAGGTTTCTTCCTACGTTGTGCGTAGAGTTGGATATCATTCTAATTGAGTGGATAATACCCAATTATTACTAATTTAGTGTTTTATAATGGTAGTATTATAAATATATGTGAATTCCGTTGATAAACCTTGTCTAATCGAAAGAATCCAAATTATGTTGGTTTATGCCATGAGAAGTAAAATTGAGGATTCATAGGTGATCTTCTAAACTTAATGTCATGCGTAGTAATTGATCAATATTATGAACTTATAAACATTAATTTAACTAAAATATAGAATCTATGATGGATCATGACTAATACTGTTTGTATTTTGAAACTCTATGGCGAATTATGACTAAAATTTTGTAACGATGGAACTTGTAACTAGATTATCTAGTAATATAGATATTTATGATGATTGTAAATTAAAGCTTTGAAAGAATGTCTTGTGGTCATGAATGATAATCACTATGTCTTTAGAGAAAATAAAATTTCCTAAGGCTTTAAGAGTAATGAATAGAATTGGGAATAAAGATCTTTACTAGTGAATCTACCGTTGAAGTGGTTGAATGTATAATGTTATAGAATCCCATGAGTAGGACGATATTTATCTTTGATACATGACCCCTACGCATGAAGATGGAAAGTAGTGTTTGAATCTTAAAGAGGTGAAGTATGAGACTATGTTCGTAGTAATTAATCTTCTTGAACTATGAATACATCCATGTCTTATGTAGCAATTAAATATATTTTTATGTGATATCTGTACGAATATATGCATGTCTAATGAATTCATTCTAGATGTAATTATTTAATATGAGCTTTGATTCTAGAGAAGGGTAAAGATATGATAGTATGCATGTTACATTATGTTTAGTATATTCTTTAGAATCACTTTAAGAGTAAAGATAATATTCTTATATCCTAGTTGTAATGTTGTTGAAAGATCAATTCCATAGACACACTTCTCATTAATATGATAGGAGGTGAAAGGTTTGTGACCAATAATGATTAGATACTATGAAGACTAGTCTCACCTATTAAATCTTTAATATTTAGTGGAAGTTATGTTAAATTGATTTTCGAAAAATTCTTAAACTAAAATGAACTTAATTTAAGAAGTAATGTGAAATAAATAGGACTCAATGCCTAGCACATAGCCGATATAATTATGAGATGGATAATTCTACACTAGTTGAGTCTGGCTTCCCCGTGAATTCTTTTAGACTAGTTGAGTCTGAATTTTCCAATAGGTTATTTTTACACTAAAATACAAAGGGGTTCTGAAGCATTGATTTGCTCAACGACACTAGCCTACAATCTGAATGTTAAAGAATCAAAGTATGTATAGTAACCCAACCAAGGGTCGGGTTGTGTCCCAAGAGAGTTCTAGTGAAAATAGTAGCTTTATTAAAATTTCCGTTCTAGTTAGTAATATTTGAAAAATTATTGAATAAGAAGAAAGTGAGTTCAATTTGTGAAACTAAAATGTCAAATGTTAAAAGGGTTTGTAATGAGTTTGGTAAAAAAAATAAAAACAAAAGGCAAACATGTAGGGTAGAAGTTTTTTGGCTGATATATATATATATATATATATATAGAGAGAGAGAGAGAGAGAGAGAGAGATGAAAATCATTCTATACGTGCTTTCAACAGAAAATTAGCAAGATTATGAAGAGAAGTCTATGTTTTAGGTTAAAGTGAATTTCCTCTCGGGAAACTTAATCATATAAAAGTGATTTTTCTCAAACACCTACTCATCTAACGAAGACCAGAATATGCCTTACCAACACCCGCTCTATCGATATTTTGTGCTAGGATATGGAACTAGGGTTAAACCTCTCGGGTTGAACCTAATGTCGTCCCACTCCTTATGCAATCTTAGTAGCGGTCTTGGTTTCACGACCTCTTTCTCGAGCAAGTCAAAAACACATATAAGATTTTATTTCTAACAATAAATTCATTTAGTAAAATGACAACAACTAGGTGAAATCACCATTAAAATAAAATAAATCAAGCAATCCAGATAAGAAATCACAAGCAATACCTAACTCACATAACATAGCATTATGAATAGTCATCATCATATTTATCAATATAGAGCAGTAGCATATTCATACATGAAACGGCCATGTAATATCAAAAAATATATTTCATTAACTTTATAGGAGCATAAATATAAGAACACCCTCCTAAGACTTCCCTCAAGGATAATTAATCCAATGTATAGGTAGAGTCTTATACCCATACCTAGACTAAGGTAAACTCCTCAAATCATCCTTTTTAGAGTCATGTGGAATTTTTTTGTTATGGAACCCTGCACCGAAAGAAGGTGGACTACTTTCCAAGGTGTTACAAAAATATGAACATAGCATCTATCTGTATCCACTAGGCAGTATTCCTATCGGGGTAACATAGTTCAAAAGTTAGGAGATGTAACTGGGATCCTCTTTATTCTACATGCATTGTAATCTTCAATCTCATGATTACAATAGTGAAACTATCTTCCCTATGTGGGAAGGGATACTCATAACTACTAGTTTACTCGGTGCTAATCTAGAATCCCTTTTGAAGTGTCTTTCATTAATAATCATAACGTAGTTTTAGGTCATAGGAGACTAACCCCTTGCATATACTCATCGTTATCTCAATAGGAATTCCATGAGAATAACCTTCCAATACAACCCTCATAGTGAGATCAATAACATATATCATATCATAGTAATGCATACAAGTGAATCAACACCATCCTTATAGCATCACAAAATAACATGATGAAAAAAATAATAGGATAAATTATTTCAGTTCAACATCATACAAGCCCTTATAAATCTCATCATAAGGTATACTCCAATATAACTTCATCACTAAACACAAGTAATCATAATATGATGTAAAGATTTGAGATCACAAGACTTACCCCAATCTCCTTGACTAGCCATTAATAAAGGTTTTACAATCATCCATAGAATTAAACTAAAAAATTGGTTTAATACAATCACACAATAAAATTTAATATAATAATGAAGTCAATTAAATCACTACACATCAATTCACCATTACTTCATAACCTAAGGTTAAGAAATGTGGTCAATTTCATGATCTACTTCATATACTAGGTTAATTCAGCAATACCTATTATAATTGCATCATAATATAAGCATAATAATTAAGAAAAACTCATAGAAAATTCAATTTAGAAGATCAATTTCGAATTAGAAATAAAATCACATGAAACTCATCTTTTTGAAATAAATTTGAAAAGACCCTTTAGGGAAAGGAATCCAAAAGGTGAAAGGATCCCATATAACTTGATAATTTATTAAGACTGATGAATAAAAGTTGTTTCATGCTGCCATATAACACTCTTTTACTTTGGTCTTCTATGCACTTTCTTTAGTATAAAGAAAGTACAGAGAGGGAAGAGAAATTGCGTTTTGGGAAATATGATAATTGGGATAGTTTAGTTACGTTTCGTTCATCATATAAGTGTTTAAATTAATTAATTAGAACTCCCCTAACACCTAACTAAAGAAAAAACGCCTAATTTAATTAAATGGAAAAACTTAAAACTTTACAGCAACAAGTGACCCTGACATGCGAGACCCCGACCTATCAACATCCATCATTTTGGTAAGAGACATAACAAAATGACCCCTTCACGAAAATTACTAAGTGACCATCGATGGTTGAAATCTAAGCCCTGTCTATTGGAACATGATTCATCACCTGCAAGTAATGCATGGCTACTATCTCTAGACAGATTTTAGCAAAAATTCAAGGGTCCTCCTCATAGACCCCTTGGTTGGTCCTTGAAGTGTAATACCCGGATGTTTCAACCCTAAACTAACTTTAATACTTGTTTATTACATTCCCAATAAATTTCATTAAATGCCAATTCTTAAAACCTCATAAAATGGGCTAAGGCATGCAACACCTTTTGCACTAGTCTTCGAACGTTTTTGAAGTTCCTTGACGTTTTGACTCTTAAATTTCCTAATAACTTTTACACTCTATTATTGACCGTCAAACAGGGAAACCACTATTAGACACTCTTGTGAGGGTGTAGATTACGTTTTATAATCTAAGAGTATTACATTATCCCCCCCCCCCCTGGGAATATTCGTCCCCAAACGACACTAAAGAATATCTTTTGAAGAGAAAGGATAGACTCTAAACTAGCAGCCCAATCAACAACATGAGTTTCAACTTAACGTATATCAACATGGCATTTACATAAAGAAACTCAAAATATCAATTACAACATAAAATATCAATTACAACATACAAGAGCTACACATCACAACATGAGGAATTTCCCTCTCACAATGACATGAGCTCAAAATGTCCTTAAAAAGTCAATTAAGCAAAAAATTGACCTATAAACGTAGTCAATATAATTTAATATACTAAATAACATACCAAGTACACAATGAATACCAAAACAAGCAAAAGAGGTTTTAGGTAAGAAAATCAATTTCAACAAACAAAATCCTTTATCATAAATATGCATATCTTTCCACTACAAGTCAAATTAAATTTATTTATTATTTTAATTATGAGTGGCAACAACTAACCTTAATTATCAAATATATGAGGTTAACGAGACTTCATAGTGGATTCTACTTCCGATGTTGCTCCTTCAACAAGGTGATTCTTCGATAACAACTTTACGAAAACCACCTCCTTCTTCCACAACTCCTTTACTTGACTATAAAGGATTTCAACCGGAACCTCGTCATAGGAGAGGTTTTCTTCTACACAGAGACCTTTAATAGGAAGAATGGACTTGTGATCACCGATACACTTCTTAAGCATGGAGACATGGAACACAGGATGAACCAAAGTCAACTCATTAGGCAATCTCAACTCATATGAAACCTTGACAACCCACAGAAAAATTTTAGAAGGGCCTCACATAACAAGGACTGAACATATATTTCTTTCCAAATCTCACCACAAATTTCATGGGTTAAATTTTTAGATACACTTTATCACATTCTTCAAATTCTACATATGTAGCACTTCAGAAATTTCATGACTGACACTAGAGCTTAACCTATTAAATAATGTTTAAAATGATTTATACATTCCTATATTAGTGTAATAAGTTCATGTAGAAAAGTTTAGAGCCAAAATGACAAATAAAGTCCATGTGAAACGAGCTAATTTGAACTACTTGACGTCCTTATGTTCGGTGAAGGTTTAGAGGTGTCAAATGGAGTCCAAAACATGTAAAGAGGATAGGTAGTATGTTTTAAAAAGGTTCCAAACTCCTTGAAATGACACTTAAAGGACCACACGAAGGGTCCTTGGGGAGTAGCCAAACTCAGTGAGCAGGCTGCCTGGTAGCGTTTTAACAGGATGATTAGAGGACCAGGTGTGCGACGCACAACCCTCGAGAGATGTTCTTCCTCAAGATATGAGGGGAAGCGTGTCACACCCGGGTCCTATAACCTAAATGAGACCGGCATCGTTAACTTCTAAAGTGTATATATACTTCATATAATTCTTGCATAAGAGTGATATACTAACAGCTCAAACTAAACAACCATCTATTAACAGATTGAACAATTGAAATGAATATTTCATAATATCATAAATAGTTGCCAAACCGGCCTTAAAAAAAAAACTTGAAAACATGTTTGAAAGAAAACACTAGGGAAAATATTCACTAGCTATGTCTAATCAACTGAAGATAAAAAATAAATCGTAGGCATCCTCAAACTCAAGAGGACCTACAAAAGTCTAGAGGTACTAGTCCAAACAACCTAAACTAATCCTTAATCTTCATCAAGGACCTGAACCTATAAAAATAATAATTTTATATGGGTTATTACACACTTGTACAAAGTATGGGTCTATGCACATAAACACATAAGGACAATGCATGATCTTGGAAAGCTCTTCCTATGGTAATATGAATCGTGCTATGAATATGAAATATTTTCATGCATTTAAAGAACACAACTCATTTTCTATACAAACAAAAAACCTTGGAATCATGAACATAATTTTAGAATAACTGAAGCAAAATTTAATATTTTTTCTCCCTTTAGGCCATGAGCTCCATCTCCATACTTTGTTTATTTTTAAATCTTTTAGTCTTTTTGTTTTGTAGTTCAATGATCTCCTTTGATCCAACGTTTTTCTTATGAGTGCAATGATTCATTGTAGTCCCATTGCTACAATGAATCAAGTGAGTAATCCAAAAGACTAAGGAAATGATTTGTCTAACCTACTCAGAAGTTATTCTTACCATTGTTTTTAAAATGGGCACGAAGTTTTTATAAGCCATTTTTATTGGCTATGACCATTATTTGATCATTTGAATAATAAAAATATGTTGGGGCATATATTCATACTCTAATTTATGAGTCATTATGTTTTGCTCCCTATATTGGCATAAGCCAATAATTGTTAAATATTCATTATTATCAAACACTGATGATTTCATATACTTATGAGTTTGCTTACATAGTTCACTTTGAATTAACATTTCTTTTTATTTGATCTCATGTTCAGTTTGAACATTCTAGGTTGATGTTGGATATTCTTTTAAGACATCCATTGGGATCTCTCTATACAATTAATAACAATGACTTACATCATTACTTAGTATAGCCTCACCCTTTGGTCATTCTATTGGAACATCCCTCGTATTCCGAGATCTTTCTTTCTTTCTTTCTTTCTTACATTCTTCAAGAATCTTTAGAATTTAACAAACATAGATCATGTGAGCTAACATGAAATCCAATGTCTTCCCCTCACTGAAAAGAGATGGTTCACCGACCTAAGTGAAATCGAATACTTCCTAGCTTTCTTAGGTTGATCCACTCTCTAGTAACATATTCTCATGACATAGTTAAAGACTAGGAAAATTTGGAGACCCTTATCCACCTTTGTGGTAGTCTCATCTCCTGAGGCTTATATGTGCTTGCACAATCTCGTTACTAGTCTATAGGTGCTTAGCTAAATTTATTATACTTTACAACTTTTATAGTTTACTCCTTGACTATGGAATCTTTCTTCTAGTATGAGGTATGCTAGGTCAACAGATGTCTTTTTATCCCTTTATGTAATTGATGAGTGTGAACTTAAATCTTACATCATCATTATGGTGTAAATTAGAGTTGCCTCACTATTTATAACACCCTCTTATGTTAGTATCTTTAACATAATTGTTTAGGTTCAAGTGATACTTGTATCACTTCGTTTAACACCACATTTTAGGTTAATTTCATAACTCATAAGCTGTTAGTTCTTTCATTACTCTCCTTCTCTTGTTCAGTGTTATTTAGTTGTCTTGTACCAATTTATTTATGAAAGTTATAAGGACTTATTCAATGTCCTAAAATGTTCATGAGTTCATTTAGATAGGTTAAGTTAGGACTTGTCCTAATCATTGGCATACCCTAGGTTGTGAGTTCATTGAGTTATATCTTGTCAAGTTAATATTTAACATGTAATTGTCCTTACAAGAAACATCATAATTTACATTGGCCATTTACGTTTTGTATGACTTAGTCATTCACTATATCTAATACATATTTTGGAAATAATGTTGATGGCATATTTATTGTTATAAAGAAAACTTTCATTAAACACTTTTCATGATATTCGGTAGCCAAGTCAATTAAATTCATGTATATACTACATAAATATCATGATTTGATACTCTTATCATACAGATCTAACCTATAGGTCTTATTCGACATTATCAAAACACAGAAACCTACATATAATGTTAGTTAGCAATACATACAAACAACATGCTCAAGATTTGCATTACACATACTAGTAGAATCGAAAATAGGGAGAACTAGGGAGACGAACATTCGGAAATTTCATTAGGAACAATCCTAGTTTCGGTTTTCTTGAATTCAAAAAGATTGAAAATCCTCATGGGGAAAGGGATCCAAGAGATAAAACCAATATGTTACAGTAGAATTTAATCTACGAAGATCACCCTTTAATTTGCTTGAAAATCTTGAAGAATTTCCTTGAAATTGTCTAAGGAGAACCGAGAGTATTTTTATGTTTTTCTCACGTTTTTTCAATGTTTTATTGTCGTGGTTTGCTACTGGATAAATGTGAATCTAATTATTACGAACTTAATATTGTCTAATTCAACTTAGGCTAAAAAATTAAGTAAATAAATAAATTAGCTAATTACTTAAACTCCTCTCCTAAATTGACTACAAATAGGAGAGCATTTGAAATAGACAAATTCTGATAATTTTCTAAGTGTATCGGGTTTGACCATGAATTTATATTAATTAATTAAGTCGTAGGGTAAATATTAATGTACCCCTAAGTCACTAGGGCCATAACTATCCCCTTTGGACCATCCTACGTTAGGTACTAGAATGTTTGTTTAGTTAGTTCATTTTTTAGTTAGTCCTCAGTTATTTATCTACTTAGTTACTTAAATTAGATCCTAATATTTTTTAGGATTCTCGGTCCCACGTGGCTTGACCAGACGCGCACCGTCCCCCTAACTGCCCTATCCTGATCGGTTGGGCTTGGTCGCTTAGTCTCTTGGCCAGTAGAAGATGTACTTGCACATGTGTTGTAGAGCACTTCCTAATCGTGCACTCTGTAGTTGCACTTGGAAAGGTTGCTTCTTGTACAAAAGACCTCACTACTTACTTGGGCTTTGCTTAATCTGCATGATCATTTTTAATGATCATGTATTATGATACCTAGGCTTGACACTTGGATGCCTCATACCTAATATGTGTAAGCTATGAAATCAAAAATTTAAGCTTAGGGTCTTAATTAGAGGTACAATTCCTGAACGTGCTTGGAATGGAGCATTTGAACATCAATGTATATCTTAAGTTCCTTTTTAATACGTAGAAATCTGCTAACAACCTTATGCAAAAATTCTCTAACATGCCCAATATTACTCAATACTGGGCATTGGTATGACTATATACCCCAATACTTATTCTTAAGACATAACAGACTCTTCACTCGACAATTACATTTTCTAGAATGTTGCAATATCCCCCCCCCCTAGGAATATTTGTCCTCGAATGGCACTACACATCATTTTGAATCAAAGAGAGTATTTTTGAGAAACACATCAACATACTTGAAACTTTACTCTTTGTGAATATCTTATTCACAACTTACACTTGATGATGCACATCACGTAAGTCTTATCAAAAACATCGTATCTTATATTGAGGAACATCCTTCTCAATATCACTTTAATTCAATGCACATCACAACTTATGCGACAAAAAAATCAAGTCAACACTATACAGAAATAGCAACATGAATGGAAGCATGAACTCATATTAACTCATATAGTGCAAGTATAAAACACACAATTATGGACTTAAAACACCAAAACAGACTAATGCACTAAAATTTAGAGTTTCATAAACAAAATCAGACTTATGAAGAGTATATCTAATCTCAAGAACTGAAAAAGTGAGGGTAACGGGATCTCATGTCGGCCTACCGTGTTGCTTCCTCAAGAATGTGGTTACTCCATAACACCTTTAAAGTGGAAACCTCCTTGTTCCTCGGCTGCTTCACTTGGTGATCTAAAATTTCAATTGGAACCTCTTCATAAGAAAGGTTCTCATTGAAACCTAACCCCTCAACAAGCAGGATGGATGTTTTATCACCTAGACACTTTTTAGGCATCGAAACGTAAAACACTCGATGAACAGAAGCCAAGTCATTTGGTAACTTTAGTTCATAGGAAACTTTCCGTACTCGTTGTAAGACCTCATAAGGACATATATACCTCGGACTCAACCTTCCTTTTCTTACCAAACCTCATCACCCCTTTCATGGATGATATCTTCAGATAGACTTTATCACCTAACTCTAATTCAAGAGCCCTCTTCTTTTTATTAGTATAGGATTTTTGACCACTCTAAGTAGTAGGCAATCTATCCCTGATCATTCTCACCTTATCCATATACTCATATATGATCTAAGGGACAAGGATATAAGACCCACCTACCTTAAACAACTCAACTGGAGACCTACATCTCCTGCCATACAGTACTTCAAAAGGTGCAATCCCAATACTAGAATTGTAGCAATTATTATAAGAGAACTCAATAAACGGAAAGTGAGCATCCCAAATACCATTGAAGTCAATAACACATTATCTCAACATGTCTTCAAGGGTCAGTATGGTACGCTATGCTTTTCCATCAGTCTCAGGATGAAACACAGTTCTGATCTTCATCTGTGTACCCAAGCCCTATTGGAAAGATATCCAAAAAAGAGAAGTGAACTGGGATCCCCTATCATAAATGATAGATCAAGATATACCATTCATCCTTATAATCTTATCAATATACCAATTGGCATAATCTTTGGCCCTGTAAGTAGACTTCCCAGGAATGAAGTGACAGATTTAGTCATACTGTCAACAATGACCCAAATGGAATCATGCAGTTTCATGGTTCTGGGTAGACCAACTACAAAATCCATATTAATATCATCACACTTCCATGTTGGTATCTCAATCTACTGGGTAAGACCTCCAGTCTTAAGGTGTTCGACGTTAATTTGTTGGCTATTGGGGAACTCCCCCACAAACAAAGAAATATCTCACTTCATACCTTTAAACCAATAGATCTCCTTGATATTATGATACATTTTGGTGGATCTTTGATGAATTGAATGGCTGGAGCTATGAGCCTATGCAATAATATTAGGTCTCAGATTATCAACATTGGGCACAAACAATCTACCCTTGTTTCTATGAATACTATCCCCCTCTATGAAGAAGGATTCATTCAGCTTACTCAACACTGAGTCTCTCAACTCCATCAGGACTGGGTCGAAATGCTGCTTATCTTTAACAACTACAACAAATGAGGATTCAAAACTTGAATGAACTAAAACACCCCAACTTTTTGTATAGACGATACGTACATCTAACCTAGTCAATTGATGTACCTCTTTAAAGACCTACTTCTTATCATAATCAATATGACACATTGCCCATGCTCTATTGGCTCAAAGCATCCGCCACTACACTTACCTTATCTAGTTTATAGTGGACACTCATCTTATAATCCATGAGCAGCTATATCCATTTTTTTGATAAAGATTCATTTTTCTCTGTGTAGATACAAACTAAAGACTTTTATGCTCATTAAATAGATTAACATATACACCATACAAGTAATGTCTCCAATGTTTTAACGCAAATACCACATGAGCTAACTCAAGATCATTGCTATGGTAATTCTTCTAGTGGATTTTTAACTGTCTTGATTCATATGCAATCACCTTGCCATACCGCATCCCAAACCTCTTCAGAAAGCATAAAAATGCATCCTATACCGTTCACCACTCGTAGGCAATTTGAGAATTGGGGAAGAACTAAGTCGGTCTTTCATCTCTTTGAAGCTCTTTTCACATGTTTCAGAACACTCAAACTCCCCCTTCTTCTTTGTTAAAGTAGTTAAAGGAGCAGCAATAGCGGAAAATCCCTCAACAAACCTGTAATAGTAATAAGACAAACCTAAGAAATTTATGATGTCTGTAGGAGTGAGGGGTATCGTCCACTTATTTACTTACTAAATCTTTTTCGGAACAACCTCTACAACCTGGTCAGACCCCACATGACCAAGGAAGGTCACTACACTTTGCCAAAACTAACATCAGCTGAATTTTTGCATCTAGGTGATGTTCCCTGAGTACTTTCAATGTCATTCTCAAATGTTGTTCATGCTCTTCTTTGGTCCTAGAGTATATGAGGATGTCATCTATGAATACTATGACAAGAGAATCAAGGTATTCATGGAAGACCATATTTATAAGATCCATAAACGTGGCTGGTGCATTAGTGAGACCAAAAGACATGCCAGGAAATTCGTACTGACCATACCTAGTACGAAAGGCAGTGTTAGGAATGTTATCTTGTCTCACTCTAAGCTTGTGATACCCTGATTAGAGATCTATTTTAGAAAAGAAACTTTAACGTTGGAGCTCATCAAATAGATCACCAATTATGGGTAGAGGGTATTTGTTCTTTATAGTGACTTTGTTAAGTTGCCGATAATCGACACACATTCTAAGGGTTTAATCCTTTTTCTTAATGAACAACACTGGAGCATCCTATGGGACTATGCTCGCCTGGATGAAGCCCTTATTAAGTAGATCTTTTAACTGCAACTTCAACTCTTTCAGTTCAGTTGGAGCCATTATATTGGGAGGAATGGAAATTGGTTTTGTGTTAGGATCTAAGTCAATACAAATGTCAATTTTGCGTTCAGGAGGGATTCCTGTTAAATCCTCTAGAAAGACATCTTGAAACTCATTCACTATGGACATTATATCTATGGATGGAACTTCAGGTTCTAAGTCATTGACTCTTATTAAATTGTATAACTAACCATTTAGGTGGGAAACTATTTGGACTGTTTTGATTTGAACTACGCCCTTCCCATTCCAACTCTAAATCATTATGAAACTAAATGCTTACTACCGTGTTTCGATAGTCTATGGTAGCAGAGCATTTACGGAGTCAATCCATACCCAAAATTATATAAAAGTAAATCATGGTTAATTATATTAGGTCAACCTAGGTAACTCTATCCAGAAGAGTTATTTGGCAATCTCTATATACTCTTTCAGCTCTAATGTTGTCTCCTATAGCTAGGATGTAAGTCAAATTTACTAGCTACTACAGGAGTAACAAAAGACAATATGGATCCCGGATCTATCAATGCATGCACAAGAAAAGAATTGACATGTAAGGAACCAGTGACCATATCAGCATACTTCTAATGCTACTCTCTACCTTTCAAAGAATAGAATTTGTTCCTCTTGAGATGCTCGACTGTAATAGTAGGATTACGCCGAGAATGAGTATCTACCTTGGCCAGGTTTTTCAAACGTGGGAAGTCCCTGATCATATGCCCATTCTTGCCGCACCAATAGTAGGTAATACAAAATACTTCCACTCACCTCTATGCAAACGTCCAAATATACCATAAAACTTTTTTTCACACTGGGGATTTCTATCATTGCCCTTCTTGGGGAAAGACTTGTTCCCTTTGGCATTAGTGTTCCTGAAAGGAGTAAGATTACCTGAGTGTTGGTGCCCTTTATTGAAGATGGGCATGTCCTTGACTCCAAACGAACTCTTACATGTGCTAGAACCAGCATAATCTAAAGGACTAGGATTTTTGCTTTCTCAGACTCTCTTTCTTCGACGAATCTCCTGAACATGTTGTGCATATGCCAATAACCTTGAAAGGTCCATGTTATCATTCAACATGGCTGCCTGACATTCCTCCTCCGGATCCTCCGATACACCCGTCTGAAACCTTCTCATCTCATCCATTCTACCGAACACCTGGGAAGAAATATATTTTTAATGTTTAACAAAAATCAAGGAGTATTACTTGACTTACATACCTCCCTGACGTAGGTTGATGAACTCCTAAACCTTGGCCTCTCTACACTCTATGGGAAGGAACCTCTCAAGGAATGCAGTGTTGAGAATTTCCCAAGTGATAGGGACTTCTCCTGGTGGTCGTCCATCTATCCACATCTTGTACCATACTTGAGACACATCCTTATGCACCCAACTAGGCCTTCTCCTTTTCATTCACACCCATAGCACAAAGAATGTTATGTACCTCGTCCACAAACTCTTGGGTATCCTCCTTGGTTGTAAAGCCAAAGTAGACTGGATGATTCATACTTGTGAAATCTCTAAGTCTGTTAGCCATGGTGCTATAATGTGGGTTCTCCTTGGGAGCACCCTCTCTAGTAGCCTTGGCTGTGATAGCTTGTGCATGAGAAGTGATGGCTTCGACCATCTATACCAGTGCTGCTCTCACTTGTCCATCCGTCAACGCAGCTGGGTTGACAAACACTTCTACTCCAACAGCTGGGGCTTGAGGAGGACCCTGGATTCCCCAGCAGCTGCTTCTCAAACTCTCATTCCTGTGTTCCTTTTTTTTCATTTTTATACACGCACACACAAGAAGGAAGTTAGATGCTAGACTGACACAAATTGTCAAAACTCTAAATAGCACGATAACGAGTAGAAAAGGGAAGATTCTTAACATCACTAACTCTCTAAGTCACCGTTGTAGTGCACATCACAACCATAAGCTAGAAACTACGCATCGTGGTTGTTTTGATCCTTAGTTCCAAGGTAATTTATCCTCATGCTCCGATGCCAAGTTTGTCACACCCGGGTTCTAGACCCTAGATGAGACATGCGTCGTTACCCTCTAAAAGGTCGCATACAAACCTCTTCTTAACTTTCATCACAATCATACAATTAAATTAAGAAGGAAATTTAAAATATTTTAATTTTACTGAATAGTACTTAGATTTCATATAATTCTTGCATAAGAGTGATATACCAACAACTCAAAATAAACAACCATCTATTAAAAGATTGAACCATTGAAATAAAGAATTCATAATATCATTAATAGTTACACAATCGGCCTTAATACAAAAGCTTGAACAAATCATTTAAAGGAAACACTAGAGACAACATCCAATAGCTATGTCTAATCTACTAAATCTAGAAAATAATCCGTAGGCATCCTCAACTCAAGAGGACCTACCAAAGTGTCGAGGTACTAGTACAAACTGCATCAACTACCCTACAATCCCCTTTAAGGACCTGCACAGATAAAAAATGTATTTGTATATATGTCAGTACACACTTTTACTAAGTATGGGTGTATGCACATAAACAGATAATAACTATACGTGATTAAGGAAACTCTTCCTATAGCAACATTCCATTTTTGGAAAATGAAGTCATTTCATTATGCTGATTCGTTATTTATCAATCATGCTATGAATATGACTTATTTTCATGCATTTAAAGTACAATACTAATTTTTTTGTATGAACATAAGACCTAGGAATCATGAACATAATTTAGAACAACTCAAGCAAAATTTAATACTTTTGCTCCCGTAAGGCCTAGAGCTCCCTCTCCCAACCTTAGTTTATTTTTTAGTCTTTTCTTCTTTTTTTTGCGTAGATCAATGATCTCCTTTGATCGTAAATTTTACTTACAAGTGGAATGATTCATGGTAGTCCCATTGATATAATTAATAAAATAAATAATTCAAAAGACCAAAGAAATGATTTGACTACCCTACTCACAAGTTATTCTTTCCATTCTTCTTAAATTGGGCATGATGTCATTATAAGCCAATTTTTTTTGCTATGCCCAATATTTGGTAATTTACATAAAATAAGTATGTTGCGGCATATATTGACTTAATGATGAGTCAATATGTTTTTCTCCCATTATTGGCATAAGTCAATAACTGTTAAAACCTTATTCTTATCAAACACTGATGATTTGATATACTTATGCTTTTGCTTACTTAGTTCACTTTGAAGTCACATTTCTTTTTCTTTGATCTCATGTTCATTTTGAACATGATAAGTTTACTTAGGATATTCTTATAAGCCTTCCATTGGGATCTTTCTGTGAAATGAAAAAGAATGACTTACATCATTACTTTGTTTAACCTCACACTTTGGTCATCCTATCCGACCAACTCTTATCTTCCTAGTTCTTTCTTTCTTTCTTCTTACATTATTAGAGAAATATTAGCATTTAACTTACATAAATCATGTGAGATAACATGAAATCCAGTGTCTTCCCACAGTAAAAAGAGGTGGTTCACCGACCAAAGTGAAACCGAATACTTTCTAGCTTTCTTAGGTTGATGTACTAGCTATAAGCCTATGTAGGGGACATAGTGCAAAGCCTAGGAGAATTTGCCGACCCTTATCAATCATGGTGGCAGTCTCATCTCATGAGGCTTACATGTTCTTGCACAAGCCATTACTAGACTTCCGGTGACTAGACCAATTTATTATATATAAAACTTTTAAAGTTAACTCATACACTATGGAAGGTTTCTTCTAGTATGAGGTATGCTTATCTCAATGAATGAATTGTAATCCCTTTATGTACTTGATGAAATTGAACTTAAATCTTACATTATCTAACACTCTCTTATGCGAGAATCTATAACATAATTGTTTAGGTTCAAGTGAGAATGGTCTAACATCCTTTAACATCCCATTCTAGGTCACTTTCACAAATCATAAGCTTTTAGTTCTTTCATTACTCACCTTATCTTGTTCAATGTGATATATTTCATGACCTGGATTTTGGAATCCGAATAGAAATTGGCCTCGTTGACCTCTCAGATGTCGCAGACAAGCCTCATCTTCTATTCATCACATTCATGTGGTTAACTTAACGGAATATATTAAACTTTTTAACATATATACATAGACTTGATATATTTATTTTATGAACTCATCATATACTAAGATCAACATTAAAGTAACAATCATATATCATAAGAATCAATTCGAAACAAAATAAGAATATATCATAAATACGTGAACCTCTGCCCTCTCCGAAGAAAGGCATCACCGCTCATAGATAGCCTATCAGTGCTCAGTATTAACTTCCATTACATTCAATTCATACATCATGGAAGTTGGCTTGTATCATGAGGGAATCGTTTCTCATTAGATTATTTCTCATCTCATCATTAGTATTAAGTGTTAATTGTCCTTACACTTACATATAGAGTATGATTGATACTTGTCTCTTGATATTCAACACTATCTTAGGTGACTTCTTTTAGTGACTTTTACGTAGGCTTGGTTTAGAATTGTCTCACCATTAATATTAGCCTTTTATGATGTTGGCACAATTTCATTAGCATAATATATTAACATAATTACTCACCTAATTACTTGAATGTTCATTTATTCTTTATCTTTTAGTGTTCACTCAAGCATTGTGGAAGCTTTCTTCTAGATTGAGATTACTTACTCTATTGTTGACTGGTCTCCTTACTTTACATTGATGAAATGTTGATTTTCCTTATATATCATCCTTTGGTGTTAATGAGACTGGCTAACACATTTTATTACCTTCATACGTGAGTATTCTTTAAACATAGTAGCTTAGGTGTATGTGAGACTTGTTTCACTTCCTTTAACAACCTATTCTGGTCACTTACATACTTTAGACCCTTTTAATTATGTTATAACTCACGTTACTTACTTACTTTAGTGTAGTAAATTCATATCATTGTTTATGGACGATGATTACTTCATTCAATGAGTTTCATCAGTTCATATGTCATTTTTTTAGAGCATGTTGGGAGTTGTCCCGATGAGTGGAATGACCTTGTTTATGGATTCACTCAATTACTTTAGAAGCGCTTATCATATAATTGATATTCTTACTACACAAGATTGACATATGATTAGTATTGGCATAAACATTTGGGTATAGATTTCATACCCATCTTTGTTGGCATCTGCCAATTTTACATTCTTTCATGCTTTGTTGGATATGTATATTGTTCATTAGACATTATTTTAATTATGTAACATAATAATATAGCCATTTACATGCATCACTTTTGGATAATGAATTATCATCCATTTTATTGGCATAAGCCAAACAATCAGTCAAATTATGATGTCATGGAGATCTTTTTAGCCAAACTTATAACATAACTTTAGGCATAACATTTTTAAATATCTTGAACAGCATAAAATGATCATTTAGTAATCACAAAATCATCAACAAGTCACATTTACAGTAGGTATTCACAACAAACCATAATTATCTTCATACATAACAATTTCGGACACATCCTAACATAATATCATTCTATTAACAAATCGTGGTCCATGACCTTAGGGTAACGTTTTTAAGATATATTGGATAATATCATATAAATATATGATGAATTTAACACCTTCATATTGTAAAAATAACAGCAATGCAACATTTGGACAAACACATCAACACTTAAAACAATTAAGGGTGTAACTAACATATTGTCGATTCATAATTCACGTTTTAAGCGCTTAACCTTATACAATCACAACATCATAGGTTAATCGACAATCATAATTTAATAACATGACACATAATATCAGCTATCACCACATACCAAAAACATTATATCTCAATTATTCATCATTGAATCGAAAAGGATACTAGGGACAAATGCGTTCGATGAGAACACGGAAACAACCCTAGTTTTCAAGATATTTCAATAGTTGGAAAGAAATTCTCCTGGATAAAGATGTCCACGAGATAAAATCATATATTATATTGAACTCAATATATTAATACAATCTTGAAAAAAACCTTGAAGAAACCTTGAAATCGCCACAGAGAAATCGACAAATTTTCTGCCTTTTTCTTGCTTTTGTTGCTTACTGTTTTTGCGTCTTTTTTGAGTATGAGTTTGAACGTGATTTTAAAGTTTAAGAACTGATCTTTACTCATTAAACTTATATTTTAAAATTTTAATTTATTAAATTAATTAACTAATTACTAAAAAGCCTCTACTAGATTGACTTGAACTAGAAAAACACAATACTTGGTCAAATCTGAAATTTTTCCTAAGAATTTCGTTTTGTAGCTTTAAATTATTGATTAAATTTATAATTTAATTAATTAAGGTACCTACTGTAACTATAAAAGTTCCCCTCAATCATTGGAACAAAAGTTAACCCTTTTTTACAATCCTAGGTTAAGTAATAGGATGTTTCTTGAGTTGTACTAGGTTAGTGTATGAATTTCGGGTTGACCCTTTTAATTTAATTAATTTAATTTATATTTTATTAATTAAATGACCTAGGGTAATTACTAAAGTACCCTTAAGTCGTTATAACCATAATTTATCCTTACAACAATCCTAGGTTAGGTACTACGTTGTGTTTCTCTTTTTTTAACCAAAATCTTGATATTGCTTTGTGATTTAGGTTTTGCCATTTAAATTATTTATTTAAGATGATAATTTTATTATTTTATTATACTAGGGTAATTACTAAAGTACCCCTATGTTTTTAGGATCTTAACTAGCTCTTTGGACCATTCTTTGTTAGCTACTACGTTGTCCCTTATCATGTCATAACCAAAATTTGAATATCTCCTTTTTATTTAAGTTTGAGCCCTTTTAAATTAATTAATTAATTTTATATATTATTTACTTTTAAACCTACCATAATTAATAAAGTAACCCGAAGTTCTTAGGACCATAACTAACCTTTTGGACCATCCTATGTTAGGTACTAGGTTTTCACTTTAATTATACAAGCTTAGAGTCAACCAGGCATTAGTCCGAGGTTATTGGGTCCAATAACGGGTCTTATTCGGTTATTCATAGACTAATTATTATTTAGGGCAGTAGGTTAGAGTCTAATTTTATTAGGGAGGTTAGGCCCCACATCGAGTGGTCCCTTGTGCACATTTTTCCCCTAACTACCCTAACAAAATTCGGTTATGATGGTACCCTCCTTGACAGCTTCTTCACAGGTATTTCACATGTGCTTTGACATGGGTTGGTTGCACATTCCTAACTAAGCATTATTCATGGTTCATTAGGGAATGTTTTACTTATTGTCCAAAGGATCCTCACTATGTCTGTGGGCACAACTTAATCTACATAATCATTTTAAATGGTTATGTGGTATTGTTCTAGGCTTGACACTTGGATTCCTAGTAGTTAATGTGATTTTTCTAGACGACTTTTTAATTAGCTTAGGGTCTTCATTTAAGGTATATTCAGTACATAAACACATAGATACTTGAAAATTTGACTAACACTCTATAAGCCAACATTTTCTGCTATGCCCATAATTTTCTAATATGCCCAATATTTCTAAATATCGGGCATTGGGTTGCCTATTTACCCGTAATACACATTCGTAAAAACCTATTGATCTTTTAATGAAACATATGATTTTCCGGAATATTACAATACTATGTTTACGAGTTCATTTAGATCGAGTATGTTGGGACTTGTTCCAATCATTTGCGTACCCTAGACATGAGTTCATTGAGCTACGTCTTGTAAAGTTAATCTTTAACATGTAATTGGCCTTACATGAAACATCATAATTTACATTGGGCATATAAGATTGGTTTGACTTAGTCATTTGCCAAATCTATTACATATTTTGGAAATAATGTTGCTGGCCAATTTATTGGGATAAACCAAACATTTACTAAACACTTGTCATGATATTATCACTAACCAAGTAAATTAACTTCATTTATATACTATAGTAATCTCATGTAGATGATACTCTAATCATATGGATCTAACCAATAGGTCTCAGTCGACATTATTAAATCACAAAAACCTACACATAATGAAAAGTAAGAACCACATATAAACAACATGCTCGACATTTGCATTATACATACTACGAGAATTTGAAATAGGGAGAACTAGGGAGATAAACATTAGATAATTTCATTGGGAACAACCCTATTTTTTATTTTCTTGAATTCAGAACTTTTGAAAAGTTTCCTTGAGAAAGGAATCAGAGAAAACCCATACCTTGATGTACAATGGAATCTACAAAGATCACTCTGTACTTTGCACGAAAGTCTTGAAGAATTGAGTTTAAATCTCCTAAGGAGAATCTAGAGTATTTTTCTATTTTTTTCACGTTTGTTCACTGTTTTTCAGTTATGGGTTTCTACTAAATAAACGTGAATGTAAGTCTTAGGAATGTAATATTGACTAATTTAACTAAGGTGAAATAACTTAATCAAATAAATCAATCAGATAATTAAAAAAATGCCCCTCCAAAATTGACTTAAAAAAGTAGAACATTTGGCTTGGCAAAATTCTGAAAATATGCTAATGTTCTCATGTTTTATTATGAATTTAAATTAAATAATTAAGTTCTAATTTAATGAATTGAGTGACCTAGGGGGATTACTAAAGTAATTCTAAGTCACTAGTACCATAGCTAACCCTATTGGACAATCCTAGGTTAGTTACTAGGATGTTTCTTTAGTTATTTACATGGCTTGTGTCACCCGGTTAGGTCTTAGTATTTTGGGCACACTATTTAGTTCATTTTAGTTAGTCCTAGGTTAATTATCTGGTTCGGTAAGTTAGTCAGAGCTTAAAATTGGTTAGGAATCTCGGCCCCATGTGTCTTGACCCAACGCGTGGCGGCCCCCTAACAACCTTAACTAAATCATTTAGTCTTGGTCACTTAGTATATTGGCCGGTAAAACAAGTGCTTCCACATGTGCTGCCTCTCACTTTCCTAACCGTGCACTCTTTAGTTGCACATGGAAAGTTCACTTCTTGTCCCATGGATCCTCACTATGTCCTTGTGAACTTCTTAATCTGCATGATAATTTTAAATGATCATGTGCTATGGTTCCTAGGCTTTACACTTGAATACCTTGTACCTAATATTTCTAAGCTATGAAATCAAAAATTTTAGCTTAGGATCTTAATTAAAGGTAAAATTCCTTAACAAGCTTGGAATGGAGCATTTGAACATCAAAGTGTAACTTAAGTTACTTGTTAATACATAGAAATTGTCTAACACCCTTAATCCAATATTTTTATATGCATAATATTACTCAATATTGGCATTTGGGAAGCCTGTGTACCCCAATATATATTCTTAAAACTTAATAGACTGTTCACTACACAAGTATATTTTCTTGAATGCTACACAGACTCACGACGTTAAGCTGACACACACCTCACTTCCTCAACCAACAAATTCAGAAAAATAACAGGAATTGGCTCCGCGACGTGCAACCACTTCAGAGAATCGTTAATGTCGTATTTTTTGTAACTTAACTTAATAAAAGAGCCATTTAAGTTAAGGGTCTTCTGAGTATTTCATAGGATGACTATAAATAAAAACTAGTTCAGTGTTAAACAACTTTTTACACGTCCAAATCAGATTCAAATGAAATTACCCATCTATCTCAAGAAACACGCTCTTTTCCAAACTCAGTTGAAGAACAAGAAGAGCTTAAGGAAGAAGACGATGGCTTTGAGGTTTCAAATGAAATTCCGTCGATTATTCGCCTACAAGGTATGGGTTTTTCACTTTTGGTATTCCTTTCCCCAAAAGGTCCTTTCAAATATAGTTTTCAAGAATTCCAATTTTATGGTTTTTAGTCTACAAAATGGATTTTCTTCATTACTCTAGATTTAGGACTTTGGCAGAAAAATAATTATTTTCTAAGGTTGATTTCACACGAATTGTTGGGTTTTTGATTAATAATTTTGAAGTTCGTGTTTTGCATGATCCTTCTATAATTGATGGTTTCAAATGTTCTTTTTCTAGTAGTTGATAATGTTTAAAAGTTATGATTGTAAACTAAAACTTGAATGAAATCTTTAATGACCCATTACTTAATCGTACCTTATGAATTTATCTTTTATATGATACAATGAGTTGGTATTGACAATTCTATTGAGTATTTCACTATGTTATTGTTAGAATTATTGAATATTGAACGTAAATTATTGACTAAGGTACTTTGAAGCAAGAGGTAAGTCTTCTAATGTTGTGAATACTCTATGATGTTTATGTTAGACTATTAATTATGATAGTATAATAATAAAGTATGCATTATTTTTCTATAAATATATGTTTTGCTATGAAAATTCTAAACGTGAGATCATTATAAAACTACGAAAATGAATGTTTATGATATCCTATTGTATGTTTTACACGAGGTGATCGTGTTATGTTAATTTTACATACGAAGGGTTATGATGAAAGGAAATTATCATCTTATCCTAAAGAACTCATGATCATATTTATACAAGGATTTAATCTTCTACGACCTATGATAACTTTATGATAAAAGATAACTTAAAGGTTATTGAAGGAAGGGACATAAGCTAAGACCAATGAACTAGATATGAGAAGTGTCCCTTCAATATTTAGAAGGTAGGTTAACAATGACTCATGAGATAGAGGCTGGCATGTTATATGGAACTATGGGTCTCTACTAAATTTCCTAGTTCTTGAACTAGGTCGCTACCATAGGATTCTAGACAATGGATCCACCTATAAAGCTAAGGCATGAAGGTTTCTTCTTTGGTCGGTAGATTACCTTCTTTCGGTGTGGGGATTTATGACACCAAATTTCATGTATAGCTCACATGGTCTGTGTCGGTTAAGGCGAATATTTTCTCATGTAAAATGAAATACAATTAAATGGACTTTGTCTAGGGTGACTTCAAGAGTCTACTTAGTATAGTTAGGGGTATGGAACTCTACTAGAAATTACACATGTTGACTCTAAGGGAAGTCCTAGGAGATTGTTCTTATGTAATATGATAAAATGAAAGGTGGATGCATACGATGTATGTTGTTACTCATATATAATCTTTGTTATGTTGATGAACATATTATTGGTCTTGATTGCTAGATGTGATGATTCCTACCATTTTATAAAATATATGTAGCAAAGCTTTAATTATGGTCTCCTATCTTATCTACTTGGTTGTGTGGGTTTATGGGGCTTCACATGACCATTGACCTTGTAGATCAGGGATGGTATCATGGTTAAGTGTTGTGTATGTTGTGTTTATTTGATGTATGGATTATTACATGTTAACAAGACTCTATGATAATATGTCTTTGAGTATGATCACGTTTTATGTTGAAGAATTCATTAACTTGTATATGTTTTATGGTATGTACATTGATGAATTCATATCACTTAACATGCTTTGTAGACAAATGATAAATGATCCATTGTCATGCAAGTCCTTTGTAAGACCACGAATATGACTTAGCTGAAATAGAGTCTAACATGTTTGGATTGATGGTATAAGGTCCTAAATAGGTCTACTATATGGTATTGAGGCAGTGTCTAATAGTTTAGGTGCATTGTATGTCAAACATCAAGGGACGATCAAGAAGTTCGATGACTAAGTCACCTATGTGCCTCATATGTTTTTTATGTTTTTATGTGTTATTCATGAGGTTTTATGGTCATTAAATTAGTTATTTTAGATTATGTAATCAATATGTTGAGTTTCGTGAAGTTTATAGGTTAAAGATCAAAGAACGTCCATGACGTTTGAAAGATGTGCCTTGAAACGACCTTTTGTGTCTAGGCATATTTCATCGTGTTTTACGTGTTAATTTTTTATAAAATTCATGTGAGGGGTGCTAAAATAAAATACAATCATGTTTGTGTTGTAAACGTATAGGAAAATATTTCCAAGGACCAACCAAGGGTCTTTAAGGTAGGACCCATGTTGGTGGCCAAAACATCCCAAGGCAGTCAACCTATGGATGCCAATAGACGGCCAGTGGCCTGGTCGACGCCCCATAGGTTGTAGGCGTCTTTTGGTACTTATCCTGGGGAGCTAAGATACAAGTTCCCAGTCTCTGACCTCATCGATGAAGGACAATATGGCCTGTGCATGGACCTACGCTCTATCGATGGGCAACCATCGATGGAGGTCTGTCTGCACGCAGCTTCACTGTAACTTGAGTGGTGAAGTTAAAATTTCACCCCACTTCCAAATAAGAGGTTTGGCTGTTGTTAGGGGTATTTTTCTATTTTAAACATTTATATACATCTGTAACACTTAGAACATTTAATTCTTCTAAATCAAAATCCTAAAATCCTTTAAGAATTCCCAAAGACTCCACTGATGTCCAAAGACACATAAGAGCTTGGTGTGACGAATTGAGTAATGATTCTTCATCAAAGAGAATATTTATCACCATTGAGTTATGTATATTGATCCTTCAACTATGTTTATCGAGGATCCCAACTCTCAAGATGTTTTCTAAAGTTTTCAGAGTTGAATTATTCCATTTCATTATTCTACCATGTATTGTTGGATCAATTATTTTAAATGTCTATGATTCATTATATTGATGTTGTATTGATGATTTTAACCTAATTAAATATTAACCCATCTGATTGATGAACCTTAGTTTTTCACTAAGTCATTGGTTACTTCATATTGATCTAATGTTCACGAATTCTTATGTAGTATGATGTGGGGTATTCATTGATGTAATAATTATAGTAAATTTATATCTAGGTTGTATTGGATTGATTAATGTGTAGTAATTTGACATAAATTCATGAATAATATGATAATTATGTTTAATTGTTGGTTATGGCCGTGGGTAAGGATCTTGAGTTATCGAATTGAGTAAGTTGACTTTTTAATGTAGTATTGAGGATGATGTGGTTATAAGATGCCCTATTTCCTTTATATTGTTATTATTTATACTTCAATTATGTTGTAGTTTATAAGGTCTATGTATGGTGGCGATTTTATGTGTTTTACTTGCAATTGATTTGGCCTTGTCGGCGTTACTTTATGTATTATGATGATCATGGCCTTGTCAGATATTACATGAAGTAATGTGAGTATCTGTGTAGTTTGATTATGTGAAGCATTAAAATATCTATTTACATGTGAAGTCATATAAGTGTTTTTATATTAATGTTATTTAGTTGATCATATTAGACTATGACTTTGACCTTGTGTGTAAGGTCTTAAGGTAGAGTCTTGGTTATTCCTCGTAGACTATATGAATCTATATTGGTCACAATAATGATGTTATGATAGGATAAAGGATAACTTTAATATGTTAGGGCTGTTTCTATGTTCCTCTAGAATGACATGCATTATGAGTCAAAAGTTAATCATGTGGTGTCTTATCATAGTTGACTTGTGTCCCTTACATGATGTATATATGATTATGAATAAGTTATGTATTGACTTATGATGTTAAATCTCTTAGTCTTGAATGTATGAATGACATGAGACCTTAAATGATATAAAGAGAGTCTTTTATGTAGAAACCTTGAACTCAGTGGTAAGGTTAAGATTGTTGAAGTCATAAGCCGCAATGGTGTCCTTTAAAGTAAATAAATGATAGACTTACGGTTTATTGGATAGAATGTCATCATATTAATCGGTAGGAAATTCAACATCAGCTTCTTGTCGCCATTGTTAGGTAGCTTTAATGGGCCTTTCTTTGGTAGGGTAAATATGATTGGGTTACGAACATGTTATTGAACCCTTTTTTGTAATTTAATGTGTGAATTACTCTATCAGAAAAAGGCTAGAACCGTGTGAGTATTGTAAGGGAAGTAGTTCTAGCTGAAGAATGTGATTAGATTACAAAGAATTCCCTTCATATTCCTTAACCATGTGCCTACATTGGATGTGTTTAAGTCCAACCATTGGCAAGTAAAACAACCTCATTGGAGTAGGATAGAACTCCGGATTCTATGTCTTGCTATAATGGTTTATGTAAATTATGGTCTATTCTCATCATGTGGGATACTTATTAGCATTAGAGAAGTTCTATGATGTGTAGGTGGTGGTATGGGACGCTATCTAGACAATGCACAATAGGCTTTGAAGGTGTTATTTTGAGTTCCTAGGTCTTACATGGATGTCCTTGATAAGATGTATGAGTTTCTTAATGAACTAATGAAGTAATGTGATTTATATTATGAAGTATGTAAATGAATTAGTACCTATATAAAATGACTTAAGGATTCCTTAGCTAAAGTGTGAAGAGGGCAAAAGTGATGATCTCTCTATGTCTTATCTTTGGGAGTCTTGAGAATGAATCTAGTTAGGTAAATTTGTTAATTATATGGACATGATTTAAGCCTTAGGTAGTCTTAAGGATTACTAGCGTAATCTTGAAGAGTTCAATCATGGAAATTATCTTCTTGATTTAATTAAGTAGGTCTTTTGATAGCCTTTGGGAGCAAAATGTCATATTATCTATGTGTTGATGTTTATGATGCTTTTTAAGTTTGTACTCATTATGAGTAACTTAAGGGTCGTTTAGGCACATTGAGAGAGGGTGTATTGGAGACTCTCTTTGGGTGACTTACCTGAATCATAGGATATATTTTGAGTGACATAATTACATGCTATAATGTATCTTAATTTAAGGAAGGCAATTTCACTGAACAGTGAAGATACTTCACTGTAACAGTGAAGCGACTCACTTTAAAGTGACTCTTAAAGAGTGATGTTAGCTTATTTATTTTATATGTGTTTCTAAGTTTCTAAATGTTATTCTTTTGATTATAAATATGATTTTTAAACAGAACGATTCATATTACCATTAAATGTCTGTTTTCATGATTTATGCATTATTCCATACCTAATACATGTGGTTGTAATAATCCATTTTTTATCTATATATATAGTTCTTGGTAGGTGAGGAGCTTTTGGGAAGTGAAGGCTTGGACCATAGCATCGTTATAAAGAAGTTGAAGTATGTCCACATTTGACTTGAGGGCATATGTCTTTTGTGTTTTCCAGTTGAAGTGTTGTAATAGAAAAATCTTTCTATATTAGTCTTGAAGTGTGGGCCGTGTCCCCAGTATGACTGTATCTTAGGATGATTATATTAAGACATTGTATTTTCTATGACTTTATATAAAAGAGATTTTTAAAGACTATGATACGCTTGCGAAAAGATTTAATTCTGCACTACTTTTCACTATGTTTATGCGATGGATGATATGTAAAGGCTTGTACAGGACCTTCGAGATGTTAAGTATGCTAGTTGCAATCCGAGATTTAACCTAACTTCTAGGGTGTGGTTTTAAGATGGGACAATCTTGGTATCAGACCAGGGTTGTTAAAGTACTATTGGGAATTGAAAAGTCTCATTAGGTCACGTCTAGTAAAGTTTGTACCATCGGTATGAGTCGCGACACATCTATGGGCAAGAGGCTATAAGAAAATAGAGTTTCTCTTCTTTTCTACTTCTGTTTATTGACATTTTGTTGTCCTGTTGTTTTTCATGGGAAGAATATAGCATGGTACTTCTTAATGTGTTTTGAGCTGATGAATATGTTTATAAGGAAATTCCTCACTATGTGTAATGAAATGTTAATCTCTCTGATGAGTGCATCATGAATTGAGTGTTATGTTTAATGTTATGATATGTGTTGAAAAGAGTTGTGCAGTACTCATATGAGTTGTGACTCATTACATTTTATGTTTTTGTTGGTCGGGATGCTAGTATTGAGTCTATTCCTACACCCCAAAATATTTTATTGTCACTCGGTGACGAATGTTCCTAAGGGGGGATAATGTAACACTGCGGAAATTCTATGACATAGACTAGAGCTTAACCTTTTTAATAATGTTTAAAATGATGTTTCCAGACCTATATTAGTGTAATAACTTAACTTAGAAAAGATTTGAGCAAAAAAGACAAAGAAAGATCTTGACGTCAGGAAACTAGATAATTTGAACTAGTTGATATCCTTATGTTTGGTGAATGTTTGGAGGTGTTAAATAAAGTCCAAAATTTTTAAACAGACCTTGTATAGGTCGTATGTAGTACAAAGGGTCCAAACGTAAGGAAACGACACACCAAAGACCACCTGAAGGGTCCTTGAGGAGGACCAAAACAAGGGTGAGCAGGCTGTATTACAGCCTGTGAACAGACATATTGGAGGACCAAGTGCGCTACACACAGCCCTCGAGAGGTGTTCAGAAGCCTCGCGACCTGTGGCTTGCAGACATCTCAATGAATCAGTCCAAAAGTTTAGAAAAATAACAGGTATTGTCCCAGCGACGAGTACCCACTTCCTAAAATCTTTGAAGTTGTATTTTTTGTAATTTAACTTCATAAATGACTTATTTAAGTGAAGGATCTTTGGGGTATTTTATAGGACGACTATATATGAAAAGTAGTTCAGTTTTAGACTACTTTTTACACGTCCAAATAAAATTCATACGCAATTACCCATCTCTCTCAAAAAACTTTCTCTTTTAAAAACTCTACTGAAGAACAAGAAGAGCTTAAGGATGAAGATTAATGCTTCGCGAATTACATCATATTTTGTGGATTATTCGTCTATAAGGTATAGGTTTTTCAGTGTTGGGAACCCTTTCCCCCAAAAGTTCCTTCGAAGATAGTTTTGAAGAATTCAAATTCTAGGGTTTTTACTGTACAAAACGGGTTTCTTCCTAAGTCTAGATTTAGGATCTTAGGTGAAAAAAATGATTTTCAATGGTTAAATTCACACGAATCGTTTAGTATTTGATTAATAATGTTTAAATTTATTTTAATGCATGATATTTCTCTAATTGATGGTTTTGAATGGGTGGTTTCTACTACATGATAACGTGTAAACATTAGATTTGAACTTTAATTTCAATGAACAGTTTACTTACACATTCCCTTATCTTACCTTTTGAGTTGATCTTGCATATGAATTAGAGAGTTGTTATTTACTATGCTATTGAGTATTTCACTAAGTTATTGTTATGATTATTTAAAATTGAACATATGTTCTTGAATAAGGTACATGGAAGGTAGAGGTAAGTCATCTAATTTTTTGATTACTCTATGTTCTTTATTTTAGCCTATGAATGATGATAATATTCTAATGAAGTATTCATGATGTTTCAATGAATATATGTTAGGCTATGAACATGTTAAACGTGAGATCATGATTCAAATACGAAATGGAAGGTTTATAATCTTTTTTTGTATGATTTACACAAGGTCAATATATTATTTTAATCTCACATACGAATGATTATGAAGAAAGGAAATCCTCATCCAATCCTAAATAGCTCATGATCATGTTTATACAAGGAGTTAATCTTCTATGACCTGTGGTATTTTATGTTAAAAGACAACATTAAGGTTATTCAAGAAAGGGACTTGAGCTAAGCACCGAAGAACTGGATATGAGAGGTGTCCCTTCCATAGTTGGAAGGTAGGTTCACAATGAATGTGATGACATAGAGGCTTCCATGTAATTTTGAACTACGGGTCTCTAATTCATCTCCTAGTTCTTGATCTATGTTACCACCATAGGATACTAGATAAAGGATCCACACAGAAAGCTATGTTTTTTTTTGTTCTACTTCGGCCGGTAGACCCCCTTCTTTCAGTGTGGGGTTTTATGAAATCGGATTCCATGATTATCTCACATGGTCTATAAATGTTAAGATGAATGTTCCCTCATATAAAATGAAAGACATGTAAATGGTTGTTTACTAGGGTGACTTAAAGATTCTACTTAGTTTAGGTAGGGGTATGGGACTCCACTTAGACATTTCACAAGTTAACTCTAAGGAAAGTCCTAGGATATTGTTCTTATGTAATATATTAACATGAAAGGTTATTATTTATGTTGCTACTCTTATATAAGGTTAGTTATGTTGATGAACATGTTATTAGTCTATATTGCTATATGAGATGATGAGTACCATGTTATAAGTTATATGAAGAGAATCTTTACTTATGTTCTCCTATCTTATCTACTTGTTTGTGCGGGCTTATAGGGATTCACATGACCATAACACTTGTAAGTCGGGGATGGGATCATTGGTAAGTGTTTTGTATGTTGTGTGTGAAAACCCAAAAATGACTTTGTTGAACAAGAGCCTAATATTATTGTCGTGATTTTCGAAGTTCCTAAAATGGTTTATAATGTGGTATTGAGGTAATGTCTAAGAGTTTAGGTGCTTTGGAATTTAAATGTCAGGGACGGACAAGAAGTTCGACGCCTAAGTCTCATATGGGCCTCATATGTGGTTTTATGTGTTTGTATGAGACTCATGAGGTTATTAGGTCCTTAAATGAGTTATTATGGTGTATATATGCAGTGTTTCAGGTTTTGTGGAGTTTTTAGGTCAAACATCCAAGAACGTCTATGACGTTCGAAAGGTTTTCCTTTAAACGACCTTGCGTGTTTATGCTTATTTTGTGAAGTTTTACGTGTTTGTTTTTGATGAAATTTTTGTGAGCGGTCCCAAAAATATTTATGATCATGTTTGGGTTTGAAATGTCCGGGTAAGCATCCCCAAGGACCAGCCTAGGTTCCTTGAGGATGTACTCAAAGTTGGTGCCAAGACTGTCCAAGAGAGCCCAACCAACGGATGTCAATCGACGTTTAGTGGGTTAGTGAACACCTCATTGGTTAGGTATCGTTGTTTTGGACATATTTATGGGATAGGAGGGACTAAAGAAGCCTCAGTCTCAGACTGTGGACATACAGAATTGTCCATTTGTGAAGAAAAGTGTCGTTGATTGTACTGTTTCTGAGTGCAGTCCTCTGTAAGTTCAAGGGGTGAATTGGTAAATTCAGTAGACGACCAAATAGGACTTTAGACGGTTGTTTTGAGTTTTTTATGGGTATTTGAAAAGTATATAATTCATTAAACTCTCATTTAAGCCCTAATAAAAAAATTGAAACACATTCCATCGCAATGTTTATTAAAAAACCTCCTTGAGAGATCAAGGTTAAAATAGAGCATGAAGATGGTTCTTCAATGGAGTTCCTTCTTCAATTATCATTTGGTTATTTTAATAAGGTATGTATGTTCTTAATATATGGCTTTCTATCACCTTAGAACAAATTTCAAAGATAATTTTCAAGGATTTCAAAAAGATGAAAAGTCAAATTTCTACTCTAAGTCCTGGGTTCTTGCATGAATGTTTTAAAAACATTAAGATATGATGTTATTGATGTTTAATTTATGATTTTCAATGAAATTTATGAACCCTTGACCTTCTCAATTCTCTCAATTTTATAATTATATGAATAAATGGATTATTCTTTGATATTAATAAATTAAAGTGTAGATTGTCATGGGCTTACGGTTCATGTATAGATTATGATTTATTGGTTTATCGGATGTTTCAATTTGATCAATTGAATATTTTGTATTATTTCATCTGTTAAATTTTTAAGCTTATTGAATTGATATTCAATTAGTGGTTACATATTCTAGTGTAGTTTTCTATGTGTTATTTTATAATGTAAGAATTGTATTCAATTGATGTATAGATTGTATTAGTTTGATAAATCTATGTTGAATTAACCAAGTTTATTTATGTAATATTTAATGTATTGACTTGATTTTAATGATGATGGTAAGGCCTTATGGTATCGAATTGGATGATTTAGCTTGGGATTAAAGTGGAGAGATTGAATGGGTAGTAGGCCACCCTAACACTCTTAATATTATGCATAGATTTTGTGTTATTATGTTTATTGGTATGGTCCACTTTTTGTGGCGGTGTTATGTGACTTGATGTGGTCTTGTCTGCGTTAAATTATGTATTTTTGATGATCATGGTTTTATCGGTACTACTTGAAGTATTATGATCATTTTTATAGTTGATTTATGTGGAATATGATCATATCTACCTATATGTGAAGTAATGTTAAAGTATATGTTCTTCTATTAATGTTATCTAGATTATAATGTTAGACTATGACTATGTCTTTATGTTTGTAGTCTTAGAGTTTTTGCATAATTATTCCAACTTGACTATATGAGTCAATGATTGTTATATTGATGATGATATGGTAGTGTATAGGATGACATAAAGATGAATGTGGTTATTCCTATGTTTGTCAAAGACTGACATGTCATTTGTGTTAAAGTGAAGTATGTTGTGTCTTGTCTTGGTTCACTTGTGTCTCTTTCTTAATGCATGTATGAATGTGAATATGTGATTTCATGACTTAGGATGATAAAGCCTCTTAGTTTTAAATTTATGAATGATATGTGAGACCTTGAATGATGTTAAGAGGGTCCTTTACGTGAAACCATGAACCTAGTGGTAAGGTTTTATCTGTTGAAGTCAAAAGTCGTACTGGTAGCCTTCAAGTAAATGAATGCTAGACTTAAGTTTGATTGGCTGGAATTGCATCATATCATACCTTATGAAAGTCATGATGATCTTATTGTAGCCATTGGAAGGTAGCCCTAGAATAACTCTTTGTTAGGATAAATGTGATTGCATTATAAACTGAATATGGAACCCCTTTATATGAATCTTTAACGTAATTTACTCTATGCAATCAAAGGCTAGCACAGAGTGAGTATGGTATAGGAATTTGATCTGGTAAAAGGATGAGACTAGAATAAAAAGTACAACCTCATCCGAGTAGGTTATAACTCTGGATTCCATGCTTTTCTACCATGGCCTATGTCATTAATTTCCTATTTTCATCATATGGGATACTTACTAGTATAAGAGGAGTTTGATAAAGTTTAGGTTTTGGTATGGGACACTCTATGGACATTGAATAATAGGCTTCGAAAGTGTTAGTTAGAGTCCCTAGGTCTTATCCATGACCATTACTTGAATTTCCTTTATATGATAAATGTCTATTAATGAACTAATAAATGGAATGACTTATGTTCATAAAGTATGTTAAATTAATATAAACTTATCTAGTGTAGTTAAGGGTTGTATATTTAATGTGTGAAGGGGGCATAGGAATGGTAACTTCTTATCTTACCTAGATAAGTCTTACGAATGACTCTAGTTATGTAATATGGTTGATTAGGTATACATGATCCACACTTAGTTATTTTTAAGGATTAGTTAAGTAATCTTTTAGAGGTAACTATGAACATTATCTTCTTGATTAACTTAAGTAAGTCTTTTGATAACCTTCGTAGGGGAGAATGTAATATTATATGAATGTTTTGTATGGTTAAGGGATTTTATGGGCGATCCCTTCACAACTCACTCAAGTGAACCTTAGACTCACCTTTGGTAGGAGGTTTTCATGTTCATATATTTGATATCTTGTAAATATTTTTTAAATCTCATTATGGGTTGTGTTAAATATAATTTAGGTGTGCCTAGAGACAGTGTATGGGTGGTATCTCTTTGTCTTACATAAGTGAGTCTTAGGGTAACTTTTATTAAGGAATTATATGTTAAAAGGTGTGTAAACTAAAGCTAAATAACTTCACTGTAACATTGAAGTCAGTTCACTGTACATTGAAGTCAACTCACTATAATGTCTTTTTAAAATGTGACTATTTGCTTAAATGATTTCTTACATGATTATAAAATGTTAGATGTTGTATTTATGATTATAGTATGATGTTTTAATTAAAATTCACAAAAAGCATGCTATATTCTAAATGTCTCCTTTTCATGGTTGTTGCATGGCTTCCATACCTAGTGCATCTAATGTGCTAACCCCTTCTTTGCCCTTTTTAAATAGAGTGTTGGGGAATTGGAAGTCTTGATGTGCCATGGATGATGGTTAGGTTTCTAAGGATTGAAGATGATGTATTGGTGAGTCCTCATTGATTCGAGGATGATATCCACATTTTCCTTATGTGTTCGTTTTTATTTTATGTCTTGTATGGGCTTAGACCCCAGTGTTGTATAATGCAAAGTTTAGATGGTTCAATGAGATTGTTGTTGACGTTTTATGTTTTAAGTAGAAGTCTTCCACTTGCATATTGGTTATGCTAGATGTTAATAGTTTGTTAAGAAAATTTTAAATTATTACTTATTTTAGAGTGTTTATTATGCAATGAATGATATGAGTGACTTCGGTGAGACTTGTTCAAATCTCTTTTTCCGTGTGATGACACAAGGATGTTCTAATTTCAATTGTTTACTTGTGGGTCATTGAGTTTATATTATCTATTGAATATGAAATTTTAACATGACTAGATTATAATATGTCTTTGAGTATGATCATATAGTCTGTTACTGAAATCCTTAACTTGTATATGTTATATGGTATGTACATTGAAGTCATTCCAAAGAAATTATAAATGATGTTTTTTCATGCATGTCCTTAATTGTTATGTGCACCCTTACTTAGTACATGTGTTGTAGTAACCCCATTACTTTATATTACTACAAATGTAAGGTCCACCAGTTAATGATTAATAAGGTCGATTGAAGAAGCTTGGAACTCTTTCTCTAAGTGTTTGTAGGTCCTCATGTTCAAGGATGCTATCTTCTCATACTCTAGCCTATGAAAACATAGTATGTTCTTTGGATTCTTTCGTATTAAGGCCAACATGGCATATTGACTATTTATTGGCTATGTCAAGATTCATACTCATTAGATTGTTTTATACATGTGAAACATGTTTTTTGAATATCCTATGTTAATATGAATGTTAAATATGAAGTCCAAGTATATTTCACATAGTAATAAATTTTTTGAATTTTCCTCAATTTTAACTGATGACATGTTACGATGAATGTTAATAGCTTGCCAGAGTCCTTTAAGAGGATGATGACACCAGTCGCATTTGCGGTGTAATCCTATGAAAAAGTGTCTCCTCCTATTGTGACGACCGGGGAGCACCCACTGGAAATAACATAGCGTACTTGACCTCTCGGAGGTATTATACAAACCCATAGCTATCATTTCTCGCACAAACATAGTAAATTTAGCGGAAAATTTAAAACTTTTCATAGAACCTCATATGCTAGAAAATTTACTTCATATATATATAAAATATAAGTCATAATACATATATAGAGTCTATGTCGCTTTGCCAACTTATCACAATAACTTTGGAGTACATTAGAGACACAACCCTTAAGACATAATACAAACTATATAATATTTAAAGACTTTACAATAGAGGTGTAAGTAGGAGATCCTTGAGCTTAAGGATTCCTTTCATTGAGCTTGGGAATCATCTATAAAGCTCTTCACCATCCAAGAAATCCTTTAATCATCAATAACCTACACTTTGTGTAAGAAGTAGAGAATAATGAAATTAGCACAACAATGTAGTTTGTATGACAACCATGCAAAAATATGCACTTAAAAAGGGACACTTTCTTTGAAATAAATACTTTATGCCATTTTGAGTAAATCATCATAAAATCTTTATCAATAACATATATATAATTTCCATACTTTATAGAAACACAATCAAAGGTAAAACATTATAGAAAAACACATACCGTCATAGATGTATAATATGACATAGACATAGTTAAGTGAAATCTTCATCATATAATCAAAAATCAACATCATGAATTAAGACTCATATGATAGCACATATTCATTACAAGTAGACAAATACTACAATGTCATGCACATCGAACACATACATAGTAACATGCATTACAACACCTTTTTAAGGAGCTACTTGTGCAATGTCTAGATGGGTTCATTACTTCCACCTATCCTAATTAACCTCCCTTAAGACATTCTTTTTAGGGTCCTAGTCATTTAACTTCCTTTTCCCATTTTACCTTAAGGAAACAATAGCCTTAACCGACATAGACCATGTTTCTAAACATGGAATCCGATTTCATAGAACCCTACACCGATAAAGGGTGGTCTACCGGCAAAAGTAGAACCAAATGAGACATAGATTTCTAGGTGGAATCCACAAGCAAACATAGATTTCTATGTTTCCATATTATCTTATGGTGGAAACATAGTTATGTAACTTGGAGGGACATGTGAAAACCCTCTTTATGAAAAGATTAGGCATTGTAGTTATTCACTTATGGAAACCCAGTTCACTTGGTGCTAAGCTAAGTTCCCTTCATTGAAAACAATTATTATATTTTTGCTTTTTAAATCATAGGTTTAGGAGTGTCGTCCCCACATATTCTTAACTCATAGGTCATAAAAGGAAGTTCATTAACCTAGATCATTTAAAGAATCCATTCACATGAACATAGTATATGTAAAGCATAATCTAGTTTATGATACACATGAATACACCATTCAAGTCCCCTATTTTACTAGATCTTGATACATGTGTGTGTGTGTGTATACATATATGTGAGCAAACGTTTCACATAACACCTAATGTCACAAATGTTCATATATCAATACATAAGTCTATATGCGTACCTGTATGAGCAACCCTTTCATATCAATACTCCAATACACTATGAACATTCATACTTGATAATATAATATACTTAACATTATAGCATAGAAGTCATATTCGTAACATATTCATAATGTCATCTTTGATATTCATAGAAACCAAACATAGCAACTATCCTATCAAGATGCACACAAGCAATGTATAGAAAAGGTCCCATACCCTTGCCTATACTTGTACACCTATTAAATCATATTAGCTAGGAATAAAGAACATACTTCACATACATATACTTTAAAGGCATTATAGTGGACACTAGTGAATATGAAAACTACCTTTCATTTATACACAATGACCTATACTACTTGTACCATGCATGTAAGTGAGAGTGTGTTTAGATTGGTCAACATGATGTCATAATGGATATCAATTACTCCATGAGGCAGACACCCTCTTAGACCACATTTTACTTCAAAGAACATACCACACAACACACAATAGCATAGGAGGCAAGATAATACAAACATTATAACCAAGGCTCCTAACTTTAGCTATGTACTCTTTCATATAAGGGGTACATGGGTAGGAGCCAGTAACAATTTTAACACATCAATTGAAGAACCTATACAATACCCTAACATGCATATAGGCATGTTCATACAATAGCCATACAACCTAGATCATAACTAGATAGGATGATGGGTACAATTACATCATAAATGCATTATCTAAATCTCTAAATCATATATTCATCTTTTTGTCTTCAAGGCCATGGTAAACACATATATAATGACACTAAAGGGAACACCGCCACCATAAGTGGACCATATCACCGAATGCCATACAAGGCTTCATGAACATTACTGTGAAGAAAAAGAGAAGTAGATAGAATAAGCATTATTGCTAATTTGTCACCCTTTAAACATAATTGATCAATACAACTTATTCATCAATAAAACACATATATGGAAGTACCTAAATGTACATTAAACACATAAGAAACCATGTACAATTCACTAAAAGATTATACTATCTCATAATACAATACATCAACATACTAGGAAAGTAGAGTAAATAGATATTAGTAAATTTCCCTCTCATTGATTTATATCATATTTCATACATACTATGAGTCTAAGTCAGTATCTAAACCATCATTCAACAATATTGAAATCATAATTTCATGCCCTCAAGATTAAGGTTAGATCATAGGCATTTAAGCTTATCAATTTACTAGAGTATACAAGACTTTACCAATATTATGAACACTTTAAGGATTTTATCATCATTCATTTTTTATCAACAATTTACTCATTAGGCGTCCCTAATGTGGTAGGACATAAAGGATAAATCATGCTTGATATAACAACAACTCAAGATCCATCACACACCTATTTTTGACTTCATAGCCTAAAGGAATCTAGTCAATTCATACAAACCTTTCTTAGATTGTTCATTAAGGATTTACCACTACAAAATTTATCCATAATATAATCCTAAAACTGTAGCTACAGCAGTTCATGCATAATCAAGATTCTACACAACCGATCTCACAATCGACTTCAAGGCTACATGTTCAAACATAGGCTTTTCATATTCAAATCTTCAAATATCTATCATCATGGACTGATCATCATAAATTCAATATAAATTCATTTAAATAACAGCATATACAATCACTTGAATGTAATAGAATGATAATTCAATTGATAACAAATCAAGATAATAAGGCCTATGCAAGGCTAAATCATTTCGATGACAGATCATGGGTTAATAATGCAATTGGATTGAAAACAACTTCAAAATCAGTATATAATCATAAATAAATTCATATTATACCTTTGAAATCATTTTAGTAAAGAACCCATGGAAGATTTAAAAAGAAAGTGTTTGATCATATTTTTCTCTTTTGAAATCATTGAGAATGGCTCTCTAGAATAAATGATAACTAGAGATGAAGATCACCATACCTTTGTCTATTTGAATACCTCTTAAACATTATGATTCATACATAGAAAACCCATGTTTAATCTGTTCTTGAGCTTCACCAACAATAGTGGTTTCTAGCAATATATTTTTGGAGGGAAAGGTTTCAATCTTGTGAGCGGATTCTACAATGGGTTGCTCACGTTTTTGATGACTTATATACACCCCAAAAATATATAAATAAATCTATTATAGAAAGGTTAGTATGTGGGGTGAATTTCCCATTCACACCTTTAATGAAACAGATGAAGGCTTCCTGTTGCAGGCCACCCGCGATGAAAGAAGTGACAGGGCATCACAGCCACGACTGGCCATCACAAGCGTACGTCGTTGGCTACAGTGGCTGCCCAAAGTTCCTCCCTTAACCCGTGGTTAATTACCTCACGACGAAACCTTTTGACGGGGAGTGACAACCACGACTGGCCGTTTACTTCTCCGTCGCTAGGGTCTGCCTGGGACAGACTGCACACATGTTTTTGGTCTTTCATTTGGGGCCTCTTGTGGGGCCCTTTAGAAGTTGTACCCTGACTTTTCCAACGTGATTACGAAACATAAAATGTTATAGAAGTTCCACATAAATTTCATCCAAAACAAACACCTATAAAACGTCCAAACAGCCTTGGCCCCAACATGACATAAGATCAACGTCTTAGGGGCTATCTTTTAAACGACTTGGACGTTCTTGGGCGTTTCACCTCCAACCTTCACGAAACATCATATAACAACATTAAAATTCATTTTAAACAATTTTATTATTTATTAGGCTCATTTAATAGAGATTTAGGCATGCATAGGCAAATGATGCACATAAGTGCCTAGTCGTCGAATGTCGTTGTCGTCCCTTGATGTTCGACTTCAAAATAAGTTCAATATTTCAACACAGCCTCTAATCCATTTAATAAGACATTTTAGAAACTTATATCATAATAAAAAATCAAAATACAGATAGAACCACATTTTATTAAGTATCTATGTGACTTAGACGTCGAACATCTTAGTCATCCCTCAACGTTCAACTTCCAATACCTTTAATATTTTAGTACTGCATATACACTATATTTTAAGCATATTTAGGATATTAGAAATTTAATAAAAACTTGTTATTCTCTAGAAACCTTATCTCATTTTCGGGGTCTTACAATATCCCCCACTTGGGAACATTCAACCTGGAATGACACTTAGGGCTCTTTAATCACAACAAGGACTTCAATGCATATAAAAGTAGTTCATACCTTTAAAATATCATGAAATCAAGTAATTTTAGAGCTCAATGCACAAAAGCAAGCAAAACCATGCATCAAACACAAAGGCTTCTATCATGTTCATAGGACGAACATTCTTTTGCAAATCATAACATGATCATAACATCTTAATTCATTACAAGAAAATATTGAAAAAGCTACTCATAGGAATATCGTAACCCATACTCAAAGTTTCTTAAGCACTCATATTTCGATGCACATAAACTTGAGTTAGTTAAATCACAAAGATCTTCATTAGTTAGGCCTAGTGTTATTAAGGTCATACTCAATCATATCATACTTAGTGGTGTGCATGGAGGAATGCCTTTCTCCTCGACACACTTACATGTATCATGTGTTTCATCCCTTAGGAAGTACAAGGTCAATTTTCTCTTAAAATGAGAAATTCTCAACTTTGAACCAAATTATAGGCACACACATGGACACTTAGCTAAGAATTCTTTAACTTTTCAAGAATGAGCATATAATTATGCATTCCAAATCGTAAAAGTCACAGTTTTCAAGAGACTCAACATAATTTAATTTAAAGAGACTCAACTTTTAATTTTAAGGCTAAACATTTTACCTCAAAAGTGACTATTACCATTCTTGTTATCTCATCTCATAACGTTATATTCACAATTAGCATATAAAAATTCAATTCAATATGAGAAAACATGGACTTCATCAAAAATTTTCTTTCATGCTTTTTGGAAAATTCACTATGTCTTCAAGTTGATGTCGATCAATACACACCAATCATATAAAGGTCATGCAATTCACACTTTATGCAAGACTATATTTATGAACAAGCTTACTAAGAATTCATTATTTTCCAGTTCAAGTAAGAATAGAAGTACAATGTAGACAATTTTTACAACCTCACTACTCAAACACCATCCACCACTTAGGGTAAACCCCCTTAAAAGCAACTTAACCCAACCTATAGAGGATCTTAACTATACAACCTTCATTTTCATCACTTAAAGTGATTACTACTTTAGAGGGAATTTTTATTAATTTATTTAGCAACCCTAAGGTATTTTAAACCTTATCATTTTAGGCAAATCATCCTAAACAATCAATTTTGATCATACTATTTAATTCACATAAAGTCTTCCTACAATGCAATACACACTAAGGTCATACATCATTTGAGGAAAACAACATGGAGGTTCATAACACAATAAGAAGTTTACAAATAACTCTACAACTCATCATGTCATAAGATTCTCAATCTTTATTTCCAAATAGGAAAAATCCTTTTCACATTCATTATCATACTCATACACATTAATTTCTACACATACTTCAACGATATCCAATCACAGGACAATTTAGTTTGTTCTCAAAGCTTGGTACAAAATGTTTCCTAGTCCTTATATTGAGCATGCTTTCAAATATCCACAAATGCAACATTTAGAAAATTAAGGGGACAAGCATGACAATATAAGATACAACTAGGATGAAGTCTCTACAAGTCGTCCTTAATAAGTATGTATACTACCTTTACAACTAGGATGAAGTCTCTACAAGGGGCTCAAATTTAAACTAGCAAATTATCAAGTAGATCTGATATACGAAAGGAGAGAATGAACACGTTCAATCACAACATTCATAGGATAACCATATTCTATAGGTAGTTGTTAATCATTCAAAGACAATGCATACGTTCAATCACATACATTCATAGGATAGCCGTCTTCTATAGGTAGTAGTTAAACATTCCAAGTAAAATCCTAGTATTTGGCTACCATCTTATAAACCATATAGGAATACAACAATCTAAGAGAATTCACTTTAACCACCATAACTTCTAGAATTCCTTAACTATATCATGAATAACATTATTTTACATATCTTGTTATTCCAAATAGATTTCATATATTGCCATAGTTGGCATCACATCATCCAAAAAGAGATATTGCATACATAGTAAGGTAAGATAACCAATCATAATCCCCATAGAGTTAATATATGCAATCATCAAGTAAAAGCCCATAACCCTACTAAATAAGGTTACCCAAGAGGAACTACAATTATCGCCATACTTCACTCATCTGTAACTTTCATACATGCATAACTCCATATCTTTAGCACACTTGTCTATTTACATGTCAATAAGCATCGAGATCATCACGTAAGGACATTTACATTTATCATCATACACATACATAATATTAACCTCCTAAGGTCTTCATAAAGCCAAAGTAGTTGCAAGACATAGGTAGAGTCTCATACCCCTACCTAAGTCTAGTTAACCCTTCAAGTCGCCTTAGTTAGTTTAGACAACATCAAATAGGGACAAGTCACCTTCATAAATACTCATTCAAATAATAAACAAAAAATAAGCATTTCAAACTCACATTTTCTCCCTCAAGCATAAAGAAATCTCATCCAAGCAATCACATCAAAAAGGCCACTGGACAAGAAACATAAGAGAGAGATCTTCTAGAGTTAAGTTCTATGGCACGGCATAAGAATGGTGAATAAGGGAAAATCTATCTTCCTATACCCTCTCGTGCCATTTGACGTGTCGCGACTCACCACTAATGATACAAGACTCTACTAGACGTGGAAATATGACACTTCTTTGACCTAGGAACACTTTATAAACATCACGCTCTAATACCACATTTGTCACAACAAAGATCACCCCCTAGAAGTAACACGACGTACTTGACCCCTCAGAGGTATTATATAAGCCCATAGTTATCAGTCATCGAATCGACATAGTAAATCTAGAGGAAAATTTAAAACATTTCATAGCACCTCATATGCTAGAAACTTTACATCATATACATAAAAAATATTAGACATAATACATACATAGACTCCAAGTCTCTTTGCCATCTTAGACTCAATAACTTTGGAGTACATTAGGGACAGGGACCTTAGGACATAGTACAAACTATACATTATTTAAAGACTTTACAATAGAGACGTAAGTAGGAGATCGTTGAACTTAAAGACTCCTTCCATTGAGAGTGTGAATCATCTATCAATCTCTTCGTCGTACAAGACATCCTTTAAGAATTCATAATTTACACTGTGTAAAAAGTAGAGAATAATGGGATTAGCACAAGAATGTAGTAAGTATGGCAACCATGCAAAATCATGCACTTAAAAAGTAACGTTTTCTTTGAAATTTGTTATGCCATTTTTAGTAAATCATCATAAAACCATTATCAATAAAATATTTATAATTTTTATACTTTATAGAAACATAATCAAAGACAAAAAATATTTAAAACAAATACAATAATAGAAGTATAATATCACAAAGACATAGTTAAGTCAAGACCTTCATCATATAGTCAACATCATGCATAAAGATTCATATCATGTACAACTTCATAACAAGTAGACAAATACTACAATGTCATGCATAGGGAAGACATACATAGTGACATGCATTAGAACACCTTCCTAGAACCTCCTAAGGAGCTACTTGTGCAATGTCTAGATAGGTTCATTACTTCCAACTATCCTATGTACCTCCCTTAAGTCATTCTATTTAGGTTCCTAGTCATTTAACTTCCATTGTCCATTTTACTTTAGGGAAACTATATCCTTAACCGACATAGACCATGTGATGCTAAACATGGAATCCGGTGTCATATAACCGCACACCGATTAAGGGTGGTCAACCGACCAAAGTACAACCAAATGAGACATAAGTTTGTAGGTGGAATCCCCTATCTAGTATCCTTTAGTGGCAAAATAGTTATGGAACTTGGAGTGAAAACCTTCTTTATCCCAAGATTAAGAATTGTAGTTATTAACTTTTAAAAACCCTATTTATGCACATTGAGGCATTGTAGTTATCCACCTCATAAGATTTATAGTGACCTACCTTCCAACCATGGGAAGGGACACACACTCATATTAAAGTTCATTCATTGCTAAGATAAGTTTCTTTCACTGAAAATTTTATTATATTTTTGCTTTATAAATCTTAGGTTAGGAGAGTCAACCCCTCATATGCTTAACTCATAGGTCAAAGATGGAAGTTCATCAACCTAGATCATGTAAAGAATCCATTCACATGAACATAGCATGTGTATAACATCATCTAGTTTATTATACACATGAATACAACATCAAAGGACCCTCTGTTGACAAGATCTTCATACATGTGTGTGTATATACATATATGTGAGCAAAGCTTTCACATAACACGTAATTTCACACATGTTCATATATCAATACATAAGTCTATATGCGTACCTATATGAGCAACCCTTTCATATCAATACTCCAAAACACTATGAACATTCATACTTGATAATATAATATACTTAACATCATAGCATAGAAGTCATATTCGTAACATATTCATAATGTCATCTTTCATATACATAGAAACCAAACATAGCAACTATCCTATCAAGATGCACACGAGCAATGTATAGACAAGGTCCCATACCCTTGACCATACTTGTACACCTATTAAGTCATATTATCTAGGAATAAAGAACATACTTCACATACATATACTTTAAAGGCATTGTAGTGGACACTAGTGAATATGAGAACTACCTTTCATTTATACACAATGACCTATACTACTTGTACCATGCATGTAAGTGAGAGTTTGTGTACATTTGTCAACATCATGTCATAATTGATATCAATTAGTACATTAAGAATCTACCCTATTAGACCACATTATACTTCCTAGAACATACCACACAACACATAATAGCATAGGAGGCAAGACAATACAAACATTATAACAAAGGCTCCTAACTTTAGCTATTTACACTTTCATATAAGGGGTACATGGGAAGGGGACACTAACCATATTAAAAAATCAATGGAAGAACTTATACAATACCCTAACATTAAAATACGCAAGCTCATACAATTGCCACACAACCTAGATCACAACTAGATAGGAAAATAGGCACAATTATATAATAAAGTGATCCTCTAAATCTCTATATCAAATATTCATCACTTTTCCTTCAAGACCATGGTAAACACATATATAATGACTATAAAGTAAACAATTCCACCATAAGTGGATCATACCACACAATGCCAGACAGGGCTTCATCAACAATACTATAAAGAAATAGAGAAGTAAAAGTGTATTGGGAATAAGCATTCTTACCAATTTCTCACCCTTTGATCATCATTGATCAATACACCTTATTAATTAAATATATATATATATATATATATGGCAGTATATAAATGAACTTTATACACGTAAGAAACCATGTACAAGTCGCTACAAGATTATACTATATCTTAATACAATACATCAACATTCTAGGAAAGTAAAATAACATAGGTCATTAGATAACATTTCTTGAATTGATTTAGATCATATTTCATACATATTATGATTCTAATGATGTATCTAAACCTACATTTAACCATATTGAAATCGTAATTACATACACTTAAGATTATAGTTACAACATAGGCATTTAGTCTTATCGATTTGCTAGAGTATAAAGGACTTTACCAATATTATGAACTCTATAAGGATTTTATCATCATTCATATTTTATCAACAATTTAATCCTTAGGAAATATCTGATTCTGTAGGAAATCAAGAAGAAATAATGCTTGATATAACAACTCAAGATCCATCACACACTTAGCTTTTTGACTTAATAGCCTAAAGGAATGGAGATTAATTCATGCAATCCTTTCTTAGATTGTTCATTAAGCATTTATACCTTCAAAATTTAACCATTATATAACCCTAAAATAGTAGCTACAACAGTTCATACATAATCAAAACTCTACAAAATAACTCTCACAATCGACTTCAAGGCAACATGTAGAAACATATGTTATTCATATTCAAATCGTCATATATCTATCATAATGGACTGATAATCATAAATTAAATATATATTCATGTAAATAACAACATATACAATTACTTCAATGTAATAGAATCATAATTTAATCAATAAAAAATCAAGATTATAAGGCCTATGCAAGGCTAAATTATTTCAGTGATAGAGCATGGGTTCATTATGCAATTGGATTGAAAATAACTTCAAAATCACTATAGAATCATGAATACATTCATATTATGACTTTGAATCAGTTTAGGTAAGAACCCATGAAAGATTCAAGAAGAAATTGTTTGATCATATTTATCACTTTTGAAATCTTTGAGAATGACTCTCTAGATGAAAACATAACAACAGATGAAGATCAATATACCTTTGTCTAGTTGAAAACCACTTATACTTTATGATTCATCCATGGAAAACAAACCTTCAATATGTTCTTGAGCTTCACCAACTATGGTGGTTTCTAAAGAGAGTAGTTTTGGAGTGAAAGATCTCAATCTTGTGAGATGATTCTCGAATGGGATAAGCACGTTTTTTTATAACTTATATACACCCAAAAATATCTAAATAAACAATGACAGGGCGTCACAACCACGATGGGCCGTCACAGGACTCCGTCGTTGGCTACAATGTCTGACCAAGATTCATCCTTTATATCTTGGCTAAGACCTTAACGACGGGAACCTTTGACGGGGAGTCACAGCTATGACTAACCATTTACTGCTCCATCACTAGGGTCTGTCTGGGACAGACTGCATACTGGTTTTGAGGATTTCTTTTGGGGCTTTTTGTGGGGCACTTAAGAAGTTTTCCCGCACATTTTCAACGTAAATATGAACCTTAACAAGTTATAGACCTTACACATAAGTTTCATCGAAAAAAAAACCTATAAGACGTCCAAACATCCTTTGACTCAACATGACATACGATGAACGTTTTCGGGGCTATCTTTTGAACGCCTCAGACGTTCATGGGCGTTTGACCTTCAAACTTCACGAAACTTCACACAAAAATATTAAGCTTAATTTCAAACAATTTTAAGACTTTATATTATCATTTCATGAAGATTTAGTCATGCATCGACATATGAGGCACATAAACGACTAGTTGTCGAACGTCCTTATCATCCCTATATGTTCGACTTAATAACCTTTTTAGCACTTTTACCAAACTCTCAACTTGTTTTTCATTCAGGTCTGATGCAATGATTACCGGCAAAGTGTCACCATTTCCTAAGAATTCATACCTGAGATGAGGTGGGAGAGCTTTTAGTTCTAACTTTGGAGTCTTCTCTATAGATGGTTTCGCGAGTGGGGACTCGCGATTCTACATATCTAACTCTTATTTCTTTGGTTTTAACCTAACATCACCTCGATCATGATCCGGAACTAATGAATCATACACTATAATGCAATCACTATCAAAATTCATTATCACTACTGCTAATGTTTCTACACCTAAACGTTCTTCTATTTGTGTCTCAGATGTCTCACCAATGTTTTAGGATATAGCAGATACTGATTGAAGCTCACCACTCTGCCTCATGGACCCAGAAATGTTAAAGGTCACTTCCTCATTGTTCAACCGAAATTTTACCTACCCCTTTTCCATATCTACTAAGGCTCTTCTCGTAGCAAGGAATGGCGTCACAAGAATAATGTACACTTCAAAATCGACTTCACAATCAAGAATAACTACATCTACAAAAAATATGAATGACACCACTTTTACTAGAACATCGTGGAGTATCCCTATTGGCCTTTTTACTATTCGATCAACCAACAGTATCCGTATCGCAATGGGCCTTGGATCACCCAAACACAACTTGTTGTAAATCGAGAGGGGCATGAGATTTATGCTTCCCCCAGAACACATAATGCTTTTGAAAAATGCAATGGCCCAATTGTACAAGGAATACTGAACGCACCCGGATCTTCTTTCTTTTATAGCAGAGATCTTGTAGCAATAGCACTACAATGCTGCATTCTATCATCATCATCAAAAGTGAACCATCTTTTCCTTGTAAGAAGATCTTTCATAAACTTGGCATAACCGGGCATTTGTTCTAAAGCTTATACCAAAGGGACATTTATAGATAGTTTCTTCAACATTGTTATAAAGCGTTGATTGTTACCATCCTCGGTCTTTTTCACTAATATTTAAGGAAAAAGGGGTTGTGTCTTAGGCATGGGAGTTACCTTTTTAGGCACTTCAGCATCTTTTCCAATGTTTTCTTCTACTTCACCATTAACCTCTACCACTTTATCAGTATCTTTTGTCACCTTTTTCTCATTACACGGCATAGATGGGTCAATCGTTTGTTTACCACTGCAGTAGTGATTGCCATACAATGTCCATCATTTTTTTGATTTGGGACAGTTCTGCTAGGAAGAGTTCCCGGTTGCTGTGTATTCACAGTCGCAGTTAAATGGGTCAATTATAACTCAAGTTGCTTAATCGATATTGCATGTGAATCGACTTTTTGTCCAATACATGCTAAATCATTCCTCAACTCTTTATTGTGCGCATCACGAGCATCGAACCTCCTTATCATTTAGTTCAACATATCCTCAACTCGTGCCATACTACTTCCACCATCCCTTAAAGTAACTTCACAATTTTGAGGAGGAACATAGGGCCCATTCCTATCATTTCTATTACCATAGTTACCCCGGTTGAAGTTGTTGTCACGGTTGTAGTTTCCATCTCGGACATAATGACCCTCATGGTTATAGTTACCATAGTTCCGACCTTGGTTCCCTTGATCTTAGCGCTAATTCCCTTGATTAAAGCCTTAGGCAGTTCGTCGGAAACCTCCTGTGTGCTCATTTATTGCATAGAAATCCTCATCATAAGAGCATTCATCATTTTTTAGAGGTGGTTTCCACAAGTAGTTTGCTTCATTTATCTTTTCTGCACCCCTAGTGACATGTTTTACTACCAACTCAAGCTCAGTTCTCATTTGAGCCATCTCTTCGCGAATCTCATCTGTGGCCGGGTTTTAAGTGGATGGCAATGCGAAGGTATTTCTCCGTGTATCTGACTTTCTAGTACTCAAATCTTTATTATTCCGGGAGATTTTCTCTATCTTTTTTGCAATCTCATCATAAGGACATTCCCCATAAGAACTACCAGCTATAGTATCCAACACCGCTTTATTAATATCATCATGTCCTCAATAGAAGTATTCCTTCAGTGACTCATCATCTATGCGGTGATTTGGGACGCTTCTCAAAAACAAGGTGAACCTATCCCACGAACTACTAACTGACTCTCCTGGTAGTGCCACAATGTTTTGTACTCTGTCTTTCTGGTTTAGTTTCTTGGAGACCGGGTAGTAGCGTGCTAAGAAAACGTCCCTTAGTTAGTTCCAAGTGAAAATTGAGTTTTAAGGGAGCTCACTGAACAAAATAACAGCCTCTCCTATCAGTGAGATAGGAAACACTATTGTCCCTATTACATCCAAGTCCAAGTCAGTTCTCCCTACACAGCTTTTACAGACTGCCCTTACTTTAGATGAATAGGCATGTGGATCCTTAGAAGGTAGCCTGAAAACAAACCTCCGACAGTGAGCATTTGCATCAGGTTACTAGTTACCAAAAAGGTGTGGCCTGGTGGTAAAGGGGGCAAGACAAGTGGCCCATTGGAGTCAGCGATATTGTCATAGCCTCTGTAGTATTCTTGGGGCCGTGGAGTGGGATTTTGTCCCCTCTGTTGGTTTTCACCCGGAGCATTGAGTAACAACTTACAATGATTATGAAGCGAAGCTTGGATGTTCTAGTTTGGATCACAATCATTAATTCCCATGTTTTGATTCATGCTGCGTAGTGTAAGCTCTAATTCATGATCATAGGGAAACAAGGGTTCTCTTCCTCTCCCAGTATTTGGCATACAAGGAAGATGGTTCTAGAGGAATTAAAAACAATAAAGAGAGAAAAATAAAGAAAATATTGACTAAACAATAGCAATAAGTTTAAGTTAATCTAAAAGCTACTTTCCCTGGTAGCAGCGCCAAAATTTGATACGCTCAAACTTACTTCCAAATAAGAAGGAAAGCGGTCCTATCAAGTAAAGAACCCAACCAATGAGGTTGGGGTCGTTCCCACGAGGAAAATAGTTCAGACTTAACGTCAATTTATTATTACTACTATTTAGTCCATTATTTCCTTGGAAAGCAAAGACAATAAAAAGAGTGTTTTTTACTTCTAAATGAATTAAAATAACTGGCTAATAGCTTCAAATGTTGGAGTTTAATCAATTAATCAATGTTACTAGGGTTTACGTGTTCCCCACGGGTTCATAACTTGATAATTCTAACTATTACAATTCTTTTCTATCATCCTTGCATGCAAAGTGATAAGTTATGTGTTTCTACAATTCTTTTCTAGTATCTTGCATGCAAAGTGATAAGTTATGTATTTCTTAATTCATTGTGTGGCATCTAGAAAATTTCACTCCGCACCTTGGTCCGGCTACGTGTGTTGCTATGCTAACCCTTACCTTTACCTCATATTAAAAATCGTATTCTATATTTGACTAAGTTATTACATTGTACCAATCAATACTAGCCTATTAGATAGTATACACCAAATCTATGCTGACAATTCTTTTCCTATAATCTACCTCCTTGGTCCGGCAAGTAGCATTAAGGCGAGTTCTAAAGTTGGCCATCCGTTAAAAAATTTTATTCATGACTTACATTTAATGTTTCGAGACTATTGTAAGGTCTGTGACCTAAGGATTTAAATTCAAGTTGAGATTAGATGGTTTGAGACAAAGTGTAGCAAGATACAGATTATGATAGTATGGATAAATTTGAAATTATTTTGTACTTTTCTATTATCGTTCAAGATATGCCAAGGTCTTGTATGAGACCGGTATAAGGTCAAATACGCCATGTTACATCTAGGGTTCCCCCCTGCATCCTGACATCTATGAATATCTCGAACAAACTCATTCCACTCATCAATTTGTGCAACACATCCCATGGATTACCTACTAATTGCATCCACCACTATATTTGCTTAACTTGGCTGATAGAGAACACTCATATCATAATCTTTCAATAAATAAAACTACCTTTCTTTGAAGAAGATTTAGATCTTTTTAGGTGAACACATATTACAAACTCTTGTGGTCGATGAAATAATAAAAATGGACATCTTACAAATAATTCCTTCAAATATTTAAGACAAATACAACCGCCGCTAATTAAGTATCGTCTTCTACAAAAACTTTAGTTTCCTTGAAGCATATGAAATGACCTTACTGATTTTCATAAGCGAGCATGCATCCCAACCCAACTCGAGAGGCATCACAATAAACAACAAAATCGTATGTCCCTTCCATTAAGGTCAACAACAGAGCGGTAGTAATTCTATCTTTCAACTCATGGAAACTTTTCTCACACTATTTAAACTATATGAAATTTTCCTTATTTTGAGTCAAATTTTTCTAAGGAGAAGCAATGGAGGAAATCTCCTAAACAAAATTTCCAAAGTTACTGCCCAAACCTTAGTTGTTTGTAATGTGTAAAAGTTATGGAGGTCTAGGCCAACTATTGACCGCATCCCTCTTAATATGATCAACCTCAATACCCTTACTTGAAATAATATGTCCTAGAAAAGCTACGGATCGTAGCAAAAACTCACATTTTCTCAAATTAGCAAAAAGTTGTATTTTCCTTAAGGATTTACAACAGAATCCTCATATGATAAATGTGATCATCCTCACTCCTCCAGTAAATCAAGTTATCGTCAAAGAACACAATTACGAATATATAAAGGTGTTGTCTAAACACCCTATTCATTAAATCCATAAATATAGTTGTAGACTTCGCCAAACCAAATGACACAACAAAAATCTCATAATGACCATATTGTTTCCAATTTCCAAATATCTTCCTTTTTCACCCTCAATTCGTGATAACCAAAATGAAGATAAATCTTGGATAAATAACCTGCCTATTGAATTTGGTCAACCAAATCATATATCCTCCGTATAGGATACTCATTCTTTATTGTTACCATATCCAATAGTCAATAATCGTAAGACATATGAAGGGAAACTTCTTTCTTTTTAACGAATAAAACCGGAGCGGTACATGGAAATACACTTGTTTGGATAAAAAAATTATGCAATATGTCCTTTAAATAATCCTTTAGCTCCGTAAGATCTATAGGAGCCATTTTGTAAGGTGAAACAGAGACAGGTTGTGTTTCTGGAAGAAAATCAATCCCACATTTTGTTTATCTTTTCGGAGAAATACCAGGTAAATAACCAGGGAAAACGTTTGAGAAATATTTTACGGTATGGATTAACTCAGGAATTTGAGTTTCAGGCTACATATCCCTCACCCTCACCCTAATTATAAGGTAAATATCCTTAGAAATTATTTTCCTAGCTTTAAGGCAAGAAAAAAATTGACCTCTAGGAATAGATTTCCCCCATTCCACTTAATAACACTAGGTTCATTTGGGACTTAAAATTTTACTACACAAGTTCTACAATATATAGAACCGTAAAAGGAATGTAGCCAATCCATCCCAAGGATTACATCAAAATCTATCATTTGATGCTCTACCAAATCCACCAAAGTAACACAATTGGATAAGGAAATGTGACATCTTTTATATATGTAACGACCTGTTTAGTCGTTTTGAGTAGCAGACTTCAATTCTGGAAAAACTGGCAGAAGCGACGGACCCCAGACGGACCGTCATGGGCACGACGGACCGTCGCAGGGTCTCGTTTCAAAACACTTAGAAAATCTGAAATTGGGTACTGAAAATCGACTCTCTGAACTTCGTGACGGAGTGGCAGGACGGACCGTCGCAGGCTCGACGGCCCGTCACAGGCCATTCACTTAAAATCGAGTTTCTGTAGCATGTGACGGACAGCAGGACGGACCGTCACAGGCACGACGGCCCGTCACGGGCTACACAATCCCAGGCTGGTCGGATTTCTTTATACGTTTTAAGGGACGTTTTTGACTATTCCTGCTTTAATTATAAAGTTAGAGGGTTAATGTTAATAAGTCTAATTACTTGGGGGTTAAAAGAGGTAACCTTAAGTTAATTAGTGGGTTATTATTGCCATCTTTTATTCTTAATTATATACTAATTAGGGTAAAAGAAAGAGGGTTTAATAAAGAAAATAGAAAGAACACAGAGAAGGAAAGAGAAACGATAGAGAGAGGATCGAACGAGAGGAAAAACACAAAGCTTTTAAAAATTGCTTGCTTGATCACGAATCTTCGGTGGAGGTACGTTATGGTGTTATGCTTTCATAGTAAACTCTTAATAGAGAATGATATGTATTGGGTAGTATTGTAAACCCTTCTATGTGCTTAATTGTATGCATGCATGAATATGATTATATGATTGTGATGAAATAAGCATGATGAAGCTATTGAGTCCCAAATCTTGATAAAAACCTAATCTCTTGTTAATGATGATGCCTTGGTATGAAAGAAGGCTTGATGACCTAAAGTAATGAGATTGATTATGCCTTGGTATAAAAGAAGGCTTGATGAATTAAAGTAATGAGATTGATGATGCCTTGGTATAAGAGAAGGCTTGATGAATTGATAGAATGAGATTAGGGGATCGGGTGTCACGAACCGACACGTAGAATTAGGGGATCGGGTGTCACGAACTGACACGTAGAATTAGGGGATCGAGTGTCACGAACCGACACGTAGATTTAGGGGATCGGGTGTCACGAACCGACATGTAGAATTAGGGGATCGGGGGTCACGAACTAACACGTAGATTTAAGGGATCGGGTGTCACGAACCGACACGTAGATTTAGGGGATCGGGTGTCACGAACCGACACGTAGATTTAGGGGACCGGAGTGTCACATACCGGCACAAGAGGATTAATGAATATGAGGGAGCGGAGTGTCACGTACCAACACAAGTGAAATAAAGATAATGAATCTTGAAAGATGTTAATATACTCAATCTAATGAATCTAATTCCCAAATGAGTATGGTATTGAGGTTTGAGTCCTCATGTGTGAATTTGACGGTATTTGTTAATGATATAGTACTTGCTGTTGCTACACGTTGAGTATCATAGTTGATTTATGATATTACTTGGTATATACTGATTTCTATTTTGAGTTGGCCGATGATATCTACTCAGTACCCATGTTTTGTACTGACCCCTACTTTTATGTTTTCTTCTTGTGTATTTGTGGAGTGCAGCAAACGTGTCGTTGTCTTTGACTCAACAGTAATTCAAGCCAGTCTTACTACATCGGAAATTCAGGGTGAGCTAATGCTTCTAGCTTGGACTGGATCTTCTTCTTCAAGTCTTGATGCCTTGAACATTCCGGCATGGACTAGCTTCTTATGTATTTTTAGCTTTTAGAATACTCTTAGTTTAGTCATTTGATCATAGATGTTCTTGTGGTGATGACTTCCAGATTTTGGGGAATAATAGATGTTGGATTTTAGAAGTTATTGAATTGATATTATATTGAAATGTTAAGGTTTAGATTGGTTGGTTCGCTCACATAGGAGGGTAAATGTGGCTGCCAGTCGCGATCGATTTTGGGTCGTGACAAACTTGGTATCAGAGCATTAGGTTCGTTGGTCTCATCACACAAGAACGAGTCTAGTAGAGTCTTAAGGAACAGTAGGGGGACGCCTTTACTTTTCTTTGAGAGGCTATAAGACTTTAGGAAAATTCCATTCTTTCATTCTTTCTTTCGTGCTATTACTTGGGTCCAATTGGTATGTAGGTGATACAAATTGGTATCTGACCATCTTCACTCTATTTCGCAGATGGTTAGAACTAGAGCAACAACCGCGCCAGCACCAGCACCGGCGGGACAGGGTGCGTCTGAACCAGCCACTGGGGCTGTAGCTAGTGGAAGAATAGCGGTAAGAGGCCGTGGGAGAGGTCGTGGGAGGATGTCCTCTAGAGGAAGAGGACGAGCACCTAGCCCGTCTGATACTAGGGCAGTAACTCCTCCACCGACAGAAGAGGTAGTGAGAGAGGGTGAGGAAGGGGAAACTGAACAAGTACAGAATGAGGGATTGCCACCCCAACCTACCCCAGAGATGATCAATCAGGTTCTCGCTTATCTTAGTGTGTTATCGAATAAAGGTCAAACACCTCCAGTGTTATCTGCACCAGCACCTCAGGGTCCGGAGGTACAACATGCAGCCACAATGGCTTCTCGTATGGATGTCTCATTGGACATAGGCACGTTTCCACGTCTGACTACCGGGCCTATAATGACAAATGATCAGCAAGAACTTTTCAGTAAGTTCTTGAAATTGAAACCTCCAGTCTTCAAGGGTGCTGAATCTGGATGCTTACGATTTTCTGGTTGACTGTCATGAGCTACTACACAAGATGGGTATAGTAGAACGGTTTGGTGTGGAGTTTGTGACTTATCAGTTTCAAGGGAACGCCAAAATGTGGTGGCGGTCACATGTTGAGTGTCAACCAACAGAGGCACCACCTATGACTTGGGCCTCATTCTCTAGCTTGTTTATGGAGAAGTATATCCCCCGGACTTTGAGGGATAGGAAAAGAGATGAATTCTTAAGTCTAGAGCAAGGTAGGATGTCGGTTACTGCATATGAGGTTAAGTTTCGTGCACTATCCAGATATGCCACCCAACTTTGTTTCAGTCCACAAGAGCGGATTCGTCGTTTTGTGAAGGGGTTGAGGTCAGAGTTGCAGATTTCAGCCTTACAGGTAGCGGCTACGGCAAAATCCTTCCAATAAGTGGTAGATTTCGTGGTAGAGGTGGAAGGAGTGAAGCCAGATGAATTCACCATGGCATCTACATCAAAGAGGTTTCGAAAGGGAGGGAGTTTAATGGCTCTTACTCTAGAGGACATGGTTCCGGAGGTTACTCAGTCCGACCGATTCAGTCTTCACTACAGACTGTAGTTGGGGGTCCACCTCAGACAGGTCAACACTTCTCTGAGAGACCCACGCTTGACTCTATAGAGTGTTATGGATGTGGAGAGACCGGACATATTAGGAGGAATTGTCCAAAACAGAGCTATAGACCCCCAATAGCTAGAGGTAGAGGTGGTCATGGCAGAGGCCGTTATTCTGGAGGACGTGGTGGTCGAGGTAATGGTGGTAACCAAAACGGCCAGGGTGATGGGCAAAATGGAGCCACTACATCACAACATGGTAGGGGCAACGGACAAACAAGTAATGGGGCCCATTGCTACGCTTTTCCTGGGAGATCTGAAGCGGAGACATCAGATGCTGTCATCACAGGTAATCTTTTGATTTGTGATTGCATGGCTTCTGTATTGTTTGATCCTTGATCCACATTTTCTTATGTATCTTCCTCATTTGCTAATGGTCTAAATTTACATTGTGAATTACTTGATATGCCTATTCGTGTTTCTACTCCGGTGGGTGAGTCTGTGGTAGTTGAAATGGTATATAAGTCAGGTTTGGTGAACTTTGTGGGGAGCAACACTTATGTAGATTTGGTTATCTTAGAAATGGTTGATTTTGATGTAATTCTGGGTATGACTTGGCTTTCTCCGCAATTTGCGATCTTGGATTGTAATGCTAAAACGGTGACGTTAGCCAAGCCTGGGACAGATCCGTTAGTGTGGGAGGGTGACTACACTTTCAATCCGGTGCGTATCATCTCCTTTATTCGTGCTAAGAAAATGGTTAGTAAAGGGTGTTTAGCTTTCTTGGCACATCTCAAGGATGACACTACCCAAGTGCCTTCGATTGAGTCGGTTTCGGTGGTCCGTGAGTTTCTGGATGTGTTCCCTGCAGATCTTCCTGGTATGCCACCAGATAGGGATATTGACTTCTGTATTGATCTTGAACCGGGTACTCGCCCCATTTCTATACCCCCTTATAGAATGGCTCCCGCGGAGTTAAGAGAGTTAAAAGCCCAACTTCAAGAGTTGTTGAGCAAAGGCTTCATTAGACCAAGTGCATCTCCTTGGGGTGTTCCGGTTTTGTTTGTAAAGAAGAAGGATGGGAGTTTTTGGATGTGCATAGACTACCGGCAGTTGAGCAAGGTAACTATTAAGAACAAGTATCCTCTTCCTCGCATTGATGACTTGTTCGATCAGTTACAAGGTGCTTGTGTCTTCTCTAAGATTGACTTGAGATCCGGTTATCATCAATTGAAAATACGGGCAACGGATGTGCCAAAGACTGCTTTTCGAACGAGGTATGGGCATTACGAATTTGTAGTGATGTCTTTTGGTCTTATGAATGCCCCTACTGCGTTCATGACCTTGATGAACGGGATTTTTAAGCCATATCTGGATCTATTTGTGATCGTATTTATTGATGATATATTGGTATACACAAAGAGCAAGAAGGAACATGAAGACCATTTGAGAATGGTATTGGAAATGTTGAGGGAGAAAAAGCTTTATGCAAAGTTCTCTAAGTGTGAGTTTTGGCTAGATACAGTATCCTTCTTGGGGCACGTGGTTTCTAAGGATGGAGTGATGGTGGATCCTTCTAAGATTGAGACAGTGAAGAATTGGGTAAGACCTACTAATGTGTCAGAAATAAGGAGCTTTGTTGGGTTAGCTAGCTATTACCGTCGATTTGTCAAGAGAAGAATGTGATTGCTTATGCTTCAAGACAATTAAAAGTGTATGAATGTAACTACCCAACTCATGATTTGGAATTGGCCGCGGTAGTGTTTGCACTCAAGCAATGGAGACACTATTTATATAGGGTTAAGTGTGAGGTCTACACGGATCATCGTAGCCTTCAGTATGTCTTTACTCAGAAAGATTTTAACTTGAGAGAGAGGAGATGGATGGAACTACTGAAGGACTACGACATCACTATTTTGTATCATCCGGGGAAGGCGAATGTTGTAGCGGATGCTTTAAGTAGAAAGGCGGGAAGCATGGGAAGTCTAGCTCACTTGAAAGCTTCTAGATGGCCATTGGCTAGAGAAGTTCAGACTCTGGCTAACGACTTGATGAGGTTAGAAGTAAATGAGAAGGGAGGATTGTTGGCCAGTGTGGAGGCGAGATCTTCTTTTCTTGACTAGATCAAGGGGAAACAGTTTAATGATGAGAAATTGATCTGGATCCGAGATAAAGTGTTGCAAGGAGAGGCTAAAGAAGCAACAATCGATGAGGAAGGTGTTCTGAGGATTAAGGGAAGGGTATGTGTACCCCGCGTCGATGATTTGATCAACACTATTCTGACAGAGGCTCATAGTTCAAGATATTCGATACATCCGGGTGCAACCAAGATGTATCGTGACCTAAAGCAAAACTTTTGGTGGAGTAGAATGAAGCGGGATATTGTGGATTTTATTGCCAAATGTCCAAATTGTCAGCAAGTAAAGTATGAACACCAGAGGCCCGGAGGAACACTTCAGAGAATGCCCATTCCTGAATGGAAGTGGGAAAGGATTGCAATGGATTTCGTGGTTGGTCTTCCAAAGACATTGGGAAAGTTTGATTCTATTTGGGTAATTGTTGATAGGTTAACAAAGTCTGCTCACTTCATTCCGGTCAAGGTGACTTACAATGCAGAGAAGTTAGCGAAACTTTACATCTCGGAAGTGGTGCGATTGCATGGGGTTCCACTCTCCATTATATCGGATAGAGGTACTCAGTTTACTTCTAAGTTTTGGAACACATTTCATGCGGAATTGGGTTCTAGGTTGGACCTTAGTACTGCGTTCCATCCTCAGACCGATGGTCAGACTGAGCGGACGATTCAAGTGTTGGAGGATATGTTTCGTGCATGTGTGATAGAATTTGATGGTCATTGGGATAGCTTCTTACCCTTGGCGGAGTTCTCCTACAACAATAGCTATCACTCAAGCATTGATATGGCCCCATTTGAAGCATTGTATTGGAGGAGATGTAGGTCTCCCATTGGTTGGTTTGATGCATTCGAGGTTAGACCTTGGGGTACTGACCTTTTGAGGGATTCGATAGAGAAAGTGAAGTCTATTCAAGAAAAGCTTCTAGCGGCGCAAAGTAGACAAAAGGAATATGCAGATCTAAAGGTTAGAGACTTAGAGTTCATGGAGGGTGAACAAGTCTTGTTGAAAGTTTCACCAATGAAAGGGGTGATGCGGTTTGGTAAAAGAGGTAAACTAAGCCCAAGGTATATTGGTCACTTCGAAGTACTTAAACGAGTAGGGGAGGTGGCTTATGAGTTAGCCTTGCCTCCAGGGCTGTCCGGAGTACATCCGGTATTCCATGTGTCTATGTTGAAAAGATATCATGGGGATGGAAACTACATTATCAGTTGGGATTCAGTTTTGCTTGACGAGAATTTGTCTTATGAGGAGGAACCTGTTGCCATTCTAGATAGGGAAATTCGTAAGTTGAGATCAAGGGAGATTGCATCCATCAAAGTTCAATGGATGAATCGACCCGTTGAAGAAGCCACTTGGGAGAAGGAGGCAGATATGCGAGAAAGATACCCACATCTGTTTACAGATTCAGGTACTCCTTTTCGCCCTTGTTTTCCTTCTTTTGATCGTTCAGGGACGAACGATGGGTAAATTTGTATCTATTGTAACGACCTATTTAGTCGTTTTGAGTAGCAGACATCAATCTGGAAAAACTGGCAGAAGCGACGGACCCCACGACGGACCGTCATGGGCACGACGGACCGTTGCAGGGTCTCGTTTCAAAATACTTAGAAAATCTGAAATTGGGTACTGAAAATCGACTCTCTGAACTTCGTGACGGAGTGGCACGACGGACCGTCGCAGGCTCGACGACCCGTCACAGGCCATTCACTTAAAATCGAGTTTCTGTAGCATGTGACGGACAGCACGACGGACCGTCGCAGGCACGACGGCCCGTCAAGGGCTACGCAATCCCAGGCTGGGTCGGATCTCTTTATACGTTTTAAGGGACGTTTTTGACTATTCCTGCTTTAATTATAAAGTTAGAGGGTTAATGTTAATAAGTCTAATTACTTGAGGGTTAAAAGAAGTAACCTTAAGTTAATTAGTGGGTTATTATTGCCATCTTTTATTCTTAATTATATACTAATTAGGGTAAAAGAAAGAGGGTTTGAATAAAGAAAATAGAAAGAACAAAGAGAAGGAAAGAGAAACGATAGAGAGAGGATCGAACTAGAGGAAAAACACAAATCTTGGAAAAATTGCTTGCTTGATCACGAATCTTCGGTGGAGGTAGGTTATGGTTTTATGCTTTCATAGTAAACTCTTAATAGAGAATGATATGTATTGGGTAGTATTGTAAACCCTTCTATGTGCTTAATTGTATGCATGCATGAATGTGATTATATGATTGTGATGAAATAAGCATGATGAACCTATTGAGTCCCAAATCTTGATAAAAACCTAATCTCTTGTTAATGATGATGCCTTGGTATGAAAGAAGGCTTGATGAACTAAAGTAATGAGATTGATGATGCCTTGGTATAAAAGAAGGCTTGATGAACTAAAGTAATGAGATTGATGATGCCTTGGTAAAAGAGAAGGCTTGATGAATTGGTAGAATGAGATTAGGGGATCGGGTGTCACGAACCGACACGTAGATTTAGGGGATCGGGTGTCACGAACCGACACGTAGAATTAGGGGATCGGGTGTCACGAACCGACACGTAGATTTAGGGGATCGGGTGTCACGAACCGACACGTAGATTAATAGGATCGGGTGTCACGAACCGACACGTAGATTTAGGGGATCGGAGTGTCATGTACCGACACAAGAGGATTAATGAATATGAGGGAGCGGAGTGTCACGTACCGACACAAGTGAAATAAAGATAATGAATCTTGAAAGATGTTAATATACTCAATCTAATGAATATAATTCCCAAATGAGTATGGTATTGAGGCTTGAGTCCTCATGTGTGAATTTGACGGTATTTGTTAATGATATAGTACTTGTTGTTGCTACACGTTGAGTATCATAGTTGATTTATGATATTACTTGGTATATACTGATTTCTATTTTGAGTTGGCCGATGATATCTACTCAGTACCCGTGTTTTGTACTGACCCCTACTTTTATGTTTTCTTCTTGTTTATTTGTGGAGTGCAGCAAACGTGTCATTGTCTTCGACTCAAAAGTAATTCAAGCCAGTCTTACTATATCGGAAATTCAGGGTGAGCTAATGCTTCTAGCTTGGACTGGATCTTCTTCTTCAAGTCTCGATGCCTTGAACATTCCGGCACGGACTAGCTTCTTATGTATTTTTAGCTTTTAGAATACTCTTAGTTTAGTCATTTGATCATAGATGTTCTTGTGGTGATGACTTCCAGATTTTGAGGAATAATAGATGTTGGATTTTAGAAATTGAATTGATATTATATTGAAATGTTAAGGTTTAGATTTGTTGGTTCGCTCACATAGGAGGGTAAATGTGGGTGCCAGTCGCGATCGGTTTTGGGTCGTGACAATATACCCTCTTAGCCATTATACAATCACCAATAGGGGTAGAGTCGAAGAATGTTCTAAGAATATATTGGTGATCATATCAAATCTGGTGGGGTTATTGGGGGGTACAATGACAAAGTATCACTGGTATCAAGTAAAACATATACATCATATTGAAACACTCAACATACAAGTCACCACATTCGGGAAACACTCTTGATCAACTCCAGTTTTGAGGTCGTACAAAAGTTTAATCTTAGGACCATTCCACCACAACAACTTGGACCGTATGGGTGATAGGGTTGATCCTTATGGTGAACATCTCAATTATTATTAGCAATAGTAGGACAATTAAGCACCCTCATATTGTTACGCCTTTAAGGTAAACTAGAATAACCTTAACCATAGAACTTTTGTTGATACCTTGATCGACCCCATCAACCCAACCAAGAATATGAATAGTTACCATCATCCATTCATGCTCTTTTTGCCTTTGTATATCTATACTTTATCTTTTAAATCTAAATTTTTTCGGCATGCCCATATAGTGAGAAATGTCCATGTCATGGAAAAGCATAGAGGTGAGATATTCTTTAACATTCATAACAGATAGACCAACAGAAACATACTAATATTGTCCTTACCATCCTCCACGATACAAGGGCCATATTTACATAATTTAGTGAACCTCAAGGCACACTTACTTATACTAAAATTTTCTTTCCCATGTTTGATGAACTCAAGTACCCTTGACTTTCTAATCTCTAGAGGCAATAATCTATCAACAAAATCAGTTATAAATCTCTCCCATTGCTTACCTCACTAAACTTATTGAACCAAATCTGAGCACTCCCCTTGAGTTGGTAAGTGGCGAATTCCTCCTTCTTTAACAATGTCCGTGCAATAATAGCATGTAATATAGTCCTAGTCACATTGTATTCCACTATTTTGGAGACATAAAATTCTAAAGAGAGTTCGTTCTAATAAAATACTTCACTATTACTCCTCTTACACACATTTGGGTTCATGGGATCTAACACCTCTCTATTGGCTTGTGCTATCACATCTTGAAAAAATACTTCGAACGCGACCTAAAATCCACATTTAGTACATCCTCATTCAATAGGTGAATTAATGCTTGAGGAGGATCTTGGGGAGGAATCTCTTGATAAACATTATCTCACTCCATCCTTCTTGTATCACCTCTAGCAATCATATACTAAAAACCATCATACAAAGATTTGGAGAGAGACATATAGAGTTGAAATCCATGATAGGACTTAGATAAATAAATAAGTATGATTTAATAATATGTAATATCCTCTCATTCAATTATGTGGCACGTTTCAAAATAATGAATAAAACTCTACTTAATGTGGTTTGAGTAATCCTAGAATCATTCTAAACCCTGTGCTCTAATAACAATGTTTGACACGATCAAGGCTACCCCCTAGATGAAACGATGCGCATAAGACATGTAGAGGCCTTATACAAGCCACTTAAAAAAACTAAACATAAATTTATAGAAAAGGTACGGGAATTTATAACAATTAAATCAATCAAAATCTTATACAAAATGAGCAGAAGTCTACCAATATTGTCTCACAAAATCTAACATAAGTGATAAAAATGTAGGATGCCTCGCCTACAATAGTCCAATATGAAATAAAGAAATTGAAGAGAAAAGGGAGATCTAATCGTCGAATACAATAAGGACACACCAAATCTTTAATTATTTTATCAACAAAGAACCTAGCAAAAAATGTGTGAATCAAGAGCGGCAGACCCTACATTTAATATAAGAAATATAGGCAAGAGTATATTTGTTAGTACAAGAATGTATTAAATATGGAAAATTGCATAAAAACTTAAGCATAAGCATTAGTCAAAATAAGACATAAGATAGAGGCATAATCCAGACATAATGAACATCAAAATGAAAGAGGATTACTTCTTCAAAATAACCTCACTTAAAATTAGCCAAGACATAAGTGATCCACCCAGTCAAACTAACATCATGGAAGAAATGTCTATAAACACTCTATGTTAATCATCTTTATAACACAATCCCATCGTCCATACTTACTTTAAAATACATGGAGATTCCCCTCGCACCTACATTAAGGTTATAGGTATCCACTTCCAAAATAGCATCATATTACATGACTCCTCGCCTCTACATCATTTCATAGAGAACATCGCTACTCGTCTCCATGTCTATTTATCATAAAATGAAATTGGGGAATCACCTCTTATTCAATTCTAAGAATGAGAAATCACCCCATATACTTAACATATAGAGGTCAAGGGTAGTCACCTCTATCTTCATAATTCATGAACTATATTAGAGTAGATTTATTTCATGTGAGAAATATTTTCAACCTAGAATCATTTATATGAACAAACCTTTTACATTCATTCAATCATTCCTATCAAATCATTTTGGGAAGTACCCCTCCCACACTACATTATCAAAACTCATAGTGTAGACTTTACTCTCAAAGTCCTAAATATAGGATTTCATCTAATACGCCTCAATCTCAAGAAAATATATAATGTACCACATCAATAATATATGAATACACATAAATCCTTAATTCCCCCATATAATGGAATAAACCCATATACTTAAGTTTTTTTTTCAAGGCATGGGTTTGGTATTGGTACTGGTAAATTATTAACATAAACTTGTAATTTTATGAATTCAATCATAAATACTGATAATGCACTCATTTAGATCGAAACCCAAAACAAAAGAACAAAACCTAATTAAAATTGGGGATATTCTTCTTCTAAATTAGGGAAATTATTTATGCTCCATGGAACAAAAGATTCCGTGGATGAAAAGTCATCGAACATTAGTCACAAAGGCCACAAAATCATGATGATTGGGAGAGTTAATTTTGACCTAACTTCAATCTTTTTCTTCTTCTACCTTCTACATAGAGAATATTTGAGAGGAAGATCTTGGGTTTTTCTCTTTTGTTCTTGACAGAATTATTTAATGTTGGGGGTAATTTAAACATAAAAGTCTTATATAATTTTCTAGATTAGAAGTAAAACGACATAGTATTGTATTAGAAAACAAAAAAAAGACATAAAGGACCCTAAATTATAAACTAAGAGACCTTCATGCAAGAGCTCGCCAAGGGCACTTGACAACTCACAAAGTTGAATATTTCGATGACCTAAATTTATAGTAGCTCATTAAAGGAGACATGACACTTTGTTTATGTGGATGGACACTTGAAAATGCACCCAGTGGACAGAAAACATAAACTTGGCGCTACCAATTTTCTACTGTGTTGAGCGATATGATAGTTTAGTAGGCCACTATGGGTGCACATGGAGGATCTTGAAGTAACTTTACTTACCACACTTTCCCTAAACATTTTCTTTGGAAAGGAAATTTTTTCCTTCAGGAATTTCCTAGGAGTTATAACAAAAACCATAGGGATAATCACTATTTTAGCTTGTTAATTGAAAAAATGTCACACTTACATTAAAAACATAAAGTTTAAAAATATATACTATTAAGAATGCCGATAATTAATATTAGGTATACTTCCAATTTCATATATTAGTAAATAACCTTTCTACTCCCATAAGGTTAGACATACAGACTACCTTGTGGAATTATATTGAGTTTATTGTTGTTATTGTACAATATCTATTGATCAGCTCCTAGTTCTATTATATTTTCCGTGTGTGTATTCACCATATTAACTTGATATTTTAAGCCATTGATTTGTGTAACTTAGGCGACACATGTTTTAAAATGCGGTTGTGCAGTGTTTTATACACACTATTGTGTTGCTTCAGCTCCTTAGATCGATCTATCATGTATCTCCATGTCAACATAAAGATAAACTTAATATATTTTCCTATTATTTTTTATCCATTTTTATTTTCTTTACCTTAGATTATCATAATTTCTTATAACAGATTATGAATACAGATTTTTTGTGGTGTGCATCATTGGAGTGTTTATTGACATTTTGATATTCTACAAAAGATATTTTGCATAGTCGGCGAAACTTTTTAGACAATTGAGAAGTATATCCAAACATAGTGATTTATTTATTTCCTGCTAAGTTTAGTTTTATTTGCTTTACACAGAAATTTAATTATCACTAAGTACTTTATACATTACTTTGTTTCTTGTAATTTTTTGTAACTACTTAGAGACAAAAGACAATACTGTGAAGGAGGCCTTTGGTGATCGCCTTGTGATAAAGGTACAGATTTTCATATTTGTTCTCTTTTTATTTTATCTTAGTTTATTTTCTCCTATTGTTTTAGTTTCTTGAAATATGTTGTAAGTCTTTTAGTTCAGCCAAGGGTCTATCACTAATATCCTCTCTATTTTTTAATGCATGGGTAAGGTTTTTGTATACTCAATCCTCTCCAGGCCCACCTTGTAAATATTTTATTTACATTGTTAGTCCTATATTTTTTCAATTTTAATCTCCAATGTAGCAATTGTGGCTATTCATCTTGTCACACCCTTAATTTATTTACATTGTTAGTCCTTAACATTTGTCATAACATGTGATCAATAAAACTTTATGAAAAATTTAAACTTTTGTATACTATTTGAAGTATACTTAGAATTCATACATAACATTCATAAATACATACGACATTCAACAAATTGTCTCACATATATTTATTAAAACCATCTAAGAGTAAAAAATTTTATTTAACAAATAAATAACAATTTTGCCATATATGCATTAGTAAAAAAGAATCCAAAGGACATAATGAATTATGAGTATTCTAGAAATGTACTAATTTCTTCATAAGCTAGTGTACGAAAAGATAGCATCTCCTAACATGAGGACCTACCAACACTTGGAGAAAGAGTTCCAAGCTTCTTCAATTGATTTTCCTAAATCGGACCCTATAGTTGTAGTAATGTAAAGTAAAGGGGGTACGCCACATGTACTAAGTATGGGTATATGCACATAACATATAAGGACATGGGTTAAATAGGATCAGTGATCATCTCTTTAGAAAACATGCTAAGTCATATGAAAGTCTTCAATGCACATGCCATATATCATATACAAGTTCTGGATTTCATCAACATAATATATAATAATAATCAAAGACATGTTATCATTGAGTCATGTTAACATTGATATTCAATAGATTACATATACATAACATACAAAAAGACTTAGAAAAAATTGACGCCCAAATTACAAGTGCAATGGTTATATGGAACCCCATAACCCAGCACAACCAAGTAGATAAAATAGGATACGTTGAATAAAGCTTTGCTTGATATAACTTGTAACAAAAGTAGTCGTCACTTCATTTAACATTGAAACCCAACCACATATTCATTATAATGACAAATATCATATAAGAGTAGAATCATGTATCATAAACATATATCTTTCATGTTATCATATTACATAAGAACAATCTCTATGGACTTCCGTTAATGTAAACCTGTGCAATATCTAGGTAGAGTACCATACCACTACCTATATTAAGTAGACTCTTCAAGTCACCCTAGTAAACGTCCATTTATTTTTCATTTATTTTACACGAGGGAACATACGCCCTAACCGACATAGACTATGTGAGCTAATCATGGAGTTCGGTTTTATAAATCCCCACACCGAAAGAAGGTGGTGTACCGGACAATGTAGAACAAAACATGACATAGTTATCTAGGGGGTCCCACTAGCTAGAAACCTATTGTGGCAAAATAGTTCAAGAACTAGGATATATATTATAGACCCATAATTAAACATTACATGGAAGCCTCTATCTCATGAGAGTCATTGTGAACATACTTTTAATCTAAGGAAGGGACGTCTCTCATATTTAGCGCATCGGTGCTAAGCTTAAGTCCCTTTTTCTTAAATAACGTTTAAGTTGTCTTAATCATAAACTTAAAATAGGTCATGGGAGTGTAAATCCTTGTACAAACATGACCATAAGCTCTATAGGATTATACGAGAATTTCTTTTCATTATAATCCTTCCTGTGTTAGATAAACATAATCAACTTGTCTAAAGCATACAAGTGAATATCATAACTTGCATTATCTTATTCTTATCATGATCTCACAATTAACATGTTCATAGCCCTACATAAACACATAGCATCATCATACATACTTAATTAGCATCGCAACATTATGTATAGGCTAACACAACATCATACAATAATAAGAACTTTAGACGACTCACCACTTCCCTCCAAGTATCTTACTCAAGAACTTATGTTCAACTTACAATAATCATAAAAACAACAAAGTGAAACACTCAATACCATAATCAATACAATCCCTTAAATACATAATGTAGGATAAGGGAAAGGGTCATTAAAGAGTTCTTTCAAGTCTTATTCCCAATCTCGACATTTTCATAGTAAGAAATAGTAGAACAACCATATGAAACCATCGTCTAGATAAAGAACATTCATCACACGAAAATCAAGTATAACACACCATATAAATACTCATAAATTCGTGTGAAATTGACCATACAAAACACATACTTTTCATTGAAAATCATAAACCTCGAGTTAGGAAGGAAAAATCCATTTTATAAATTAAACACCCTAGTATTTTGAATTTCTTTAAAAATTATCTTTGAAAGGACATATTAAGTAAAGGAATCTCAAGAGTGAAAAACCAACACCTTTTAGATGAAGAATCAACGAAAATTTTATGAAATTATTGAAGTGTTCATCGTCTTCCTTAAGATCTTCTTGTTCTTCTATGGCTTTTGGAAAAGTGAGTCTTTCTGTAGAGATAATAGAACTTTCGCTTGAATCTTATTTGGACGTGTAAAAGTGATCTAAACCTGGCATAATATCCATATATAGTCATCCTATTAATTACCCAAAGGACCCTCCACTTAAATCGGTTTTTTCAAGAAGTTAAACTAACCAAAATACGACATTAACTATTTTGGGAATTTGCTGCGCTTCGCGGGGCCAATTCCCATTATTTTTCTTAGTTTTTGGGTTCAGGCAGTGAGGTGCATGTCAGCCTCTGAAGCGAGGATACCTCTCAAATCTTCAGGTAGAACCCTGTTTGACATCAACGCGTCACACACCCTAAGCCCACATCTCGTTTATGCACGATGCTTTGGTAGCCTATCAACCCATGTTGGGGTCCACCCCATGGACCCTTGTGTGGTCATTGTAGTATCGCTACAAGACGTTCGAACCCTTTGTACTACATAACACCTATACAATGTCTCATTACAAGTTTTGGATATCATTTGAAAATTCAAAACCTTCACCAAACACTGGGACGTCAAGTAGTTCGAATTAGCTAGTTTAGGGACGTCAAGGTCTTTCTTAGTCGTTGAGTCTCTAACCTTTTCCGAATGATTTTATTACATTAATATAAGTATGGAAAGATTATTTTAAATATAATTTAGTTTACTAAGATCTAGTTTATGTCATGGAATTTCAGGAGTGTTACACATATTTCACACGCGAGCCTCTAAAGACTTAAGCTTGGAGATTGAGGACGTTCATAGTGTATCAGCCGTAGTGGAATCTTTCCCTAAAATTGAGAAAATGAAGTTCTCTTGTGAAATGTGCAAGACAAAAAGTTCATTTGAGAAGAAACTCCTCGTTGATCATTCCCTTGCTGCTATCCTACATTTGAGGGAATTAAAAAATAATGGGTTAGTTGTTCGAAAGATGGAAAAGCATGTTTCATTTCCTCAAGAATTTGAAATGCTTCATTATAGCAATGGCACCAATAATGTGAGCTTCCTCATTTGCCTTTTACAAATATTTTATGTTTTGTTAGTATTTACATGTTGCTGCTACAAAATCCTCCTTTTCTTAATAGAATAAAAATAAATATGATCTCTACGCAGTTATAGTGCATTTTGGACCTTCAATCTCCTTAGGATACTATTACACCTTTATTCATTGTGCTCCTAATTAATGGTTCAAATTTGATAACGAGAAGGTACGGAAAATAGTATAATTTTCATAATTTTTTAATAAGTTTGTGTGTTCATTATAAGTAACTTGATATTTTGTTTGTCTATCATTGGTTTATTATGTTCAAGATGATCTTGTTTTGGCAACGCAGGCTTATGTTTTGTTTTATGCAAAGAAGGTTTCTCCTTTGTTTTCAAACTATACCCAAAGCCACAAGCCCTTCTTATTTAAGGTTAACCCAACAACTTCCAACGATGCTTCAAATGTTCCAACTCTAATTCTTGAAGTGAATAATGTATAGGATAATGATTCCCATGGTAAACTCGTCTTCTACAGTTACGTATTATAGAATCTATGTTTTTACATTCTCAATATAAAAAGCTTATAACTCCCTTTTTCTCTATACACAATATTCTACAATTTGAAAATTTTCAAGTTTGGTATATTGCTATTGTTTTTGAGTTCACTATTTGTATATAATAATCTACCAGAAATAACCTCTCTATCTGCACAAGGTAGAGGTAAGGTGTATATACACTCTACAGTTAAATTGTTGTTGTTACGGTTGTGGTTAACTTGCACGAATTAAACTTTTTTTGTTTTTCAAAGTAAGATATATGTTGAAATAAAATTATCAGAAAGCGACCATCTTTTACTCTTAACACATATCTTCTTTCAAACTTCAAAAAAACTGAGTTCACATACGAACGAACAATGTTTTTAATAGCTTTAGCAGATCAGATTTATTGTGAAGAAAATTTCTAAGACACCGAAATAAAGTAGGAAAAAGAATAGATGGATGCATTGAACAGCGGCTCACACGGAATGTTGTGAATGAAAAAAAGGTACGTTCGAAGATTGTAGATTTTGTGTTTGCAGGTTTGTCTCCTCTAACGGAGCGAATAGGAGTAGTAAAAAAATGAGTAACATGATCTCATAAAATAGTATAATTGATAAAATGCTTAATGTTTTGATATACGAATTCAAAATTTAGAGTTTCTTGATTCAAAGATAAAAATAATATCTTATGAATTATTTGATGAATTATTTATGCAACCAAAATATATTTCTGAACTTCTTTCTCTTGCACATATGAAATAAAATAAAAGTTACTATCTTGCTATGTAGATTTTTTGATAAGCAACATTGTTATATCAAACATTTAATAGAGACCGGGTCAATGATGCAATTTATAATAAGTATGTCTTAGTTCCCCAAATCACAAATTTTTTGGGGTTCTCAAATTTTTAGTAAGAACAAATTTTATGGTCAAATATAAATTAATTGTTTAAAAATAGTTGGACATAGTTAATTTCAAATTATTTTCTGCTAGCTTCATTGAAGTTTCAAACACTACGAAAAAACTAATAAAATAAGGATCAAGTTATCAGTATCCTAGGTCAAGACTTTATGGTTCTAACTCTTTTCTTTAATAAAAATTGTCAACTTATTACTTATTCAATTATGTTAACAATTCATATAATAATTGTATTAGTCAAAGAATGTTTTCAACCTGGAGTTTGATGAAATTTTATCTAACAGTTATAATGGAAAAGGAACATCAAAGAATTCATTTATCTTTTTTTAAAAATAAGTTGTAATTTCCTTCTTAAATGTTTAAGAAAAAAATATGTTATAATAAATACATATAAAGTTTGCTATCAGTAAATTATTATTTTATCCATTTTAACTTATTTATAATATTTTCCCCTATTATCCAAATCAAAATAAATATTTCAACCTTCAAAGTAGGCTGAAACTGTAGCTTTCTAATTACAGATAGGGACAACTCAACATAAGTTGAGACCGAAAATATAAAATCTTCGACAAACGTTAAATGTATTTATTTAAAGTATTATTCATAAAAAATCTAATGAGATATTATTTATATCTTTGAATAAATAAACTTGAATTTGAATTTATATATTAAAAAATTAACCATTTTATCGATATGACTATTTTATTATATCAAATTACCCATTTAGTTTAAGATCATATTCGTGCCATTAGAGGAGGTAAACCTGTCAGTACAAAAAATCTTGAAGCTTCAAGCGTATTTTTCTTTTTGTTCACATATGTTCCATGTGAGCCGCAGTTCAATACATCCATTAATTCTTTATTCTACTTTATTTCGACGTCTTACAACTATTCTTTACAATAAACCTGATCTTCTAATGCTATTAAAAAACACAGTATCTTGGTATGTGAACAAAATTTTATTACATCCAAAAGAAGTTACGTATTTGGAGTAAAACATGATCGCTTTCTGATAATTTTATTTTGACACATGTATTAGTTTGAAAATAAACAAAGTTTAATTCGTGCAAGTTAAAAACAACAAAAACAATCTAACTATAGAATATATACATATTTTACCTCTACCAGGTACAAATAGCAAGGTTATTTCTTGTAGATTGTTATACGCAAATAGTAAACTCAACAACAATAACAATATACAAAACTAAGAATTTTCAAATCGTAGAATATTGTGTATGGACAAAAAGGGAGTGATAAAAATTTAATATTTAGTAAGTAATTTATTCATTCGTGACTAACTAACTGTAGAAGACGAGTTTACCGCGGGAATCATTATATTGTACATTATTCAATATAACCATTAGAGTTGGCTCATCTAAAAAAAATTTGGAAGCTGTTGAGTTAACCTGAAATAAAAAGGGCATCTGACTTTTGAGAAATAATAAAACCAATTGAATCCGAATCACTACTAGTGAAAATTGTTTGAGAGAATATGATCCGATCTGGTGAGACCTCAAACAAATCCAAATACTTTTCAATTGTTCTTCTTTTTCTAATTTAAATTTAACCGAAACAACAAAAACATATGAGAAATGAAACGACTGATTTTTGAAAGATACTGTAAAAAGGAATGTGCTTTGAATTGATGAGAAAAAAAAAGTTACAAACGGGGGAGGGGGGGGGGGTGTTCATTGGATATGAAATCGAGAAGAAGCACTAAATGTTGTATTTGTTTTTATTAGTAACTATTTGAATTTTGAAGGAACTTGGAGATTTTAAAAGGATATATTTTTTTGCTTGAGAGTAATTGTACAGGCTTTTGACATTTAGGAGGACTTTTAAATGGGAGGGATATACATATAAGGGCGGGGGCAGCGAGAGAATTGATGAAACTTAGTGTTATTGTCTTACTTAGTTGGTTCTCTTTATTCAACGATATACCAATCTTTTAACTATTGATAATTATTTTATAGAGCCATTTTTTCTATTTTTCTTTCTTTTAATTATAAAGCCACTTAGCTTTATTTTTACCTTATAAAAAGTCACCATAATTAATATTTGAATAAGAAAACGTAGTCCATAGAATTTTTTGTTTTCAATCTAAACTAGAGTAACCAATTATACAGCCTAATCCTAACTCATAAGTCAGATTAATTTTTTTTCCCATAAAATCATGAGAGAATCATTATTTTTGCTCCCTACAAATGCCCCTACGTACTTATATTCGTTCAATGTACGTAGCATTGGGTATATTTGCATTATAAATTTATATATTTGGATAAGTTTTAGCACGTGTATTACTTCTTCACTACTTAACCTTTTTTCAATGTAGAAAGCCAATTTCATATAGCATTGTATATTTGAATAATCTATTTAATTGATGCATTTGTGTGAATGGATATTTTCTCTTTTAAATAGGAGTTATTATTCATTTTTATTCATATAAATAAATACTAGTGTTATAAAATTTACAAGTTATTGTATGTTTTTATTTATTTGGGTTATGTGTAAAGTAGAATAGTAGATCATTGAAACAATGATAGAAAAAGAAAGAATTAACAATAAAAACCCAAACAATGATCAAAATGAAGTAAAAGCGTTTGTGTCAAGTAAAAAACCCAACTAATGAGGTTGGGATCGTTCCCACAATTAAAATGGCTAAGAATTAACTTAGTTCTACTTTTACTTCTATTAAGTCAATTAACTCGAAAAAAATAACTAAAAGCGGGTTTTTATTATTGAAAGCAAATAGTTAAATTAAAGTATGTAAGTGAAAGGTTCAAATATTGGAGTTTAATCAAGTAATGAGAGTAAATACGGTGTAAATATTCCACACATGCTCCTAACTCGGTAATTCTAGCCATAACAATCCTTTCCTAGTATCTTCAATGCAAAGTGATATGATATGTATCTCTAAATCCTTGGTCTGGCATCTACAAAATTTAGTCGGCACCTTTGTCCGACTATGTGGGTTGATTTACTAAACCTTATCTTTACATCATATTAAGCATCATATTCGTTATTTGACTAAGTTGTTACTTCGTACAACCCGACACTACCCTATTAGATAGTATACACTAAATCTAGGTTGATAATTTTTTTCCAATTATGTACTCCTTGGTCCGGCAGGAAGCAATGAGGCGAGTTCTAACGTTGGCCATCCGTTAAAAAGATTTCTAAGCAAAAGAATTATCATACATGCAAGACACTATTCTAAAATCATTTTTTTAGCTAGGTTTTACCTTGTTATTTACTATTTGTTTCCACAATCCTAGTTATGGAGTTTAGTTACCCATGCTAATAATCACACAATTCATAATAATAATGTAAGAAATCATGCATTTACTTTGATGAGAATGAACAAAATAAAGAAACTTACTTGAATAAATCACAAAACAGTAGTAATCGATATCGGAAAATTAATATCAAATCCCAAAATGTAAAGGTCAATACTAACAAAATAAAATGAAATTATCCAATAGTCAAACTCCAAAAACAAGGTTTTTATGACTATTTATAAGAAACAAAACCTAATAAAAGTGGGAAATATTTTTAAGAAAAAATCTACCCAAAGCGCGTATGAGTCGACGACCCTCGTGACAGACCGTCGTGGACATGATGGACCGTCGTGGTCTTCCGTCGCTCCATACTTAGCTCTTTTTCTGCTCCTTTTCTTCATGAACTCTCTGTTACCATCGACGGACAGGTGTGACGGACCATTGCAATCTCGATGGTCTATCGAGGAGCTTCGTGCCACGACACTTATAATCTAATGAAGTTGGGTACTGGGCTACTCTGTGTTAGCATTGACGAATGTGTTGGACAGATAGTCGTGGCTATGATAGTCCGTCGTGATATTTCGTAGTCCAACACTTGGTAAGAATTTCCTAACTTCCGTCAGCAGCCATTATCTTCTTATGACGGTTGACCCCTGCGGACCGTCATAGTAATGACGGACCGTGATGGTGTCCCTAGGTGGTCACTTCTAAAATTTCAGCTCAAAATATCTGCATTCTCCTTTTGACTGATTTCGTGGAAATAAATAGAAAACTACATCAAAAATCAATACAAAAAGGCTTTAGACACACACTAAACTTAAAGAAAATGCAGTGAAAGTATCTTGAAACCACGGTACAACAAAAGGGCCGAAATTGGCCTTTGACCAAAATCTTTCTCCACCCTGGTTCGAACCTAGGTGGGAGGAATGATTTAACTATATTATTTAAATTGGTGAATTAATTTAATTATGTAATATTTGAATTCTTATATGATAAAAAGGAAAATCAGATTATTATTATTAATCAATTAATTAATGGAGCGGTTTGGGTCGGGTCGACCCGGAGGCAAACGTTTTCGTGATGGGGACGTCACAGATTTGAACCTCGACGGAAGCAACATTTAAGTGGATTAAATTGATGTTTATAATCTTTTTTTGTAATGGCATTATGGTCATTTAACATATAATTATAAAAAAAACGGATTTTAACATTTGGATAAACTTATTTTGACTAAGTCTGAACTAGAATCCTAATCTTTTTGAACTTCTCTCTTTTTCATGTTTTATCCACTCCCACAATCTGCCTCTCTCTCTCTCTTTCTTTTACGTTCTCTCTGCTTAACCAAAATACAAGAACAGAAATGCTACAAAAGTTTTTAATAATTCAAGAACATACATGAATAATATAAAAAAAAAACTAACCAAAAACGTAAAGCAAAGTCTATTGGGTTTGTGTTGGAGTTTTGGGATTTGGACGTGAGTTTGGAGAAGGTTTTTGGGCTGCAAGTCGTGGGATGAGCAACATTGAAATAAGGTATGTGTTTCTCTCCTTATCTCCTTTCTCCAAGAGAATTTTCTTTCTCATGAATTCACTGAATCTTGAAACTAGGGTTGTTCACGATATTGCCGATTTCCTTGTCTCTAGTATCCCTCTGATCTCAATGTCAAATAGGTTAGAGATGATGTTGTTGGTGTGTTTGCTGATATTTTTAGTATGAAGTGTGATTTTTGTGATAATGTGTTCATGATTATGTGTTTGTAATTTAAAGCATGTAAAGTTATGTCAATTAGAAGTTTGTGAAAATAACATGTTTTTATGGTTGAATTTTATGTGCGAATGTTTTTGTAAATCATGAGGTACAAAAGTTGTGTAATGTTGCTCTATGTAATTGTAATTATTGGCTGAATATAATCATATAATTATTTCACTTAAAGATGCACCAAATGATCCACGAAATGCCTTAAGAATTAACGCATGAATGATGATAAAAAGAAGTTCAAAATAGTGAAACAATTTCTAGCATTTGGTAGGTTGGTTTCGGTCAAACAAAGTGATACAAAATGCAATGAAACATTAATGTTAAATAAGTGAAATCATTAAATATTTAACCCAACACATCATTAAATGAAAGCTACAAAAAAAATCAACAAAAGATTAAGACAAAAATGTGTTGGAAGAGATTAAATTTCCAGCTTGCTGGAAATTATAGTCTCACCAACTTTTAAAAAGATGAGCTTCGTTTATGTTTTTTTTTTTAAATGTGATGTCATTGGGGATTGAACACATTATGTCACTAAATTAATATTTTCATAAAACTTTTTTGAGAAAAATGCAAGGAAAAATATATGTGGTGAGTGGGGATTGAACCCAAAACCCCTTGAATGGATGAGAGAGTTAGGAGAAAAATAAAGGAGAAAATAAATTTGGAGAGTGGGGATTGAACCCACAACCTCTGGTATAGGTGAGAAAGTTAAGAGATAAATGAAAAGAAAAATAATAAGATTGTGAGGGATTGAACCCACAACCTTCTTGACTTAAAAGAAAAGGAGAGAAGAAAAATAAAGGAAATATTATGGGTATGATGGCGATTGAACTAGGGTCCCCTAACACTGAAAAATGCAAATATCAAGTTTAAAATAAGACCGGGTTCCCTTACCCAATTATGTATTTACACATAAGTCATACATAAGTAAATATTTCATGAATGTTGCCTTTAAAAATCGAAATCAATATCTTGGCATATCTAGAAATGCATAAGTCTTGTACCACATAATCTTGGGTAAAAATGATTCACTTAGACTAACTATGAATGAAGCATCATGGCTTGTATGAGTGGACTCATAAGTCTAGCATACGTTTAAATGTAGGTGAACCTGAGATGTATATTCATAAAATAATGTAAACTTATAAGAGTTAAGTACGAGTGTGAAACATTGAATGGCCAAGTGTATTGACATATGATGAAATCAACATTCACGTGAAGGAGTGAGTAATTATGAAAAGAAAATGTGTCAATGTTAATCTGATAAGAGGCTAATGTGTTAATGTTAATCTGATAAGAGGCTAATGTGAAAGATGAGATCAATCTCAAATGAGCCTAAGAAAATGTTACCAAAACGTACTCACCTATTAGAGTGTAAAGTTAATGAAAAGACCAGTCTCTATGAATAATCTAATGAAAGTATTGAAGTTAATGCATACATAATATTAATGATGGGATGAGAAATCATCTAATGTGCAACGATGTCCTCATGATAGTAGCCAATTTCCATTATTTTTTAGTTGAATGTAATGGAACTCTATAATGAGCATCGACAGGGTAGCTATGAGCGGTGATGTCTTCCTTCGGGAAGGGCGTAGGTTAACATAACTCTCATGAGATTAGACTGTCTGGCATGTCGGGAATGGGTCTCTTTATATATTCTAGTCTTTGAACCTATACTGCTAATATAGGGATCTAGTAGGGTTTGACTCCCTATATACGCTAGCATGCTCGAGTCTCTTTGAACGATTATTCAACCTCTTTTCAATCTGGGGAAGAATATAGATTTCATCATGCTCACACGATCTATGTCTGTTAAGGTTAAATTTCCAAAAGAAAGAATGAGGCCAGCCTCAACGAATGCACATATTGAAATGAATAATACTGAAGGTATTAGTATAGGATATTCAAGAGGTGAGATAGACTTCGGTATTAGGGTAGGATAATCAAGAGGTGATCTAGACTTAAGTAACAGCAATAGTTCATTAGTGGTCATTGCATAGCGAACCTGATGAGAGTATTAAACTACATCCTAGGTATGACTTGTGGATGGACTAGTATATTAAAGAATGAAAATGAAATACGTATTCATGAATGAAGCAGACTATATGTTTGTTAAAGAAGGCTCCCTAGTTAAGGTCCCATATGTTAATACCTCATTTTGGGAAGTCCTAATGTCAATTCCATGATTCCAAGGTCTCGTGACATATTGAAAAATGATATGAACTATGTGATATGATATCTATATTATGTTGTGTGCTGTTTGCAAAATGATAAGTATGATGATGCATGTTACACTCATCGCATGACTTTCCTAATCCAAAATTGGCAAGTCCACGTACTTGACTTTCTATAATTCATATCAATAGGAAAGAGCTCTTCTTAATCATACATGTCCTTGGTGTGTGCTTGCATATACCCATACTTAGTACAAGTACGTACTAAGCCCATACAATTCTACATTTTTAGGTGTAGGCACAGGTGGACGTTAGAGCTTATAGGTCAATGCTGAAGCTACCCGGACGTGGAGCATCATCCGAATTTAGTAGGACCTCATGATTTCGAGGACGCTTGCCCATTTTATTTTAGCTTAGATATAGGTTTGAGTTAGTAGAGCATGTTCCACTAGCGTTTATTTCTCATCTTATTTCAGACATTGTATTATTGCAATTTTGGCAAATATACACTTAATGCAGTATGAAACTATTTGTCTCATTTGATGATCTTAATATTAGATTATTTGTTGTGAACGTTTATGAGTTGAATTACAATGTCTTATTTATATGGTAAGTAACAAAAAGTACAAATTTTCTGCTAAAATTAACCTATTTGAAGTAACGATGACGTATGTAGGCTTTTTAGCGACCTCTGAGAGGTCAACGACACCGGTCTCGTCTTGGAGACTCGGGTCTTGATAGATGGTCCGCGTAGTGATAGAATTTCTGGAGGTCTCTCTAAATGATATTCCCAAAATCCCTCCTGAACAGGAAATTGATTTTGGTATTGAGTTGCTAGCGGATACAAATCCCATTTTAATTCCTCCTTATCCAATGGCTTTGGTAGAATTGAAAGATTTGAAGTTTCAACAAAAGGATTTACTAGACAAGGGTTTCATACAACCTAGTATTTCCCTATGGGGTGGTCCGAGTTTGTTCGTAAAAAAGATGGAGGGGTCCCTTAGAATGTGTATCGATTACCGGCAACTTAACAAAGTGAGTAGTAAGAATAAGTATCTGCTCTGTCGGATTGATGATATGTTTGAACAACTACAAGGGTAAGCTACTTTTGTAAAATTGATTTGAGGTCGGGATATCAACAACTCAGGGTGAGTAATGTGGATATTCCCAAAATGGCCTTTTGAACAAGATATGGTCACTATGCGTTTATTGTGAGGTCATTTGGGTTAACAAATACCCTTGCGGCATATATGGACCTTATGAACAAAGTGTTTTGACGCTACCTAGATTCCTTTATCATTGTCTTCATTAAAGACATCTTTTTATATTTGAAGAATTAGGGTGAGCACTTGGACAACTTGAGAGTCAATTTGAATGTCCTAAAAGAACATCACCTTTTTTCCAAGTATAATAAATGTGAGTTTTTATTGAGCTCGGTGGCTTTTCTTGGTGATATAATCTCTAGTAAAGGGTTAGAGGTGGATCCGAGAATGACCGAAATGGTAAATAATTGTCCTAGACCTTTGACTCCAACCGACAATATGAGCTTCTTGGGTCATGCAGGTTATTATAGAAGGATTATTGATATGTTTGATTCCATTGCTTCTTGATTTACTACCTTGGCCCAAAAGAATGCGAAGTTCTAGTGGTCGAAAGCATGTGAAAGACGCTACAAAATTTTAAAAGATAGGCTAACCTCTGCTCTAATATTGACATTACCGGAGGGATCTAAGGGCATTGTGTTATATTATGATGCATCCCAAGATAGTTTAGGCTGTTTTTAACCTATTCCTTTAGGCAACTTAAGATTCATACGAAGAATTACACGACTCATCATCTTCATTTAGTGGCGGTTGTTTTTGCTTTGAAAATATGCAGGAACTACTTGTATGGGGTTCATGTTGATGTGTATACCGAAAATAAGAGTCTTAAATATATGTTTAGCCAGAAGGAGTTGAATCTCCGAAAACAAAGGTGGTTATATTTGTGAAAATATTACGACCTGAGTGTGATGTATCACCCCGGTAAAGATAATGTGGTTGCAGATTGACTCATTTAGATGAAGATAAAACAGACCTAGTGAATGACCCTTATAGGTTGGTCCATTTGGGTGTTCGATTGAACGGTTCTCTCAATGGTGGTATTGTGTTTCATCAATACTTCGAATCATCTTTTGTGGTTAAGGTGAATTCTAAGCAACACCTTGATCCATTAATGATGGAGTTGATGAAATCGCTCCTTGGCAATCTTAATGAGTCTCCCAAAGGAGGATAGTGTTTTGAGGTACAAGAAAGTTGTTGTGTACCAAATGTGGATGATTTGAGAAACCAGATCCTAGAGAAAGCTCACGGATACCGTTATACGATTCGTATGAGTTCTACGAAGATCTATCATGAACTTAGAGATGTATTTTGGTGGAATATCTTTGAAAGGACATAGAGAATTTTATTACGAAGAGTCTGAATTGCCTACAAATGTAAGACGAGCACCCAAAGCTGGGTTGTTAACTTCAAGAAATCAGAGTTCTCGCTTTAAAGTGGTAAGACATTTATAAGGACTTTACATTGGGTATCCCTCGGACTCAATGAAAAAATGACTCTATATGGGTGGTGCGGGATAGATTGACTAAGTTCGCTTATTTTATTCTTTTTAAGTCTACTTACTCGGCGGAAGATTATGCATAGATCTATATATATGTGATTGTGAGTGTTCATGGTATTCTGTTATCCATCATATCGTATAGGTGTGAACAATTTACACCTAGATTTTGGAGATCCTTTCAAAAAGAGTAGGGTATGCAAGTGAAGTTGAGCACCGCTTTTCATCCCCAAATAGAAGGTCAAGCGGAGCATACTATCCAAACTCTTGAGGTTATGCTGAGAGCTTTTATCATTTACTTCAAGGGTAGTTGGGATGAGCACTTACCTTTCATTGAGTTCTCTTATAACAATAGTTATCATTCCTCAATATCCATGTCTCCTTTGGAAGATTTGTATGGTAGGAGATGTAGGTCAGCTATCAGATGGTTGGCAAATCTTTGCTTCTTGGTCCCGAATTGATCAACAAGACCTTGGATAACGTTCAACTAATAAGAAATCGCTTTCCAATAGCCTATTATCGCAAAAGTCTTATGCCAACAATAGGATAGGAGCATTAGAGTTTGAAGAAGGTGATAAGGTGTATTTAAAAATTTCACCCATGAAGGTGGTTGTAGGAACAAAAGGAAGTTAAGTCCTCGATATGTGGATCCCTATGAAATTTTTCAAAGGGTTGGCAAGGTCGCATACGAGTTGAGATTACCTAGTGAGCTATTCTGTTCGTCTGGTTCTGCATGTGTCGATGCTAAAGAAGTGCATTGGTGACCCCAAGTAAATTCTTCCTATTGAAGGTCTTGGACGGAAAGAGAATCTCTCCTATGAGGAGGTTCTGGATCAAACCCTTTATTGTCAAGTGAAGTGGTTGAGGAACAAGAAGGTGGACTCCGTAAAGGTGTTATGGAGGAACCACAAAGTTTAGGGAGCAACAACCGAGGCTGAGGCTGACATGAAGCCCCGTTATCCTCATCTCTTTGCTAGATAATGTTAGTTATTCGTATTAATAATGAAAATAATCTGTTAATTTGACTTTGACCTGTTTTTCAATGTTATCCATGTTTTTTGTTAAAGGTTTTGTGCTAAAATGAACTATCATGGAAAATGATCTTTTGATTGAATTGTACTACTTTGTGTATTTGGAATATTATTGCATGTATGAAGTGATATTTATCATTTTTCTATGTTGAGAAAGGAACTTTTTTCATGATTCAGTCATTAATTTATTGAGCTCATGTTGTTGTTGTTAAAAGAAAATTTCTCATGTTGTGACTTCGAGCCTTATGTGTCAAAATTGATGCTTTGACTCATTTTGTGTAAATGTCATGATTATGTATGGAATGGAGTTTTATAACAGTCCTTGATTTGTAAATCATATAGATGTTGTAGATTGCTGGTTGGGCCGCTACTCTTGAGTCTATTCTTTCCCATTTTTTAAAAAAAATCAGTGTCATTCGGGGATGAATGTTCCTAAGGGGGCGGTAATAATGTAACACTACGAAAATTCAAGAACTAATATAGATCCTAACACAATTATATAAGGGTTTAGATACTGTTCTAAGACCTTAAATAATGTTTATAAGTCATTCGAGAAGTTTAGATCCAAGACGTCAAAGAGCGTCCATGATGTTCGGAAACTAGTCAAATTGAACCTATTGACGTCACTATGTTAAGTTAAGGTTTGAGAGGTTCATATGAAGTAAAAAACATATAAAAATACCATATATATGTACAATGTAGTAAAAAGGTTACAAACGACTAGTAACGACGCCCCAAGGACAACCTGAATGGTCCTTGGGTAGGACAACAACATGGAAAGGCAAGCTGCAGAAGCAGCATGCGAGAGTCAAGAATCAAGGGGATGCTGAGCGATGCCAGCCCATAGGATGTCAACTGGCTAAATTTATATTTAAAAAATAAAATTGGGCATTATCCTCGCAATGCGGAGCCACATCCCTGATTAATAAAAATTGTATTTTTAAGCATTTAGACTTCAAAAAAAGACCCATTTAATTGAGGGGCATTTTGGGTAATTTATGGGGTTATGATATATAGCCTAAGGTTCAGTTTTAATCATTTTCATCACCTAAACCATATTCTAAAAACAAATCCAAAAGCTCTCATCTCTCTCTACTTTCTCTCTCCCCAAATCCTCCATTGAAGAAGGAAAAAACATTGAGGAAGAAGGTCAATTCTGGTAGTATTTCACTTCAATTTCGTGGAATAATCTTCATTAAGGTATAGGTTCTTCACACTTGGGATTTATTTACCCAAGAGTTCCTTTCAAACATTTTTTCAAAATTACCCAATTCAAAGGGTTTTTCCAATTTTAATGGGTTCTCTTCAAAACTTCAAATTGATGATTGATCTTGATTAATTGTGATTACTCAAGACAAAATGAGTATAGATTGTTGGTTAATATATGTTTATTTATTTAGTTTCATAAAGATCATGTTCCTTAGTCATTTTCCCGAAATATTGGATCTTGATTGTATATTGATGGGAATTGAAGTATGAATTGATCGTTAGACTTGTTTTATCTATTCTAATGCATATATGGATTTACTAGGGCAAGGTATTTTTGGTATTGGATCAATTTCTTGATTAACCCTATTTCCCCTAACCCTAGGTTATGAATTGATGTTAATTGGATATTGATGATGCAATTTACCTAGTCCGTTTGTTTATTACTATGCATTGATGTTAGTAAACCTATTGTTGGATGTAATTAGTTGTTTAATGGTTATGCCATGGTGATGGATATTGAAGGATATTGAGTACGTCTATATGATCCTAACCTTTAATTTAATTATAATGTCTTGTGATAGATGATGTAGTTCAATTGAAGCATGACTTGTGATTAGCCTAAGTAGGTGGCGGTATGATGTTTAATATAAATGCCTTTACTATGTGATTGTGACATTATGATTAAGATGAAATTATATAAGGATGGTTATCAAGTATCTATGTGACTTAGTATGACGTGACAATGATGTCATGCTAGTCTCACCCATGAGGGTTGCCATGAAAGGATATTCTCATGGAATTCGTAATGAGCTTATGATAATGACTATATAAGGGATTAGACCATATGACTTAAACTAAGCTTATGATTGATAAAGAAACAAATTTGAAAAAAGACTCTAGCTTAGCACCGAGTGATCTTGTAGATGAAGGGTGGTACCTTCTCAAAGAGGGAAGGTAGGGTTCACGATACTCCTCATAGGGTTGATAACCTCATAATCCAAAAAAGTCATCGAGTTATGGTTCCATTACAGACACCAAGGTCTATAAACTATGTTATACTAACTAGTGGATCCACCTAGTTGCTATGTTCATGTTTGATACTACTTTGGCCAGAGAACAACCTTTCATCGGGGTAAGGTTTTACAACACCATATTCTACACTTAGCTCTTGTTGTTTATGTCAGTTAAAACAAGTGTTCCCAAAAGTGAATTGAAGTAATAGACTATACACTAATAAGGGTAATTCGAGAAGTTTGACTAGGTAGGGGTACGTGACTCTACCAATGCCTTTCACTAGTTTGCTTTGAGGGAATCCTTTGGAGGTTGTTCTTGTGTTCTTAAAATGTATATGCTATTAATATGATTACATTACATGTTGATGATCCTATATGTTGTTTGTTTCATTTATGAACTCGTTATTGGTATATATTTTTAAATATGATAATGGCTACTAATGATGCTATGTTATATTTTGTTGGATGTTTGTTATGATCCTTTTTTTGGTTTACTTGATTGAGTAATATTATGGGGCTTTACTTGGTCAATGCACTGCTAGGATTAACGATGAGTTATGGGTTAGGGTCTTGCTTATGTTATGATGTTATGAACTCTTATACATGTTTGTTAATGTTATTATTAGATGTTAGAGTTTTCTCGATTACGTAGTAAACTATGTGGATATACATGCTGACTTGAATATACATTTTAATGTTTGTATTGTATTTTACATGTTTTTGACTTTTGGATTATGAATGTATTGGATTTTATGAGTTCTTCATTAAGCATACACCTTTATAAAGTAGTTTAACATGGTTTTGATCAAATATGCTCTTTAGCATGAATTCAATTGTTTTATGTGCATATACTCACGCTTAGTACAAGTGTGTACTAACCCATCTTTTATGTTTACAACAAAATGTAGGATCCGTCCATTGAGCTTATAGAAGGCCTTTGAAGACTTCCTCGATATTTACCATGTGTTCGGTAGATCCTTCCCGAGGATAATGCCACTATCTTTATATGGAATATTGTTTAGTCTTAAAGACAATTTAGTTCATTCTCTTTCTTTGTTATCAGTGTATATGGATATATAAAGACTTTATTATATTGAAATATGGGTTTATCTGATAATATTGTATTCAACTTAAATGTTTTAATATGACACGAATTTATAGACTTCTTATAAATCTATATGGTTTATAAAAAAGTATAAGGTATGTATTTCTTCTTATTCGAGCAGTCTATGTAAACTCGATAATTATAGATTGTGTGTAAGCGATAGGTCTATTTGACTTATAATGATGTTTATACAAAATATGTTGAGTTTCATGAAGCTTCAAGGTAAAATGTTCATGAACGTCCAAGACGTTCAAAATTTAGCCCTTGTGACATGCATGTGTGAAGCTTCATGTAGTTGTTTTGGATAAAACTAATGTGGTATGTCCTTGGGATAATAAAGTATATATTTACTTTTGAAATGTCCTGGTATGAATCCCCAAGGGCCTTGCAAGAAGCCCTCAAGAAGGACCCAAAGGTTGTCGAGACACCGCATTGGCAGTATCAATGGACGAAGCCTCAGGACGGCTCATCGGTCCACCAAAGACCTGTCGATGGTGAGGCGTCGATGGACACTTATCCTGGTGAAGGTTTTAGGCTGTTTTCAAGCCTCAAATCCAAACAACAGCCCGCATTACGTGTCCGTCAATAGACCTACTGGGAATCGTTTGTGACCATCGGTGGTTCTTGCAACTGCATCCATGCACACTGTTTTAATCATGGGGTGAATGGGAAATTAAATGCACGATCTAACCTGACCCTACATGGTTTATTTGGTTATTATGGTTTATTTAAGTGATCAAAGACGTGAGAACCTCAGTCCCAATTCAATTCACACAAATTAGAATTCCCTCCCAATAAACTCTCTCGAGAACCTCCATTGAAGTGAAGCTCAAAGAAAGTTTGGTTCTTGGTTTTCCATGGTTTCTTTACAAAAATTTATATGTTTTCTTCTACATTATGATATGGTGATCCTTCATCTCTAGTTAATCTGCCATCTAGAGAGTTCCTTTCAATCTTTTTCAATGCAAGTTCATAATCAAATTTCTCCTTCAATCTAGTCATGGGTTCTTTCTAAAAACGTTTTCCAAGGCTTAATCATGATAAATTGATGTTTATATGATAATTGTAAGATGGATTTCAATACAATTGCATGATGAACCCACGTCCTCTTCAACTCTCGTTTTAGCCTAGGTATTGCCTTTATGATCTTGAATTCATGTTTGTCGAATTATAAATCTATAATATTGAATTGTTTATACCTACTAACTACATTCTAATGTTATAATGAATTGTGTGATATTATGTCAATGTGGATTGATGCTTTTTTACGACCAAAGGGTATAAACTAGAAGTTAAGGTATTCTCGATTCTTAACACGGCGTTGTTGACCTCTAGGAGGTCTAAGAGAAGCCCTTAGACATCTTTCATTTGCATAATAGTTAAAAACAATAGCGGAAAATTTAAAACTTCTAATAGCACATCATATGCTGGAAAATTACTTCATATTTTATATATAATATCATAATACATAGTTAGACTCCAATGTCTCGTTGCCATCTTAAACACAACTCAATAGAATAGAGTAGGGACACGACTCTTACAACATAAAATAATATCTAAGCTATAATTATAAAAAGAACATGACATAGGGAAACCCTTAAATCATAAGGGTCCCTTTACATGAATTTTGGGAGATCTATCCAATCTCTTCATTTAGGAGATATCCTGTAACCATCACCACCTACACTTTGTATAAAAAAGATGAAGAAGAATGGTATTAGTACAAGAATGCACTAAGTATGAAAACCATGCAAAAACATGCATTTAAAAAGGATATTTCATTTGATATCATGCAACATGCCTTTTGAGTAAAATTTAGAACATAAACACATATAAGATCAATATAGTTCACATCCATAATATAGACATGGATACTAGTCATAATAGCAAATAAAGACATTTATCATATTTTGAAAAATATTCAATACTTATCACACATTATTTCTATTAATTAAACTTTTTTTCTTAAGTAACCCTCAAGTGTATTTAGTACAAAGCATCACTTTGAGGTCACCTTAAACTAGTCTTTCATAATATAATTCATAACACAAGCACATATATTCACATGTCTTAATCATATCAAAAAAACAAACTTCACATAAGGATCATCACCGAAGACAACTCCCAAGTCACACTGGTGCACTGTGCAGGTAACATTCCATCGTACTACTTTCACCATGTGTGCCTAAGAATTCACCCTAGAGTAGGCATAACATACTCAACAAGCCAAAACATATGCATTTACAACTAGCATTAAGGCCACATACTTCATATTGTTATATAAGGACAATTACCTTTACCACAACTTTATTCATAAATCATTTAGTTCATATCATAGGAAAACAACCCTCATAACCCCTTTCACCAGCTTACTTGTGAAATGTAAACATGGAGTCCCATACCCCCACATGTACTAAGTAAACCCATTTAAAAGTCATAAGTGTAGTTCACATGCATAGTCATAATTCATATCTTAACATATCAAGGTCACTTACATTCATTCATAAAAGTCATACATAACATAAGTCTTTACTTCTTAAGGGTCACCAATACTATCTTTTCTTGAAGTCATCTAGTGCAACGTATGGGTAGGGTCGATAGTCCTCCTATACAAAGTACATTTCTCAAGGAATTTAGATTAGACTTCCTATTATTATCTTAGTTAATTATTAACCTACGGGAGACATATCCATAACCGACATAGAACATCGCTACATGGAATCCAGTGTTCTACTTCCACACTAAAAAGAGAGGGTTAACACTTTCCAAAGCTGCAACCATTTGTACGTAGTTATTCTAGGTGGATCCACTAAAGTAAAGTCCTATGTGGGCACATAATTATGGAACAAGGATATTGCTTCTAGAAACCTTATCTAACTACGTGTGAAGGTTTCCATCTTATGAGACAACATCTTGGTTGGGAACCTTGACTTCGTAAAGTGAAGGTTCTCTAGTTTAAAGCATGACATACTAGAAGTCAAGCTCCCACTCTCATTTGTCATTTTCACTCGGTTCTAAGCAATAACTCAATTTTTTAAACATCATTAAGCCTTTGTATAACAATAGATAATAAGGAATATGCCTTACGGACTTACTCCCTCATACATCATATAGCTCAATGTTATCTAGGGTGAGAATTCTACATTCACCATAGAACCTACATTTTGTGAAAATGTCCTTTCACATAATCGTATCATATTCATACATGCATATGTATCTGTAAAAACAAGTGAGATCTACCTTCACATAAACACATTAACACATGTTCATAACTTTATTGATCACATACTTTACGTACATAGAAATAGGTAATGATGCATAGGAAAAGTATCCTTTCCTTAGTCATCATGAATCTATCCTACTCATAGATATGCATGAAGTGTGTATGTGTAGATTGGTAAACATGATCACATAATGTCTATAACTTTAACAACCGTAAAAACGAATAAGATAAAAAATGCGTAATGTGTTATGAATGCCTATGATTAGACCATGGTTCACACGGATTGATTAGCGTAGAACAAGACCTCAGAACCCTTGCTACAGACAAGACATCTAACTTGGGGAATTAGTTGAGCTTTAAAAGGTTGGGTCCAACCTTTTAGGGCTCTCAAATTTGAAGATTTACTTGAAGGAGTCTTTATCGGACTTAAAAAGGGAAAATCTTCGATTTGGAATGTCTAGGGGTAAAATGGTGTTTTTCTAGGATAAGGGTAGTATCTTAATTATCCTAAATATATAATTAATTATTTTATTAAAAAGGTGGAGGGTTTTTTGGGGAGAGAGGATAAAAATTGGGCTCTTGAAGTGAAGTATTGCTCCGCCCAGATTCAAACCTAGGTCGAAGTAACGAATTAAAGTTATTTATTATTTAAGCTATTTAATTAATGTAATTAATTATTAATTATCCTTCATTATCTTATTTAAAATAAAATAAAAATATGATTTTTATTGAATAAACAAAACCATATTGACTATGTCCTAAAACTAGACTCCTAAACCTCCTACAACTCCCACAATCACTCCTAAGCCTCCTACAACTCCCACGGTCTCACGTTTATCTCTTCAGTCTCACGCTCAATATCTCTTATTCTTAATCACGTATTTTCTCTGCCAAAATAATATACAAAATCATAAAACAAACTAAGTATTTCACACTTAAAGAACTCACACGAAATCATAAGAAAACAAACGTTTCACTAGGCTAATGGAGGTTGTCATTAGAGTGGAGTTTAAATTGAGGAGGCTGAGATGTGTTCTTGGGTGAAGTTCTTGGGCATAAATTCAAGAGATTAACATTAAAAATGTATGGGTTTTATTTTCTTTTTTTCCCTTTCCCACGAGACCCCTTAAGGTTTAAATTAATCATCCAAAAGTTAGGATTATTTCCCCTTTTGCATGCCCTTTTAACTAGCTCCCAATGAATCGTAGGTTGGGTATGATTTCTGGTAGATTTAGGTATAGCATATATTTTCGTGATGGATATGATTATGTTTGTGTACTTGAAATCGTATGAAATACAACATGTATTCGAAAATTATGTGTAAGTGTGTGCGTGTGCAAATATGTTACAATTAATGAGGTTCTCAGAATAAGGACTGAATTTAGTATTGTTTTTGTTGTCATTTTACATGCATAAAACTATGTAAATCGTGATGTTCATTAAAATGAAAGTGTGTCTTCTTTGAGTTTTGATCTTTTGGCAAAACGAATCGATGAGGTCATTAGGAATCGATTCAAGTGCACATGTTGAAGAAAGTGATCTGAAAATTCTGAATGGATATAAATTAGTTGAGGTCATTAGGAATCGAACACACGACCTCACTCTTGAAAAGCATTTAAATGTGAAAAGGGAAACGGGGTCAAGAGGGATTGATCTTTGGGGTTCTGGCTGAAGAGTAAAGTATAAAATATAGAAATAAAATGGGATGCGTGGGAATCGAAACCACGACCTATTGGCAGCGAGTGGAAGCAATGCAAAAATAAAAGAAAAGGAATGTGTGGCGTCGGAATTGAACTCACGCCCTCAAAGCTTTGAAGGAGATGAAAGGAAAAAGGGAAAATAAAATGAAAAGAAAGGTGAGGGGTGGGAATCTAACCCACGACCTCTTAGGCAGATTTATGGAGCAGAATAAAAGAAAAATAAAGGTGGAGGCATGTGGTAATAAAACCCACGTCTTCTTAGGTAGATTTAAGGAGGATAATTATAGAAAAATAAAGAGAGTCTTTGGGGGATTGATCCAACAACCTCATAGTCAACTCGAAATTGACAAGGAGAAATAGATAAAAAAAAATATATAAAAAGGGATGTGGGGATTTTATCCCACAACCCCTCGGAAAAGTAAGAGGTAATTCAAAGGAGAAAAATAAATAGGAAACGTTGATGTTAGGGCTAGATATAGGGTTCCAATGTCATGTGGACAAATATACGATAAATTAAAAAATGTAAGTGTTGTCTAAGGGATAAAAATTTGAGTTCCCATGCCCAAATTCCGTATTAATACATAAGTCATACGTGAACTAAATATTCAAGAATAATGCCACCAACTTAGATGAAGATCGAGATCTTTGCATGCATACAAGATGCATATGTCTTGTATTACATAGCCCTAGGAAGATATGAATTACTTAACAAACTATGAGTGAATCCTCGTGGCTTGTATTTATAGACCCATAAGTCTACCATACGTCTAAACATAAGTGAACCTAAGATCTATGTAATGAAATGATTTAACCCTAGAAGGGTTATGTAAGAGTGTAAACACACAAAATTACTAAGTGCATGGGCATACGATGAAATGAATATTATGTAAAGAAATGATGAAACCCTAGAAGGGTTAGGTAAGAGTGTCAAAGACACAAATGGCCAAGTGCATTGCAATATGATGAAATGAACATTCACGTCAAAAAAGGGGTGAGTAATTATGAAGAGCAAATGGGATAATGTTGATGAATGTGGTGACAACATGATATGATGCTAATATAAAAGATTAGAGAAATTTCAAATGAGCCTAAGTAGATGTTACAAAAATTACTAACCTATGAGAGTGTTATGTTTATGAAGAGACCAGTCTAAATGAACACTCTAATAAAGTAGTGATCTTAACACACTTAATACTAATAATAAGATGAGAAATCATCTATTTTGCTATTATGTCCTCATACTAAAAAAAAGCTTCCATGACGTATGAGTTGAATGTAATAGAACTTTATACTTTGCACTAATACACTAGCTATGATCGTTGATGTCTTCTTTCGGGAGGGGCGGAGGTTCACGTTACTCTTATGAAATGAGACTGTCCGGCATGCCAGGTATGGGTCTCCTTATATCTCCTAGTCTTCGAACCTATACTGCCAATATTGGGATATGGCGGGGTTCAATTCCCATGAACAATAGCATGTTTTTGATCACTTTGGCCAATGATTCCACCTCTTTTCATTTTGGGGTTTCATGAAACTATATTTAATGATGGTCACATGATCTATGTCGGTTGAAGATAAAGTTCCCCATGCATGAATGAGGTCAGCCTCAAATGATGCACATGATGAAATTGATGATACAAAAGGTGTTAGGATAGGAAAATAGAGAGGTGAGCTAGACTCAAGTAATGACACTAGGTCATGCTTGATCATTGCACTGCAAATGTGATGAATGTCTTAAAGTACATCCTAGGTATAAGTGGTGCTAACACTAGACTATGTGAAATGAAATAAAGTACGTATGAATAAATATAGCAGACTTTGTGCTTGCTAAAGAAGGCTCCCTAGTTTAAGTCCCATATGTTGATCCCTCATTTTGGTAGTTCTTGTTATCAAGTCCATGAATCCAAGCTCTCATGTCATATGAACGAATTATATGATAAATGTTTATGTGTTATATGCAATATGTTATGTGTTATATGCAAGATGTTATGTGTTGTGTGCAATATGATAAGTATGAGGATGCATGTTACTCTCATGGAATGACTTTACTAATCAAAATTTGGAAAGTTCTCTCACTTTCCTAACCAAAATTTCGAAATCCCACGAACTTTCCTAATCCCAATTTGGCAAGTCCGCTGACTTGACATTCCATAATGATGTTGTTAGGAAAAAGCTATTCTTACTCATAAATGTCCTTGGTGTGTTCTTCCATATACCCATACTTAGTACAAGTGTGTACTAACCCTACACAACTCTACAAATTTAGGTGTAGGCAAGGGTAAATGCTAGAGCTACACGTTGACGCTGAGACTATTCGGACTTTGTAGGCCCAAATGCTTTTGAGGATGCTTGAACATTATATTCTACCTGAGTTATAGTAATGAGCTAGTGGAGTATGTTCCATTAGCGTTTCGTTTAGTTTTTGATCAGACATTATATTGGTGCCATTTTGACAAGTATACATTGAATGCTTTCATTAAACTATTTCTTTCATTTGATGATATTAATGTTAGATGGTTGATGATGAACAACTATGAATTTAATAGAATGATTAGTATAAATGTTAATAAAACAAAAAGTTTTATATTTTTCACTAAAATGAACCTAGATGATGTAAGAATGACGTAAGTAGGCTTGTCTTGGATTTCTGAGAGGTAAACGATGCCGGTCTCGTCTGGGGTCTAGACCCCAATTGTGGCAATCACATAGTATTATGGAAGCCTCCCTCTAAAGACCACAACACATGTAAAAAATTCTTCAATTATCAAGTCAGATAATCATATCGAGCATTAAGATATGTCGACTAGATACAATGATAATAAATCATAGGATTCAAGAACATATTCAACATTAGAATAAAAGACTCCTAACATTCTTCGATCACACATTCATATAGGGTTCATGTAGGCAAGGGTCATGGTACTAGAATATCTTTAATCATTTGCCATATAGACCACACCTAATGCTATCATTATCATCACACACATATATATAAAATCATCTAGACACCTAGACCTTGGTCATGTAAGTAGTTTTTAGGCTATTCATATAGTACGCATAACATTCATTCACTTAGAACATGACATTAAAACCTAAGGCTAAATTTTTCAAATTCCTATCATTGAAATTATCATATTAATTAATCTTGCATCTAATGTTTTCAAGGACATGATCATAACTAATAAATATGTATAAGAATGTAAACACCATAAGTAGAGCATACCAATAAACACAATTCAATATACATTCAATGATAATTAGAGGAAATAGATCAACTAACAAAATCTCCAAGACAATGATCATCATGATTAATTCCCCAAAAATTCGTAATAAATTTATATAGATTAAACAAGGATTAATCAATATACTACGATCAAAAAACAATTGAATCACAATGTAGTCAAGATCACAAGACCCACAACATAACATAATTTTAGAGGATAGGAGATCACTGGTTCTTCATATAATTGGATACAAATACATAGTAATATAAGTAGGTAAACATATATTTATTATTAGAATTCCTTTGAAATCAATTTTGATATTGGAAATATAGCTATATTGAAATGTAGGATTTTTTACTTATAATTCATGTTTAAAAAATGCTTGAAAGATCTCTATAGATTAATGGTTATCTATGGATGAAGGATTATCATCCCATATAATTTAAAAATTCCATTAAAGTATAAGAATAAATCTCAATGAATCCACCTCTATAGCTTCTTCTTGAGCTTGGTCTTCAATGGAGGTTTTGGTGTTTTTAGTAGAGAAGAGAACTTTGCACATTTTATTTCCTAATGGGTGTTGGTATCATTACTTAGGAAATGTTTTAAAAAGGTCCTAAATTAATTTAATATACGTCGCCTATGTTACAAAAACACCCCCACACAAATTGGGACTTTTAGACATGTCAAACGTGACATAAAAACAAATAAACCTGATCTGGGAGTGGCCTACGCATTGTGGTAAAGCCTAAAAATTCTGCCCCAAATAATATTTGGTACAGTGAGGTGAGTCCAAAGAATACGTCGCGAGGTGAAGGTCTCATTCATGCTCCTACACACTGCCTTAGGCAGTTGACCAAGGTTTTGATCCTTTTAAGGGGCCCTTCGGGTGGTCCCCGGTGAGTCCTACCCGGACGTTTTGTCTCGTAACATGCATATTAAGATACTAGGATCACCTAAACTGATTTTCATGTCCAAAAACCTATTAAAAATAGGGCAAACAAACAAGGATATGCTAGCATGTCTAGAGACAAATTTTCAAATGTCTTGGACGTTTGACCTCCAAATGACTTCAAATCAATTATAAAATATATAGAACTCTTTGTTAAAATCTTACTAATATCTTTAGGCTCATTTTAGTCTCTATTTACCGTAGTTCATTTTGACGGAGTGTCATGCTTATAGAACTTGAACTCTACTTCTTATAGATTGTTAAGGATTTCATTCACTGTAACTTTTATTCTATAATACATGATTGTGGGACTTGTTTGTGTAAATATAATTCGAGCCAATTTCTTTCTTGAATATTAATATTGAATTTTTAATGAGTGATACATGTGGATGAAGCCTTGATTAACCTATTTTCTTCTATCTTTTATGAATTCTTAATGTGGCAGGCTCATTGTGATCTCATGTTTATGGCGATTGTAGTAAGATTTAGTTTTGGTTAAGATTTATTTAACTACGTCCTTACTTGTATGTTATTTATGAATTTTTGTCATAAATTATTCATGAACAAGTTTAAGAAGTCATGGTAAAGATGGATTTAGGTTCTTCTAGCTATAGATTTGATGTTGTAATGTATATGATGTGATCTTTATTCTTTGGTAGATGAAGAATGAGTTAGAATTTATTATTATTTCTTTATATACTTCCCTATATTGATACTATTGATGAAATATGATTGATGATCAATGCAAGTGAATTTGGTTAAAAACCTATGTCCTTCTACTATGTTGTATGTTGGTGATGTGTTGTACTAGTTTGTAGCATGGTCTTGTAGTGGCTTATACATGGTTTCGTTTATTATTAAACCATATGTATTTACTGCCTTTATAATAGTTGTTGATGAAAAAGAGTATGGATCAAGGATGATCAAAAAATGAGAGATTGGTAAGAATGCCTATCCCTTTGAGTTTCTAATAGTATTGGTAGGTTATAAAGCTTTGTATGTAATTGTGTAGTATGTTCCACTTACTTTGGTGGTTTTTACTTTATTGCCGATATATATATATATATATATATATATAGTGAACATGTCCTTGAATAAAATTAAACTATGAATGTGTGTTGGTGATGAATCAACCTACGTGAAGCATATGCCTAGTTTCCTATTCTAGCTATAAAATCTAGGTTGTTTGTCTAATGTTATGATCATATAAATGGATATGTTAACTTTATATATATATGTTCTGCCTATGATGAGGTCAAATAATATTATATGAGAAGTAAAGTGAGTATAGGTACATAATGACTGAAGATTAATGAAATGACCTTGTAAGTCTTGAATAAATGAGTCTTATGCAATGAAAACCATTCTATGATGTTTTGTGATGTATAATTCACTATGATGAGTTGATTGGTGTACTAGTATGGGAAAGCGTGTGGGATCTTTTCGATGCATTGCATATGTGTACCTTTATAGGATAGTTCCTAGGTTGGCCTTCTATGTGCATGCGTAGGATTGCATGAACATACTATAAATATGACCTGTATGATACGATGAAGTATGAATATGAATAGTATCTTTGTGTGTTTATACAAAATGATTATTTATATAGTTATACCTATATAATTTTTCATTGATATATGAACATATATAACCTGATATGTTATGTGAAAGTTTTGCTCACATATAAGTGTGCATGTATGATAATCTAGTCAATGGAGGGGCCGTGAAAGGTGTGCTCAAGTATAACCTAAACTAGATAGGTGCTTACATATGCTATGTCAATGTGAAAGGGTTTCTCGCATGATTTATGTTGATGAACTCTCATCTATGACTTTTGAACTAAGAATACAAGGATTTAACCCTCCTAAGCCTTATTTTACAAAGTAATGTTAATAAAGGCTTTTTAATAAAAAGGGAACTTATCTTAGCACTCAATGAACTTGAAGTTGAGGGGTGTCCCTTACCATTGGAGGAGGGTAGGTAACCATAGTCTTCATAAAATAGTTAGCCTCATAGCCCAAAGGGCATAGTGTGATATTTCCATAGTGGATAACTACAATGTCCATTTAGAATAAAAAGGGTTTCCACATATACCTCCAAGTTCCATAACTATGCTTTCCACATAGGATCTCGCAAGCGATTTCACTAGTATGCTAGCATATGTTAATGTTGTCCCTATGATAGGTAAGAACACCTTTGCTTTGTGTAAGGCTATACAACACCAATTTCCATATAACACCCATGGTCTGAGTGTTTGTTAAGACTATGGTTCCCCTACAGTATAATGGACAATGGATGTAAAGTAACGACAATAACTAGGATGACGTAAGGGTAATTTTGTTTGTGAGGGTGGGGGTATGAGACTTTACCTATGCATTTCACATGTGGCTCTTGAGGGAATCCAAGTAAGGTTTTCTAATGCATGTGACTATGTTTATGTTCCTTATGCCTGACTTTGTAGTATTTGTCTACTTATTATGATAATATGCGTGGTATGAGTCGTAATGGACTATATGATGAAGGTCTTGCTTGACATGAATGAAGTTGTCTATTTTTACATATTGATGAGTCAAGTGAAAAGGATAAGGCTTGTGGGCACATGATATTTTTAATAAGTATGTTTGAGGTTAGAGGGCTTCATATGTATATTGCTCTCATAGACCTAGATTTGGATTGTCAGTAAAGTCTTAACATGTTCTATGTGAATAATGTTAGCATATGTACAAGTAAACTATGGTTCATTGTAATGTCACTAAGGTCTTGACTTACATGTGTCTATGATATATTGCACTTCTATGATGGTATGTATTGGATTAAATAGATGTTACGTGTTACTTCCTTGGTGGCTTGAGGTGATGCGTTGCACCAAATGTCATTAGAGAGTTTGTTGAGGGAATAAGAAAGTAAAAATACAAGGATTCATTTTTAAGTACAAAATAGCTTAATGTAATGTGCTTCTATGATGCCTTAAATGCATTGTGTGATTTTATATTATGTTTTACAATGAAATATGACTATATGAAGTATGTAAATGATATTATGCTTATTGTATAAAGGTTTTATGACAATTTTCTAAAAAAAGCATGAACTATGATTTAAAGAAAATGTCCCTTCTAAATTCATATTTTGCATGGTTTCCTTACTTAGTGCATTCTTTTGGTAACTCTGTTCTTCTCTATTTTTTATCCGAAGTGTAGATTATAGATGCTTAAAAGGATGTCTCTTTGATTAAGGAGCTTTTTATGTGTTTCCCAGGCTCAAGCAGGAGGTATCCTTAAGATTCAAGGATGTCCTATTTCAATTCATTGTTACTGTAAAGTTTTTTAAATTATATAGCTATGTACTATGTTATAAGGGCTATATCCCTAATATACTCTTATGATAATGAGTCTAGGATGACAAAAAAATATTAGAGTCTAAATATGTACTTATGACATTTTATATATATGAAGTGAATTTCGTAGCAAATGATGTACTATGAAAATTTTTAATTTTGCGCTAATTTACCTACGATAATGCAATGAATGATGACCATAGGATTGTATAAGACCTATGAGAGGCCAAGTACGCCATGTTACTTCTAGGGGGTGCTCCACAGTCGTGACACGCTCCACATTTGTGAATGAGAGGATATTACATGTTTAGGAAATCTCAATTATTCACTTCTCTAAGTCATGTCATGGAGTTTAAATCTAGAAGTATCTCTCTGTATATGTGAAGACTTTTTTTTATGATATGATTACAAGACGGGCTTCTAAAAGGATAGAGGTAGACAATGGTTATCAAGAGGTTCCTTATCAAGATCCTCCTCAAGCTCTGATTGACCCATTGAATATGAATGTGACAAATGTGGGATTTAGGTCGTGTTCAATGTATTTGCTCAAGACGTGATAGCATAAGACAATAGTGTGAAGGTAGTTCCCATGAACCCAAATGTTGGTATGAAGGTGTATTAATGATGGACTTTACAATGATGAACCCTTTGGAATTTACTCTGAAAATAGAGGAAGACCCTCAATATATTATCGATAAAGTGTATGTTAGTTGCTATTATTAGAGTGACTTACATATAAAAGGAGGAATTTGCTGCATGTGAACTCAAACAGATTGTCACATTCAGTTCAATCAGTGGAAAGAGGCAACATTCAAGTGGAAGTGGTCATAAAGAATGGTAGAGGTTTAGAAGTTCTTTTGTTGATATATTATTCCCTGTAGAGATGAGACATGCCAAAGTACTCGAGTTCATCAATCTTGGGCAAGGAAATATAAGTATAATTAAGTATGCATTGATGTTCACTAAATTATCCAAATATGCCCCTTTTATTATGGTGGATCGTATAGCTAATATGAGTAAGTTTGTGCCGGGTGTATCCGTCATGGTAGTCAAAGTATGTCAGACCGCTATGCTTTTCCATGACATGGACATTTCTTACCTTAGGGTGCATGCCAAAAAAAATTGAGGAAGAAAAGTTGAAGTAAAGATCTACAAAGCCAAGTGAGAGAGAATGGATGTTGTTTCATAGTCACATTCTAGGTCTGGTGGACGAAGTGGTTCTAGGTATAAAAAAAAGTTCTATGGGTAAAGTTTTACTAGTGCCCTTTAAAGTCCTAATTGTGCGAGGATGTCTAACACAAAACCTCTAGGAGATGGTTATAGGTCTTCAATGCCTTTTTATGCTAAATGTAGGTAAAATCATGATTGGAAATGTTTAGAAGAGTTTCTTGGTTGCTTTGGATGTGGGAAAATGGATAAAATTTTAAAGAAGTGTCCTTCAATTGATAAGATTAGTAGAGATTTTCACCAAATCGCTCAGTCATGTCCTTTATCTGATCCAACAAGTTCAAATGGGAATGATCCTAAGAGTAAGTGTTTCTATGCACTCAAAACTAGAGATGATAAAGAGAATCTCCAGGATGTGTTGACTGGTATGTTTAGTTTTTCATTGACATGTGTTTGCTTTACTTGATTGTGGTGGTATTTTTTTATGGTGACTCTCTATGTGTCCATGCTATTTGATATGCTTCCTAATGTATTGTTAAAATCTTCATACGCTCTATCCCTATTGATGTTTTTGTTATGTCTAAGAGTGTATATAGAAGATATCCCATTTTCTTATGTAATAGTGTTACTTTTGTAGATTTTGTAGATTTTGTAGAAATTGATATTATAGATTTCAATGTAATCCTTGATATGGATTGATTACATGCCTTTTATGCTTGTATAGATAATAGAAATTGTGAAGTCAAATTTCAGTACCCAAACGAACCTATCCTTGAGTGGAAGAAGGGATATTCTACATCTAGAGGTCAACTTTTTGCTTGCCTTAATGCTATTAAAATTATATCTAAGGGTTGTTTTACCATATAGTGTGGGTGAAGGTGAGGGTGAGGGATGTGGAGTCTGAAACTCATATTCTTGGGTTAATCCCTATCGTAATAGAGTTTTCAAAAGATTTTCCCGATGATTTACACAATATATCTCCCGATAAAGAAATAGAATACGGGTTTGACCTTCATCTGGACACACAACCTATCTCTATTTTTCCCTATGGAATGTCTACTGTAGAACTTTAAGAGCTTAAGTATGAGTTAAAGGAATTATTGATATGTGTGTCATCCGAACGAGTATTTATCCATAGGGTGCTATGAACTTATTTGTTAGAAAGAAAGATGGACCCCTTCATATATTTATCAATTTTCGACAACTGAATTAGTTGACCATAAAGAACAAGAATCCTATTGCGAGGATAGATTATTTTTTTGACTAACTCAAATGGGCAAGTTATTTCTCCAAGATTGATCTTCATTTCGGTTATCACCAGCTGAGGGTGAAAGAGAATGATATTTTTAAAATGGATTTTAAAACCCAATATGATCATTATTAGTTTTTTTTAGGTCCTTTGTTTTGATGTATGCTCCGACGACATTTATGGAGTTGATAAATAGGGTGTTTACACAATACCTTAATATGTTCTTGAATGTGTTCATTAATGATAAATTTTATTTACTCGAGAAGTAAGGATGATCATATTAATCACTTGATGAATGTTGTGTAAAACATCAAGGAAAAGATAAATGTTTGCTATGTTTAGAAAATGTGAGTTTCGCCTAAGGTCCGCAACTTTTCTAGGCCACATTATTTTGAATAAGGGTATTGAGGTAGATCCTATTAAGACGAATGCGGTCAAGAGTTGGCATAGACCTCTATCACCAGCACACATTAGAAGCTTCTTGAGTTAGGCCGGTTATTGCAGAAGGTTACTTGAGTATTTTTCCTCCATTCCTTCTCCTTTGAAGAATTTGAATAAAAAAAAGGCAAAGTTCATATGATCTGAAGATTGTGAGAAAATTTTCAAATATTTGATTGATAGACTCACTTCTGCTCCGTTGTTAACCTTAAATGATGTGACATGGTTTTGTTGTTTATTGTGATGCCCCTCAATTTGGGTTGAGATGTATGCTCTATTAAGAAAAATAGCAAGGTGATTAAATATACTTCAAGACAACTAAAATTTCATGAAATGACCTATCCTCCAACGATCTTGAATTAGCAGCGGTTGTATATGCGTTTAAGATTTGATTTGAGATGTTCATAGGTGTCACGATACAGAGGTACACCCTAAATGTAACATTGTGTACTTGACCCCATAGTGTTGTATTTCAAGCCGTTGGCATATCTTGAAAGATAATAGAAAATTACGAAAAATATAAAACTGTATCCATACTATAAAAATCTGTATAAAATTAAGCAAAAGTCTTTCTACACTCCGTCTCAAACCATCTAAGCTCAACTTGAAGCAAAAGCCTTTGTAAACAACCCATTGAATTGTTTCTATAGAAAAATAAAATACATAAATAAATAGTGGGTATTGTCCTCAAAGATATGAGGACTCACAAAACCTTCAAATCCATGCTCCCAAGAAACCTATCTCAAAGGACCAAACTAGAGTTTCCAAATACTACATTTGATTAGAGTGTAGGAAAAGTATGCATTACTACAAAATATACTTAATATGTTATGTTGAATAACTATATGTGCTTAAGACAAGGGTTAGTCAATATGAGACATGTCACAACCCAAAAGAACCCCCTAGAAGTTAGGGAGAACCCTCGAATAGTGGCAAGGCGTACTTCACCCTTTAGGGTCTTGTATAATCCCTTTAAATATCGTTCAATATATAAGACAAGAAAAGTAGTGCGGAATTATAAATTTGACAAGATATTTATTATAAAAAAAATCTTACATAAGTATTATGAAAATATCATCTTCACAAGACAAACTTAAATACACGATATAATTAACTTAGGGACACTACCCCTTTACATTGAAAGAGATGCATGATAATTCTTTGTCTATGAAATAAAGAAATGGACTATGCCCTCGAATATGTGAGGACCTATTTTGTCTTGAGGGGAACTTTCCCAGTCTTCCCCTTCTAGACATCAACCTTAAAAATGCTTTCAACCTATACTTATAGTATTGAAAAATATGGGGTTAGTACAAATAATGTACTAAGTCTTATCATATGCAAAAACATGCAAAAAGGGACATTTTAGTAAAATAACATGTCATGCCAATTTAGTATAGTTCATCAATTTAGGAACAAAACATCATAAGAACCATCATTTAACACTTAGATAAGAGTTCCCATAATCTTAAACCAAAAGAGACCACTTAGAATAAACTTCAAAAATTCTACACTAACTAGATGTCCATTTACAGTGAACAGATTCAAGCCATTACAGTGTAGCATTTCAAACATTTACAATGAATTCAACTTGAGAAACTAAATGAACGTTCCTATTCTAAATGAGTCACCTTCAAAGGCCAAGAGAAACATAAAGTGAACTCATTTTCCATAAGTATTTCCCTACCTCGGGATTATCCAAAGACTCACTAAGGTAAGACATGAAAGAAGTATGCATACGCATCCTTCAATACACACCAAAAAAATTCTCAAGACTACTCCTATCGGCTTACTCAACTCGGGAGAAACAATCCCCTCAATCAATGGCAAGACATGAAAAGAAACCCAACAAACAACTAAAGTCTTGCCTTTCGGAATGCCTAGTGCAATGAATTGATAATGTCCCATAGCACCGCCTAGCCTAAGTAGTAAATTCTTTTACTAGGTTTTGCACCAAGACTTCACTTTCGAAAGGTCCTACGTTGTGCAATGAGTAGATCGTGTCCCATAACACCCCCTACCCTAAGAAGTACATTCGTTTAAAGAATTAGTTCAATTTATTCTTTTGTGGGGAGTTAGCTTAATTGACATAAACCATGAGAGCTATACTTGGAATCCTGATATAAACACCTATCGGATGAGAGATCCTCACTTTCCTAGAGTAAGGTCATACCTATTAGCTTTTACATGGCTTTCTCAATAGCAACATCTGTGTTGGCATATAGTTAAGGTATAAGGAGACTGCTACTAAGTAACTCATTCTCTAATAACGAGGAATACTCATATCAAGAGGTACTTTGGAAATACAACATATCGACTCACAAATTGTAATCCACCTCTCTTTCGTATCCTCTCGGTGCTAGGCATAACTCCCTACAGATTTTTTAACATTATAATCAATAAATTAAGGATAGCTAGTTAATAACGCATCTCAACTCGAGAAGTCTATTAATCCTCCAACCTATCTTTAGTATGTCATTATGAATAGTGACGTTGCTACTATACACTTCATCTATACTCACGAAGAATGTCCACTCAAAGACTACCCTTTTCACTCAACTTAGTTTCATACACTCTTTTTAGTGTTAGTGTGTGTGTACACATGACCATACCTTGCACATAAGCTTCATTTTATTTACATTTCATTCTGTACATGCTTAGACATCATTTAATCACATCACACACTTTTACATGCTTAAATAATCATATAAGTCATCTTAGACATAATCCTTAAAATACTTCTAATAACAAGCTTCATGAAACAGCTAAAAAGAATAACTTCATTTAAGCACACTCTCTTGCCTATTTCACATAATAGCTTCATAAGGCACACTTAGAATAAATGGCATCATTTTAATCTTACTTCACACAATAAGCCTTTATGGACTCATTCACAATAAAAAAAGAACATCACATTCATACAACTCAAATAAACACCGTCACAAAGAAGGTGGACCATACCACTCAAGAGCTTTTCCAAAATGAAACTAAACAACATAACAAACTTACCCTTTAATCCAAACTTTAATCACCAATAACCTTTTTCTCAATGTTTCACAATAATGAAGCCCTTTGAGCAGTAGCTAAAAAACTGTAACAATAATAAGAAACCAAAGCTCAAGGACTACCAATTCATGCCCATTTAACCTATTTCTTCAGACAACATTAGATGAGAAGATTTAACATGATTGCATTGAATTTTTAACCTTAAAATCATCAAATAACATAACAAACTTCATTATTAAGTCATTCAACACGTTTTCATGCAAGACCCATATTTTGAGTTGAAGATATTAGAAACTAGGGTTTAAAACCCATTTGAAAATTAATTAGAAGGTACTCCTTGAATGGAAGAGAGTTCAAGTATGGATGAAATATCTTACATTGAAGAAATACCAATGATTTTTTATGAATAAACAACCATCAACAACCCTCCTAGCATTTCTTGTCTTCTAGCTTCCTTGGAGACTTGACAGAGAATTCTAAGAGAGAGTGTTTACAAAATACCCTAAAATAATCTTCCTAGGATCATAAAAGGGGGTCAATTTACAAAACACCCCAAGCCTTGGTAGAAAACTTTTAGTGTTTGAACACCTCATAGACGAGACCTAACCAACGGACCGTCTGTGCATCAACGAACCGTTGGTGGGGTCTCGTGGGCTTAAACATAGGTCCACAAGTAACCTGACTAACAAACCTAGTAGGTCCAACCAACGGAGCAAGACAAAGAACCATTTGTTTTACCACTGGCCGTCATTGCCTTCGTTAGTGAACAATGCCAAGGATATTTTGGTCAAAGACTTAGGCACATTCTCTAGGGACCCTTGTGGGACCTAGGTGGAGTCGTACCCAAATTTTAAACTGCTAAACTAACTCATCTAGGTCTTAGAAATTTCTCATGCAGGTTTCAAGAAAAACAAACACATAATACTCACTCAAACACCTCAAGACACACAATCGCTATCTAAGGCAGACCTTCAAAACGTCATGGACGACCTTAAAATGTAACAAAACTGCACACACTAAATAAAATACTAAAGTGAATAATTTTAAGTTAAAATTAACTCAACAAACACTCAGTAGGATATATTTAACTTAGATCATTTTGGGGCGTTACATTCTCCTCCACTTAGAATAACATTCGTCCTCGAATGATACTAAAACCTCAAGAACAAGAAGGACTCACTTAGAATCACATAAGACATTACAATAATGATCAAAACACTAAAAATCAAAGCATAAACTATCAAGGAACATGAATTAATACTTTCAAACACTAGCAACATAAGCACTTTAGCATAACATAATGATGTAAAAATTCATTTTTAACCTTCTTTTATAGAGGAACTGAACTACATTCTCATAATTTAAACATGATCATATACAAAACTTTTGCAGACATTGAAACTTCAATTCAAGAAAAAACATATTTTATCAAAATCCACAAAACTTACAGTGAATAACACTATACAATGAAAACTTTGCAAAACATCGCAAATTCAATCTCCTTTTCATTTATTAACTCATAGAGGAACTACCTTATCCAACATTAAACATGCTTATAAACAACATTTCTAATTAAAATGAAATAATTGTTAATGAAAAATTCAATTTTCTTAAAATTTGAACTTCATTACAGTGAATTCAAAACATCAGTTGGTCAATGCTTACAAATTTCAGAATACGCCTTCCAAGCAACTTTGTAAGGATGGCATGACAATATGAGGGACAAGAACACACTAACTTACTATAAAGATACTTGGTAGGTTCACTAAGTTCAATGTTAGAGTATCATCCCATAGTACCACTCCCACTTAGTAACCCTTGAGGATTCTCTTGGACTAAGTACATTCTAATCAACTTACTCTGCCCCACATAGGGTTAATCCATCTACAAGGTCTCATACTCCAAAGAACTTTTATGCCTCTTCACAATACAGGAATTCACACTAACCTCAACTCATGCGCATAATGATTAAACATCAACCTTACAAGTTTAGCATAAAACTTTCCTCTTTTGATTCATGCCTAGACAAACTCTCTTAAACATAACTTCATTAGACTCTTAGGCATCATTTAACTCAATTTCATGGAACAAAACTTCCTCACTAAATAATCATACAACATTGTCATCTTAGTGTAAGCCTACACCACAACATCCACAAATAACAAGAACAACTATGATACATTAGTAACAGAAGGGAGTTACCTTCAACTTCTAATAAATCTCCACATTCTCTCAACATTTCCTCAAATTCACACCTTAAAGCATACTATCATCATTGAACATAATTACAAGATAACTCATTTATTCTCAAAACTACTTTATGCATTCTCATAACTCTTTATATGCTTAGAACTACATCACCATAAAGTTTCTCATCACAATACTCCCAACCTCACAACTCACACCTAACCCTGAGTGGTATCACACCCCAAATTTCAAAACATACCTTCTCATCTACTCTTTTAGCCACAAAACCATCATAACAATAAAAATCACCCTTTCTCTCCCTCAAACAAAGAAACATCTCCACTTCCAAGCAATCAGACCCAGAAGACCACCTGACAAGGGAACACAAAAGAGAGAGACCTTATGGAGTTAAGTTCTATGAAAAGATTCAACAGTAATGAAGAAATTCAAAGTCTATCGTCCTATAGCCTCTTGTCCATGGATGTGTTGCAACTCACATCAATGACCAAGAAACTACTAGACACGACTCGTGATATTTTAGACCTTAAACTATTTCCCAAAACCTTATGCTCTTATACCAAGACTGTCACGACCCGAAAGCATCCCCTAGAAGTTAGGTAGAACCCTCGAATCATGGCAAGGAAAACTTGACCCTTTGGGTTCTTGCACAAGCCATTTAACTATCATTCATTACATAAGACTGAAAAGTAGTGCATAATTAAAACTTTTCAAGACATTTGATACAAAAAGAAATCTTTTATAAATACTAACAAAATCACATCATCACAATCCAAACATAAAGACACGACATAATTAACTTAGGAACACGACACTTTTAAATTGAAAGAGATACATATTAATTCATTAACTAAGAAATTAAGACTATGCTCTCAAATATGTGAGGACATACTTTCTATTGAGAGGAACTTCCCCAAGCTTCACCTTCTAGACTTCAACCTTCAAAATGCTTCCAAGCTATATTTATAGTATCGGAAAGTATAGGGTTACTACAAAAAATGTAACAAGTATGGCATATGCAAAAAAAATGTGAAAAGGGACGTTTTAGTAAAATAACATTTGATGCCAATTAAGTATAATATTAATGAATTTAGGAAAAAAACATTATAATAACAATCATTTAACACATAGATAAGAGTTCACATAATTCTAAAAAAAAAGACAACATTTACAGTAAACTTCAAAAACATTACAGTAAGTAGATGTCCATTTAGAATGAACATATTTAAGCCATTACATTGAAGAATTTCAAGCATTTACGAAGAATTTAACTTGAGCAACTAAATGAACTATCATATTCCAATGGAGTGAACTTCCAACATAAAGGGAAATAGAAAGTGAACTCATTTTCCGTAATAGTTTCCCTACCTCGGGATTATCCTAAGACTTATTAAGGTAAGACATGAAAAAAGTATGCATTTGCATCCTTCAATACACACCAAAAAAATTCTCAAAACTAATCCTCTCGGCTTACTAACTCGGGAGAAACAAGCCCCTCAATCAATGGAGAGACATTAAAAGACACCCAACAAACAACCAAAGTCTTCCCATTCGGAATGCCTAGTTAGTTCAATGAGTAGATAGAGTCCCATACCACCACCTACCCTAAGTAGTACATTCTTTTAGATGGTTTGGAACCAAGTATTGATTTTCGGAATGTCCTAACTAGTGCAATGATTAGATATTGTGCCATACCACCACATTATAATCTACGGATTAAGAAACCCAACTCACGAAGGGCATTTATCCTCCAACCGATCTTAGAAAGTTCATTAGGAATAGTGAGGTTTCTAATCGACACTTCATCTAAACTCATGAAGAGTTTCAACCCCAATACTACCCTTTTACTCAACCTAGCTTCATACACTCTTTTAAGTGTGGGTGTGGGTATACATGTGAGCACACCTTGCACATAAGCATAATTTCATTTACATTTAATTATATGCATGCTTAGACCTCCTTCCGTTACATCACACACTTAAACATGTTTTAAATAATCATATAAGCCATCTTAGACATAACCCTTAAAACACTTCTCATAACAAGCTTCATAAAATACTTAACAAGAATAACTTCATTTAAGCAAACTCTCTAGCCTATTTGACATAATCGCTTTATAAGGAACATTTAGCAAGAATAGCATCATTGTCATGTTACTTCACATAAATATCTTTTATTTACTCATTCACAATAAAAAAAGTAACTTCACATTCATTCAATTCAAATAAACACCGCAACCAAGAAGATAGACCATACCAGTCAAGAGAATTTTAAATTGAAATTAAACAACATAACCAACTTACCCTTTAATCCAAGCTTTCATAACCTATAATCTTTTAATCAATATTTAACCATAATAATGTCCTTACTTCAGTAGTTAAACAATAATAACTACAATAAGAAACAAAAGCTTAAAGACTACCTATTCATGCCCATTTACCCATTTCTTAAGCGAACATTTGATGAAAAGATTTAACATGATTTCATTGAAGTTTTGTCCTTAAAATCGTCAAATTACATTAGAAACTTCATTAATAAGTCATTCAAAACGTTTTCATGCAAGACCTATATTTGGAGTTAAAGATATTAAATTCTAGTGTTGAAAACCGGTTTTGTAAATTCATTAGAAGGAAGTCCTTGAATGGAAGACAGTTGAGGATGGATACCATACCTCACATTGAAGATAAACCAATGATTTTTATACGAAGAAAAAACCATCAACAGCCCTCTTAACATTTCGGTACTTCTAGCTTGCATGGAGACTTGAGAGAGAATTATAAGAGAGAGGGGATGTGTCTTTTAGGAAGTGGGGTCTAAAAAGAGGTCTTACAGTTCAAAACAATTTAATATACCTAATAAACCCTGAAATAAATGTCCTAGTATCATAAAAGATTTGGGGTAAATTTACCAAACACCCAATACTTGGCAAAAAACGTATAGTGTTTGACCCCTAACAGACGAGACCTAACCAACGGACCGTCTTTGCATCAACAGACCGTTGGTGAGGTGTTGTGGGTTGATACTTAGCTCCACATGGATCCAGACTAATAAACCTTGTAGGTCCAACCTCCAAATTTAATCAAACTTCACACACTGCCTAAGAACACTAAAGTAACTCGTTTTAACTTAAAAATTCACTCATGAAACGCTCACGAGGATCTAGGTCACCTTAATTCATTTTGGGGCGTTATAAGGCATAATCCATAATCATATGAAATACTTCATGAAACATCACTTATACGCATAAGAGACAGTATCATAATCATAAGTAAAGTATCCAACATAAGCATAATAAAAGAAGACTACGCTCATGTAACCTAAAATCATAAGCGTACATAAACATACTCTATATACATGGTCAAGTCTATGTTCTTCTGCAATACAGTCACTATACACCTGAATAATATCAAAGAATACTTGCAAAATCCATCAAAGGAATCCCATACTACCATTCACACTAAGCATAACCTTGTAGTCATAATTACCCTCTTTTGGTCTCATTATTAGCTTACTCCTTGTCAATAAGGGAACTATCATTTTTAGTGTATCATATCATGGAAGGAAATGTGGAAACAATCCAACAAACATACATCATAGCATAAGCCACTTAACTTTTCATTGCAAAAATCATAAAACCTAAAAGGAATATATCATAGATACCTTCACGAATATTAGACAAGTTTATCAATAAAATCCCATACTCTCATAAATACTACGTAAAACTACTAAACAACCCATAGTGCACATCTCATATTCATTTTCATATGACTACCATAATGGGTACATAATTCTTAACCGACATAAATCATGTAAATAACTTGGAATTCAGGGTCTACCCAATAGCAAAGAAGGGATATTCTACTTTTCGAAGGAAGAATAATACTCTTAACATATAACGACTGAATATCTAAGTAGCATATGCGTGTACATAGTTATGTGATAAGGAAATTTCATGTATAAACCCAAACTTAACGAAGGTAGAATGTTTCTATCTCATCAGATACCTACATTGGGAACCCGATTACAACTTCTATAAAAGGAACCCATTTGGAAACAAGACTAAACTAGTGTAAAATTTTCAAGGAGAAGTCAGATTTAACAAGTACAAAAGCTTCAATTTAATATATATATATATATATATATATATATATATATATATATATATATATCTTGGGGCTAGGGAATATGTCCCATTGAGATCACATTAATTCTTGTCTTATGTTTATATTCGTGGAAGAATGTCTTGACACTAAATTCATCCAGAGAATCACTATTGGTGAGAAACCATTAACCTTATAGCATATTCATGCCTCAGTTTGTCTATGGAATTAACCTTTCAACATCACTACAACTTTGTCATGAGCATATTCAATTTGCACAAAAAGTGTTTCTAAAAAAAACTTCATACAATATGTGAACTATCTTATCTTTCCCCTTCTCTAGGGTAAAAGTTCATATTCCATCATCAAATGTATAATGACTATATTATACATTGATACATTCATAATCATATCACATGAACATATTTAGAATGACTACATTAGTCATGGATGAATTCATAGATAAGGTAGTTTAATTACTATGAACATAATTTCACCCTTCACCTTATTGGGATTCAAAGCCTACTTTCCATCTTCACACCTAAGGATCATATACCAAACATCAATATCACCCTAACTCATGGGATTCTAGAACTTTATGCAGTAAACCACTAATGAGGTAGGCAGTAAAGATCTTTCATCACAATTATATCCATTAGCTTTCTATACTCATACAAATTATTACTCTCAATGCTTTAGCATTCATAGTCAATAATATTATCTTTACTCTAAGTCTCTAGTGATTATAATTAATTACCACAAGCATTACTCTCAAACATTTACATTTTTAACATTCATAATAAATATCAACATTACAAGATAATCTAGTTTCAAGCTCCATGTTTAAGCAATTCTAGTCATAATTCACCATAAAGGTATAATGTCACCTTTAATAGTAATTATATATCAAATTCACTTAAGTCTAGTTCAATCCATTTCTACATGCTATTAATCTTTAATAACTACTACACATGATATTAATTTCAGAAGATCACCTATCAATTCTCTAGCTTACCTCTCATGGAATAAACCGACATAATATCAATTTTTGCAATTAGACTAGGATTAACCATAAATTCACATAAATTTATCATAATATCACAATTCAATACTAAATCCACCATAATTAGAGATTATCCTCTCAATTTAAATCATGCCAAACCCTACCCACAATATTTGAAGAAACACTAACTAAATTTGGTTTTATTTTGACGATTAAGTGATATATAGGTGTTTCTACGGGTGGAACACCTAATTAATTAATTAGAAAAAATACCTTATAAACACCTTACTAAGCTTCAACAATGGAGTCTTTGTTCTTCACCTAGGCTTAAATGTCTATCTTCTTCTTCAAGTCTTGGTTTTCTGGAGAGATAAATATTTGAATGGACAATTATTCTGTAATTTATTTTGGGTATTGTTAAAAAAGTGACTTAATGGTATAGTGAAAAGATTAAAATTTTAACACTTTGAAAGGTCAAAACTTAATCTAGAGCCTCACATGTGTGTACAAGGGTTGTAACACTATATTAAGGTCAATAATAATGTATAAAATCCATTTCGGAGGATTTAGAGTCAAAATATCAAGGAACATCCACGGCGTTCCGAGATTAGTGCAAAAGGTGCTACTCTACCTTAGCATATTTAACGGGGTTTTATGAGTCAAAATTTGACGAAATTTTGTGGTAAGGTGACTAACACGTATTAGATTTGGTTTAGGGTGCAAACTTTTTTGTTCGATTTCCAATGTACAACCCAAAGGGTCCTTGAGGTGGATCCTTTCATAATGGCTAAAAGTTGACTTGAGGCAGTAGAAATCGACGGTGTGAGGCTACGAGGCATAGCCTGATCAATGAGGCATCGATGTCCACCGTTAATGGTCTCTTAGAAATATTTGCAAAGGGTCCATTTTTGTAACTCTCTTCCCAAAAGGATGACTGCACAGGACAGTGGGGGTCCTGGTTGTCGACTGACCTATGGTCATAGGTCAGGGTCTCGTTGATTAGGTCATGTGTTTTGCTGTCAAGTTTTAATTATTTATTTTAATAAGTTAGGTAATTAGGCATTTAAATAGTGATAATGTGGTGGTTAATTAGTTTAGTTAATTAACTATATAACTTAACTTAATTCTAATGACAACTTGACCCCTCTTAATTGGAAACTACTGTTGCTCTTCCTTCTCTCTACTTACTCTCTAACAAAAAGAAGAATTCCATTGAAGGTCTAGGTAAAGGTCCTTAGGGTGGAAATAAAAGTAATTTTATCCATCAATATTAAAATTTTAACAAGTTTTGAGATCTTTTTACCTTTGGTATTCCTTTCGCCAAAGTGTCCTCCAAAATTTATTTCAAAACCATTAGTTTCTTGTGCATTTTTTTCTATTACGAAATTTATCTTCATAAGGGACTCTAGCTTAGCACCGTGTGAACTACTAGTGAGAAGATTCCCTTCAGACATGGGAAGGTAGGTTCACTATTGTACTCATGAGATTCGATACAATAATGCATGTTGCACAAATAGGGTCCCAACTACATCTCCTAGTTCATAAACTATGTTCCCACCATAGGAATATTAGCTAGTGGATCCACATAGATGCTATATTAAGGTTCCGGTACTACCTTGGAATGTAATCCACCTTTTTTTGTGTAGGGTTCCATTATACCGGATTCAACATTAGCGCATGTGGTATATGTTATTTAAGGAAAGATGTTCTCGAAAGTAAAATTAGGTAATAAAGTGGACTTTAACTAAGATGACTTGAGGGGTATGACATAGTCTAGGTAGGGGTATGGGATTCTAACAATACATTGCACTAGTTGGCTTTGAGGGAAGTCTTTGGAGGATGTTCTCATGTTTTATGCTCTTATAAAGTGAATAAAATCTATGTGTTGACTTTATATGCTGATGATACTGTTTGATGTTGGTATCATGTATGAATATTATATTGGCCTATATTGCTAAATATGATGATTACTATTATTGATGCTATGTTATGAGATGGTAGGCATTGCATATGATTCTTTGTTGGGTTTACTTGATTGAGTAAGTTATGAGGCTTTACCTTGTCACTTGATGGGAGTAATGTGTAAGGGTCTTGTATATAATGTTATGACATTAACTCCTATATGTTCTTGGTTGATATAACATGATATTAGAGTTTATTTGGTTAAGGTTCTAGCATGAAATTAATCATGTTTACTTGGTTATACTTTATGATGTTGCTCTTGTGTTAAATATGCTATTGTGGTAATGAATATGTGGTTATTGTCCTATATGTGTTCTTGATGGTGCATAAGCATGGTTTTGAACAAATATCCTTTTAACATGATTTTGATATTATGTATGCATATGATTTCATACTTATTGCAAGTGATGTGCTAACCCCATTTCTCCCCTTTCCCCAACATTTTAGGTTCTGATCATTGAAGGGTTTGTGAAAACTTTGAAGGAAAGGTTGGATTATTTCTCCAATTGTGGGTATGTACTTATTATTCGAGGCTGATGCCTTTCTATCACTGTACCTATGTTACATTGTTATAATCTAAAAACACTCATTTCACTCATCTTGTTTAAAGACAATGATTTAAGCCCTAAGTGTCACTTTTACATTGTTGTAAGAGATATTCCTGTATTGTTCTATTTCGTCTAAATGGTTTAATATGAGGTATCCATTTTAAGACTATATTATATATGTTGTATATATTTTGTATAAAAGTAGGAGACTATGTAATAATCATATACGAGAAGTCTATATATACTCGCTATGAATTTATTGTTTGTAAGCGAGATGTCTAAATAAACCTGATGAAGTACACATAGAAGAAAAGTTTTAGACTTTTTGCACTTTTTAATGTATAAATGTAAAGATGAATGCTAAGAGGCTACTCATAATCCTCTTTGAGAAAGATAACACCGGTTATGTCTAGGGGTACATTCTAATGTGACAAACATGGTATTAGAGCATGAGGTTGAATATCCCTAGAAATGATGTCTCATTAAGCAACGTTACGTATATTATTATTCATAATTCTAAAGTGCGCCACTTTTATGTATGAGAGACTATGTGATGCTCAGAAAATCCCATCACCTTGTATTCCTATGTCGTGTTTCTAGAGTCTTGACATGTGTATTAACCTAAACCTTATATCATTGTTATAGGTATGAATATTTGAAGAGGATCTGATAGAAGGGTCGAGAAAGAAAAGGAAAATGTGGGAGATCATGAAAAACAAGGGCCTCCACAAGATAACCAAGTCCCTCCACTTGTAGAAGTTGTTATGGGAGATCAAGTTCCGGTTATTCCCCGACCATTGATTGATGGAGAGATAAGGGCAACTTTTCTCAATTGGACCCAATCCATGAATTCTGAAGCTAATGCCTTCACTTCTCAAGCCCAAGCAATAACAACCCGAGTCAATAGGGAGTTTGGACCTCGAGTGCCTCAACATGCTATCACTATGGCCTCTCGTTTGAGAGACTTTACTAGAATGAATCAACCTATGTTCTTTGCGTTAAGGTCATATGAGGACCCTCAAGATTCTCGATGAGATCTATAAGACTCTCTATTCTATGGGGGAGACCTTAATTGAGATTGCCGAATTGGCGGCTTATAAAATCAAAGATGTGGACCAAAATTGGTACGTAAAATGGAGAGAAAATAGAGCACTAAAGGGTGATTTTGTGACTTGGGAGATCATCAAGAGTGCTTTCCCTGATAGTTTCTTTCCTAGAGAGATGAGGGAAGCTAGGGTGGAAGAGTTCATTAATATTCGTCAAGGAGGTATGAGTGCACTTTATTATTACACTAAATATACTAATTGTCCAAGTATGTTCCATCCTTGTTGTCAAACCAAAGGGATTAGCTGAGTCGTTTTCTTACGGGTGTGTCCGAAGAATTGGTTGAAGAATGTCGAGCGGATATGTTTCATGATAACATGAATATCTCTCGACTCATTGTTCACGCTCAACAAGTGGAAGAAATTATATTAAGAAGGAATAATAGGGAGGTCAAGAAGCAAGGTCTTATAAAGGTGGTTCTTCTAAGGGTAGGCTTGACATGCAAGACAAGCCTATGTTTTAGAAGAGGTTTTCTAGTAAAGTTCCTTCAAAATTTCCTAAGGCTAGCAATGATAGGGTGTCTAACCCTAAGTCTCACAAGGGAAGAGGTACTAGTTCACCAAGCAAGAATAAAACTTGTGGAAAGTGCCGCAAGAAGCGTTGTGGTGTTTTTCTTTCCCAAAAGGGTCCTTTAAAAATTGATTTCAAGAAGATATTTTTCATGTGGGTTTCTTTCTCTTACGAAATGGATCTTCTAAATTTTATTTTCTATAATTTATTTTGATTATTGTGCTTATATTATTAGATTTTATGATTAAATTATTCTTGTTCTTGATGAGTTAACTTAGTTTGTGGAATAGAACATGAAATACACCCAAGTCCCTAACCCTACGTTATGAACTTGTGATGAATTGTTGTGAAGTGATTTAATTGAATTCATTATTGTATTAATTACTTTTGAGTGATGATATTACACCCATTAATGGGTTGAATTGGATGTTTGATGGTTGAATCTTTGATGATGGCTTGTGAAAGAAATTGGCGTAAGTCTTGTTGTCTAAAACCTTTAGTTCAATTGTGATTACTTGTGTTTAGTGATGAAGTTATATTGAAGTATACCTTATGATAATATTGATTAGGGTTGGTATGATGTTGAATTGAAATGTGTTGATTTATGTCTTGTTAGTGTTGGTTATGATGTAAGGATATAAGATGGGTGATGCATTGCCTATGTGCCTTATTATGATATGGTTATGTAAATGTGCTAACCTCACACATGTGAATTATATTAAAAAGGAAGTACTCATGCAATTACTATTGAGCTATGATTATGAATATATAAGTGGTAGACCTATACACGAATACTAAGATTTGATTATTAATGAAATACATTTCAAAAGGGACTCTAGCTTAGCACCGAGTGGATTCTATCTAATACTTCATACCTTATGATCTGATACCAAGTTTGTCACGACCCGAGAGTACCCCCTAAAAGTTAGGGCATTCTTGAAACGCAACACGGCGTACTTTACCTCTCAGAGGTCTCATACAATCCCTTTGAAATTGTTAATTGCTTACATTTATAAAAATAATGCGTAACGGACATTTTTCACAACAAATAGTAATATTTCAAAATATCTCTTCTAACAAAAAACATAACGAAAGGCTAAGTCTAAAAGTCTCCATCTTAGACATATGAATATATCGGGACATGACCCATACTTCATCATATAGGAAAATAGTTAAGTCTATTACAATACTTTCAATAAGGAAAACTAAACATCAAGATGTCCTCGAATCTAGTGAGGACATACCAACTCTTTCCTTTGAATGACCACTAGTCAAACCTTCCACCTTCGAGACTCCTCTCAAATGCGACCTAATCCATTAGAGATAGACAAAAAGTACGGAATTATTACAAACACTCGTACTAACTATTACATGATGAATAAAATTATTATAAAGGACTTTTGAATATAATATGGTCTTTTTGAGAAATCGTTGTAACATAAGCATAAGAAACACCTTTAACATGTCAAGCTTCACATATAAGACACCTCCAAATTAAAACCTATAAAATAGAATTAACATAACATAGAAACCATATAAACATACACAGCTCCCCCCCAAAGGTTATCCTAAGACATACTTAAGTAATACAAGAAATGACCGCCCCTACAACCTTTTGAAGCCAACCTAAAAAATCATTAAGATTATGTAAGATAAGATTGTTTCCTTTTCCTTTAATTTACCCCTTACCTGAGATTTCTCCAAAATTCACCAAAGTAGGACAAGAAGAGACCAACGGTACACCCTCTTCGAGATTACCTAAGAAATCCTCAAAGTTACCCTAGATAGAGAACATTCTAGAAAACATAGTTAAGCTAAATTAATAATAATTCATTAAGTCAATTAGAAGATATTTAATTCATTGAGGGCTTCACATAATTGTCTGAGAAAGTCCTCGGGAACCTACAATCTAGAACCCTTAAAGCCTACGCATGCCTTGTCTAGATAGTGTCTCACTCCACTACCGAAACATTGTAGAACTTATCAAATACTAGAATGTATTCCACATTATGAGAATAGGCAATAACCGACCTAGACCATACTAGCTAGGCTTGGAATCCAGAATCATACACCTACTTTGGTCAAGGGTAGAACTGGGACACATCCCATGTAGGCACATGGTTAAGGAATATCATGGTATTTAATTAACTCTAGTCTCATTCTCAAGTAGAGGTACATTGAACTCTAGTCTCCTTCTTAAGTAGAGCTACAAACCATAACATATTCACTCTGTGCCAGCCTTTTCTCTCATGGAATAAGTTCATTAAAATGGGGCATATCAAAAAGGTACCATCTCTTAGTCATTACATAGTAATAATGCACCTACCAAAGATGGGTTCACTAGGGCTGCCACTCAATGATCTATAAGCATATCTCATTCTTAACATTCTTTATATTTAGAAGGTTCCACATATTAATCACGCTTAGAAGGTCACTATCTTAGGTCTGCCGATCCTAAAATTTCATTAAAAATTTATCCATGCACATACAAAATAAAGGTGCATAAGCCTACTAGGTCAAGATGTTTACATTCATGTATATTTCATGTATCACGAAGAAGAACATACTCTACCTATAAAGACAAAAACATCATCTCCGTATAACGTGTACAATAGTGTTCAAGTAGCATGTATGAATAACCAAGTTAACCAATCAAGATACACTAGATACACATCTAGAGAAATCACCCTAGCCTATCATCATCACATATAGTCAATTAGAAAGAATCATGCATTAACTCTATTACTACACACCTAAAGCAACTTTCATAGTCTAACACGATCACCTAACAACATTTATCAAAAGAATGCCCACATTCACCTTAACCACATGTAGGTTGATATGATCATATTTCACATAAAACAACTACACATTTTATTATAATATTTCATGTAATTCCCGACAAAGCCATGATCATCATAATACATACAGTAAAGCCGAAAAAGATACATTATTCACAAGTAAATAACATAGTAACACCATATTAAGCTGAACATTCCAAGCACAACAGAATAAAGAGCTCCACTATATAACATAAAGAGAATAAGGGCAGCGTACCACCAATTTATTTTCACCGCTTCAATCAATAGCTACATAATCCAATTCAATACCAAAAGGCGCTTACCCATGGTTATGATCATCAATTCAATACAAAAATCAATACTCAATGAATCTAAATAAATTCAATATAGATTTATTAATCTAAAAGTGCCTATACATCAATCCACTACAACTCTTACCTAATTCCATATCCCAATGAAAACTACATTAGAATTCATAAGCATTGAGACATGATCATTTAACCAATAAAATAGTAAAAACTAGGATTGCATGGTTTTCATTGGTTCATAGTGTTTTTAGGTTGAAATCATAAAATTATCATCAATTTTGTCATAATACAATGATTCAAAATGTTTCCCATGGCTAGATCACAAAATTGGACAATTCATTGTTTCGATCATCTTTGAAAAATCATTGTAATTTACTCCTTTACGAAAGAGATTTCAAGGATGTAGAACTGTACCTTAAATGTGATTAAAATCCCACAAAATTGATGGAGAAAACATGGGAAATTCTATCTTCTTCCTAGGAGCTTGAAAGCTTCTACTATGGAGTTTTATAGAGAGTGAATGGAGTGGTTTTTGATTTGAGTTTAGAGTTTATCTTTGATTGGTTAATTTCGGGGTCTAAATAGGTCCTACAACCGTCCATATTTCACCCCTAAATTAACCAAAATACCCCTAAACTTATTGGACAAATTAATAAACTCAAATTCGACTTAAAAACAATGCAATAAAATAGAGGAATTTACATCGCATCGCGGAGGCACTTTAAAATCTTATTTTTCATAAATTCTTGGATACAATGGTTTGTGATAGCCGCGATTTTCAGGGAAAAATTTCTTCCCACATCGTGACAGCTGCGTGACACGAATCAACTGCCCAAAACAGGCTGGCGCGGCAGCTTGGCAGTCCACGTTTGGGTCATCCTTGGGGACCTTTTTCATGATTCTCGGGACGTCGCTATTGGATATCTCGACCCTTTTTATATTACACTAATCATAGGAACCCTTGGTACTGAATTTCACCTTTATAGAATCCCAAAAAAAATCAGTACAAAACAACTACAACACATTATTTTAACTTCGAATAGTTTCCAAACGTCTTGGACGTTCTTGGATGTTTTACCTCCAAACACTTCCAAACTTTATATACTGCTTAAGAACACGATTATTAACCATTTTATCACTTTTAAACATTATAAAAGAATTGTTACACTCTATTTCAACCTAGATTTTTTTAAGTGTGTAACAAAATAGAAAAGTACTTACTGTAGAGTGCAAGAAGGTTACTGTAATGTGACTTCAAATATTACTTAAATGCTATGTATGAATTTATTTAATATTATGACTATGGTATAATCCAAAATGAAGTATGTAATTTGTATAATGCTTCATCTATCAAGTTCTATGAAGTTTTTCAAAAAAACATTATGCATGGTTTCAAATCAAAATGTCCATTTTAAATGCATGTTTTTGCATGGTTTCCATACTTATTGAATTCTTGTACTAAATCCATTCTTCTTAACCTTTTTACATTAATTTTAGGTTATGGATGCTTAAAGGATGTCTCTAAACGAAGGATTTAGCCTGGTGAAGGATTAAGACTTTTGAAAGGCCTTAAACCCAAATGATGGCCAGCAGTACTGTTCGTCGTTTGACCTACTAAGAGTCAATTGGTCCGTTAATGCAGTATGTGTTAAGCTGTCGGCAAACTGTTAAGTGAAGGGGAGAATAGGAAATTTACCCCACGTCCTAAACTTATTATAAGAAGTATATTTAACTAATTTTGGGTATATTAAGTTGGTTTCAAACATGAGAACCCCATTCCCAATCCATGATTTCAAAATTAGACTTTCCTCGCCCAAAATATTCTTTCTAGGAACCTCCAATGGATATGATGCTCAAGAACAGCATTGTTGATGGATTTTCAAGGTTTCTTAATCATGTTTTGATGGTTTTATTGTGTAATGAGATATTGTGATCCTTCATATTAGATAATTTTCCATCTAAAGATCTCTTTCTGATGTTTTCAAAGAAGTTTCATGATAAAATTGTGTATTCTTCAATGTAGCCATTGGTTACTCGAAACGTTTTCAAAAGCATGTTTATGATGAATTGATAATAATGTAATGATTTTCAAGTAAAATTCAACCAAATTTTATGATGAACCCATGTCCCATTCAATTATCGAATTGGCCGCTGTCATCTAGATTATTTGTTGATTAAATTGTCATTCTAGCATGTAAAAATTGCTTATATCTACTTCCTATTATGCATATTGATGGTAAATTGTTGATGAGTTATCCATGTGGATCAAGGTTTGAAGGTTTGAATGACATTAGCCTATGTTCTTCTATACTCTATTAATTTGTGATGTAGTGTATACAATGTGATCTTGATCTTATATTAATTGAATAGTGGATTTCAATTATGTTTATATACTTTTACCTACTACCATTTACGTGAACTTTTTATGAATTATGAGTATTGATAATTGATGATCAAATTAAGGGAGTTTGGGTGAGATTGATGTATGTTTTCTTATCCTCTATAGATTGATAATGCAATTTACATGATGTGATATTTATTCTAGGATAGATTAAGCATTAATTTGTTTATGTTAAGATTCATTAAGCTACATCCCTATTATTTCTTTGTTGATGAACAAGGAGTATTGATCGATGATGAGAAGAGGTTGAGGAATTGTTAAGATTGCCTAATTTTTTTACTTTAATATAAAATTGTTAGACGATTGATCATGTAAGACATTTTATGTTATGGTCCACCTAAGGTGGTTGTGTTTTCTTCTTGTCTATCCATGCATTTTTTAATTATGGCCTTGAAGGCAACTTGATGTTATATGAGGATGTATTTATGATGATCACACTAAGTGAAGCTTATGCGTAGTTTGTATTGTAGTTGTGATGTAGGTTATATTGTTAATGGTATAATCATGTGTAGGACTACGTTAGGGTTGGTTTAGGTGCTGGCATTGATGATTTATTATGGTTAATGAACCCTTACCTATCTACCAGTATATTAATATGTAATTATATATGTCCAGGAGTCTTGAATGCAAGTGTTGTAGTTACCTTGTCTCCGATGCTACTATGTGTTGTATTGTCTATGATTGAAGGTGCATTCTGGTCCTAAGAGGGTGGCGTATAAGACCTCTATAGGCCTCATACAATTCACATAACATAACATTGCATAACGTAATAGAAAAGGTGCAAAAATTGAATATTGAAATAAATCAAACTCTTTTATAAAATGAGCAAAAGTCTATCAATATTCTCAAAAAATCAAATATAAGTGATAAATCATGGGACTCCTCCCATAAAATAGTCAAACATTAAAAAAAAAGACATCGAAGAGAAAGGGGAGATCTACTCCTCGAATACAATGAGGACTCACCCAATCATCACTCCCTTGATAAACAAAGAACCAAGACAGAAATTCGTAAATCAAGAACGGTTCACCCTACGTTTTGATAATAAATGTAGGCAAGAATATGTGTTTGTACAAGAATGTATTGAATATGATCGCTTGCATAAAAAAAGAAACAGAAGCATTAGTCAATATAGACACAAGACATTGTCATTATGAAGGCATAATGAATACCTTAAAGATAGAGTATTACTTACTTATGTAACCTCACTTAAACTTAGCCAATACTTAAATGATCCGCCTCTAGTAAAGCTTACATCATGGAAGGAATGTGTACAAACAGTTAAACATAATCATCTTTTTAACATAACCACAATATTTTTACTTACTTTTAAACACATGGGGATTCTCCTCTTTTTCCTATATTATAGAGGCTAATGGGTATTCACCAATCACCTTACTTACATTAAGATTAAGGGTACTAACTTTCACAATCACCTCATATGACAGAGCTACTCTCCTCAACATTATTCATAAGGATCATGGGTACTCGGCTCTATGTCCATTCACCATAATAAAACTTGGAGAATCACCTTGTAATAGCTAAGAAATGAATTAGATGAAGATAGATCCTAACGTTGTTTTAATGATTGTATTAGGTCCTAAGATTGTCTATGATGTTGTATTGAGCCAGTGTCTAGAATTTTAGATTAGTTGGAAGTGAAACGTCAAGTGACGACTAAGAAGTTTGACAACTAAGTCATCGATGTGCCTTATGTGTGGTTATGTGCCTATATGTGTCTTTAATTTGTTAATTATGTCATTATATGAGTTTTTATAGGAAATGTGTAAAATTTAGTAAAGTTTGAAGGTCAAACGTCCAAGAATGTCCGCGACGTTTGAAAGGTTTGCCTTGAAATGACCTTTTGTGTCTTGGCATGTTTCGTTGAGTTTTAGTTGTTCTTTTTTGATAAAATTCATCTGAGAGGTCCTAACCTCGTATAAAAATATATTCGAGTTGGAAATGTCCAGGAAAACATCCCCAAAGACCAACGAATGATCCTTGAGGATGGACGCATTCATTAAAGCCAAGACTGCCCTAAAAATGGAGGCAATAGAGTGCTTGTTGGCCACTCGACGCCCCATCGATGGGTGTGGTGGGTCAGTAATTAGGCTTTGTAGATGGACAGCAATGGACGAGCCTCAGTCCCAAACCACGGACAAACAGAACTTTCCATTGGTTGGGAGACAATCTGTTGGTGGCCATCCGTCTATGATGTTGTTGCCTGCGCAGGTCACTGTTACATAAAGGGGTGAATCGGTAAAAGCACCCCACGTCAAAATAAGAGAAAGGTTGGTTACTTAAGGATATTTTTGATATTTTAAACAATTTTATAAGCCTTTACCACTTAGAAGAATTCTTTTTTTAAATCAAAAGCCAAATTCCCTTAGAAATTCTCTAGAACACCAATTGGAGTCAAAACACAAGGAAGAGCTTGGATTGGAGATTTGAGTGGTCATTCTTCATAAAATTGGTGGATTAAAATAAGTTATGTATGTTTTTAATAATTGAAGCTCTATTCATCAAGGAGCCCTTCCCCTTACCCATGGCCATGAACACTAATTCAATGAATCTATGTCAATTCTATATATATATATATATTTATCAATCATATACCAATTAGACATCAATTGAATACAACTCTTATATCATTCCATAGCCCATAGAAAACTACACTAGAATTTATAAGAATTAAGTCCAAATCACTTTACCCTTAAAGTAGTCAAAAATTAGGATGCGTCAATTACATGGGTTCATAGTTTAATTGAGTTAAAACCATTAAATTAAAAATAATTAATTCTATATACAATTGTTTGAATACTTTTATGCAATAACCCACGATAGATCATAAAATTTGAAAAGTTCATCTTAGAAAACTTTAGTGAACTCTTTGAATGGTATTGAATTGGACAATTTAGCATTACATTGAAGTGTTCAGAATGGATTGGTGGTATGTTCCACTTATGATGGCTGTGCTATGTGTTTTACATGCAATTGATGTGGCGTTGTCGGCAATCTACTTGAATGACTATGATGATTTGTATAGTTGAGTTATGTGAAGTATGATCATGTCTATCTATATGTGAAATAATGTAAAAGTATGTGTTCCTTCTATGTATATAAGGTGATCATATTAGACTATGACTATGTCTTTGTATATTTAGTCATAGATTTGATGTATGATTGACCATACTTGCCTATATGAGTCTATAATGGTTATATTAATGATGTTATAGTAATGTATAGGATTACATAAATATGATAAAAATAATTCCTAAGTGTTTCAAAGAATGATACGCTATATGGATTAAAGTAAAATATGTTGTGTATTGTCTTGATAAAGTTGTGTCCCTTACTTTATACAAGTATGAATGATACGTAAATATAAGATGTATTGACTAGGCAAGCTTAGTGAGCCCTTTTCATTTACGAATGAATGATATGTGAGACCTTAAATGATGATAAGAAGGTCATTCACATGGAACCTTAAACCAAGTTGTAAGGTTAGGTTATGAACTGAGAGTCAAAGAGAGGTAATGGTATACTTCTTGTAATAAATTATGGAATTAGGTTTTATTGATTTGAACTACATTATATCATCCTTAGCGAAGTCATAATGAGATGTCTTTTTCGCCATGGTAAGGTAGCCCTAGGGGACCTCTTTGGTAGGGTGAATTTTATTAGGTTATGAAATTGATATGGAACCTAGTTATATAAACCTTTAGTGTCAATGACTCTATCAGAACAAAGGGTAGTACCGAGTGAGGATACTATGGGAAGTAACTCTACTTGAGACAGAGACTAGACTACAATGTATCTCTACTAAAGGATGAGACTAGAGTAAATAAAAACCCTTCATATTCCCAACCATGTGACTACGTGGGATATGTCCCAATTCTATCCTTGCCAAGTAGAACACCATCACCGGAGTAGGTTAGAACTCCGGATTCCATGTATAACTATCATAGACTATGTCTTTTATTGCCTATTCTCATCATATGGGATACCTACTTGCATTGTAGAAGTTCTATGAAGTTTAGGTGGTGGAATGTGATTCTTACTAGACATTGCACAATTGGCTTTGAAGATGTTAGTACGAGTCCCTGTATCTTCTCCAAGACCATTAATTGAAATTCCTTATGTGATGAATGACTCATAAGTGAATTGATGAATGTAATGACTCTAGTTAAGAAAGCATGACAAATGAAATAGTAGTTATCTAGAGAAGGCAGGGGTTGTCCAGTTAAGTTGTGAAGAGGTCATATGAATGGTGACTTGTAATCTTACCTATATATGTCTTAAGAATGACTCTAGTTAGGGAAGATAGTTGATTATGTAGACATGATTTAAGCCTTAGGTAGTCTTAAGGATTATTTAGGTAATCTTAAAGAGGTCAATCATGGGCGTTATATTCTTCATTTACTTCAGATAGTCTTTTGATAACCTTTGGAGGGGGAATGTCATATTATCTATGTGTTGTTGTATTAAGTGAGAATAATTCTATCTTAGGTTGTCTATAGAGTCTCTTAAGTGTGTATATAAAAGATTGTAGGCGGTCGCTTCACAACACACTCAAGTGAGACTTAGAAATGCCTTCGGTAGAAGAATCCCATGTTCATATGTTTGGTGTCTTCTAAGTGTGTGTTGATCTCATTATGCGTGGTTTTAAGGATCATTTAGGTGTTCCTAGGTATTTTATATGTGTACTCTTTCTTTTTCTTACTTAAGTGAGTCTTCCGATGGATTTTAGTTAGGGGATTACATGTTAGAAGGTGTCTAAAGTGAAGTTAAAAAACTTCATTGTAACAATGAAGGATTCACTTTACAGTGAAGTAGTTCACTTGAAAGTTCCATTAAAATGTATCATAAATTGATTAGCTGATTTGTTATGAGTTTATATGGTGTAAAATGTTGTTATTATGATTATATGATGATATTTAAATCAAAAGATACATACTTCAATCAATATCCATTTTCATTATTTTTATGCATTATGCCATACTTATTACACGTGGTTGTACTTATTCCATGCTTTTATCTATCTCTAAAGATATTCATAGGTAAAGGTGATTTTTGGAGATCTAAGCATGGATTGGATGATCATTCAACCAAGTTGAAGTATGTCCTTATCTGACTCGAGGGCATAGATGTCTTTTATTTCCTTTATAGAAGTATTGTAATAGACTTAGTAGTACAATATATCTAATGTATATGGGTCATGTCTAACGTACTCTTGTGTCTAAGATTTGATTGAATTAGACATAGTATTTCTTATGAGTTTATATGAAAGAGTTTCGAAAGACTTATAGAATGTTTAAGAAAAGTTTTAATTCTGCACAACTTTTAAAATGCTATATGCGATGAACGATATGGAATGGGATTCTACAAGACCTTCGAGAGGTCAAGTACGTCGATTGCACTTCGTGAGTACCATATATTCTAATGTTTGGTTTCGGGATATGTCAAGCTTGGTATCAGAGGATAGGTTATGAAAGTGCTCTTTAGGGATCAAAAAGTCTCACCAACTCACGTCTACTAGAGTCTTGACTGTCAGTGTGAGTCGCGGCACATCTATGGGCAAGAGGCTATAAGAAGATAGATTTTCTCTTCTTTTAACTCCTATGTCGTGTCGTAGAATAAAAGGACTGGGTACTCATTTCTTATGGTTTACGTTGTGTTTCTAGTAAGATGAGGACACCAGCTAGAAGAATGGAGTAGAATGATGTTAATGAGGAGATTCCTCCTCAAGTGGAGCAAGATACTCAAGGTTATCAAGTCCCTATTGTGGGTGGAGGTAATGATATTCTGGTGGTTCTCTCTAAAATGACCAATGGGTAGATTAAAGAGGCTTTACTTACTATAGCCCAAGGTTGACTACCCATGTTAATATGAGTATGGCACCTAGAGTAAATGTTGTGGAGAGCACTATGACATCTAGATTAAGAGACTTTTTGAGGATGAATCCTCATATCTTTCTTGGCTCTATGGTGGGAGATGATCCCCATGAGTTTCTAGCTAAGGTGTATAAGATAGTGCATGTTACGGAAGTGATTTCTATAGAGAAAACGGAGTTGACATTGTATCAAATAAAAGATATTACTCAACTGTGGTATACACAATGGAAGACAATATGCAGGTTGAGTCGGAACATATTGAGTGGGAAGAATTTAAGGAAGCTTTTCTTAGAAAGTACTTGTCTAGTGAGAGAGGAAAGTTATGGTAGAGGAGTTTATCAATCTCATGCAAGGAAATATGAGTGTTGAGGAATACTCTTTGAAGTTCTCTTTGTTGACTAAATATAATCCATCCCTAGTGTCTAATACGACGGATGGGATGAGTACATTTCTCATCGGGGTCACAGATCTTGTGAAAGAAGAATGTCGTATGTCTATTCTACATGATTTTATAACCCAGATCAATTCATTGTGTATGCTCAATCAAATTAGGATTCAAAACTTCGAAGGATTGCTAAAAACATGAAAACGAGTGGTTCAAGTGATCAAGATCAACCTAGGTTTAGAAAGAGGTCTCAAACTCAAGAAGAACCTAAGAGTGCTAAGGTGAATTTTTTTGGAGGAGATGGTTCTAAAAATGAAAAACCTACGTGTGTCATTTGTGGAAAAAGGCACTATAGGAAGTGTCTAGCCAATACTAGTGGTTGTTTTAGTTGTGGGAAGGACTATCATAAATTGAGACATTGTCCTACCATTGCGGCTAGAGGAAAAAGAAGATAAGCAAGTTGCTCCTAATGATCTAACGGATAATGCTCCAAATAAGAGTTGTTTCTATGCACTACAGACTAGAGGAGAAAAGACCGATGAGGATGATGATGGTGGTGGTATGTTCTTTTATTTCTCTTTATTGTTATGAGTTTCTTCTAAGTGGGGGGTGGGGGGAGTCTGGTGAGTAGTGGAGTTTTAATTGATTTTCTTATCTATACTATTCAACACAAGCTTGAGAGTACAAAGTCATAAAAGTATGTGGCATGTGTATTGTGTTTGGGGGTCTTGTTTGAATTTCATTGATTTCTTGCATTTTTCATTTTATGAAGTTCTGATTATGTTGTAAGATGTGTTTATGTTGATTTATCTTTCATAGTAGAATGTTTCCATTTCTTATTGCCCAAAAGTTGCATTTTTGGAAAAAATAGAAAATTTACTATAGCGCTGCCAAGGTATTTTTCTCACTTTGAATATTTTGGGAAATTGGCTAATTTATTCTTTGGTGAAAATTTGTTGTAATGTGGTTAGAACTAATGAATATGAGAATGATAATGAATATAAAATGACTTTTTTGCTATTTGTAATTAAGGATGTGAGTTTTATGGTATAATGAGATTGAATTTAATCTAATTTCTTCTTGTGTTGTGAGTCTCTAGATTATGTGAAATTGATGTTCTCTTAAATGTTTGCATTGTATAATGTTTTATGTGGTATGGTCATGAGCTGTTACAAAATTGTATCTATATTCTTGGAAGTGTTCGGAAAGTGGCAAGTGCCATTTGTGGACGAATGTTGTCAAAGTGGGGGAGATTGTAATACCTCCAAAATGACTCAGGTGAAACTAGAGCTTAAAATGGTTTTCATGATGGTCTAAGATCCTAAAATTATCTATAATGTAGTATTGAGACAATTTTAAGAAATTAGATGATTTCGAAGTTAAATGTCACGGGATGACTAAGACATTCGACGACTACATAACCTATGAGTCTCATGTGTGGATTTATGCCTATATATGTGTTTCATGAGTTATGGAGGTAATTGTATGAGTTATTATAGTGTCTATAGTCAGTGTGTCAAATTTCATGATATTTGGAGGTCAAACGTCCAAGAATGTCCATGATATTCGAAAGGATTGCCTTGAAACGACCTTTTTGTGACTTGGAATATGTCATCGAGTTTTACGTGTTCGTTTTTAATGAAATTCATCTGAGAGGTCCTAAACTCGTGTAAAAACATATTTGTAATGGAAACTTTTAGGCAAACATCACCAAGGACCAACCAAGGGTCTTTGAGGAAGGACCCTTACCTTGAAGTCAATACTGCCATGACAGACCCAAACAATGGAGGAAGTAGATGGTTGTGGGACACTTAACTCCCCATCGATGATGTTTTGGGTTAGTACATAGGAGTGGGACAAGGCCAGCAAAGGACCAGCCTCAGTGCCAAACCACGAATCAACAGAATGGTCCATTGGTTGGGAAAAGGTACGTTGGTGGCCATCCGTCTGTGCGGATGTCTTCTGCGCAGGTCATTGTTATGTCAAGGGGTAAATTGGTTAATTTAACCCACGTCAAAATAATATAATGGGAGGTTACTTAGGGGTATTTTGTATATTTGAAACATGTTTATAAGCCTTTAACACTTGGAAGAATTCATTCTTCAAAATCAAAAGTCAAAATTTCGATGTTAGAAAGAGTCCCTAGATCTTCTCCAAGACCATTAGTTTAATGTCCTTATGTGATGATTATGTCTGAATAAACCAATGAATGTAATGACCTATGTTAAGAAAAACATATTATATGAATAAGTAATTACTTAAACTATTAAAGGGTTGTCCAGTTAAGGCGTGAAGGGGGCATAGGAACGGTCAGTTCGTACCTTACCTAGATAAGTCTTAACAATTACTCTAGTGTGGGAATATAGTTGATTATGTAGATATAATAAAAGCCTAAGGTAGTCCTAAGGATTATTTAGGTAATCTTGAAGAGGTCAATCATGGACGTTTTCTTCTTGATTTTCTTAAGTAAGCCTTTTGATAGACTTTGGAAACAGAGTGCCATATCATCTATATGTTTTTGTATTGAGTGAGAATGATTCTATCTTAGGTATTCTATAGAATATCTTAAGTGTGTTTATTAGGGATTGTAAGAGCGATCGCTTCACAAATCACTCAAGTGAGAACTAGAGTCACCTTTGGTAGAAGAATCTCGTGTTCATATGTTTGGTGTCTTGTGAGTATGTATTGATCTCATTATAGGTTGTATTAAGGATGATTTAGGTGTGACTAGAGATGTTGTATAGGAGTGATATCTTTGTATTATTTAAGTGAGTCTTAGGATAGCTTTTAGTTCGTGGATTACATGTTAAAAGGTCTCTAAGGTGTTCAATATTACAATGAAATAGATTAGTGTAATGTGGCCTTAAAAAGAGTCATAAATTTATTAAATGTTTCATCTGTGTTTCTAAGGTGCTAAATGTTGTTATTATGATTATATTATGATATATAAATTAAAGAGATGCATATTTCCAATGAAAGTCTATTTTTATAATTTTTATGCATTATGTCATACTCAATACATTTGATTGTACTATCTTTTTTCTATCTCTAATGTGATTCATAGGTGAAGGGGCTTTTTTGAGCGCTAAGCTTGGATTAGAAGATCGTTAAAGCAAGTTGAAGTATGTGCTCATTTGATTGGGGGGCATAGATGTCTTTTATTTCCTTTATCAAAGTGTTGTTATCGAAGTATTGTAATAGACTTAGTAGTACTAGATTTCTATTGTGCATGTGTTGTGTCCAAAGTATTCTTTTGTCTAAAATTTCATGAAATGAGACTTAGAATTTCCTATGAGTTTTATATGAAAGAGTTTTTAAAGACTTATAGAATGTTTATGAAAATTCTAATTTTGCACTACTTTTCATATGTTATATGGGATGAGCGATAAGGAAAGGGATTGTACAAGACCTCGAAGAGGTCAAGTACGCCGATTGCACTCTGAGAGTGTCATACCTTCTAGGGTGTTGTCTCAGGATGTGACACACATTTTTTTCGATTCTAAGAAGTATGAAATATCACCCCATATCCTTAAAATATAGAGGTCAAAGGTAGACACCTCAAGCCTCTTCATTCATGAAAATTTCTAGTATAGATTTATTATAGGGGAGATCTCTTTTCAACCTACAATCATTAATGTTAGTAAACCTTCACATTCATCCAATCATTCCTGTCAATTTATTATGGGATGTATCCCTTCCACAATACATAATCAACAATGAATAATTCATAGTCTAGACTTCTCAAAGCTCTAAAAGCAGTAATTCATCTTATATGTCTTAATATAAAGATAATATGTATTGTACCACATCAATACTATATTAATACACCTGAATCCTCAACTCCCCCTTTAACAGAATAAACCCACATACTCTTGTATCATCTTTGTAGACATGGGATTGGTATGTGTACATATAAATTGATCCTATAAACTTGTAATTCTATCAATTAAATCATAGACAATACCATTCCACTCAATTGGATCGACACAATTAACATTAGAAGAAACCCTAACAAAAATTGGGGAGCTTCTTCTAAATTTTCTAAATTAAGGAGGATCCATGGAAGAAAGGATTGCATGGATGAGAAACGATCATATTATAGTCACAAAGCCAACAAAAGCTTATGATTGGCAGACTTGGTTAAATATCTTCCTTCTTCTTCTAACTTCTAAAGAGAGAATATTATAGAGGAAGATCTTAGGTTTTTGATTTTTGGTTCTCGATAGAATGATTTAAAGTTGGGGAAAATTTATGAATAAAAGGCATCTAGTGTTTTGTATTTTAGGAGTAAAACAAAGTATATTGTATTAACAATACTATGAAAAAACACAAAGGACATTGACTAAAAATACTAAAGGTCCTTCACTAGAGCTATCCAAGGGCACATGGCAACTCGCCAAGTGGACCATTTTGCAGAGTAGCTCATACAAGGAGACATGACACTTTGGTGATGTGGAAGGAATTTTGGAGAAGCACTTACTGGATGGAGAGCCTCAACTTGGCTGATCTAATTTTCCAATTCGTTTAACCATGGGAGAGTTAAGTATGAGACTGTGGGTGCATATGGAAGATTTATAGGTTGATTTAGTGACAACACTATCACTCCCCATCTTATCTTTGAAAGGAAATTTCTTCATCCCACAATTTTCAAGGTTTTAGAGGTTCACTCCCTCTTCTATTTCATGTTAACGCCACACACTTAGACATAGTTTAGCCTACTAGATTTCTGTGTTTTACAAGTTTGTTGGTATTTATATATGATGGGGAGTTTTATATTGGGTATATGCTGTTCATATGCTTTATAATCTTGTATTTTTACATGCCGACATTAATTCGGCTTAAGTGGACACATGTTCACTATCTTGTTTTGTTCCTACCATAGTTTCTTTCAATTAATGGGTGTTTCTTAATAATGCAAGTCTTGTTGATTTTAATATATTTAAAATAGAGAACAAATTTTTTTTGAGAAGAGGGTAATTATAGCATCTATTTTCTGCCTACCGGTACAAAAATTTATGGGTTTCAATGATAAATCAAGAATTTATGCAAGATGACTATTTCTCCATTTTTTACCCTTAAGACATATAATCTTTTTATCATTTCTATATTACATTTTAGGAGGTGTACTTATCATTTTGGTTAATTTATGTGTTGATTTAAAAAAAATTAAATGGAACCTACTTTTTAATTACTTTAATAATCAAACATCTAGAAAAGCTTTTGTTGTAAATTCAATAAAATCACAGATCACATTATAATGACAAAACCTGTATATTGTGTGTGTTGAGGAGAGAATGATGAGGAATTTAGGAGATAAAGACTCAAAAGGTCACTCAAATATTGATAATTATCAAACAAGGTCATATTTTTTGTAACAAATTTAAAAGGTCACTCATGTTGTTACGTCCGGGGAGCACCCCATAGACGTAACTGGCATCGTCGTCCTCTTCGAGGACTAAGACTAGCTTCTTAGACTACATCATTACATTCATAGGTTAAAATATGGAGAATTTTAAACTTTCATTACTTCAACATTGAGGTTTACGTAGACTTCTACATACACCTAATATTAATATCGAGTACACATATATCCTTCGTATAGTAAGATTACATAGTCTTCTAGTTTTATTGCACATAGATATATAATATATAGCATAGTCTCAAATGGATGTCTCATCTCATAACCATCTAACAAGAGTATTTCAATTTGGGCCTATCTGATACATTAATGCAATAAAGCCACATATATGCTTTACAATATCTAGTACTCAATGAAAATGAAAAAACATTGAAGTCTTAATATACAAAATCATAAGCTTGATAGTGGCATTGACCTCTACAAGTGAGGACCTACCCAAATTAGATGAGTGAAAATTCCATGTCTTCCTTCAAAATCATCTCAAATGTTCTTCAATGACCAGAACCTAAAATGTTTATAAAATGGAAGAAAATGGGGTTAGTAAACCATTTGTATTATGTATGAAACCATATGGACACTTATCATGAAATCATGCTAAGAAGGGACACTTCATTAAAGTGTGCATATTTACGTTTAAAAGCCTTATGCACTTTAAAGAAGACCATGTCAATAAATAAGACATATTCATTAAGTCAAAAGCATGTATATCACAAGACCAACAATACTAAGTCTATTCAAGTCAACATTCATATCACATAATTGAACACATATTCAAGACAACCCTAGCATCAAGTTATACTAAGAAGAATCATGAATAAGATTTCATTAGAACACAACCAAAGTAAGGCAATTACCCATTAACACTCATTAAGTCAACTTGTGAAATGACCAAGCAAATCCCAATAACCTTACTCAATCAAGTAAACCCTACAAGAATCATGACCAACATCCAACTTTATATAGCATACCGTTAGTAGTACATATCATTATACTTTAACCATGGAGAACAAACACATATTCATAAGTGAATTCAACATCATTAGATACCATCAATGTTCAAGATCATCATATGTATATCATGTACAATGATAAGCGTATACATATATAAGAACCCTCTCCTAAGACTTCCCTTAATCTAACTAGTGCAATGTTTGGGTAGATTTCCATGCCCCTACCTAGACTAATTTAAACACCTTAGGTTATCCTAGTAAGAGTTCATTCCTTTAGTTTATTTTGACTTTTGGGAACATAAGTCCCTAACAAACATAGAACACATGAAAAAAAATAAGGAATTCGGTGTAATGGAACCCTACAACAAAGAAAGACGGACTACTTGCCAAGGTAGTACAAAAACATGAACATAGAAACTACGTGAATCCACTAGCTACTATTCCTATGGGGGAAACATGGTTCAATAACAACGATATATTGTTGGGACCATCTTTATGGTACATGCATTTTAGTATCCAATCTCATGAGTACATTATTGATCCTACCTTCCCTATGTGGGAAGGGAAACTCCTCACACTAGTTAACTCGATGCTAAGCAAGAGTCCTTTTTTAAACGTATTTAATGTCTTTATTACTAATCACAACTTAATTTAGGTCTAGAGTCTATACCTTGTATAATCATAATCATCACAGCTCAATAAAAATTGAATGAGTATAGTCCTTTCTTTAAAATTCATATAAGTGAGATTAGCACATTTACATAGTCACATCATGAAAAGGCACATTGATAAGTATCACAATCCTTATAACATTTATATCTTATCCAACACCTCAAAAACTATAGTTAAGAAATTTCAATTGATCATCACACCAACCCTATAAATCATAATGTAAAGTATACCTCAATGCAATATCATTACTTAATCACTAATTGCCACAATGGAGGTAAAGAATAGGGATCACAAGACTTACCAAGTTTCCTTCATAATCCATCATCAATAGCTTACCATCATCCCTTAAGTGAGACCAATAACGGTTTAATATCATCGCACAAAAATAACCATCGTGATAAGAAAACCAATTGATTATGTACAATCTAGTTCATAACTTAAGAGAAGAGACCTACGTCAAATCCATAATCTACATCGTAACCTAGATTGATTTCAAAGAACTAGCATGATAGGACTACAATTCATCTTAATATATTCATAATTTATATAATAACATTATTAAATAGTAATTAAACCAATAACCAAGTCAATTGAACCAACACTACACAATTTACATCAAGATCACAACCTAGTGTCAAGGGGAAAAGGTCATCTTCTACAAACTAGACGAATTCATCAAGAAAAAATGAAAATTAGTTATAATACATGTTAATCAATTCATAATATCACAAATAAATTATAAACACAGCAATTCACAAGATCAATTTCGAGATCAAAAAAGATCCACTTGAATTTCATACTTTTGAAATCAATTTGATGGGACCCTTTTGGGGAAAGAAGTCCCAAAGGTGAAATAAATCCCATATCTTGATGTATGATTAAAATTGATGGAGAAACCGTTGTACTTTTATACCTTGAACCCTCCTTAACCTTGACTCCTATGATGTTCTTCAACTTGGGAGAGAGAAAGAAGAGAGAAGGAGGACAATTTGGGTTTGGGAATTTGGACAGTTATATTAGTCTAATTAAGTTATTGTCTTTATATAGGTCATTAATATACTTACTTAGTCCTTCATAAACCCCTAATGATTAATTAACCACCTAATTAACTAACTTACAAGTTAAAATTTGCTGCAAAACAGTCCCTTGACAGACGAGACCACAACAAATGGTCCGTATGTCAAACAATGGGCACTATGCACATCCATGTTGCACACCCGTTGTTTTGGACTGAGACTTATTAAAAATAGGTTTCAAGGATTTTACTAAGCCTCCATCGACAGATGTAGTCCACGCCCTATCGATTGGACAAAGGATCGTTGGTCGCATCCATTGGTGGACACTGTTTTGGGCAGCCTTTGACCCCAAAATACGAGGGTCCTCCTAAAGGGCCTTAATTGGTCCTTGGAGGGTCTTTTCCGAAAGTTCCAATTATTAATCAACTCTAATACATGTTAGACACCCTTCCATCAAAATTCATCATATTCCAACATCTAAAACATAATCAAATGGATTAAGGCACGCTAGCACATCATTGAACTAGTTTTCGGACGTCATGGACGTTCTGGAGGTTTTAATTCCTAAATTTCCTAAATGACCTAAATACATTAAAATTTACCTTAAAACAGTATCTAAACCTTTAGAAACCTACGTTAGACTCGAGAATACGTCTTACACTTTTTGAGAATATTTTATAAATAGAATATGATAAGTCATTTAATTTTTCTTATGCAAACTTTCTTTCTTCTTCAATCCATGCTTCAATAAACTACGATCCTATCCTAATTAAAACCCAAATAATTTACAACAGCAGTATTTGTTTTTATGAATAAAAATAAATAAAAACACATATTTAAAAGATAAAATAATCATTCACATAAATGTGTCAGTAAAATAGATTATTCGAATATATTGTGTCATATGAAATTAGAATTCTACATTGCAAATAAGGTATGTAGTTAAGATGCAATAAACATGAACATATTTTCACTAATACTTACATTAACCAAATATAAGTATGTAAGAGAATTTGTCGAGAGCAAAAATTACAATTTCCCTTATAATTTTTTTGAGGAATAAGTTTAATTTAAGTTATGACTTAGCATTAGGTTGAATAATTGATTACTGTAGTGTATATTGAAAACAAAAATTTTTATCTACTAAATTTGTTCATACAAATATTTAATATGGTATCTTTGAAAAGTTAAAAATAATGTTAAGAGACCTTCTAATTAACAAAAAAAGAAGAAATATTATGACATTATGAAATACCTAATTAAGTGATGATTATATCATTGAGTATAAATAACCTACTAAGTAAAATAATCACACTAAATTTAATCATTTCCCTTGTTTCCAAAATCATATTTAAAGTCCCCCACTCCCACCCACACCCATATATATGTCCCTCCCATTTTAAAACCCTCCGCCCTATCAAAATCCTCAACAATCACTCCCATGAAAAGAAAATCCATCCTCTAAAAATATCAAAATTCCTTCAAAATTCAAATCGTTACAAATTAAAACATCAACAAGATTATGTATTTTTTCTTGACCGAAGAATACCTTCCCTCCCTTTCCTTTTTTGTGACTGTTGTTTTCTCCGAATTTCAAAGAACATCCATTTTAAAAAATCTTCTTAAATAAGACTTCTATAATAACGGTATGATTCCTAGTTTTAACATCTTTTATGTTATAGAATTTTATAGTGTTAGCCTATTTTTATGACATTAAATTATAATACCATTCATTTTGTAGTGAGATGGAGTGGGCTAGCCACTTAGAAGCTCTTCCCAAGTTATAGAAATTATACTTTTATCCTCTTTTATTAGATATCAGTAAATAGAAAAAATGCACAAGATAAGCACTTTCAAACATTTAAAAAACAATAAAATTTCTTATGAAATAGCTTGGGCTAACCACTTTTAAATTCTTTTGATTCATATAATTCATGATTTTAGCTTATTTTTATGAAATGTTAATCATGCAGTAATATAGTGTGATACAACCATTTTAATCCTCTTTCAAGTAATATATTTTACAATTCAACCTATTTTCAAGACATCCTAGTCAATTAACAAGGTAGTAAGACATATACGGTAGAGCTAATCACTCTTTTAGCTTGTTAATACAGAAAATGTCACTCTTACAACAAAACTTTCAAGTTTAAAAATATAAAATTTTAAGCATTGGGCTAACTTATTAGTTATACCTTGAAATGTCATACATTACTAAATAACCTCTATACCTCCATAAGGTTAGCCGTACAGGCTACCTAGTAAATAAGATTGTGGTTTTTGTTTGATAGATCTTGTATTTCCATGTCAAAGTAAGGATCAACTTAACATTTTTCCTTTTATTGTTCATCCTTTTTTATTTTCCCTTAGCTTAGCTTATTATCATTTCTTGTTGTAGCTTATGAGTACGGATTTTGTGTGTTGGGCATCATCAATGAGCTTATTGACATGTCGATATTTTATGGGAGTTTTTTTGGCTAGCCGGCAAAACTTGTCAGCCAATTGAGAAGTATTTACAAACCATGTTAACATTTATTTCCTTTATATTTTACTTTAATTTTATTTATAGTGAACATTAAATCATAACTATGTAACTTATATATATTTTTGTTTCTTGACAATGTAAAAATATAAGATTTTTTGTCATATTTCAATGTGAACAAAGTATAATATGCACATGAATTCCTACAGTGTTCTATAAATATGCTTGAAATTTGTTGTAACTAGTTACAGACAAAAGACAACATTGTGAAGCAAGCCTTTTGTGGTCACGTTGTGCCAAAGGCAAGCATTTGCATATTTGATCTCTTTATTTTATCTTAGTTTCTTTGATTTGGTTGTTTTATTTTTTTCAAATATTTTCTAAACATTCTAATGTATGGATAAGGTTTGAGTGTACTCAATCCTCTCCAGGTCCTAGTTGTAAATATTTTATTTACATTTTTAGTACCAATTTTTCAATTTTCAGCTCCATTGTAGCTATAATGGTTATTCATTTTTCACACGCAAGCCTTTTTTCAACTTAATCTTGTACATTGAGGAGGTTGTACGATCCGCAGAGGAATCTTTCACTAGAATCGAGAAAATGAATTCTCTTGTGAAAGGTGCAACACACTCGGGCTATTTGAGAAGCAGCTCTTCGTTGATGATTCCCCTACTGTTGCTTTCCTGCATTTTGAAGCGATTAAAAAATAATGTTAGTTGTTCAAAATATGGAATTGTAAGTTTCATTTCCTCTAGGATTGGACATGTTTTTTTATAGAAACGAAATTTATAATGTGAGTATCTTCATCAAAGTTTTACAAAGATTTTATCTTTTGTTAGAAGTTATATGACGTTTCTTCAAAATTATTATTTTCTCAAAAAGAAAAAATTAAATACGATATGTACGTAATAATAGTGCATTCTGGACCTTCAATCTCTCTAGGACACTCTTACAATTTTATTCGTTGATCTCCGAATGAATGATAAATATTTGATGACAAGAAGATACTGAAAATAGTAGAATTTCCTTATTTTGTTAGCATGTTTGTGTTCTCATAATAATTAACTTTTTTTTATTATTATTTTCATAGGTTGATTATGTTCATGAAGATCTTGTTTTGCCATAGCAGACATTCAATTTGTTTTATGCAAAAAGAGGTACTCCATTGTTTTCGGACTATATCCAAACCAACATGCCCTTCGTATGTCTAGTTTATCCCAAAATATCAACCGATACATAAAATAAGATAATTGTAATGCCTGAAGTGGACAATATTGAGATAACAATTGCCTTGGTAAACTTATCTTCTACAGTTACTTATTCCAGAATCGATGTTATTACTTGCTAAATATAAAAAAACCTTATCACTCCCTTTTTCCCCCACACAATATTGTACTGTTTAAAAATCCTTGTGTTTGGTATATTATTAATATCGTCGAGTTCACTATTTCATATAAAAATCAACCATAAATGACCTATGTATCTATACGAGGTAGAGGTAACATATGTATACACTCTATAGTGAGTTTGTTGTTGTTGTTAACTTGCACGAATTCAAATTTCTTTGTTTTTGAAAGTAAGATATATGCTGAAACATTTGTTCATATTGTATTCCTAAGATACTTAGAACAAAATTTTGAAGAACTTGGTAAGACACAGTAAAGTATATGAACATTTTCACAACTAGAAAATTATAACTAGTAGAGAAACTAGAATCAGAAACATATTAGAAAAGTTAAACAAAATATTTTTCATAAAGAAGAATTGTTATCAATCTGTGTTTAAAGACTCCTACTGATTCCAATAAGCTTTGCAGAAGCACGAAGTTACAAAAGTATAATAAACTAGCAAAGAGCAGAAGAACAAAATAACAAAAATTAATTCACAAATCAAAATCTGTTACACATACAAGAATCTGGAAAAATGCAAAGAAGATCCAGACCACTGAATGCGCAGTGTCCCATTTTTTAGAGCACATGTTAATTGTTATATTTAGCTGATTATTATTTGACATATTTCTTCATCTAGTAGACTACAGCTGCTATATTTCTTCAAGTAGTTTCACAGCTAGTAAACTCTTTAAGAGGAGTTATTTTAGGAAAATAGTTAGTCCATAATTGTATGAAAAACACATTATTAGATCAATTAAAGATACATCAACCCTTTTGCTTTGATATGGTATCAAGATCCCTAATATACTATAAAGAGTAAGATATGTGTTTTTTCTTTCTCTTCCACCAACCCTCCAAAAATGGGAGACGGTACTTGTGTCGTTAATGCGGATTACAACTCGTGTTGTGATCTTTGAATTTAACTCCACATCCCAATTGCCCATAAAATTACAAGACAGTCAAAATTTTGGAACGTGGAAGGCACAATTCTAAATGATTATGTATGTTCTTGCACTATCACAACTGCCAAAACCCATTCTACGAATCATGCGTAATCTCTTTATTTTTTACTAGACAAACTCATCCAAAATGTACTTATGGAATCTGTTAATCTAACAATTTATACAACGGTTGTTGCTGCTAACTCAGCTAAGACAGCCTGGGATGCCCTGCACACCTCGTATGAAAATAAGTTTCAAACTACAATTTTCTGTTTGCGTGATAAACTTATGTGTTTGAACAAAAGCTCGCAACCACTCACGTAGTATTTGAAAAGGGTTCATTTTATTATTCGCGTCACCAACTCTTAACTTATAGTAAAGATTCTTACTTGTCTGGGTGCAGAGTTTCATGGTATTTCCGCTGCAATTCAAAAAGAACTATACAAAAAGCTTCAAGACCATGAACTTTTTCTTCAATGTGAGGAATCCAAAAGCGTTCTAAACCAAATTACTTCTGTTTATGCCATTTCCAACCAATCTGGTATTTCAAATTATTGCAACAATCGTCGCCCCAAATATAACAATGGTAGCAACAAATAACGGTGGTCGAATAATCGCTAACTTCACCCAATCACAGTAGATCTTTGACTAGCAACAACTCTTATGATAGTGCATGCTGCCAGCTGGTGCAACAAACCCCGTCATGTTGCAAACATTTGTCATTCGCAGTCTAACAATCATTTTTCTTACAAGGATAACTATGAGTCCAGTTTGAGCATATCCAAAAATCGTTGGATTCTCTACTCGGGAGCATCTCATTACATCACTTCCACACCCCAAAACCTACATGCATTCAATGGCATGGAATAAGTCTATATTAATTATTGTAACAAAATCTCCATAACTCACACTAGTTCGACTCATTTAAATGCATCAAATAAATCTTTTAAACTCTCTAATAGTATTTGTGCTCCAAACATTAAATGCAATTTACACTGTATCTTCAAATTTTGTCAACATAACTTAACCTCTATTGAATTATTTCCTTTTCATTATTCTATGAAGGACTTGGAAACGCGGACTCCGTTGGTGCACGGTATGAGTAGAGATGGTCTATATGAGTTGCCGGACTTAACCTCCATCTGTCCTTCTAAATAACATATGACTTCTTCCACCACAAAAAGTTTCACTTTGCATCGTCGGTTGAGTAATCCACATTCAAGAGTTTTACATTTCTTCTAATAAATTCTCGCTACCTTCCTCGTGAGACAAATTTTCAGTTTGTAAGTCTTGTTCGTCGGATAAGGCTCATCGCCATCCTTTTCAGTAGTTCACTTTATCATGTACCCAACCTTTCAAAATTATCTTTAGTTATTTATGGGGTTCTTCTCCAGCTCAATACATTGACAAAAATAATATTACTATATTTTTCTGGACCATTATACCAAATACACCTTGCTTTAAACATTAAGAAAAAAAAGGTGAGTTCACTAAACCTTTTTTAGAATTTTCAAGCGTTAATTAAATGTCGTTAAGTACGAATGTTCTTTCTTTCTATACAGATGGTTGTGAGGAAATATAAAATTCTTGATCCATACCTAAAATCTCTTAGTATTGAACATTTTATGTCGCCTCCATACACCACCCAAAGGGTTTCTCTTGGTGAACGCTGTCAAATGCATATTATTGAGACGAGTAGAACCTTACTTCATGAAGCATCACTTCCATCGACTCTTAGGTCTTTTTCTAGTAAATATGCGACCCAGCATATAAATTGTTTTCCTACCCCACATTTACAAAATAAATCACCGTTTCACCTTTTGATTGGTAAAGATTTTGATTACAATTCTTTAAAAATCATTGGGTGTTTTTTCTATCCCTTGCTCAAACCTTACTCAAAATATCAGACCCTCGATAAAAACCTTGTGCATATTTAGGATTCTCTTTAATCCATCATTGTCATCAATGTTTTGATCCAAAATCTACTAAAATCTATTTATCCCGTGACGTGAATTATTTTGAAAATAGTTTTCCTTACCAAAAATATTTTTTAAAATGTTTCTGTAACTTGTAAAACACTTGCATAGAAATGTTAAAATGAAGCAAATTAAACACCATTAACTATTTTTTATCCTCCTCTTTGCCATGACTTACTGAGTCCCATACTTATGCGGAAGGCAGGTACCACCAATGCTCACCAAGTTACCGTCTCCTCTACATGTCTATAACAAAATTTATATCTCCATGTAATTTTTCTCAATCTCCTACACCCTACACAACCCAACCTGATTACATTGATCCCCCATTACCTCAATAATCAACTTTCCCATTTTTGTATTGTCGCAGAAAGAAAACAATTTCATCTACTGGCCAAAATATTGGTGCTCATTCCACTACCTTTGTTCATGTACAACTTTCCATCAAACATGTTCAAGTAAAAGAACTACTTAAGCCTTCTTTTCTTCCATTAGCTCATGTTGTGACCCACTCCCAGCACAACATTCACAAAGCAAAAACCATCATTGACTTTCTAGATCACTTATCCCCCGCAATCATCCCCACTTACTTCGAACACGCTAGCAAAAACCCGGAGTGATAGAGCGCAATAAAACGTGAATTTGATTCATTATGGAATAATCATGCATGGGAATTTGTGCCACATGACCCCCCACAAAACTTTGTTCCTTACAAATGGTTATATAGGTTAAACGGAGAGCTAATGGGACAATCGACCGGTTACACAATATTCTGGACTTTACTACCACGCAAAATTTAGTCCGGTTGTCAAACCAACTACTTTGTGCTTGGTGTTGTCAATTTTTGTCCATCAGAATTGGCCCCTCTCCCAACTTGACGTAAACAATGTGATCTTACAGAGTCTTCTTGATGAAAAAGTGTACATGGTCCAACCTCCGACTTTTGTAAACGAACAATTCCGCTCCCATATATGTCATCTAAAAAATACATTTATGGACTCAAGCAAACACCTAAAGAATGGTACATTAAACTCCTGACGTTCTTTCTATATTTGGGATTTGTCAAGTAATAATATGATGCCTCACTTTTCATTCGCAAAGTGTCTAAAATAATTATGCACGTCGTGGTTTATGTGGACGATATCATCATCACAAGAAATCACAACTACAAGGTAAATCAGGCCATAGCTAATCTTGTTAGACATTTTTCCAATAAGGATCTTCGGAATCTACACTTATATCTTGTAATTAAGGTGATCCGTACTGCCAAAGGTATTACCTCATCACAGTATAATTACATAAATGAAATTCTCTAAGAAAACATACAGGACTGCAATTCGGCAAAAATCGCCATCAGTGCCACTAACGTGCCTCACCTAAATGATTGTGCACAACCAACTGATCCTCCTCGTTACTTGAGAGTTTTTGGAAAACCACAGTAACTATCTTTTACTCATCTGAAAATCAATAACTCAGTAATCAAATTCTCTCAATTTATGCATTCCCCATCCGATGTCCACTAGAAAGCACTCAAACGAGTACTCAAGTATCTCCAAGTAACTATTCAGCTTGTTCTTCACATTCAAAAAGATATTGATTTCAAGCTTTACATGTACTCTTATGCAGATTGTGCTCGAGATGTATGTGATAGAACTTCCACTACTGATTACGTATTGTTTTTTTGCCAAAATCCTGTAAGCTGGTCCTCCAATAAACAAAGAACAATTGCTCCCTCCTCAACTGAAGAAGAGTCTTCTATTGTTGCAAGAGCACTTTCTGTAACAAACTTGGTGACAAATATGCCAGTAGAACTACATTTTTCACTTCCCAAGCAAAAACCATTTATTGTAAGAATGTGGGTTCAACTTATGTTTGAGCAAATCCAGTTTTTCAAAGCCGCATTAAGCACATTGATTTAGATTTTCACTTTATTCACAAATAAGTTCAGAAGAATCAAGTTCAAATTGTTGATATCCATGATGAATTTAAACGCGCGGACACTCTCATTAAAGTTCTACCGAAGCCAGCCTTTAATAAAAAGCTTTTCAAGCTAGGAGTAGTTACACAATTCTTTCTTATGTAGAGGTGAGCATATCACATCACATGTTAATTATTATATTAAGTTGATTAATATATGACATATTCTTCAACTAGTAGTCCACCACTGCTAAATCTCTTTTAGTAGTTTGCCATGCTTAGCAATCCTCTTTAAGATGATTTAGTATAGGAAATTAGTTAGTTCATTATTGTATATAAGACCCATTATTGGATCAATGAATGATATATCGATCTTTTGCTTTCACATGCTTATGAAAATTACTCCCCTGTAATATTGAAGTTTTATTTGGAATATTTCTTCCCAAGATAGAGTGATCTCAATCACAGTGTATTGATACCCAAAACGCTGTTGTCAGCGATACACTAAACGACAATAGAAAATATCTAGTAGTAGTAAAAACAAGAAGTCCTGAAATTGGTTCACATCAAATGAGAGGATATATGTCAATTTTTAGAAAACAAAGGGTAGTGTGGAAATATTCTTATGTTGACTTCTTGTAGAGATCACAAAAAATTTCAAAAGCCAAAATCTTTAGAAAGATCACAACCTTTCATAAATGTCATAACTTTTCATAAAAGCTGCAACGTATCATAAAAGTTACAAGTTTTAATAAAAGTCAAAATTTTTCAAAGTCACAACTCTTCATTTTCGATGCATTCCTATTATTACCAAAAAATCTCCTGCATTAATGGGGAATGACTTCAAGAAAAACAAATGGAAAAATATGTATACGTTACGAGAAAGAATTAGTTTCATATTGATAAGTAGGTTTTCCCTTGAAATTTCCATAGTGAATAAATGTAAGATATACTAGATTAGTCAGTAAATGTAATATCTTTGAACCGTTGAGATTTTGTGTATACATATAAAACCATATGTTACACAATTAACCCTTTACCACTTATGATTCTTACAGTTGAGTTTGTTTTAACCATGAACACATCTTGGTTTCATGAGTATTAGAGAATATGCTTTTTTCAAAATTTCTCTTTGAAGGGTTATGGTTCACACAAACATAATGATTTCTAACCTGATTATCGCATAGATACACGATTTGGTTAGATATGACAAACTTAGAAAATCATTAAAAATTTTAAACTTTATCAACTCATTAATAAGCCTTAATATTGTATTCTTCTTATTGAGTATTGTCTTCATCATTAGAGTGGATTGAGTTTTCTAACAATATTGAACCGTCATTCACTAATTTTTTTTCTCCTTGAATCAAGCTATTGGGATCTTCAGTTTTCTAGATAGAGTTACCTCCATGATGACTCGTCATAATACTTAAATCCATTCCCTTAGATGATCTTTAAATTTTCTCTCTAGATAGAACTTTTTGTAAGTGGATCTAACACATTATCCTTTAACTTTACATAGTCAGTTCTTATAATTCCCCTGGAGAGTAATTTTCTAATTGTATCATGTCTATGTCCTATATGGACTTTCTGTTATAAATCATGCTTTATGCCATACCGATTGCATCTTGACAATCGAAGTGTATGCATAGTACTACCAATGGCTTGTGCTAAAAAAGAATATCTATAAAGAAATTTCAATGTTTTTCAACTTATTTACTGAACTTATAGAGAGCACCTAGCTCAAAGATTATTGTAGAGCTATTGATAAATGCCTTTATTGAAATATTTCCAAGAGACTACTCCTTTACCAAGAGTAAATAAATATCCACTCGTGTATTTTACTTAATTTCTCTAGTTATTTGATTTGCATCATTGTTTGCTTTCAATACTGCTGGATAGTGTTATAATGGAAGATATAGTTTTAAGTATTTCATAAATACTCGAAAACTTTTTTCATTGTAATCTAATGTGTTCGATTGAGATAACTCATGAACTAAATTTTTTCAGTAATAGAAAATGATATATCTTATATCACACATGTCATGATATTCATCATACTTCTCAATTCTCCAGCTGTCAGGGCCCGCAAGTACACCGTAGAAGTGAAAGTGTCATTGAATTACCACACCGCAAATGAGACTTCTTAATGTCTTATATGAGTTACTCATATCATTCATTGCATAATAAAAACATTCTAAAATGAGTAAGAATTTAAAATATACTTCACACACAAAGAACTCTTTCCATAATCAATGCGCAAGCGGAAAACTTTCATCGAAAACATTAAACCTTTACAACGTCTCATTGAACAATCTAAACTTTGGAGTATACAACACTCTGGAATAAGCCCATACATGACATCACAGAAAGACTAAGGCAGAAAGGAACATGTGGATATTGTCCTCAAATCGATGAGGACTCACCAATACTTCAACTGCAACTCTTAGAAACCTATCCATCTTCCATGGCATATCAAGACTTACAATTCACTGTACTATATTCAAAAAGGCAAAAGAAAGAGGTAAGCACATTAGATGCACTAAGTATGGATGCCGTGCAAAAATATGAAAACTGGACAATTAGTAAATAACATGCTTTTCATGAATTTTGATTAAAACATCATACTGTAAGCATAAGAAAAAACTTTAACACCTTAGAAACACATAAGAATTCATTTAACTAATTTATCAATTTTTTTTGAAAAAAAAAATACAATAAGCAAGTTCAATGTTACAGTGATCTCCTACATTGTTACACTTAATCCTATCAACATGACATAGAGCACTTCTTATCATGAAATACTCCCGCTGAAATCTATAATACGACTCACTTAAGTAAGACAAATAGAGACCACCCATACACCCTATATAGGCACACCTAGATTATCCTTAAGATCACCTATAATGAGATACAACCATTTACAATACAACAAGCACATTAACATGAGATCCTTTTACCAAAGGTGATTCTATGGTTTACTCCAGTAAGGAGTGAAATAACCACCCATAAAATCCTGAACACTCAAAATTAAGAGATCCTATAGACTACATAAGATAAAATAATTCTCAGTTAACAAATTAGTATACATATAATTTTACATTCTCCCCTCCAAAGGTTATCAAAAGACTTATGTAAGTAAATCAAGAAGATAACATCCATGATTGACCTTTTAAAGATTACCTATGTTTAGATCATGGCTACATAATCAAACATATTCCCTAACTAGAGACATTCATAAGACCTATTTACGTAGGATATGAAGTAATCATTCCTATGCCTCTTTCACACCATAACTAGATAAACCCTTAACTACTCTAGATAAGTTGTTCTTCATTTAACATGCTTCCTTTACTTAAGTCATTACATTACTTTATTCATTAAGGACTCATTCATCTCATTAGGATATTCAAGTAATTGTCTTAGACAAGACCTAGTGATGTTAACTAAAACCTTCAAAGCCTATTGTGCAATATCTAGATAGCGTCACATACCACTACCTAGATTTCATAGACATTTTCTTATGCTAGTTGGTATATGATGAGAATAGGAAATAACCAACATAGACCATGATAGCTAGACATGGAATCAAGAGTTCTAACCTACTCCGATGAGGGTGTTCTACTTGCCAAGGGCAGAACTAGGACACATCCCATGTAGGCACATGGCTAAGGAATATAGTCGGCTTTTTATGCAGTCTAGCCTCATTCTAAAGTAGACCTAAATTGTACTCTAGTCTCATTCTCAAGTAGAGCTACTTTCCGTAACATACTCTCTATGTTATAGCTTTTGTTCTAATACAGCCATTTACTTTTAAGGTTCATACAAATAGGTTCCATATCTAGTTCATAAACCAATCACATTCACCCAACCAAACAGGTCCTGCCGCGATACCTTACAATGGCAACATAATAGCTCATTATGACATTCCTAAGGGTGATATGATGTCATTCCGAACAATCAACCCTAATTCCACCATTCCCTAGCCTGAAGTATACATTAAGACTCTCGACTTCAATATTTATAACCTTACCACTAGGTTCAAGGGTCCAAATACATAAACTTTATAAAATCATTTAAGGTCTTACTTATCATTCATTCATGCATGACAAGGGTGCACTAAGTTTACCTAGTCAACACATCTCATATTCACATATCATTAACACATGTATCATATAAGGGACACAAGTCTACCAATACAAGACACAATATTTTTTACTTTATTACATAGAGCGTATCATTCTTTGAAGCACTTAGGAATGACCTTTATCATCTTTATTTCATCCTATACATTAGTATAACGTCATCAATATAACCTTCATAGACTCATATAATCATGTAGGGACAATCATTCATTAACTTTAAGACTACACACACAAGCTCGGGTTATAGTCTAACATGATCTCCTAATATACATACAAGGAAAACATACTTTAAAATTACTTCACATATAGATGTATATACTCATACATCAAATAACTCAACTACACAAATCATCATAATAGTTCATGTAGTGTCGGCAAGGCCATGATCATCATATTACATAAAGTAACGTTGAAAAGGAAATATAAATTCACATAGAAATGCTACCATTGTAACGACCTGTTTAGTCGTTGTGAGCAGCAGACTTTGATTCGGGAAAAACTGGCAGGAACAACGGACCCCACGACGGACCGTCATGGGCACGACGGACCGTCAAGGGGGTCTCGTTTCAAAACACGTGGAAAATCTGAAAAATGGGCACTGAAATCGACTCTCTGAACTTCGTAACGGAATGGCAGGATGGACCGTCACAGACCCTTCAGAGAAATTGAGTCTCTGAAGTCTGTGACGGAGCAGCAGGACGGACCGTCGCAGGCGCGACGGGCCATCACAGACTGCGTAATCCCAGTCTGGGTCAGATTTCTGTAACTATTTTAAGGGGCGTTTTGGACTATTCATGCTTTAATTATAAAGTTAGTGGGTTAATTTTTAATAAGTCTAAATACTTGGGGGTTAAAAGAGGTAACCCTAAGTTAATTAGTGGATTATTATTGCAATCTTTTATTCTTAATTATATGCTAATTAGGGTAAAAGAAAGAGGGTTTGAATAAGAAAAGTAGAAAGAACAAAGAGAGAGAGAGGATCAAACGAGGAAGAGAGAAAACGAAGAACAAAGCTTGGGGAAATTGCTTGCTTGATCACTAATCTTCGGTGGAGGTAGGTTATGGTTTTTATGCTATTCGTAGTAAACTCTTAATAGCGAATGATATGTATTGGTAGTATTGTAAACCCTTCTATATGCTTAATTGTATTCTTGCATGAATGTGATTATGTGATTGTGATAAATTAAGCATGATGAAGCTATTGAATCCTAAATCTTGAAAGATAACCCTAATCTACTTTGTTAATAATGATGCCTGGTATAAAAGAAGGCTTGATGACCGAAAGTAGTGAGATTAGGGGATCGGGTGCCACATTTCGGTACCAGGATAGAAATAGAGCATCGGGTGCCACGTTCCGGTACCAGGATAGAATGAGGATCGGAGTGTCACGTTCCGACACCAGGATAGTATATGGATCGGGTGCCACGTTTCGGTACCAGGATAGTATATGAGGATCGGAATGTCACGTTCCAACACCAGGATAGTATATTGATCGGGTGCCACATTCCGGTACCAGGATAGAATATGGATCGGGTGTCACGTTCCGACACTAGGATAGAATGAGGATCAGAGTGTCACGTTCCGACACCAGGATAGTATATGAGGAGCGGAGTGTCACGTCCTTACACGAGGGGAATAAAGATAATAAATCTTGAAAGATGATAATATATTCAATCTAATGAACCTAATTCCCAAATGAGTATGATGAAGAGGCGTGAGTCCTCGTTGATGTGCTTGGTGTTGTAACCAAGGGTTATGGTAACTGTAAATTCTGCATGCTAAGGATATTAGTTGATTTTATTATGTTATCTGATATATACTGTTTTCTATTTTGAGTTGGCCGATAATACCTACTCAGTACTTGTGTTTGTACTGACCCCCCTACTTTTATGTTTTCTTCTTTGTTATTTGTGAAGTGCAGCAAACGTGCCATCGTCTTCAACTCAACCGCAACTCTAGCCAGTCTTCATTACTCTGGATTTCAGGGTGAGCTAAAGCTTCTAGCTTGGACTGGATCTTCTTCTTCATGTCTTGATGCCTTGAAGTTCCGGCATGGACTAGCTGTTTATGTATTTTAGCTTCTTAGATACTCTTAGATTTAGTAATTTGAAGTAGATGTTCTTGTGATGATGACTTCCAGATTTTGGGGATAATAATAATAGTTGTTGAGTTTTTAGAAGTTATTGAATTGTTTTTTATTAATGAGTTTAAGTCTTCCGCATTACTTCTGTTGATATTATATTGAAATGTTAAGGTTTAGATTGGTTGGTTCGCTCACATAGGAGGGTATGTGTGGGTTCCAGTCGCGACCCGATTTTGGTCGTGACAAACTTGGTATCAGAGAATTAGGTTCGTTGGTCTCATCACACAAGAACGAGTCTAGTAGAGTCTTAAGGAACGGTAGGGGGACGCCTTTACTTTTCTTTGAGAGGCTATAAGACTTTAGGAAAATTCCATTCTTTCTTTCTTTTTTTGTGCTATTACTTGTGTCCAATTGGTATCTAGGTGATACAAATTGGTATCTGACCATCTTCACTCTATTCGCAGATGGTTAGAACTAGAGCAACAACCGCGCCAATACCAGTACCAGTGGAACAGGGTGCGTCTCAGCTAGCCACTTGGGTTGTAGCTATAGGAAGAGTAGCGGCAAGAGGCCGTGGAAGAGGTCGTGGGAGGACGTCCTCTAGGAGAAGAGGACGAGCACCTAGCCCATCTGGTACTAGGGCGGTGACTCCTCCACCGACTGAGGAAGTAGTAAGAGAAGGGGAGGATGGGGAGAATGAACAAGTGCAGAATGAGGAATTGCCACCCCAACCTACCCCAGAAATGATCAATCAGGTTCTTGCTTATCTTAGTGGGCTATCTGATGAAGGCCAAGTGCCTCCAGTGTTTTCTGCACCAGCACCTCAGGCTCCGGAGGTACAACATGCGGCTACTGTGGCTCCCCGCATGGATGCCTCATTGGAAATAGGCACATTTCCTCGTCTGACTACAGGACTTGTAATGACAAATGATCAGCATGAACTTTTCAGTTAGTTCTTGAAATTGAAACCTCCAGTCTTCAAGGGTGCTGAATCGGAGGATGCTTATGATTTTCTGGTTGACTGTCATGAGCTACTACACAAGATGGGTATAGTAGAACGGTTTGGTGTTGAGTTTGTGACTTATAAGTTTCAAGGGAACGCCAAAATGTGGTGGCGGTCACATGTTGAGTGTCAACAAACAGAGGCACCACCTATGACTTTGGCATCATTCTCTAGCTTGTTTATGGAGAAGTATATCCCCCGAACTTTGAGGGATAGGAAAAGAGATGAATTTTTGAGCCTAGAGCAAGGTAGGATGTCGGTTACTTCATATGAGGCTAAGTTTCGTGCATTATCCCGGTATGCCACCCAACTATGTTTCAGTCCACAAGAGCGGATTCGCCGTTTTATGAAGGGGTTGAGATCAGAGTTGCGGATTTCAGCCTTACAGGTAGCGGCTACAGCGAAATCGTTTTAAGAAGTGGTAGACTTCGTGATAGAGGTAGAGAGAGTGAAGCCAGATGACTTCACCATGACAACTACATCAAAAAGGTTTCGAAAGGGAGGTGAGTTTAATGGTTCCTACTCTAGAGGACAGGGTTCAGGAGGTTACTCAGTTCGACCAATTTAGTCTTCACTACAGACTGTAGTTGGGGGTTCACCTCAGACCGGTCAACACTTCTCTGAGAGACCCATGCTTGACTCGAGAGAGTGTTATGGATGTGGGGAGACTGGACATATTAGGAGGAATTGTCCAAAACAGAGTTATAGACCCCCAATAGCTAGAGGTAGAGGTGGTCATGGTAGAGGCCGTTATTCTGGAGGACGTGGTGGCCGAGGTAATGGTGGTCACCAAAACGTCCGGGGTGATGGGCAAACTGAAGCCACTACAACACAACATGGTAGGGGCAACTGACAGACAAGTAATGGGGCCCATTGTTACGCTTTCCCTGGGCGATCTGAGGCGGAGACATCTGATGCTGTCATCACAGGTAATCTTTCGGTTTGTGATTGCATGGCTTCTGTATTGTTTGATCCTGGATCCACATTTTCTTATGTATCTTCCTCATTTGCTAATGGTCTTAATTTACCTTGTGAATTACTTGACATGCCTATTCGTGTTTCTACTCCGGTGGGTGAGTCTGTGATAGTTGAAAAAGTGTATAGGTCTGGTGTGGTGACTTTTGTGGGGAGCAATGCTTATGTAGACTTGGTTATCTTAGAAATGGTTGATTTTGATGTAATTCTGGGTATGACTTGGCTTTCTCCGAATTTTGCGATCTTGGATTGTAAAGCTAAAACTGTGACGTTAGCCAGGCCTGGGACAGATCCGTTAGTGTGGGAGGGTGACTACACTTCCAATCCGGTTCGTATCATCTCCTTTCTTCGTGCTAAGAAAATGGTTAGTAAGGGTTGTTTAGCGTTCTTGGCACATCTCAGGGATGATACTACCCAAGTACCTCCAATTGAGTCAGTTTTGATAGTTCGCGAGTTTTTATATATGTTCCCTACAGATCTTCCTGGTATGCCACCAGATAGGGATATTGACTTCTGCATTGATCTTGAACCGGTTACTCGACCCATTTCTATACCCCCTTATAGAATGGCTCCCGCGGAGTTGAGAGAGTTAAAGGCCCAACTTCAAGAGTTGTTGAGCAAAGGCTTCATTAGACCAAGTGCATCTCCTTGGGGTGCTCCGGTGTTATTTGTGAAGAAGAAGGATGGGAGTTTTCGGATGTGCATAGACTACCGGCAGTTGAACAAGGTAACTATTAAGAACAAGTATCCCATTCTTCGCATTGATGACTTGTTCGATCAGTTACAAGGTGATTGTGTCTTCTCTAAGATTGACTTGAGATTCGGTTATCATCAATTGAAGATACGGGCAACGGATGTGCCAAAGACTGCTTTTAAAACTAGGTATGGGCATTACGAATTTGTAGTGATGTCTTTTGGTCTTACGAATGACCCTGCTGCATTAATGAGCTTGATGAACGGGATTTTTAAGCCATATTTGGACCTCTTCGTGATCGTATTTATTGATGATATACTGATATACTCTAAAAGTAAGAAGGAACATGAGGAGCATTTGAAGATTGTATTGGAAATGTTGAGGGAGAAAAACCTTTAAGCCATGTTCTCGAAGTGTGAGTTTTGGCTAGATGCAGTGTCCTTCTTAGGGCATGTAGTTTCTAAGGATTGAGTAATGGTGGATCCTTCTAAAATTGAGACAGTGAAGAATTGGGTGAGACCCACTAATGTGTCAGAAATAAGGAGCTTTGTTGGTTTAGCTAGCTATTACCGTCGATTTGTCAAGGGAGGATTGTTGGCTTGTGTGGAGGCAAGATCTTCTTTTCTTGACAAGATTAAGGGAAAACAGTTTGATGATGAGAAACTAAGCAGAATCAAAGATAAAGTATTGCGAGGAGAGGCTAAGGAAGCACAAATCGATGAGGAAGGTGTTTTGAGTATCAAGGGAAGGGTATGTGTACCCCGAGTTGACGATTTGATCAACACTATTCTGACAGAGGCTCATAGTTCAAGGTATTCTATACATCCTGATGCAACCAAGATGTATCGTGACCTAAAGCAACACTTTTGGTGGAGTAGAATGAAGAGTGATATTGTTGATTTTATTGCTAAATGTCCAAACTGTCAACAAGTAATGTATGAACACCAGAGGCCCGGAGGAACACTTCAGAGAATGCCCATTCCTGAATGGAAGTGGGAAAGGATTGCAATGGACATCGTGGTTGGTCTTCTCAAGACAATGGGTAAGTATGACTCTATTTTGGTAATTGTGGACCAATTAACTAAGTCTGCTCATTTCATTCCGGTCAAGGTGACTTACAATGCAGAGAAGTTAGCCAAAATCTATATCTCAGAAATTGTTCGGTTGCATGGGGTTCCACTCTCCATCATATCAGATAGAGGTACGCAGTTTACTTCTATGTTTTGGAAAACGTTGCATGCGGAATTGGGTACTAGATTGGACCTTAGTACTGCGTTCCATCCCCAGACTGATGGTCAGTCTGAGCGAACGATTCAAGTGTTGGAGGATATGCTTCGTGCATGTGTGATAGAATTTGGTGGTCATTGGGATAGTTTCTTACCCTTAGCAGAGTTCTCCTACAACAATAGCTATCACTCAAGCATTGATATGGCCCCATTTGAGGCACTATATGGGAGAAGATGTAGGTCTCCCATTGGGTGGTTTGATGCATTTGAGGTTAGACCTTGGGGTACTGACCTTCTCAGAGAATCGTTAGATAAAGTGAAATCTATTAAAGAAAAGCTTCTAGCGGCACAAAGTAGACACAAAGAGTATGCAGATCGAAAGTTTAGAGACTTAGAGTTCATGGAGGGTGAACAAGTCTTGCTGAAGGTTTCGCCCATGAAAGGGGTGATGCGGTTTTGTAAGCGAGGTAAACTTAGCCCAAGGTATATTGGTCCATTTGAAGTACTCAAGAGAGTAGGGGAGGTGGATTATGAGTTAGCCTTGTCTCCAGGGCAGTCCGGAGTGCATCCGGTATTTCATGTGTCTATGTTGAAAAGATACCATGGGGATGGAAACTACATTATCCGTTGGGATTCAGTTTTGCTTGACGAGAATTTGTCTTATGAGAAGGAGCCTGTTGCTATTTTAGATAGAGAAGTTCGCAAGTTGAGGTCAAGGGAGATTGTATCCATCAAAGTTCACAGGAAGAATCAACCAGTCGAAGAAGCCACTTGGGAGAAAGAGGCTGATATGCAAGAAAGATACCCACACCTGTTTACAGATTCAGGTACTTCTTTTCGCCCTTGTTTTTCCTCTTATGATCGTTCGGGGATGAACGATGGGTAAATTGGTATCTATTGTAACGACCTATTTAGTCGTTTTGAGCAGCAGACTTTGATTCGGGAATAACTGGCAGGAACAACGGACCCCACGACGGACCGTCATGGGCACGACGGACCGTCGAGGGGGTCTCGTTTCAAAACACATTGAAAATCTGAATAATGGGCACTGAAATCGAGTCTCTGAACTTCGTAAAGGAATGGCAGGACGGACCGTCACAGACCCTTCAGAGAAATTGAGTCTCTGAAGTCTGTGACGGAGCAGCAGGACGGACCGTCGCAGGCGCGACGGGCCATCACAGACTGCGTAATCCCAGTCTGGGTCAGATTTCTGTAACTATTTTAAGGGGCTTTTTGGACTATTCCTTCTTTAATTATAAAGTTAGTGGGTTAATTTTTAATAAGTCTAATTACTTGGGGGTTAAAAGAGGTAACCCTAAGTTAATTAGTTGATTATTATTGCCATCTTTTATTCTTAATTATATGCTAATTAGGGTAAAAGAGAGAGGGTTTGAATAAGAAAAGTAGAAAGAACAAAGAGAGAGAGAGGATCGAACGAGGAAGAGAGAAAACGAAGAACAAAGCTTGGGGAAATTGCTTGCTTGATCACTAATCTTCGGTGAAGGTAGGTTATGGTTTTTATGCTATTCGTAGTAAACTCTTAATAGCGAATGATATGTATTGGTAGTATTGTAAACCCTTCTATATGCTTAATAGTATGCGTGCATGAATGTGATTATGTGATTGTGATAAATTAAACATGATCAAGCTATTGAATCCTAAATCTTGAAAGATAACCCTAATCTACTTTGTTAATGATGATGCCTTGGTATAAAAGAAGGCTTGATGAACGAAAGAAGTGAGATTAGGGGATCGGGTGCCACGTTCTGGTACCAGGATAGAAATAGAGGATCGGGTGCCACGTTCCGGTACCAGGATAGAATGAGGATCGGAGTGTCACGTTCCGACACCAGGAAAGTATATGGATCGGGTGCCACGTTCCGGTACCAGGATAGTATATGAGGATCGGAGTGTCACGTTCCGACACCAGGATAGTATATGGATCGGGTGCCACATTCCGGTACCAGGATAGAATATGGATCAGGTGTCACGTTCCGACACCAGGATAAAATGAGGATCGGAGTGTCACATTCTGACACCAGGATAGTATATGAGGAGCGGAGTGTCACGTACCGACACGAGGGGAATAAAGATAATGAATCTTGAAAGATAATAATATTTTCAATCTAATGAACCTAATTCCCAAATGAGTATGATGAGGAGGCGTGAGTCCTCATTGATGTGCTTGGTGTTGTAACCAAGGGTTATGGTAACTGTAAATGCTGCATGGTAAGGATATTAGTTGATTTTATGATGTTATCTGATATATACTGTTTTCTATTTTGAGTTGGCCGATGATACCTACTCAGTACTTGTGTTTGTACTGACCCCCCTACTTTTATGTTTTCTTCTTTGTTATTTGTTGAGTGCATCAAACGTGCCATCGTCTTCAACTCAACCTCAACTCTAGCCAGTCTTCATTACTCCGGATTTCAGGGTGAGCTAAAGCTTCTAGCTTGGACTGGATCTTCTTCTTCATGTCTTGATGCCTTGAAGTTCCGGCATGGACTAGCTGTTTATGTATTTTAGCTTCTTAGATACTCTTAGATTTAGTAATTCAAAGTAGATATTCTTGTATTGATGACTTCCAGATTTTGGGGATAATAATAATAGTTGTTTAGTTTTTAGAAGTTATTGAATTGGTTTTTATTAATGAGTTTAAGTCTTCCGCATTACTTCTGTTGATATTATATTGAAATGTTAAGGTTTAGATTGGTTGGTTCGCTCACATAGGAGGGTAAGTGTGGGTGTCAGTCTCGACCCGATTTGGGTCCTGACAACCATAAATGGACCATACCAATCATTATTGTAATACAAAATCTAGACATAATATTAAGAGAGTTAGGGAAGCATACCACCCATTCAATCTCACCACTTCAATTCAAAGCTAAAACATCCAATTTAATACCAACAGGCTCTTACACGTTGCCGTAAAAATAAATTCAATTGAATAACCATAATACTCAACGAATGTAGGTCAATTAAATATATATTTATTAATCTAAGACAATGTATACATCAATTGAATACAATCCTTAGAAAATTCAATAGCCCATAGAAAACTACACTAGAATTCATAAGCATCAATTAAATATCAATTCTATAAGCTTAATATTCAATGGATCTAAGAATATACAATACTCGATTGATAAAATTGAAATAGCCCATAAACCATGCAATAAAAATATATACATGAATCAAAAACCCATAAGAATTTACACATGAATTCATTGATATCAAAGTGTATCCTGTTCATCCATGATTTAGTAAAATTTAAAGATCTGAGAAAGTCAAGGATTCATGGATAATTTCATTGGAAAACATCTACTATTAATCAACAATATCATATATTTGTTTTTCAAAATGTTTCATGCAAGAACTCTAGACTTAAAGTAGAAATTGGACTTTTTCATCTTTTTGAAATCATTGCAAATTATCTTCGAAATTGAATCTAAGGTGATAGAAAGCCTTAGATGAACAACTCACATATCTTATTAGAAGAAACCTATTATAATAGAAGAAGATACGCCATTGAAGCTCCATCTTCACCTTGAACTCCCATGGAGGTTTTTGAAGAAATTTTTTGAAGGAACCGATCTTGATTTAGGTCACTACTAATAAACAATGTTTAGCAACGGATATTAGCAACGGACAATATTCCTTCACTATATAATGAAGGATTTGCGACGGAATAATCGTTTAGTTTAAAAATTAACAACAACAATTGTTTAAAATATAACAACAGATTCGCAACGGAATATTTAATCTGTCGCTAAATATTGGCGGGAAAATTAGCTCATAATTTTCGCTACAAATTTAATGACAAAATTAGAGGTTGCTAAACTACTAAATATATTTTTATAAAAATTATATTACTGTGATAAAAATATCCGTCAATATAATTTTTTTCAGAGTATATATATTTATTCAAAAGTGATGGCTGTTGGAATTCGTAACGAATTCCGTTGCAACTCATTCCAATTTGATATTTCATCCCAACCACTATCGTTTGATCCTTACTGTTGATCTCATCTTTTTTATCTTAGTCTCTCATTTAAAAATAATCCAATGGTCAAGATATAATACCCTAGATTTTTCTATTTTAATCTGCTAAAAGACCCAAACCTAATTTCTCATTCTTCTTCTTTTTAGATCTGCCGCACGGAACCATCTTCTATTCCACTTCGTCTCTTCTTTATTCGCGATTTTTTGTGAGAACAATAGGAGACACCATTCTCCTCTCCTATACTCCCCTCTTCCACCTCTCTTTTATCGCCCTTATCCATTCCCTCTCCGCCAACACTAGTAGCTGCTTTTCATCTCCTCTGCAGCGCAGCCGCTTCAGTTGACAGCAGATCCGCATGGCAATCCACCAAGAACCAACGACTCCAAAGAGAATCAGCCGGTGACAACAGCCAACAACAACTGTGACAGCAGCAGACCATGAACCACCAACATTTGCTTAGGACAAACAAAAGAAAACAATAGCGATACCAAAGGCTGCTCCGACCAGCATGTCCTCCTATTACCTATTTGCTATCTATTAAATTCTTTGATTTATTTAGAACAAACTCTTAGATTTGAAGTTTGATTGTTGTTTTCTTATAATGTGTGAATGATTTCGATTTAAATTTTAGCTTTCTACTGTGTTTGTTATTTTCTCCTTTTTCAACTATTATTATTTTAACTACGGTGATATATTACAAATTGATTGTTATGTTTTTTTATGTTTTAAGGTTTTTTAAAAAATTTTATTTTCCAGCCACTCATGCCGGTGACAAGCAAGATAATATTTACTATGGATGTGCTTCCTTTGAGTTACAAATGTAAAATATATTTTTCATCTCTATGCATTTTCTTTTTATGTATCTAGATACATGTTACTGGAGTAACTATTGCTTCTTATTCTCCTATGTTATGTGATTTTGTAATCTATTGAAAGGTTTGTTATTTTTTTACTTCCATCTGGATATCTCACTTGCTCAATCCATGATGATGGGGGCTTCATGTTTCGACCTTTACCATATAATAGCCTCATGAATAGATTTGTATGACAATAGCATTCTTATTTCCTATGACATCTTCTAAACAAGAATTTCATATAGGTTAAGAATGAATTCTCAGGGTTGCCAACATTTTAAGATATACGAATTTATTATTTTTTTATGGGGAACTGCATTAGGTTTATTTGTAGTAGATCATAACAGAATTATCGAATGAATATTATATCAGATTATTTTTTACTTGCTTCTAGTTTACACTTGTATCAATGAATTTAAACATGAATAAGTGAGTACTATGACCTCTCTTTTCATTTTGTGAGATATAATAGCAAAGTTATCATTTTGTGACATTAGATTTCAATCATCCTATTTGTTTTAACTTATTTCTACCATTTTACATCCTCTCATTAATGTATCACTCATGCATTGTCACAAAATATCATATCATATCATATATTATATATGTGTCTTAGATTATGTAGGTAGATAGAATGACATCTATTAATGTCTGCATAAAGGAATATGTTTGTGTTGTTACTCAGCGGATAGCCCCTGTAAATGTTTATATTTGGTGGAATTTGTATTCTGTTTGAGAGGGTTATAGGTCTGCAATGAAATGTGAGAGGTTTAGCGTACCTCTAGCGTTCTAGAGTACCAAATTTTGCGATTAGTGTTAACGTTTTAGGTATTACAATCAAATTAACTTTAATCAAGTAGAATAGATAGAGGAGTCATAAATTGATAGAATCTATATGTTTGATTTTGTTTTTGTTATTACTCATAGATAAGTCCCTGTAAAAATTATGTTTTTGTGAAACTTATAAATCATCAGTGGTTTTATTCTATTAAATAACTTGAGCCTTTGTTTAAGGAAAAGTGAGACATTCAGGGAACCTTTAATTTTCTAGAGCTCGTAATTTGCAATCAAAAGACTTGTTTCAGTGAATTGGGCTTGACTAAAGAAGAATAGATGTGGAGGATTCATGAAACCAATCCAATCTATTATGAAGTTGAATCTTAGTTTATCAATAATATTGTTATATTTTTCACCCAATATAGGTGTATGTGTTATAAGGATGGTGACGACTATTAATATGTCTTATTATGATGTGAAGTATTAATGTTCTAACCATACTTATATGAATTGTAACGAAAGGACTTATATTGATGCATTACTTATAGAGTTATTGATGAGGATGATTAATACACAAGTGTTAGTCCCTATTACCTAAACTATGCTATGATTTATAATTCAAGGCTTAAAGACATTTCAAAAAAGGGACTCTAGCTTAGCACCGAGTGAACTAGAGTGAGGAGTGTCCCTTTCAACATAGGGACGGTAGGAGCACTAAAGTAATCTTGATATTGAATCCTACAATGAATGTAGCATAAAGAGGGTCCCAACTATATCTCCTAGTTCTTGAACTACGTCACCCCCATAAGAATACTAGCTAGTGGATCCACCTAGTTCCTATGTTTGATGTTTTGGTACTACCTTTGGAAGTAGTCCGACTTCCTTCAGTGTAGGGTTTTATGACACCGAATTCCACAATAGCTCATGTGGTCTATGTTGGTTAGGGAAAGATGTTGCCAAAAGGTTAAATGAATTAATGGATTGAACTCTAACTAGGATAACCTAAGTGGTCTAGCTTAGTCTAGGTAGGCGTATGGGACTCTACCTGAGTAATGCACTAGTTTGCCTTGAGGGGACTCTTACGAGGATTTTCTTATGGATGTTTATGTTTATAATGATATATGATATGCATATGATGAACTTTCGCATTGTTGATACAATATTTTTATTAGTTCGCTCATGAATATGTATTGGCAAATATTGTTAAAGTAAGATGAAATGTATATTTAAATGTCATGATTGTGAAGTAGGGTGTTAGCGATGGTTCTTGTTCGGTTACTTGATTTAGTAAGATTATGGGGGTTTACATGGTCATTTAAGTTGTTGACTTGATAGGGGTTCATGGGTAATTGTCTTGCTTTGTTATAATGAAATGTACTCATATTCATGTTTATTGATAGTACAACTTGATTGTAGAGTTACTTGAGTATCTATCTACTTATATTGTATGAATGGTTGATTTTGAGTTGACTTGATTTTGTAGTATTGTGATGAACATGCCTATGAATGAAGAAATTTTAAATATTGATTGTTATGGTCTTGTCGAATATGCATTAAGGTATGACAAGAAAAATGCATACTTATTGAAATGTCCTTTTCTTAGCATGTTTTGATAAAATAGTCCTTTTTAAGCTTGACTTGAGCATATATGGGCATATGATTTCATACTTTGTACAAGTGGGGTACTAACCCCATATCTTCCTTTTCCCCCAACATTTTATGTTCCGGTCGTTGAAGGATAATTTGAGATGACTTGAAGAAGACTTGGATATGCTCTACCATCCAAGAGGGTAGGTCTTCACTTTACGAGGGCAATGTCAATATCTAGATTATGGAGTTGCCTTGTTTTCTAAGACACTTATGTTCACTCTATTTTCATTTGAGTACGATTTCTATAAGCCTACATGTGGCTTCTTTAAATTGATGAAGCGCTATGCCTAAATTGCTATAATCGTTTAGAGGGTATGATATGAGACAATCTTTAAGACTATTCTATCTTATATATATGAGTGCAATAAAACTAGAACGCTCTTTAACCTTCCTATATGAAGGGTCTATGTATACTTGTTATATATATTATGTGTATGTTAAGGACTATATAAACCTCCAAGTACAAGTAATAAAAAGTTATAAATTTTCCCTTAAATTCGTCTTAAGAATGTATTTATGTAAGATAAGATGCTAGTCTTAGTCCTCAAAGAGGACGACGACGCCAGTTACATCTGGGGGTAAACCCGGATGTGACAGGTTAAGAGTCTGAATGCTACAGACTCGCAGGCTCCATCAACGCCCTAAGTTTACAATCCGTCGTTCCATAACCTTGACATCGTTTGGGTCGTCGTTTGGCACTACATCCATGTTGCTATGCTGCTTCAAGTCTTGAGTTGTGGTCCGCCTCTAGGAACCTTTTTCGGTCCTAGATGGAGTTGTAACAAGACTTTATACCACTAAACACGTACTTCTAGGCAATAGGAACATCTCCAAAAAAGTTCAACATCCATCAAGCCACGAAACATGCAAAAACATATCCAAACTCATAAGGACATGTAACCGCTATCTTTCGAATGTCACGAGAATTTCTTGAAAATTTTGCCTCCAAACCTTAAAAAACTCAAAATGGTGACTTTAAACACTATTATCAACAATATAAAGACTTAATAAACACATTACTCACTCATAATAACATGAAAACACATAAGGCACATAAGTGACTAGTGGTGGAACATCTTCGTTGTCCCTTGATATTTTACTACAAACTTAATCCAAATCTGTAAACACTTCCTCAAACATCATTTTAAGTCATCTTTATAATTCAAGACATCATGAAACATACATTAAGACTTAGTTTCACTTATGTCATTTTTTGAGGTGTTATATTCTCCCCCACTTGGACAATATTAATCCTCGAATGACACTTGTCACTCTCAAAACACTTCCAAGAGAAGAGAGACAACTTAACAGCTCGTGATAATACCGTACAACACTTTATACAACCCACAAACAAGAAGAAACATCATTTTCACATATTTAAAAGAATCACAACAAACAAGAAACTAGAAAAAATTCTACAACTTATTATGTCGTAACACTTGCATCCTTCATTCTAAATTGGAAAAACTCATTTAATATTCATTTTCATGATTATATAAAAAAAATTTAACCACATTATAAAAATTTTACATCAAAGAACGAATTAGGCAATTTTTTTCAACTACCTTAGAGTGAGCAGAAATCCCTGGCAACTTTATAGTGAACATTCTTCATAGTCCAACAATGCGACACTTAAGAAATTACTTACAAATTCTCAACAAATCAATCTCATATAATAATTTAGACATGATCACTATTCATCTTTATGAAACAATTAGCAGCCTACACTAGATGCACATGAAACATAAGGAAGATACCATGCATGGAAACTCATTTTTTTCATTCAACAAAACTTGAACGAAAACCAGCATATCATAAGGAGAATGTTTGGAACTCATTTTTCATAAAATACTCCTACATAATGAAGTTACTAAGAACTCTTTGTTTTAGGCTTGAATAAACACATACATAAAGGAAAAGGTACCTCACTCCCAAACATACTCTTCACCGTACTCCCACACTTAGTAGAAACTAATTCTAAGGTCAACATAACATCTACTACAAGGAACTTCCTTAAGGCACATTAAATCTTACTAATACTTTCTCACCAAAGTCTATCTTATGAAAGCTAAAGACTCTCAAAGGTATTAATTATCTAACCACTACATCCCCCTTAATAGGAGAAACTCACCTTTACTCTTTCAAATCTCATCTCCTTCCTCTATGTGTTTTAAAAAAATCCAAACCATCTCAACAACCACTCCTTAACATTTCTCACACTATACCTTAATATTCTTTCCAACTTTTGTACCCTACAAAAGGTAACTAAACCAACATAAGGTCATCAACACCATCTTTCACACCTCATCCAACACGTCACATCTCATATTTTCTCTCCCTCAACCCAATCTTCATAAATTCACACTCAATGGACAAAACACACAAGGGAAACAACGGAATTACACCATATACAAAGATTTTAGGCACAATTAGATGAACGAAGAAGTGAAACTTTTCCTAGCACCCAATAGCCTCCTATTTATTATATGACGTGCTTCACATTATGAACAAGACACCACTAGATGTGATTCATGAGACAACTAGTACACTACCAAGCCTATGCTTTGATACCAACTTTGTCACAACCCTCAAGTACACCCTAGAAGTTAGAGCATCGTTGTGTCACCACACAGAAAATGGACTTCAAGAAGTCTCATCAAAGCAACTCGTAACATTCATTGCGTTACAAAAACACTTTAAAATGAGTAAGAATTTTAAAAATTAATCACACAGAAGAACTATTTGAATAATCAATACACAATTGGAAAAATTTTATTCAAATCATTAAACCTGCACAACATCTTATTAAACCGTCTAAACTTTTGAGTATACAACACATAAAATAAAAACTATACATAAAGGAGCTTATGGATATTGTCCTTGAATTGATGAGGACCCACCAATACTTCAACTTAATCCCTTAGAAACCTATCCATCGTCCATGTAATATCAAGACTTCCAATTCCCAACAGATTAGTCAAAAAGGGAAAAGAAGGGTTAGCACAGTAGATGCACTAAGTATGGAAGCCATGCAAAAACCATGAAAACGGGACATTTATTAAATAAAATGCAATTCATGAATTTTGATTAAAACATCATACTATAAGAAAAAGAATAACATTTAATAGCTTATAAATGCAAAAGAAACCATTTAAGCAACTTATCACATTTTTTAGAAAAATATTAAAATAAGAAAGTGCTCTGTTATAGTGAACTTCTTCACTGTTATAGTGAAGCCTATCAACTTAATGTAGAGAACTTTATATCATGCAATCCTCTCACTGAAAGATATCCGAAGAATCATTTATGTAACACAAAAAGAGAACACCCATACACTCTCTCTAGGCACACCTAAATTATCCTTAAGACCACCTATAATGAGACATACACATTTACAACACATCAAGCACATAAAATGAGATCCTCCTACAAAAGGTGATCTAAGGTTCACTTGAGTGAGTTGTTAAGAGACCGACCAAACAATCCCTTACACACACACTTAAGAGATCCTATAGACTACCTAAGATAAAATTATTCTCACTTAATACATTAGCACATATATAATATGACATTTTCCCTATAAGGTTATTATTAAAAGACTTGCTTATGTAAATCAAGAATATAACGTCCATGATTGACCTCATCATGATTACCTAAGTAATCCATAGGACTACCTAAGATTGTATCATGTCTATATAATAAACCATCTTCCCTAACTAGATTCATTCTTAAGAGTTATTTAGGTAAGATAGAAGTGACCACATATGCCCCCTTCACACCTTAAAAAAAAACCTTAACTACTCTAGATAAGTACTTCTTCATTTAACATGATTCCTTTACTTAAGTCATTACATTTATTAGTTAATTTAAGACTCATTCATGTCATAATGACATTCAAGTAATGTTCTTGGACAAGACCTAGGGATTCTAACCAACACTTTAAAATCCTATTGTGCAACGTCTAGATAGTGTCCCATACAACCACCTAGACTTCATAGAACTTCTCTAATGCTAGTAGGTATCCCACATGATGAGAATAGGCAATAAACGAGATAGACCATGATATCTGTACATGGTATCCATATTTCTAACCAACTCCGATGAAGGTTTTCTACTTACCATGGGTAGAACTAGGACACAGCCCATGTAGGAACATTGTTAAGGTATATAACGGGCCTTTTATGCATTTTAGTCTCATTCTCAAGTAGATCTATATTCTACTCAGTTCTCATTAAAATGTAGAGATACTTACTTTAACATTCTGACTCGGGGCTAGTCTTTTTTTCTCATGAAGTCATTTACATTTAAGGTTCAATAAAAATGGGTTCTATCTCTATTTCATAACCCAATCATATTTACCCTAAACAAAAGAGATCCTCTAAGGCTACCATATAATGGCGACATAGAAAGCTCATTACGACATTCCTAAGGATGATATGATGTCATTTCAACCAATAAAACCTAATTCCACAATTTCTTTACATGAAGGATACCATTACGCTCTTGACCTGATAACCTTTGGACTGGTTTCAAGGTTCAATGTACATGGCGTTTTTAACATCATTTAAGGTCTCTCATATATTTAATTCATACATGACAAGGGTGCATTAAGCTTTCCTAGTCAAGAAATCTCGTATTGACATATCATTCATACATGTATCAAGTAATGGACAAAAGTCTACCAATACAAGACACGACAATATCAAGTAATGGACAAATGTCTACTAATACAAGACACGACAATCATTAGTTTATTATATATAGCATATCATTCTTTGAAGCATTTAGGAATGAACCTTATCATATTTATGTCATCCTATACAAAACAGTAACGTAAACAATATAACAATTATATACTCATATAGTCAAGTAGATATAATCATGCATCTAGTTTAACTTAACTACACAAATCATCATAGTACTTCAAGTAGTTCCTACAAGGCCATATCATCATATTACATGAATCCCCAAGGGCCGTGCACGAAGCCCTCAAGAAGGACCCAAAGGTTGTCGAGACACTGCATTGGCAGCATCAATCGACGAAGCCTCAGGACGGCTCATCGGTCCACCAAAGACCAGTCGATGGTGAGGCGTCGATGGACACTTATCCTAGTGAAGGCTTTAGGCTTTTTTCAATACTCAAATCCAAACAACAGCCCACATTACGTGTCCGTCAATAGACCTACTGGGAATCGTTTGTGACCATCGGTGGTTCTTGCAACTGCATCCATGCACACTATTTTAATCATGGGGTGAATGGGAAATTAAACGCACGATCTAACCTGACCCTACATGGTTTATTTGGTTATCATGGTTTATTTAAGTGATCAGAAACGTGAGAACCTCAGTCCCAATTTAATTCACACAAATTAGAATTCCCTCCCAATAAACTCTCTCTAGAACCTCCATTGAAGTGAAGCTAAAAAAAAGTTTGGATCTTGGATTTCCATGGTTTCTTTACAAAAATTTATATGTTTTCTTCTACATTATGGTATGGTGATCCTTCATCTCTAGTTAATCCGCCATCTAGAGAGTTCCTTTCAATGTTTTTCAATGCCTGTTCATGATCAAATTTCTCCTTCAATCTAGTCATGGGTTCTTTCTAAAAATGTTTTCCAAGGCAAAATCATGATAAATTGATGTTAATATGATAATTGTAAGATGGATTTCAATACAATTGCATGATGAACCCACGTCCTCTTCAACTCTCGTTTTAGCCTAAGTATGGGCTCTATGATCTTGAATTCATGTTTCTCGAATTATAAATCTATAATATTGAATTGTTTATACCTACTAACTACATTGTAATGTTATATTGAATTGTATGATATTATGTCAATGTGGATTGATGCTTTTTTACGACCAGAGGGTATAAACTAGAAGTTAAGGTATTCTCGAATCTTAACACGACGTTGTTGACCTCTAGGAGGTCTAAGAGAAGCCCTTAGACATCTTTCATTACATAATCGTTAAAAACAAGAGCGGAAAATTTCAAACTTTTAATAGCACATCATATGCTGGAAAAATACTTCATATTTTATATATAATATCATAATACATAGTTAGACTCTAATGTCTCGTTGCCATCTTAAACACAACTGAATAGAATAGAGTAGGGACACAACCCTTACAACATAAAATAATATCTAAGCTATAATTATAAAAAGAACATGACCTAGGGAAACCCTTAAATCATAAGGGTCCCTTTACTTGAATTTTGGGAGATCTATCCAATATCTTAATTTAGGAGATATGTTGTAGCCATCACCACCTACACTTTGTATAAAAAAGATGAAGAAGAATGGTATTAGTACAAGAATGCACTAAGTATGACAACCATGCAAAAACATGCATTTAAAAAGGAGATTTCATTTGATATGATGCAACATGTCTTCTTAGTAAAATTTAGAACATAAAAACATATAAGCTCAATATAGTTCACATCCATAATATAGGCATGGATACTAGTCATAATAGCACATAAAGACATTTATCATATTTTGAAAAATATTCAATACTTATCACACATTATTTCTATTAATTTAACTTTTTTTCATAAGTAACCCTCAAGTGTATTTAGTACAAAGCATCACTTTGAGGTCACCTTAAACTAGTGTTTCATAATATAATTCATAACACAAGCACATTTATTCACAAGTCTTAATCATATCAAAAAAACAAATTCACATAAGGATCATCACCGAAGACAACTCCCAAGTCACACTGGTGCACTGGGCAGGTAACATCCCATCGTACTACTTTCACCAAGTGTGCCTAAGAATTCACCCTAGAGTAGGCATAACATACTCAACAAGTCAAAACATATGCATTTACAACTAGCATTAAGGCCACATACTTCATATTGTTATATAAGGACAATTACCTTTACCACAACTTTATTCATAAATCATTTAGTTAATATCATAGGCAAACAACCCTCATAACCCCTTTCACCAGCTTACTCGTGCAACGTAAACATGAAGTTCCATACCCCCATATGTACTAAGTAAACCCATTTAAAAGCCATAAGTGTAGTTCACATGCATAGTCATAATTCATATCTTAACATTTCAAGGTCACTTACATTCATTCATAAAAGTCATACATAACATAAGTCTTTACTTCATAAGGGTCACCAATACAATCTTTTCTTGAAGTCATCTAGTGCAACGTATGGGTAGGGTCGATAGTCCTCCTATACAAAGTACATTTCTCAAGGAATTTAGATTAGACTTCCTATTCTTATCTTAGTTAATTATTAACCTACGGGAGACATATACATAACTGACATAGAACATCGCTACATGGAATCCAGTGTTCTACTCCCACAATAAAAAGAGAGGGTTAACACTTTCCAAAGCTGCAACCATTTGTACGTAGTTATTCTAGGTGGATCCACTAAACTAAAGTCCTATGTGGGCACATAATTATGGAACAAGGATATTGCTTCTAGAAACCTTATCTAACTACGAGCGAAGGTTTCCATCTTATGAGACAACATCTTGGTTGGGAACCTAGATTTAGTAACGTGAAGGTTCTCTGGTGGAAAGCATGACTTACTAGAAGTCAAGCTCCCACTCTCATTTGTCATTTTCACTCGGTGCTAAACAATAACTCAATTTTTTAAACATCATTAAGCCTTTGTATAGCAATAGATAATAAGGAATATGCCTTAGGGACTTACTCCCTCATACATCATATAGCTCAATGTTATCTAGGGTGAGAATTCTACATTCACCATAGAACCTACATTTTGTGAGAATGTCCTTTCACATAATCGTATCATATTCATACATGCATATGTATCTGTAAAAACAAGTGAGATCTACCGTCACATAAACACATTAACACATGTTCATAACTTCATTAATCACATACTTTACGTACATAGAATTAGGTAAGGATGCATAGGAAAACTATCCTTTCCTTAGTTATCATGAATCTATCCTACTCATAGATATGCATGAAGTGTGTATGTGTAGATTGGTAAACATGATCACATAATGTCTATAACTGTAACAACTGTAAAAACGAATAAGATAAAAAATGCGTAATGTGTCAAGAATGCCTATGATTAGACCTTGGTTCACACGGATCGATTAGAGTAGAACAAGACCTCAGAACCCTTGCTACAGACAAGACAACTAACTTGGGGAACTAGTTGAGCTTTGAAAGGTTGGGTCCAACCTTGTAGGGCTCTCAAATTTGAAGATTTACTTGAAGGAGTCTTTACCGGACTTAAAAAGGGAAAATCTTCGGTTTGGAATGTCTAGGGGTAAAATGGTGTTTTTCTAGGCTAAGGGTAGTATCTTAATTATTCTAAATATATAATTAATTATTTTATTAAAAAGGTGGAGGGTTTTTTTTGGGAGAGAGGATAAAAATTGGGCTCTTGAAGTGAAGTATTGCTCCGCCCAGGTTCAAAGCTAGGTCGAAGCAACGAATTAAAGTTATATATTATTTAAGCTATTGAATTAATGTAATTAATTAATAATTATCTTTCATTATCTTATTTAAAATAAAATAAAAATATGATTTTTATTAAATAAACAAAACCTTATTGACTATGTCCTAAAACTAGACTCCTAAACCTCCTACAACTCCCACAATCACTCCTAAGCCTCCTACAACTCCCACGGTCTCACGTTTATCTCTTCAGTCTCACGCTCAATATCTCTTATTCTTAATCACGTATTTTGTCTGCCAAAATAATATACAAAATCATAAAACAAACTAAGTGCTTCACACTTAAAGAACTCACACGAAATCATAAGAAAACAAACGTTTCACTGGGCTAATGGAGGTTGTCATTAGAGTGGAGATTGAATTGAGGAGGCTGAGATGTGTTCTTGGGTGAAGTTCAATGGCATAAATTCAAGAGATTAACATTAAAAATGTATGGGTTTTATTCTCTTTTTTTCCCTTTCCCACGAGACCCCTTAAGGTTTAAATTAATCATCCAAAAGTTAGGATTATTTCCCCTTTTGCATGCCCTTTTAACAAGCTCCCAATGAATCGTAGGTTGGGTATGATTTCAGGTAGATTTAGGTATAGGATATGTTTTCGTGATGGATATGATTATGTTTGTGTACTTGAAATCGTATGAAATACAACATGTATTCGAAATTATGTGTAAGTGTGTGCGTGTGCAAATATGTTACAATTAATGAGGTTCTCAGATTATGGACTCAATTTAATAATGTTTTAGTTGTCATTTTACATGCATAAACCTATGTAAATCGTGATGTTCATTAAAATGAAAGTGTGTCTTATTTAAGTTTTGATCTTTTGGCAAAACAAATCGATGAGGTCATTAGGAATCGATTCAAGTGCAAATGTTGAAGAAAGTGATCTGAAAGTTGTGAATGGATATAAATTAGTTGAGGTCATTAGGAATCGAACATGCGACGTCACTCTTGAAAAGCATTTAAATGTGAAAAGGGAAACGTGGTCAAGAGGGATTGATCTTGGGGGTTCTGACTGAAGAGTAAAGTACAAAATATAGAAATAAAATGGGATGCGTGGGAATCGAACCCACGACCTATTGGCAGTGAGTGGAAGCAATGGAAAAATAAAAGAAAAGGAATGTGAGGCGTCGGAATCGAACTCACGCCCTCAAAGCTTTGAAGGAGATGAAAGGAAAAAGGGAAAATAAAAAGAAAAGAAAGGTGAGGGGTGGGAATCTAACCCACGACCTCTTAGGCAGATTTAAGGAGCAGAATAAAAGAAAAATAAAGGTGGAGGCATGTGGTAATAAAACCCACGACTTCTTAGGCAGATTTAAGGAGGATAATTATAGAAAAATAAAGAGAGGCTATGGGGGATTGATCCAACAACCTCATAGTCAACTCGAAATTGACAAGGAGAAATAGATAAAAAAAATATATAAACAGGGATGTGGGGATTTTATCCCACAACCCCTCGGCAAAGTAAGAGGTAATTCAAAGGAGAAAAATAAATAGGAAACGTTGATGTTAGGGCTAGATATAGGGTTCCAATGTCATGTAGACAAAAATACGATAAATTAAAAAATGTAAGTGTTGTCTAAGGGATAAAAATTTGAGTTCCAATGCCCAAATTTCGTATAAAAACATAAGTCATATGTGAACTAAATGTTCAAGAATAATGCCACCAACATAGATGAAGATCGAGATCTTTGCATGCATACAAGATGCATATGTCTTGTATTACATAGTCCTAGGAAGATATGAATTACTTAACGACCTATGAGTGAATCCTCGTGGCTTGTATTTATAGACCCATAAGTCTAGCATACATTGAAACATAATTGAACGTAAGATCTATGTAATGAAATGATTTAACCCTAGAAGGGTTATATAAGAGTGTAAACACACAAAATTACTCAGTGCATGGGCATACGATGAAATGAATATTATGTAAAGAAATGATGAAACCCTAGAAGGGTTAGGTAAGAGTGTCAAAGACACAAATGGCTAAGTGCATTGCAATATGATGAAATGAACATTCACGTCAAAAAAGGGGTGAGTAATTATGAAGAGCAAATGGGATAATGTTGATGAATGTGGTGACAACATGATATGATGCTAATGTAAAAGATTAGAGAAATCTCAAATGAGCCTAAGTAGATGTTACAAAAAGTAATAACCTATGAGAGTGTTATGTTTATGAAGAGACTAGTCTAAATAAACACTCTAATAAAGTAGTGATCTTAACACACTTAATACTAATAATATGATGAGAAATCATCTTTTTTGCTATTATGTCCTCATACTAAAAAAAAGCTTCCATGACGTATGAGTTGAATGTAATAGAACTTTATACTTTGCAATAATACACTAGCTATGATCGTTGATGTCTTCTTTCGGGAAGGGCGGATGTTCACGTTACTCTTATGAAATGAGACTGTCCGTCATGCCAGGTATGGGTCTCCTTATATCTCCTAGTCTTCAAACCTATACTGCCAATATAGGGATCTGGTGGGGTTCAATTCCCATGAACGATAGCATGTTTTTGATCTTTTTTGCCAATGATTCCACCTCTTTTCATTTTGGGATTTCATGAAACTAGATTTAATGATGGTCACATGATCTATGTCGGTTAAAGTTAAAGTTCCCCATGCATGAATCAGCTCAGCCTCAAATGATGCACATGATGAAATTGATGATACAAAAGGTGTTAGGATAGGAAAATAGAGAGGTGAGCTAGACTCAAGTAATGACACTAGGTCATGCTTGATCATTGCACTGCAAATCTGATGAAAGTCTTAAAGTACATCCTAGGTATAAGTGGTGCTAACACTAGCCTATGAATGAAGTGAAATGAAGTACGTATGAATAAATGAAGCAGACTTTGTGTTTGCTAAAGAAGGCTCCCTAGTTTAGGTCCCGTATGTTGATCCCTCATTTTGGTAGTTCTTGTTGTCAAGTCCATGAATCCAAGCTCTCATGTCATATGAACGAATTATATGATAAATGTTTATGTGTTATATGCAATATGTTATGTGTTATATGCAAGATGTTATGTGTTGTGTGCAATATGATATGTATGAGGATGCATGTTACTCTCATGAAATGACTTTACTAATCCAAATTTGGAAAGTTCTTTCACTTTCCTAACAAAAATTTCGAAATCCCACGAACTTTCCTAATCCCAATTTGGCAAGTCCACTGACTTGACATTCCATAATGATGTTGTTAGGAAAAAGCTATTCTTACTCATAAATGTCCTTGGTGTGTGCTTCCGTATACCCATACTTAGTACAAGTGTGTACTAACCCTACACAACTCTACAATTTTAGGTGTAGGCAAGGGTGGACGCTAGAGCTACACGTTGATGCTGAGACTATTCGGACTTGGTAGGGCCAAATGCTTTTGAGGATGCTTGAACATTATATTCTACCTTAGTTATAGTAATGAGCTAGTGGAGTATGTTCCACTAGCGTTTCGTTTAGTTTTTGTTCAGACAATATGTTGGTGCCATTTTGACAAGTATACATTTAATGCTTTCATTAAACTATTTATTTCATTTGATGATCTTAATGTTAGATGGTTGATGATGAACAACTATGAATTTAATAGAATGATTAGTATGTATGTTAATAAAACAAAAAGTTTTATATTTTTCACCAAAATGAACCTAGATGAATTAAGAATGACGTAAGTAGGCTTGTCTGGGATTTCTGAGAGGTAAACGATGCCGGTCTCGTCTGGGGTCTAGACTCCAATTGTGGCAATCACATAGTATTGTGGAAGCCTCCCTCTAAAGACCACTACACATGTACAAAATTCTTCAATTATCAAGTCAGATAATCATATCGAGCATTTAGATATGTCGACTATATACAATGACAATAAATCATAGGATTCAAGAACATATTCAACATTAGAATAAAAGACTCCTAACATTCTCCGATCACACATTCATATAGGGTTCATGTAGGCAAGGGTCATGCTACTAGAATATCTTTAATCATTTTCCATATAGACCACACCTAACGCTATCATTATCATCACACACATATATATAAAATCATCTGGACACCTAGACCTAGGTCATGCATGTAGTTTTTAGACTATTCATATAGTACGCATAACATTCATTCACTTAGAACATGACATTAGAACCTAAGGCTAAATCTTTCAAATTCCTATCATAGAAATCAACATATAAATTAATCTTGCATCTAATGTCTTCAAGGACATGATCATAACTAATAAATATGTATAAGAATGTAAACACCTTGAGTAGAGCATACCAATAAACACAATTTAATATACATTCAATGATAATTAGAGGAAATAGATCAACTAACAAAATCACCAAGACAATGATCATCATGATTAATTCCCCAAAAAATTCGTAATAAATTTATATAGATTAAACAAGGATTAATCAAAGAACACGTCGCAAGGTAAAGGTCTCATTCATGCTCCTGTACACTGCCTTAGGCAGTTGACCAAGGTTTGGATCCTTTTAAGAGGCCCTTCGGGTGGTCCCCGGTGAGTCCTACCCAGACGTTTTGACTCTTCAAATGTATATTAAGATACTAGGGTCACCTAAACTGATTTTCATGTCCAAAAACCAGTTAAAAATAGGGCAAACAAACAAGTATATGCTAGCATGTCTAAAGACAAATTTTTGAACGTCTTGGACGTTTGACCTCCAAATGACTTCAAATCAATTATAAAATATATAGAACTCTTTATTAAAATCTTACTAATATTTTTAGGCTCATTTTAGTCTCTATTTACCTTAGTTCATTTTGACGGAGTGTCATGCTTAGAGAACTTGAACTCTACTTCTTATAGATTGTTAAGGATTTCATTCACTATAACTTTTATTGTATAATACATGATTGTGGGACTTGTTTGTGTAAATATAATTAGAGCTAATTTCTTTCTTGAATATTAATATTGAATTTTTAATGAGTGATCCATGTGGATGAAGCCTTGATTAACCTATTTTCTTCTATCTTTTATGAATTCTTAATGTGGCAGGCTCATTGTGATCTCATGTTTATGGCGATTGTAGTAAGATTTAGTTTTGGTTATGATTTATTTAACTACGTCCTTACTTGTATATAATTTATGAATTTTGGGCATAAATTATTCATGAACAAATTAAAGAAGTCATGGTAAGGATGGATTTAGGTTCTTCTAGCTATAGATTGGATGTTGTAATGTACATGATGTGATCTTTATTCTTTGGTAGATGAGGAATGAGTTAGAATTTATTATTATTTCTTTATATACTTCCCTATATTGATACAATTGATGAATTATGATTGATGATCAATGCAAGTGAATTTGGTTAAAAACCTATGTCCTTCTACTATGTTGTATGTTGGTGATGTGTTGTACTAGTTTGTAGCATGGTCTTGCAGTGGCTTATACATGGTTTCTTTTATTATTAAACCATATGTGGTTACTGCCTTTATAATAGTTGTTGATGAAAAAGAGTATAGATCAAGGATGATCAAAGAATGAGAGAATGGTAAGAATGCCTATCCCTTTGACTTTCTTATAGTATTGTTAGGTTATAAAGCTTTGTATGTAGTTGTCTAGTATGTTCCACTTACTTTGGCGGTTTTTACTTTATTGCCGATATATATATATATTCTGAACATGTCTTTGAATACAATTAAACTATGAATGTGTGTTGGTGATGAATCAACCTACGTGAAGCATATTCCTAGTTTCCTATTCTAGCTATAAAATCTAAGTTGTTTGTCTAATGTTATGATCATATAAATGGATATGTTAACTTTATATATATATGTTCTGCCAATGATGAGGTCAAATAATATTATATGAGAAGTAAAGTGAGTATAGGTACATAATGACTGAAGATTAATGAAATGACCTTTTAAGTCTTGAATAAATGAGTCTTATGCAATGAAAACTATTCTATGATGTTTTGTGATGTATAATTCACTATGATTAGTTGATTGGTGTACTAGTATGGGAAAGGGTATGGGATCTTTTCGATGCATTGCATATGTGTACCTTTATAGGATAGTTCCTAGGTTGGCCTTCTATGTGCATGCGTAGGATTGTATGAACATACTATAAATATGACCTGTATGATACGATGAAGTATGAATATGAATAGTATCTTTGTGTGTTTATACAAAATGATTATTTATATAGTTATACCTATATAATTTTGCATTGATATATGAATATATGTAACTTGATATGTTATGTGAAAGGTTTGCTCACATATAAGTGTGCATGTATGATAATATAGTCAATGGAGAGGCCTTGAAAGGTGTGCTCAAGTATAACCTAAACTAGATAGGTGCTTACATATGCTATGTCAATGTGAAAGGGTTTCTCGCATGATTTATGTTGATGAACTCTCATCTATAACTTTTGAACTAAGAATACAAGGATTTAACTCTCCTAAGCCTTATTTTACAATGTAATGTTAATAAAGGCTTTTTAATAAAAAGGGAACTTATCTTAGCAGTCAATGAACTTGAAGTTGAGGGGTGTCCCTTACAATTGGAGGAGGGTAGGTAACCATAGTCTTCATGAAATAGTTAGACTCATAGCCCAAAGGGCATAGTGTGATATTTCCATAGTGGATAACTACAATGTCCATTTAGAATAAAAAGGGTTTCCACATATACCTCCAAGTTCCATAACTATGCTTTCCACATAGGATCTCGCAAGCGATATCACTAGTATGCTAGCATGTGTTAATGTTGTCCCTATGATAGGTAGGAACACCTTTGCTTTGTGTAAGGCTCTACAACACCAATATCCATATAACACCCATGGTCTGAGTGTTGGTTAAGACTATGGTTCCCCTACAGTATAATGGACAATGGATGTAAAGTAACGACCATAACTAGGATGACGTAAGGGTAGTTTCTTAGTGTGGGTGGGGGTATGAGACTTTACTTATGCATTTCACATGTGGCTCTTTAGGGAATCCAAGTAAGGTTTTCTAATGCATGTGACTATGTTTATGTTCCTTATGCCTGACTTTGTAGTATTTGTCTACTTATTATGATAATATGTGTGGTATGAGTCGTAATGGACTATATGATGAAGGTCTTGCTTGACATGAATGAAGTTGTCTATTTTTACATATTGATTAGTCAAGTGAATAGGATAAGGATTGTGGGCACATGATATTTTTAAAAAGTATGTTTGATGTTATAGGGCTTCATATGTATATTGCTCTCATAGACCTAGATTTGGATTGTGAGTAAAGTCTTAACATGTTCTATGTGAATAATGTTAGCATATGTGCAAGTAAACTATGGTTCATTGTAATGTCACTAAGGTCTTGACTTACATGTGTCTATGATATATTGCACTTCTATGATGGTATGTATTGGATTAAATAGATGTTACGTATGACTTCCTTGGTGGCTTGAGGTGATGCATTGCACCAAATGTCATTAGAGAGTTTGTTGAGGGAATAATAAAGTAAAAATAAAAGGATTCATTTTTAAGTACAAAATAGCTTAATGTAATGTGCTTCTATGATGCCTTAAATGCATTGTGTGATTTTATATTATGTTTTACAATGAAATATGACTATATGAAGTATGTAAATGATATTATGCTTATTGTATAAAGGTTTTATGAAGATTTTCTCAAAAAGGCATGAACTATGATTTAAAGAAAATGTCCCTTGTAAATTCATATTTTGCATGGTTTCCTTACGTAGTGCATTCTTTTAGTAACTCTGTTCTTCTCTATTTTCTATCCGAAGTGTAGATTATAGATGCTTAAAAGGATGTCTCTTTGATTAAGGAGATTTTTATGTGTTTCCCAGTCTCAAGCAGGAGGTATCCTTAAGATTCAAGGATGTCCTATTTTAATTCATTGTTACTGTAAAGTTTTTTAAATTATATAGTTATGTACTATGTTATAAGGGCTATATCCCTAATATACTCTTATGATAATGAGTCTAGGATGACAAAAAAATATTAGAGTCTAAATATGTACTTATGATATTTTATATATATGAAGTGAATTTCGTAGCAAATGATGTGCTATGAAATTTTTTAATTTTGCGCTAATTTACCTATGATAATGCAATGAATGATGACCATAGGATTGTATAAGACCCATGAGAGGTCAAGTACGCCATGTTACTTCTAGGGGGTGCTCCCCAGTCGTGACACGCTCCTCATTTGTGAATGAGAGGATATTACATGTTTAGGAAATCTCAATTATTCACTTCTCTAAGTCATGTCATGGAGTTTAAATCTAGAAGTATCTCTCTGTATATGTGAAGAATTTTTTTTATGATATGATTACAAGACGGGCTTCTAAAAGGATAGAGGTAGACAATGTTGATCAAGAGGTTCCTCATCAAGATCCTCCCCAAGCTCTGATTGACCCATTGAATATGAATGTGACAAATGTGGAATTTAGGTCGTGTTCAATGTATTTGCTCAAGACGTGATAGCATAAGACAATAGTGTGAAGGTAGTTCCCGTGAACTCAAATGTTGGTATGAAGGTGTATTAATGATGGATTTTACAATGATGAACCCTTTGTAATATTACTCTTAAAATAGAGGAAGACCCTCAATATATTATCGATAAAGTGTATGTTAGTTGCTATTATTAGAGTGACTTACATATAAAAGGAGGAATTTGCTGCATGTGAACTCAAAGAGATTGTCACATTCAGTTCAATCAGTGGAAAGAGGCAACATTCAAGTGGAAGTGGTCATAAAGAATGGTAGAGGTTTAGAAGTTCTTTTGTTGATATGTTATTCCCTGTAGAGATGAGACATGCCAAAGTACTCGAGTTCATCAATCTTGGGCAAGGAAATATAAGTATAATTAAGTATGCATTGATGTTCACTAAATTATCCAAATATTCCCCTTTTGTTATGGTGGATCGTATAGCTAATATGAGTAAGTTTGTGCCGGGTGTATCCGTCATGGTAGTCAAAGTATGTCAGACCGCTATGCTTTTCCATGACATGGACATTTCTCACCTTAGGGTGCATGCCAAAAAAAATTGAGGAAGAAAAGTTGAAGTAAAGATCTACAAAGCCAAGTGAGAGAGAATGGATGTTGTTTCATAGTCACATTCTAGGTCTAGTGAACGAAGAGGTTCTAGGTATAAAAAAAAGTTCTATGGGTAAAGTTCTACTAGTGCCCTATAAAGGCCTAACTGTGCGAGGATGTCTAACTCAAAACCTCTAGGAGATTGTTATAGTCCTTCAATGCCTTTTTATGCTAAATGTTAGTAAAATAATTAATGGAAATGTTTAGAAGAGTTTCTTGGTTGTTTTGGATGTGGGAAAATGGATAAAAATTTAAAGAAGTGTCCTTCAATTTATAAGATTAGTGGAGATTTTCACCGAATCGCTCAGTCACGTCCTTTATCTGATCCAACAAGTTCAAATGGGAATGATCCTAAGAGTAAGTGTTTCTATTCACTCAAAACTAGAGATGATAAAGAGAATCTCCAGGATGTGTTGACTGGTATGTTTAGTTTTTCAATGACATGTGTTTGCTTTACTTGATCGTGGTGGTATTTTTTAATGGTGACTCCCTATGTGTCCATGCTATTCGATATGCTTCCTAATGTATTGTAAAAATCTTCATACGCTCTATCCCTATTGATGTTTTTGTTGTGGCTAAGAGTGTATATAGAATATATCCCATTTTCTTATGTAATAGTGTTACTTTTGTAGATTTTGTAGATTTTGTAGAAATTGATATTATAGATTTCAATGTAATCCTTCATATGGATTGATTACATGCCTTTTATGCTTCTATAGATAATAGAAATTGTGAAGTGAAATTTCAGTACCCAAACGAACCTATCCTTGAGTGGAAGGAGGGATATTCTACACCTAGAGGTCAACTTTTTGCTTGCCTTAATGCTATTAAAATTATATCTAAGGGTTGTTTTACCATATAGTGTGGGTGAAGGTGAGGGTGAGGGATGTGGAGTCTGAAACTCATATTCTTGGGTTGATCCCTATCGTAATAGAGTTTTCAAAAGATTTTCCCGATGATTTACACAATATATCTCCTGAAAAAGAAATAGAATACGGGTTTGACCTTCATCTGGACACACTACCTATCTCTATTTTTCCCTATGGAATGTCTACTGTAGAACTTTAAGAGCTTAAGTATTAGTTAAAGGAATTATTGATATGTGTGTCATCCGAACGAGTATTTATCCATAGGGTGCTCTGAACTTATTTGTTAGAAAGAAAGATGGACCCCTTCATATATTTATCAATTTTCGACAACTGAATTAGTTGACCATAAAGAACAAGTATCCTATTGCGAGGATAGATTATTTTTTTGACTAACTCAAATGGGCAAGTTATTTCTCCAAATTGATCTTCATTTCGGTTATCACCAGCTGAGGGTGAAAGAGAATGATATTTTGAAAATGGATTTTAAAACCCAATATGATCATTATTAGTTTTTTTTAGGTACTTTGTTTTGATGTATGCTCCGACGATATTTATGGAGTTGATAAATAGGGTGTTTACACAATATCTTAATATGTTCTTGAATATGTTCATTAATGATAAATTTTATTTACTCCAGGAGTAAGGATGATCATATTAATCACTTGAGGAATGTTGTGTAAAACATCAAGGAAAAGATAAATGTTTGCTATGGTTAGAAAATGTGAGTTTCGCCTAAGGTCCGCAACTTTTCTAGGCCACATTATTTTGAATAAGGGTATTGAGGTAAATCCTATTAAGACGAATGCGGTAAAGAGTTGGCATAGACCTCTATCACCAGCACACATTAGAAGCTTCTTGAGTTAGGCCGGTTATTGTAGAAGGTTACTTGAGTATTTTTCCTCCATTCCTTCTCCTTTGAAGAATTTGAATAAAAAAAAGGCAAAGTTCATATGATCCGAAGATTGTGAGAAAATTTTCAAAGATTTGATTGATAGACTCACTTCTACTCCGTTGTTAACCTTAAATGATGTGACATGGTTTCGTTGTTTATTGTGATGCCCCTCGATTTGGGTTGAGATGTATGCTCTCTTAAGAAAAATGGCAAGGTGATTGCATATACTTCAAGAAAACTAAAATTTCATGAAATGACCTATCCTCCAACGATATTGAATTAGCAGCGGTTGTATATGCGTTTAAGATTTGATTTGAGATGTTCATAGGTGTCATGATACAGAGGTACACCCTAAATGTAACATGGTGTACTTGACCCCATAGTGTTGTATTTCAAGCCGTTGGCATATCTTGAAAGATAATAGAAAATTACGAAAAATATAAAACTATATCCATACTATAAAAATCTGTATAAAATTTAGCAAAAGTCTTTCTACATTCCGTCTCAAACCATCTAAGATCAACTTGAAGCAAAAGCCTTTGGAAACAACCCATTGAATTGTCTCTATAAAAAAATAAAATACATAAATAAATAGTGGGTTTTGTCCTCAAAGCTATGAGAACTCACAAAAACATCAAATCCATGCTCCCAAGAAACCTATCTCAAAGGACAAAACTAGAGTTTCCAAATACTACATTTGATTAGAGTGTAGGAAAAGTATGCATTACTACAAAATATACTTAATATGTTATCTTGAATAACTATATGTGCTTAAGACAACGGTTAGTCAATATGAGACATGTCACAACCCAAAAGAACCCCCTAGAAGTTAGGGAGAACCCTCGAATAGTGGCAAGGCGTACTTCACCCTTTAGGGTCTTGTATAATCCCTTTAACTATCGTTCAATATATAAGACAAGAAAAGTAGTGCGGAATTATAAATTTTTCAAGACATTTGATATAAAAAAATCTTATATAAGTATTATGAAAATATCATCGACACAAGACAAACTTAAATACACGATATAATTAACTTAGGGACACGGCCCCTTTACATTGAAAGAGATACATGATAATTCATTGTCTATGAAATAAAGAAACGGACTATGCCCACGAATATGTGAGGACCTATTTTGTCTTGAGGGGAACTTTCCCAGTCTTCCCCTTGTAGACTTCAACCTTCAAAATGCTTCCAACCTATACATATAGTTTTTAAAAATATGGGGTTAGTACAAATAATGTACTAAGTATTATCATATGCAAAAACATGCAAAAAGGGACATTTTAGTAAAATAACATGTCATGACAATTACGTATAATTCATGAATTTAGGAACAAAACATCATAAGAACAATCATTTAACACTTAGATAAGAGTTCCCATAATCTTAAACCAAAAGAGACCATTTAGAATAAACTTCAAAAATTCTACACTAACTAGATGTCCATTTACAGTGAACAAATTCAAGCCATTACAGTGAAGCATTTCAAACATTTACAATGAATTCAACTTGAGCAACTAAATGAACATTCCTATTCTAAATGAGTCACCTTCAAAGGCCAAGAGAAAGATAAAGTGAACTCATTTTCCGTAAGTATTTCCCTACCTCGGTATTATCCAAAGACTCATTAAGGTAAGACATGAAAGAAGTATGCATATGCATCCTTCAATACACACCAAAAAAATTCTCAAGACTACTCCTATCGGCTTACTCAACTCGGGAGAAACAATCCCCTCAATCAATGGCAAGACATGAAAAGACACCCAACAAACAACCAAAATCTTGTTTTTCGGAATGCCTAGTGCAATGAATTGATAAAGTCCCATAGCACCGCCTACCCTAAGTAGTAAATTCTTTTACTAGGTTTTGCACCAAGTCTTCGCTTTCGAAAGGTCCTACGTAGTGCAATGAGTAGATCGTGTCCCATATCACCCCCTACCCTAAGAAGTACATTCGTTTAAAGAATTAGTTCAATTAATTCTTTTGTGGGGAGTTAGCTTAATTGACATAAACAATGAGAGCTATACTTGGAATCCCGATATTAACACCTATCGGATGAGAGATCCTCACTTTCCTAGAGAAAGGTTATACCTATTAGCTTTTACATGGCTTTCTCAATAGCAACACCTATGTTGGCATATAGTTAAGGTATAAGGAGATTGCTACTAAGTAACTCATTCTCTTATAACGAGGAATACTCATATCAAGAGGTACTTTGGAAATACAACATATCGACTCACAAAGTGTAATCCACCTCTCTTTCGTATCCTCTTGGTGCTAGGCATAACTCCCTACAGATTTTTTAACATTATAATCAATAAATTAAGGATAGCTAGTTAATAACACATCTCAACTCGAGAAGTCTATTAGTCCTCCAACCTATCTTTAAAATGTCATTAGGAATAGTGGCGTTGCTACTATTCACTTCATCTAAACTCACGAAGAGTGTCCACCCAAAGGCTCCCCTTTTTACTCAACTTAGTTTCATACACTCTTTTTAGTGTGAGTGTGTGTGTCCACGTGACCATACCTTGCACATAAGCTTCATTTTATTTACATTTCATTCTATACATGCTTAGACATCATTTAATCACATCACACACTTTGACATGCTTACATAATCATATAAGTCATCTTAGACATAATCCTTAAAATACTTCTAATAACAAGCTTCATGAAACAGTTAAAAAGAATAACTTCATTTAAGCACACTCTCTTGCCTATTTCACATAATAGCTTCATAAGGCACATTTAGAATAAATGGCATCATTTTCATCTTACTTCACATAATAAGCCATTATGTACTCATTCACAATAAAAAAATAACATCACATTCATACAACTCAAATAAACACCGTCACAAAGAAGGTGGACCATACCACTCAAGAGCTTTTCCAAAATTAAACTAAACAACATAACAAACTTACCCTTTAATCCAAACATTAATCACCAATAACCTTTTTCTCAATGTTTCACAATAATGAAGCCCTTTGAGCAGTAGCTAAAAAACTATAACAATAATAAGAAATCAAAGCTCAAGGACTACCAATTCATGCCCATTTAACCTATTTCTTAAGACAACATTAAATGAGAAGATTTAACATGATTGCATTGAATTTTTAACCTTAAAATCATCAAATAACATAATAAACTTCATTATTAAGTCATTCAACACGTTTTCATGCAAGACCCATATTTTGAGTTGAAGATATTAGAAACTAGGGTTTAAAACCCATTTGAAAATTAATTAGAAGGTACTCCTTGAATGGAAGAGAGTTCAAGTATGGATGAAATATCTTACATTGAAGAAATACCAATGATTTTTTATGAATAAACAACCATCAACAACCCTCCTAGCATTTCTTGTCTTCTAGCTTCCTTGGAGACTTGACAGAGAATTCTAAGAGCGAGTGTTTACAAAATACCCTAAAATAATCTTCCTAGGATCATAAAAGGGGGTGAATTTACAAAACACCCCAAGACTTGGTAGAAAACTTATAGTGTTTGAACACCTCATAGACGAGACCTAACCAACGGACCGTTTGTGCATCAACGAACCGTTGGTGGGGTCTCGTGGGCTTAAACATAGGTCCACAAGTAACCTGACTAACCAACCTAATAGGTCCATCCAACGGACCAAGACAAAGGACCGTATGTTTTACCACTGGCCGTCATTGCCTTCGTTAGTGAACAATGCCAAGGATATTTTGGTCAAAGACTTAGGCACATTCTCTAGGGACCCTTGTGGGACCTAGGTGGAGTCGTACCCAAATTTTAAACTGCTAAACTAACTCATCTGGGTCTTAGAAATTTCTCATGCAGGTTTCAAGAAATACAAACACATAAAACTCACTCAAACACCTCAAGACACACGAACGCTATCTAAGGCAGACCTTCAAAACGTCATGGACGTTTGACCTCAAAATATAACCAAACTGCACATACTAAATAAAACACTAAAGAAATAATTTTAACTTAAAATTAACTCAACAAACACTCAGTAGGATATATTTAACTTAGATCATTTTGGGGCGTTACATTCTCCTCCACTTAGAATAACATTCGACCTCGAATGATACTAAAACCTCAAGAATAAGAAGGACTCACTTAGAATCACATAAGACATTACTATAATGATCAAAACACTAAAAATCAAAGCATAAACTATAAAGTAAGATGAATTAATACTTTCAAACACTAGCAACATAAGCACTTTAGCATAACATAATGATGTCAAAATTCATTTTTAACCTTCTTTTATGGAGGAACTACATTCTCATAATTTAAACATGATCATATACAAAACTTTTGCAGAAATTGAAACTTCAATTCAAGAAAAAACATATTTTATCAAAATCCACAAAACTTACAGTGAATAACACTATACAATGACAACTTTGCAAAACATCGCAAATTCAATATCCTTTTCATTTATTAACTCATAGAGGAACTACCTTATCCAACATTAAACATGCTTATAAACAACATTTCTAATCACAATGAAATAATTGTTAATGAAAAATTCAATTTTCTTAAAATTTGAACTTCATTACAGTGAATTCAAAACATCAGTATGTCAATGCTTACAAATTTTAGAATGCACCTTCCAAGCAACTTTATACGGATGGCATGACAATATGAGGGACAAGAACACACTAACTTACTATAAAGATACTTGGTAGGTTCACGAAGTTCAATGTTAGATTATCATCCCATAGTACCACTCCCACTTAGTAACCCTTGAGGATTCTCTTGGACTAAGTACATTCTATGACATTCTAATCAACTTACTCTGCCCCACATAGGGTTAATCCATCTACAAGGTCTCATAGTCCAAAGAACTTTTATGCCTCTTCACAATACAGGAACTCACACTAACTTCAACTCATGTGCATAATGATTAAACATCAACCTTACAAGATTAGCATAAAACTTTCCTCTTATGATTAATGCCTAGACAAACTCTCTTAAACATCACTTCATTAGACTCTTAGGCATCATTTAACTCAATTTCATGGAACAAAACTTCCTCACTAAATAATCATAAAGCATTGTCATCTTAGTGTAAGCCTACACCACAACATCCACAAATAACAAGAACAACTATGATACATTAGTAACAGAAGGGAGTTACCTTCAACATCTAATAAATCTCCACATTCTCTCAACATTTCCTCAAATTCACACCTTAAAGCATACTATCATCATTGAACATAATTACAAGATAACTCATTTATTATCAAACTACTTTATGCATTCTCATAACTCTTTATATGTTTAGAACTACATCACCATAAAGTTTCTCATAAAAATACTCCCAACCTCACAACTCACACCTAACCCTAAGTGGTATCACATCCCAAATGTTAAAACATACCTTCTCATCTACTCTTTTAGCCACAAAACCATCATAACAATAAAAATCACCCTTTCTCTCCCTCAAACAAAGAAACATCTCCACTTCCAAGCAATCAGACCCAGAAGACCACCTGACAAGGGAACACAAGAGAGAGAGAACATATGGAGTTAAGTTCTATGAAACGATTCAAGAGTTATGAAGAAATTCAAAGTCTATCGTCCTATAGCCTCTTGTCCATGGATGTGTTGCAACTCACATCAATGACAAAGAAACTACTAGACACGACATGTGATATTTTAGACCTTAAACTATTTCCCAAAACCTTATGCTCTTATACCAAGACTGTCACGACCCGAAAGCATCCCCTAGAAGATAGGTAGAACCCTCGAATCATGTCAAGGCATACTTGACCCTTTGGGTTCTTGCACAAGCCATTTAACTATCATTCATTACATAAGACTGAAAAGTAGTGCATAATTAAAACTTTTCAAGACATTTGATATAAAAAGAAATCTTTTATAAATACTAACAAAATCACATCATCACAATCAAAACATAAAGACAAGACATAATTAACTTAGGAACACGACACCTTTACATTGAAAGAGATACATATAATTCATTAACTAAGATATTAAGACTATGCTCTCAAATATGTGAGGACATACTTTCTATTGAGAGTAACTTCCCCAAGCTTCACCTTCTAGACTTCAACCTTCAAAATGCTTCCAAGCTATATTTATAGTATCGGAAAGTATAGGGTTACTACAAAAAATGTAATAAGTATGGCATATGAAAAAAAAATGTGAAAAGGGACGTTTTAGTAAAATAACATTTGATGCCAATTAAATATAATATTAATGAATTTAGGAACAAAACATTATAAGAACCATCATTTAACACATAGATAAGAGTTCCCATAATTCTAAACAAAATGACACCATTTACAGTAAACATCCAAAACATTACAGCAACTAGATGTCCATTTAGAATGAACATATTTAAGCCATTACAGTGAAGAATTTCAAGCATTTACGATGAATTTAACTTGAGCAACTAAATGAACTATCATATTCTAATGTAGTGAACTTCAAAGATAAAGGGAAATAGAAAGTGAACTCATTTTCCGTAATAGTTTCCCTACCTCGGAATTATCCTAAGACTTATTAAGGTAAGACATGAAAGAAGTATGCATTTGCATCCTTCAATACACACCAAAAAAATTCTCAAAACTAATCCTCTTGGCTTACTAACTCGGGAGAAACAAACCCCTCAATCAATGGAGAGACATTAAAAGACACCCAACAAACAACCAAAGTCTTCCCTTTCGGAATGCCTACTTAGTTCAATGAGTAGATAGAGTCCCATACCACCACCTACCCTAAGTACTGCATTCTTTTAGAAGGTTTGGAACCAAGTCTTCGTTTTTGGAAGGTCCTACCTAGTGCAATGATTAGATAGTGTGCCATACCACCACCTACTCTAAGTAGTTCGTTCTTTTAAAAGACTTAGTTCAACCAATTCTTTTGTTCGGAGTTTACCTAACCGACATAGACCATGAGCGCTACACTCGGAATCCCAATATTAACCGCTATCGAATGAGGGATCCTCACTTGCGTAGAGTAAGCTCATAATTCTTACCTTTTACATGGCTTTCCGAATTGCTACACCCATGTGAGCACATAGTTAAGAGATAAGGAGATTGTAAGTAACTCTTTATCTACTAATGAGGAGTACACATCCTAAGAGGTAATTTGGAAATACAACCTATCAACTCACGAAACATAATCCACCTCTCCTTCATATCCTCTCGGTGCTAGGCAGAACTCCCCATCGATGCTCAACATTATAATCGACGGATTAAGAAACCACATCTCAACTCACGTAGGGCATTCATCCTCCAACCTATCTTAGAAAGTTCATTAGGAATAGTGAGGTTTCTAATCGACACTTCATCTAAACTCATGAATTGTTTCAACCCCAATACTCCCCTTTTACTCAACCTAGCTTCATACACTCTTTTAAGTGTGGGTGTGGGTATACATGTGAGCACACCTTGCACTTAAGCATAATTTCATTTACATTTAATTATATGCATGCTTAGACCTCCTTTCATCACATCACACACTTAAACATGTTTTACATAATAATATAAGCCATCTTAGACATAACCCTTAAAACACTTCTCATAACAAGCTTCACAAAATACTTAACAAGAATAACTTCATTTAAGCATACTCTCTAGCCTATTTCACATAATCGCTTTATCAGGAACATTTAGCAAGAATAGCATCATTGTCATGTTACTTCACATAAATATCTTTCATTTACTCATTCACAATAAAAAAAGTAACTTCACATTCATTCAATTTATATAAACACCGCAACGAAGAAGATAGACCATACCAGTCAAGAGAATTTTAAATTGAAATTAAACAACATAACCAACATACCCTTTAATCCAAGATTTCATAACCTATAATCTTTTTATCAATATTTAACCATAATAAAGTCCTTACTTCAGTAGTTAAACAACAATAACTACAATAAGAAACCAAAGCTTAAAGACTACCTATTCATGCCCATTTACCCATTTCTTAAGCGAACATTTGATGAAAAGATTTAACATAATTTCATTGAAGTTTTGTCCTTAAAATCGTCAAATAACATTAGAAACTTCATTATTAGGTCATTCAAAACGTTTTCATGCAAGACCTATATTTGGAGTTAAATATATTAGATTCTAGGGTTGAAAACCGGTTTTGAAAATTCATTAGAAAGAACTCCTTGAATGGAAGACAGTTGAGGATAGATACCATACCTCACATTGAAGATAAACCAATGGTTTTTATACGAAGAAAAAACCATCGACAGCCCTCTTAACATTTTGTTACTTCTAGCTTGCATGGAGACTTTAGAGAGAATTATAAGAGAGAGGGGATGTGGCTTTTAGGAAGTGGGGTCTAAAAAGAGGTCTTAAAGTTCAAAACAATTTAATATACCTAATAAACCCTAAAATAAATGTCCTAGTATCATAAAAGATTTGCGGTGAATTTACCAAACACCCGATCCTTGGCAAAAAACGTATAGTGTTTGACCCCTCACAGACGAGACCTAACCAACGGACCGTCTTTGCATCCACAGACCGTTGGTGAGGTCTCGTGGGTTGATACTTAGCTCCACGTTGATCCAGACTAATAAACCTTGTAGGTCCATCCTCCAAATTTAATCAAACTTCACACACTGCCTAAGAACACTAAAGTAACTCATTTTAACTTTAAAATTCACTCATGAAACGCTCATGAGGATCTAGGTCACATTAATTCATTTTGGGGCGTTATAAGGCATAATCCATAATCATATGAAATACTTCATGAAACATCACTTATAAGCATAAGAGATAGTATCATAATCATAAGTAAAGTATCCAACATAAGCATAATAAAAGAAGACTACGCTCATGTAACCTAAAATCATAAGCGTACATAAACATAGTCTATATACATGGTCAAGTCTATGTTCTTCTACAATACAATAACTATGCACCTGAATAATATCAAAGAATACTTGCAAAATCCATTAAAGGAATCCCATACTACCATTCACACTAAGCATAACCTTGTAGTCATAATTACCCTCTTTTGGTCTCATTATTAGCTTACTCCTTGTCAATAAGGGAACTTTCATTTTTAGTGTATCATATCATGGAAGGAAATGTGGAAACAATCCATCAAACATACATCATAAGCATAAGCAACTTAACTTTTCATAGCAAAAATCATAAAACCTAAAAGGAAAATATCATAGATACCTTCAAGAATATTAGACAAGTTTATCAATAAAATCCCATACTCTCATAAATACTACGTAAAACTCCTAAACAACCCATAGTGCATATCTCATATTCATTTTCATATGACTACCATAATGGGAACATAATTCTTAACCGACATAAATCATGTAAATAACTTGGAATTCAGTGTCTACCCAATAGCAAAAAAGGGATATTCTACTTTTCGAAGGTAGAATAATACTCTTAACATATAACGACGGAATATCTAAGTAGCATATGCGTGTACATAGTTTGTGATAAGGAAATTTCATGTATAAACCCAAACTTAATGAAGGTAGAATGTTTCTATCTCATCAGATACCTACATTGGGAACCCGATTACAACTTCTATAAAAGGAACCCATTTGGAAACCGGACTAAACTAGTGTAAAATTTTCAAGGAGAAGTCAGATTTAACAAGTACAAAAGCTTCAATTTAATATATATATATATATATATATATATATATATATATATATATATATATATATATATATATATATATATATATATCCTCTTGGGGCTAGGGAATATGTCCCATTGAGATCACATTAATTCTTGTCTTAAGTTCATATTCGTGGAAGAATGTCTTGACACTAAATTCATCCATAGAATCACTATTGGTGAGAAACCTTTAACCTTATAGCATATCCATGCCTCAGTTTGTCTATGGAATTAACCTTTCAACATCACTAGAACTTTGTCATGAGCATATTCAATTTGCACAAAAAGTGTTTCTAAAAAAAACTTCATACAATATGTGAACTATCTTATTTTTCCCCTTCTCTAGGGTAAAAGTTCATATTCCATCATCAAATGTAGAATGACTATATTATACATTGATACATTCATAATCATATCACATGAACATATATAGAATGACTACATTAGTCATGGATGAATTCATAGATAAGGTAGTTTAATTACTATGAACATAATTTCATACTTCACCTTATTGAGATTCAAATCCTACATTCCTTCTTCACACCTAAGATTCATATAACAAACATCTATATCACCCTAACTCATGGGATTCTAGAACTTTATGCAGTAAACCACTAACGAGGTAGGCAGTAAAGATCTTTCATCACAATTTTATCCATTAGCTGTCTATACTCATACAAATTATTACTCTCAATGCTTTAGCATTCATAGTCAATAATATTATCTTTACTCTAAGTCTCTAGTGATTATAATTAATTACCACAAGCATTACTCTCAAACCTTTACATTTTTAACATTCATAATAAATATCAATATTACAAGATAATCTAGTTTCAAGCTCCATGTTTAAGCAATTCTAGTCATAATTCACCATAAAGGTTCAATGTCAACTTTAATAGTCATTATATATCATATTCACTTAAGTCTAGTTCAATACATTTCTACATGTTCTTAATCTTTAATAACTACTACACATGATATTAATTTCAGAAGATCACCTATCAATTCTCTAGCTTACCTCTCATGGCATAAACCAACATAATATAAATTATTGCAATTAGACTAGGATTAACTATAAATTAATATAAATTTATCATAATATCACAATTCAATACTAAATCCATCATAATTAGAGATTATCCTCTCAATTTGAATCATGCAAAACCCTACCCACAATATTTGAAGAAACACTAACTAAATTTTGTTTTATTTTGACGATTGGGGGAAATATAGGGGTTTCTGTGGGTTGAACACCCAATTGATTAATAAGAAAAAATGCCTTATAAACACCTTACTAAGCTTCAACAATGGAGTCATTGTTCTTCACCTAGGCTTAAAGATCTATCTTCTTCTTCAAGTCTTGGTTTTCTTGAGAGATAAATATCTGAATGGACAATTATTCTGTGATTTAATTTGGGTATTGTTAAAAAAGTGACTTAATGGTATAGTGAAAAGATTAAAATTTTAACACTGCGAAAGGTCAAAACTTAATCTAGAGCCTCACATGAGTGTACAAGGGTTGTAACACTATTTTAAGGTCAATAATAATGTATAAAATCCATTTCGGAGGATTTAGAGTCAAAATATCAAGGAACATCCACGGCGTTCCGAGACTAGTGCAAAAGGTGCTACTCTACCTTAGCCTATTTAACGGGGTTTTAGGAGTAAAAATTTGACGAAATTTTGTTTTAAGGTGACTAACACGTATTAGAGTTGGTTTAGGGTGCAAACTTTTTTGTTCGACTTCCCATGTACAACCCAAAGGGTCCTTGAGGTGGACCCTTTCATAATGGCTAAAAGTTGACTTGAGGCAGTAGAAATCGACGGTGTGAGGCTACGAGGCATAGCCTGATCAATGAGGCATCGATGTCCACCGTTAATGGTCTCTTAGAAATATTTGCAAAGGGTCCATTTTTGTAACTCTCTTCCCAAAAGGATGACTGCACAGGACGTGGGGGTCCTAGTTGTAGACTGACCTATGGTCGTAGGTCAGGGTCTCGTTGATTAGGTCATGTGTTTTGCTGTCAAGTTTTAATTATTTATTTTAATAAGTTAGGTAATTAGGCATTTAAATAGTGATAATGCGGTGGTTAATTAGTTTAGTTAATTAACTATACAACTTAACTTAATTCTAATGACAACTTGACCCCTCTTAATTGGAAACTACAGTTGCTCTTCCTTCTCTCTACTTACTCACTAACAAAAAGAAGAATTCCATTAAAGGTCTAGGTAAAGGTCCTTAGGGTGGAAATAAAAGTAATTTTATCCATCAATATTAAACTTTTAACAAGTTTTGAGATCTTTTTACCTTTGGTATTCCTTTCGCCAAAGTGTCCTTCCAAAATTTATTTCAAAACCATTAGTTTCATGTGAATTTTTTTTATTACGAAAATTTATCTTCTAAATTGCATTGTCTATAGTTTCTTTTGATTATTATGATTAGATTATGAAGTACTATGATCCAATTATTGTTTTTGTTGATGAGTTAACTTAGTTTGTGGATTAGATCATGAAATTTACCCAAGTCCCTAACTATAGGTTATGATCTAGTGATGAATTGATGTGTAGTAAGTGAATTTACTTCATTATTGTATTAATTACTATTATGTGATGATATTACACCTATCGTTGTGTTGAATTGGATGGTTGATGCTAAAAACTTTTATGATGTCTTGTGAAGGAGATTGGGGTAAGTCATGTGATCTCAAACCTATACTTCAATTGTGAGTACTTTTAATTAGTGATGAAGTTATAGTGAATTATACCTTATTATATGATTTATTAGTGTTTTTATTATATTGAATTGAAATGTCTTTATTTATGTCTTGTGAGTGTTGGTTAAGATGTAAGGATATAAGATTGGTGATAAATTTTCTATGTTCCTTATTATGATATGGTGATGTAAATTTGCTAACCTCACACTTGTGAATTGTATTGAAATGACGTACTCATGCAATTCCTATTAAACTATGACTATGACTATGTAAGGGCTAGACCCTATGATCTAAAACTAAGTTATAATTATTAATGAAAGACATTTCATAAGGTACTCTAGCTTAGCACCGTGTGAACTACTAGTGAGAAGTTTCCCTTCACACATGGGAAGGTAGGTTCACTATTGTACTCATGAGATTCGCTACAATAATGCATGTTGCACGAATAGGGTCCCAACTACATCTCCTAGTTCATAAACTATGTTCCCACTATAGGAATATTAGCTAGTGGATCCACATAGACGCTATTTTAAGGTTCCGGTACTACCTTGGAAAGTAATCCACCTTTTTTTGTGTAGGGTTCCATTATACCGGATTCAACATTAGCGCATGTGGTATATGTTAGTTAAGGAAAGATGTTCCTGAAAGTAAAATTAGGTAATAAAGTGGACTTTAACTAAGATGACTTGAGGGGTATGACATAGTCTAGGTAGGGGTATGATATTCTAACAATACATTGCACTAGTTGGCTTTGAAGGAAGTCTTTGGAGGATGTTCTCATGTTTTATGCTCTTATAAAGTGAATAAAATCTATGTGTTGACTTTATATGCTGATGATGTTGTTTGGTATCATGTATGAATATGATATTGGCCTATATTGCTAAATATGATGATTATTATTATTGATGCTATGTTATGAGATGGTAGGCATTGCATATGATTCTTTGTTGGGTTTACTTGATTGAGTAAGTTAAGAGGCTTTACCTTGTCACTTGATGGGAGTAATGAGTAAGGGTCTTGTATATAATGTTATGACATTAACTCCTATATGTTCTTGGTTGATATAACATGATATTAGTGTTTTGTTGGTTAAGGTTCTAGCATGAAATTAATCATGTTGACTTGGTTATACTTGATGATGTTGCTCTTGTGTTAAATATGCTATTGTGGTAATGAATATGTGGTTATTGTCCTATATGTGTTCTTGATGGTGCATAAGCATGGTTTTGAATAAATATCCTTTTAACATGATTTTGATATTATGTATGCATATGATTTCATACTTATTACAAGTGATGTGCTAACCCCATTTCTCCCTTTTCCCCAACATTTTAGGTTCCGGTCGTTGAAGGGTTTGTGAAAACATTGAAGGAAGGGTTGGATTATTTCTCCAATTGTGGGTATGTACTTATGATTCGAGGCTGATGCCTTTCTATCACTCTACCTATGTTACATTGTTACAATCTAAAAGCACTCATTTCACTCATCTTGTTTAAAGACAATGTTTTAAGCCCTAAATGTCACCTTTACATTGTTGTAAGAGATATTCTTGTATTGTTCTATATCGTATAGATGGTTGAATATGAGGTATCCATTTTAAGACTATATTATATATGTTGTATATATTTTGTATAAAAGTAGGAGACTATGTAATAATCATATACGAGAAGTCTATATATACTCACTATGAATTTATTGTTTGTAAGCGAGATGTCTAAATAAACCTGATGAAGTACACATAGAAGAAAAGTTTTAAACTTTTTTCACTTTTTAATGTATAAATGTAAAGATGAATGCTAAGAGGCTACTCATAGTCCTCTTTGAGGAAGATAACACCGGTTATGTCTAGGGGGTACTTTCTAATGTGACAAACTTGGTATTAGAGCATGATGTTGAATATCCCTAGAAATGATGTCTCATTAAGCAACGTTATGCATATTATTATTCATAATTCCAAAGTGCGCCACACTTATGTATGAGAAACTATGTGATGCTCAAAAAATCCCATCACCTTGTATTCCTATGTCGTGTTTCTAGAGCCTTGACATGTGTATTAACCTAAACCTTATATCATTGTTATAGGTATGAATATTTGAAGAGGATCTGATAGAAGGGCCGAGAAAGAAAAGGAAAATGTGAGAGATCATGAAAAACAACGGCCTCCACAAGACAACCAAGTCCCTCCACTTGTAGAAGTTGTTATGGGAGATCAAGTTCCGGTAATTCCCCGACCATTGATTGATGGAGAGATAAGGGCAACTTTTCTCAATTGGGCCCAATCCATGAATTCTGAAGCAAATGCCTTCACTTCTCAAGTCCAAGCAATAACAACACGAGTAAATAGGGAGTTTAGACCTCGAGTGCCTCAACATGCTATCACTATGGCCTCTCGTTTGAGAGACTTTACTAGAATGAATCAACCTATGTTCTTTGCGTTAAGGTCATATGAGGACCCTCAAGATTCTGGATGAGATCTATAAGACTCTCTATTCTATGGGGGAGACCTTAATTGAGATTGCCGAATTGGTGGCTTATAAAATCAAAGATGTGGACCAAAATTGGTACGTAAAATGGAGAGATAATAGAGCACTAAAGGGTGATTCGGTGACTTGGGAGATCATCAAGAGTGCTTTCCCTGATAGTTTCTTTCCTAGAGAGATGAGGGAAGCTAAGGTGGAAGAGTTCATTAATATTCGTCAAGAAGGTATGAGTGCACTTTATTATTACACTAAGTATACTAATTGTCCAAGTATGTTCCATCCTTGTTGTCAAACCAAAGGGATTAGCTGAGTCGTTTTCTTATGGGTGAGTTCGGAGAATTGGTTGAAGAATGTCGAGCGGATATGCTTCATGATAACATGAATATCTCTCGACTCATTGTTCACGCTCAACAAGTGGAAGAAACTATATTAAGGAGGAATAATAGGGAGGTCAAGAAGCAAGGTCTTATAAAGGTGGTTCTTCTAAGGGTAGGCTTGACATGCAAGACAAGCCTATGTTTAGAAGAAGTTTTCTAATAAAGTTCCTTCAAAATTTCCTAAGGCTAGCAATGATAGGGTATCTAACCCTAAGTCTCACAAGGGAAGAGGTACTAGTTCACCAAGAAAGAAGAAAACTTGTGGAAAGTGTCGCAAGAGGCGTTGTGGTGTTTTCCTTATTGGGAAGGACAATGGATTTGGGTGTGACAAGAGTGGATACAAGGTTAAGGATTTCCTTAATGAAAAGGGCAAGACTTAGGAAGCGGGAAAGCTCAAGTAAGTTGTTCAATTGTTGATGCTCCAAAGAAGAATAGCTTTTATGATCTTCACTCTCGGGGAGAAAAACAAAGTTCTCCCGATGTGGTGACTGTTATATTACAATTCGTTTATATTGAAGTTTATGTGTTACTTGATCCAGGTCCTCCATTATCTTCTGATACACCATTGGTAGCTAGGAAGTTTGATATTTTGCCCGATATTCTCAATGAACCTTTCATCGTAAATACCCTGATAGGTGAGTAGGTGGTTGCAAAAAGGGTAAACATAAAAAGTCCTATAATGTTGCCCAGTAGAGTTACTCCTGTTGAATTACTAGAACTTGATATGGTCAATTTTGATGTCTTATTAGGGATGTGTTGGTTGCATGATTATTTTGCTTCCATTGATTGTACAACAAGAATTGTCAAGTTCAAACTTCAAAATTAACCCGTCATAGAATGGAACGCATGGAATTCTATTATTAGATGTCGTATTATCTCTTGTCTTAAGGCAAGTAAAATGATCTCAAAAGGTTATTTATACCATATTGTAAGATTAAAAGATTTAGACTCCAAAAATCCTCCCATTGAGTAAGTCTGCGTGGTGAGGGAATTTCAAGAAGTCTTTCCAAACGATCATCCCAGAATCACTCTGAAATGTGAAATTCATTTTTGTTTTGACTTGCTACCGGATACCAAACCCAATTAAATTCCCACTTATCGGATGGCTCAGGATGAATTGAATGAGTTGAAGGCTTAACTCAAGTACTTACTAGGCAATGACTTCATTTGACCTAGTATTTATACATTGGGGTGCTCCTATATTGTCTGTGAAGAAGAAGAATGGGTCTTTTAGAATGTGCATTAATTATCACCAACTCAATAAAGTCAGTATTAAGAATAAGTATCCTCTCCATTAGACCAATTACATGTTTGATCAACTCCAAGGGCAAGATACTTTTCTAAGATTGACTTGAGATCGGGGTATCACAAACATAGGGTGTGAGGTCAGTATTTATTATGATCGGCAGTTCCGACTTGTTATGGTAACTATGAGTTCTTAGTAATGTTATTTGGTCTCTTTAATGCCTCAACGATATTTATAAATCTTATCAATATGGTGTTTTGAAGACCTAGATTTATTTGTCATTGTTTTTAGTGACTATATCTTGGTATATTCAAAAAATGAGGGTAAACACATGGACTGTTTAAGCGTGGTGTTGCAAGTTCTTAAGTAAAACCAACTATTTGCAAGGTATAGTAAATGTGAGTTTTGATTAAGGTTAGTGGCATTTCTTGGCCATATCATTTCTAGTGAGGAATTTGAGGTTGATCCAAGCAAAACCAACAAAGTCAAGAATTACCCTAAAATGTTGACTCCAACCGACATTAGGAGAATTTTTGGTCTAACGGGATATTATAGGAAGTTTCTGAATGGTTTTGCGTCCATTGCAACTACCTTGAATACCTTGACCCAAAAGAGTATGAAATTTGAGTGGTCAAAGGCATGGGAAAGTAGTATCTCATTCTTCTAGGTTACATAATGTGCATGAGAGGAATAATTCAACTCCAGATCTTGAGTTAGCAGTCGTGGTATTTGCCTTACAATTATGGAGGCATTATTTCTATGCTTCCTATGATGATGTTTATACCGACCACAAGAGTCTTCAATATGTGATTACTCAAATGGAGTTAAATATCCGAGATCGGGGTATCACAAACATAGGGTGTGAGGTCAGTATTTATTATGATCGGCAGTTCCGACTTGTTATGGTAACTATGAGTTCTTAGTAATGTTATTTGGTCTCTTTAATGCCTCAACGATATTTATAAATCTTATCAATATGGTGTTTTGAAGACCTAGATTTATTTGTCATTGTTTTTAGTGACTATATCTTGGTATATTCAAAAAATGAGGGTAAACACATGGACTGTTTAAGCGTGGTGTTGCAAGTTCTTAAGTAAAACCAACTATTTGCAAGGTATAGTAAATGTGAGTTTTGATTAAGGTTAGTGGCATTTCTTGGCCATATCATTTCTAGTGAGGAATTTGAGGTTGATCCAAGCAAAACCAACAAAGTCAAGAATTACCCTAAAATGTTGACTCCAACCGACATTAGGAGAATTTTTGGTCTAACGGGATATTATAGGAAGTTTCTGAATGGTTTTGCGTCCATTGCAACTACCTTGAATACCTTGACCCAAAAGAGTATGAAATTTGAGTGGTCAAAGGCATGGGAAAGTAGTATCTCATTCTTCTAGGTTACATAATGTGCATGAGAGGAATAATTCAACTCCAGATCTTGAGTTAGCAGTCGTGGTATTTGCCTTACAATTATGGAGGCATTATTTCTATGCTTCCTATGATGATGTTTATACCGACCACAAGAGTCTTCAATATGTGATTACTCAAATGGAGTTAAATATCCGACAAAGAAGGTGATTGAAATAATTTCAAAATAATGACATGAGTGTTCTCTACCACCCCGGAAAGGCCAATGTTGTTGCAGATTCTCTAAGTAGTATGATCATGGGTTGTGTGTCTCATGTAGATGAAGCCAAAAAGACCTAGTCAAAGATGTTCATATATTGGCTCGTTTGGGTGTTACATTTGAAGATTCGCCAAATGGTGGTTTTATGGCCCATCATAACTTTGAACGTCTTTTGTGGTTGAGGTCAAGTCTAATAAATTCCTTGATCAAACATTCATGGAGTTGAAGGATTATGTTCTTGGTAAGCTTAATAAGTCATTCTCCTTAGGGGGGATGGTGTCTTGAGGTATTAAGTAAGGTTGTGTGTGCCAATGTTAACGACTTGAGAAACTGGATTTTTGAGGAAGCTCATGGCTCCCTTTATTCCATTTATCCGGGATCTACAAAGATGTATCATGACCTTAGAGAAGTGTTTTTGTGGGAAGGTATAAGTAGAGATAGCAAAATTTGTTGCAACATGTCCAAATTACCAAAAACTAAAAGACGAGCACCAAAATCCAAGTGGGTTACTTCAACAAATATATGTTCACACTTGGATGTGTGAAAAAATTTATATGCACTTCGTGGTAGGTTTGCCTCGGACTAAATAGCAACATGGCTCCATATGGGTGGTAGTGGATAGGTTGACCAAATCCGCTCATTTTATTCCCATCAAGTCCACATACTCGGCAGATGATTATTCAAGGATTTGCATAGATGAGATTGTGTGTCTCCATGGTATTCAGTTATCCATCTAATCGGTTATGCATAACAAATACCTATATTATTGAGGTAATTCCAAAAAGGTTTGGGTATAAATAGGAAGCTAAGCAATGTTTTTTATCCCCAAATGTATGGTCAAGTGGAGTGCACTATTCAAACCCTTGAGGATATACATAGAACTTGCATAATTGATTTCAAGGGAAATTGGGATAAACACTTTCCTTAGGTTGAGTTCTCATATAATAATAGTTACCATTAAACTTTATTTATGACTTGTTTCTAAGCCTTGTATTGTAGGACATTTAGATCTCCAATTGGATTGTTTGAAGTGGGCAACTCTTCACTCATTGGTCATGAATTGAGTTATAAGAGTTTCGAAAAAATTCATATTATAAAAAATAGATTGAAAATAGCCGATAGATTTCAAAAGGCTTTTGTCGACCATAGGAGAATGGATTTCGAATTTTAAGAGGGGGATAAAGTGTATCTAAAAATATCACCATGAAGGGAGTTGTGAGATTTTGACAGAAAGAAAAATTGAGTCCTCGTTATGTTTTTCCTTTTGAAATTTTGCAAAAAGTTGGCAATGTTGCATACAATTTGATATTACCTAGTGAATTGGCTTCATTTCATTTCGTGTTCCGTGTATCCATGCTTAAGAAGTGCATAGGTAATACCGAGTCCATTCTTCCTTTTGAGGGTCTAGGTGTACAAGACAACCTCTTCATAAGAGGTTCTGTTTGAAATCCTTTATAGAAAAGTAATGAAGTTGAGTAACATATAGGTGGCTTCCGTAAATGTTATCAATGAACCACCTAGTTGAGGGAGTAACATAGGAGGACAAGGCCGATATGAAATCCCACTAAACTCATCTCTTTGTTGATTATGGTTTGTCTTTTCTCATAATAATAAAAATAATGAATAAATTGAATTTTACTTGTTTTGCAAAGATGTGCATGTTTATAATAAAAGTTTTTGTTAAAATCACGTTTGATGCCAAATGCTTTTTTCCTTGTTTTTGTAATCATTGTGAACTTGTTATGTAGTCGCCTTTATGAAATGATATTCATCATGTTTATACATTGAATTTTGGCATAATTGTCTCTTTAATGATATGTGGAGCACATGTTGTTGTGAGAAGGAAATTTCGTGTGTTTTGATGCAAACTCTTATGTGTTGTAAATGATATTTTAAGTTAATTTGAGTAAATTCCATGTTGATATGAATTGAGTTGTAAATCATATTTATTTTTTCATGTTGTTGTTTAAGCTTCAAGTATTAAATCTATCCTTACCCTTCAAAAAAAATTTAGTGTCATTCAGGGACGAAAGTTCCTAAGATGGGATATTTTATGATTTTGAAAGTAAAAACTTAACCTAGAGCCTCACATGACTGTACAAGGGTTGCAACACAATTTTAATATCATATAATATTGTATAAAAGAAATTTAGGAATTTTAGAGTCAAAATGTCAAGGAACGTCCACGAGATTCGAAGACTAGTGCAAAAGGTGCTAGTGTGCCTTAGAAAATTTGACATGGTTTTAGGAGTCGAAAATTGACGATGATTTGTGATTAGGTGTCTAACATGTATCATGGTTAATTTAGGGTTGAAACTTCTGGTTACGACTCCCCAAGTACAATCCAAAGGGTACTTGAGGAGGACCCTTGCATTGTGGCAATAAGCTGTCTTAAGACAGTAGCCATCGATTGTTGCAGGCTACAAGGTGTGGCCTGATAGACTAGGCGTCAATGGACACCATTGAGTTTAATTTATATATTTTGGAAAAGGTTCCATTTTTTCAATCTATGACCAAAACGACAAATGCACAGGATGGGAGGGGTCCTGGCCGTCGACTAACCTAAGGCCCATAGGTCGGGGTCTCGTAGGTCAGGGCCACTGTTTTGCTCTCATGTTTTAATTAGTTTGTTTAATTAAGTTATTTGGTTAGGTGTTTAATTATTTATTATGAGGTGGTTAATTAGGTTAGTTAATTAAATATATAACCTACACTAAGTTTAAACACAACTAAACACATCACAATTTCCAGAGAACAATTGTACTTCCTTCTCTTATTTTTCACTCTCCCAAAAAGAAGATTTCCATTGAAAGGATAGGTCAAGGTCCATAGGGAAGCAAGAAGAGTACTTTTTCCTACTAATATTCAAAAATTAACAAGGTATGGGTTCCTTTCACATTTGAAATTCCTTTCCCAAAAGGGTCCTTTAAATATTGATTTCAAGAAGATATGTTTCATGTGGGTTTCTTTCTCTTACGAAATTGATCTTCTAAATTTTATTTTCTATAATTTATTTTGATTATTGTGCTTATATTATTAGATTTTATGATTAAATTATTCTTGTTCTTGATGAGTTAACTTAGTTTGTGGAATAGATCATGAAATACACCTAAGTCCCTAACCCTACGTTTTGAACTTGTGATGAATTGCTGTGAAGTGATTTAATTGAATTCATTATTGTATTAATTACTTTTGAGTGATTATATTACACCCATTAATTAGTTGAATTGGATGTTTGATGGTAAAACCTTTGATGATGGCTTGTTAAAGAAATTGGCGTAAGTCTTGTTGTCTAAAACCTTTAGTTCAATTGTGATTACTTGTGTTTAGTGATGAAGTTATATTGAAGTATACCTTATGATAATATTGATTAGGGTTGGTATGATGTTGAATTGAAATGTGTTGATTTATGGCTTGTTAGTGTTGGTTATGATGTAAGGATATAAGGTGGGTGATGCATTGCCTATGTGCCTTATTATGATATGGTTATGTAAATGTGCTAACCTCACACATGTGAGTTGTATTAAAAAGGAAGTACTCATGCAATTACTATTGAGCTATGATTATGAATATATAAGTGGTAGACCTATACACTAATACTAAGATTTGATTATTAATGGAATACATTTCAAAAGGGACTCTAGCATAACACCGAGTGGATTCTATATAACACTTCATACCTTATGATCTGATACCAAGTTTGTCACGACCCGAGAGCACCCCCTAAAAGTTAGGGCATTCTTGAAACGCAACACGGCGTACTTTACCTCTCAGAGGTCTCATCCAATCCCGTTGACATTGTTAATTGCTTACATTTATAAAAAGAATGCGTAACGGACATTTTTCACAACAAATAGTAATATTTAAAAATATCTCTTCTAACAAAAAACATAACGAAAGGCTAAGTCTAAAAGTCTCCATCTTAGACATATGAATATATCGGGACATGACCCATACTTCATCATATAGGAAAATAGTTAAGTCTATTACAATACTTTCAATAAGGAAAACTAAACATCAAGATGTCCTCGAATCTAGTGAGGACATACCAACTCTTTCCTTTGAATGACCACTAATCAAAGCTTCCACCTTCAAGACTCCTCTCAAATGCGACCTAAACCATTAGAGAAAGACAAAAAGTACGGAATTATTACAAACACTCGTACTAAGTATGACATGATGCATAAAATTATTATAAAGGACTTTTGAATATAATATGGTTTTTTTGAGAAATCGTTGTAACATAAGCATAGGAAACATCTTTAACATGTCAAGCTTCACATATAAGACACCTCCAAATTAAAACCTATAAAATAGAATTAACATAACATAGAAACCATATAAACATACACAGCTCCCCCCCCCCCCCCCAAAGGTTATCCTAAGACATACTTAAGTAATACAAGAAATGACCGCCCCTACAACCTTTTGAAGCCAACCTAAAAAATAATTAAGATTATGTAAGATAAGATTGTTTCCTTTTCCTTTCAATTACCCCCCACCTGAGATTTCTCCAAAATTCACCAAAGTAGGACAAGAAGAGACCAGCGGTACACCCTCTTCGAGATTACCTAAGAAACCCTCAAAGTTACCCTCGATAGAGAACATTCTAGAAAACATACATAAGCTAAATTAATAATAATTCATTAAGTCAATTAGAAGATATTTAATTCATTGAGGGCTTCACATAATTGTCTAAGAAAGTCCTCGGGAACCTACACTCTAGAACCCCTAAAGCCTACTCATGCCTTGTCTAGATACCGTCTCACTCCACTACCGAAACATTGTAGAACTTATCAAATACTAGAATGTATTCCACATTATGAGAATAGGCAATAACCGACATAGACCATACTAGCTAGGCTTGGAATCCGGAGTAATACACCTACACTTGTCAAGGGTAGAACTAGGACACATCCCATGTAGGCACATGGTTAAGGAATATCATGGTATTTAATTCACTCTAGGCTCATTCTCAAGTAGAGGTACATTGAACTCTAGTCTCCTTCTTAAGTAGAGCTACAAACCATAACATATTCAATCTGTGCCAGCCTTTTCTCTCATGGAATAAGTTCATTAAAAAGGGGCATATCAAAAAGGTACCATCTCTTAGTCATTACATAGTAATAATGCACCTACCAAAGATGGGTTCACTAGGGGTGCCACTCAATGATCTATAAGCATATCTCATTCTTAACATTATTTATATTTAGAAGGTTCCACATATTAATAATGCTTAGACGGTCACCATCTTAGGTCTGCCTATCCTAAAATTTCATTAAAAATTTATCCATGCACATACAAAATGAAGGTGCATAAGCCTACTAGGTCAAGATGTTTACAATCATGTATCACGAAGAAGAACATACTCTACCTATAAAGACACAAACATCATCTCCGTGTAACGTGTACAATAGTGTTCAAGTATCATGTATGAATAACCAAGTTAACCTATCAAGATACACTAGATACACATCTAGAAAAATCACCCTAGTCTATCATCATCACATATAGTCAATTAGAAAGAATCATGCATTAACTCTATTACTACACATCTAAGGCAATTGTCATAGTCTAACACGATCACCTAACAACATATATCAAACGAATGCCCACATTCACCTTAACCACACGTAGGTTGATATGATCATATTTCACATAAAACAACTACACAATTTATTATAATATTTCATGTAATTCCCGACAAAGCCATGATCATCATAATACATAGAGTAAAGCCGAAAAAGACACATTATTCACAAGTAAATCACATAGTAACACCATATTAAATTGAACATTCAAAACACAACAGGATAAAGAGCTCCACTATATAAGATAAAGAGAATAAGGGCAGTGTACCACCAATTTATTTTCACCGCTTCAATGAATAGCTAAATAATCCAATTCAATACCAAAAGGCACTTACCCATGGCCATGATCATCAATTCAATACAAAAATCACAATACTCAATGAATCTAAATCAATTCAATATAGATTTATTAATCTAAAAGTGCCTATACATCAATCCACTACAACTCTTACCTAATTCCATATCCCGATGAAAACTACATTAGAATTCATAAGCATTGAGACATGATCATTTAACCAATAAAATAGTCAAAACTAGGATTGCATGGTTTTCATTGGTTCATAGTGTTTTTAGGTTGAAATCATAAAATTATCATCAATTTAGTCATAATACAATGATTCAAAATGTTTCCCATGGCTAGATCACAAAATTGGACAATTCATTGTTTTGATCATCTTTGAAAAATCATTGTAATTTACTCCTTTACGAAAGAGATTTCAAGGATGTAGAACTGTACCTTAAAAGTGATTAAAATCCCATAAAATTGATGGAGAAAACTTGGGAAATTCTATCTTCTTCCTAGGAGCTTGAAAGCTTCTACTATGGAGTTTTAGAGAGAGTGAATGGAGAGGTTTTTTATTTGAGTTTAGAGTTTATCTTTGATTGGTTAATTTTGGGGTCTAAATAGGTCCTACAACCGTCCATATTTCACCCCTAAATTAACCAAAATACCCCTAAACTTATTGGACAAATTAATAAACTCAAATTCGACTTAAAAACAGTGCAATAAAATAGAGGAATTTACATCGCATTGTGGAGGCACTTTAAAATCTTATTTTTCATAAATTCTTGAATAGAATGGTTTGTGATAGCCCCGATTTTCAGGGAAAAATTTCTTCCCACATCCTGACAGCTGCGTGACACGAATCAACAGCCCAAAACAGGCTGGCGCGGCAGCTTGGCAGTCAACGTTTGGGTCATCCTTGGGGACCTTTTTCATGATTCTCGGGACGTCGCTATTGGATATCTCGACCCTTTTTATATTAAACTAAGCATTGGAACCCTTGGTAATGAATTTCACCTTTATAGAATCCCCGAAAAAATCAGTACAAAACAACTACAACATATTAGTTTAACTTCGAATAGTTTCCAAACGTCTTGGACGTTCTTGGATGTTTTACCTCCAAACACTTCCCAACTTTATATACTGCTTAAGAACACGACTATTAACCATTTTATCACTTTGAAACATTATGAAAGAATTGTTACACTCTATTTCAACAAGATTTTTTTTAGTGTGTAACAAAATAGAAAAGTACTTACTATAAAGTGCAAGAACGTTACTGTAATGTGACTTCAAATATTACTAAAATGCTATGTCTAAATTTATTTAATATTATGACCATGGTATAATCCAAAATGAAGTATGTAATTTGTATAATGCTTCATCTATCATGTTCTATGAAGTTTTCGCAAAAAAACATTATGCATGGTTTCAAATCAAAATGTCCATTTTAAATGCATGTTTTTGCATGGTTTCCATACTTGTTTAATTCTTGTACTAAATCCATTCTTCTTAACCTTTTTAAATTAATTTTACGTTATGGATGCTTAAAGGATGTCTCTAAATGAAGGATTTAGCCTGGTGAAGACTTAAGACTTTTGAAAGGCCTTAAACCCAAATGATGGCCAGCAGTACTGTTCGTCGTTTGACCTACTAAGTGTCAATTGGTCCGTTAATGCAGTATGTGTTAAGTTGTCGGCAAACTGTTAAGTGAAGGGGAGAATGGGAAATTCACCCCACGTCCTAAACTTATTATAAGAAGTATGTTTAACTAATTTTGGGTATATTAAGTTGGTTTCAAACTTTAGAACCCCATTCCCAATCCATGATTTAAAAATTAGACTTTCCTCACCTAAAATATTCTTTCTAGGAACCTCCAATGGATATGATGCTCAAGAACAGCAATGTTGATGGATTTTCAAGGTTTCTTAATCATGTTTTGATGGTTTTATCGTATGATGAGATATTGTGATCCTTCATATTAGATAATTTTCCATCTAAAGAGCTCTTTCCGATGTTTTCAAAGAAGTTTCATGATAAAATTGTGTATTCTTCAATGTAGCCATTGGTTATTTCTCGAAACGTTTTCAAAAGCATGTTTATGATGAATTGATAATAATGTAATGATTTTCAAGTCAAATTCAACCAAATTTTATGATGAACCCATGTCCCACTCAATTATCGAATTGGCCGTTGTGATCTAGATTATTTGTTGATTGAATTGTCATTCTAGCATGTAAAAATTGCTTATATCTACTTCCTACTATGCATATTGATGGTAAATTGTTGATGACTTATCCATGTGGATCAATGTTTGAAGGTTTGAATGACATTAGCCTATGTTCTTCTATACTCTATTAATTTGTGATGTAGTGTATACAATGTGATCTTGATCTTATATTAATTGAATAGTGGATTTCGATTATGTTTATATACTTTTACCTACTGCCATTTACATAAACGTTTTATGAATTATGAGTAATGATAATTGATGATCAAATTAAGGGAGTTTGGGTGAGAATGATGTATGTTCTCTTATCCTCTATAGATTGATAATGCAATTTACATGATGTGATATTGATTCTAGGATAGATGAAGCATTAATTTGTTTATATTAAGATTCTTTAAGCTACATCCCTATTATTTCATTGTTGATGAAAAATGCAAAGAAGATCAAGACCACTGAATGCGCAGAGTCCCATTTTTTAGAGCACATGTTAATTGTTATATTTAGCTGATTATTATTTGACATATTTCTTCAGCTAGTAGACTACAACTGCTATATTTCTTCAAGTAGTTTCACATGTTTAGCACTTCTCTTTAAGAGGAGTTATTTTAGGAAAATAGTTAGTCCATAATTGTATAAAAAACACATTATTAGACCAATTAAAGATACATCAATCCTTTTGCTTTGATATGGTATCAAGATCCCTAATATACTATAAAGAGTAAGATATGTGTTTTTTCTTTCTCTTCCACCAACCCTCCAAAAATGGGAGACGGTACTCGTGTTTTTAATGCGGATTACAACTCGTGTTGTGATCTTTGAATTTAACTCCACATCCCAATTGCACATAAAATTACATGACAGTCAAAATTTTGGAACGTGGAAGGCACAATTCTAAATGATTATGTATGTTCTTGCACTATCAAAACTGCCTAAACCCATTGTACGAACCATGCGTAATCTCTTTATTTTTTACTAGACAAACTCATCCAAAATGTACTTATGGAATCTGTTAATCTAACAATTTATACAACGGATGCTGCTGCTAACTCAGCTAAGACAGCCTGGGATGCCCTGCACACCGCTTATGAAAATAAGTTTCAAACGACAATTTTCTGTCTGCGTGATAAACTTATGTGTTTGAACAAAAGCTCGCAACCACTCACGTCGTATTTGAAAAGGGTTCATTGTATTATTCGCGTCACCAACTCTTAACTTATAGTAAAGATTCTTACTTGTCTGGGTGCAGAGTTTCATGGTATTTCCGCTGAAATTCGTAAAGAACTATACAAAAAGCTTCAAGACCATGAACTTTTTCTTCAATGTGAGGAATCCAAAAGCGTTCCAAACCAAATGACTTCTGTTTATGCCATTTCCAACCAATATGGTATTTCAAATTATTGCAACAATCGTCGCCCCAAATATAACAATGGTAGCAACAAATAACGGTGGTCGAATAATCACTAACTTCACCCAATCACAGTAGATCTTTGACTAGCAACAACTCTTATGATAGTGCATGCTTCAAGCTGGTGCAACAAACCCCGTCATGTTGCAAACATTTGTCATTCGCAGTCTCACAATCATTTTTCTTCCAAGGATAACTATGAGTCCGGTTTGAGCACATCCAAAAATCGATGGATTCTCTACTTGGGAGCATCTCATTACATCACTTCCACACCCCAAAACATACATGCATTCAATGGCATGGAATAAGTCTCTATTAATTATTGTAACAAAATCTCCATAACTCACACTGGTTCGACTCATTTAAATGCATCAAATAAATCTTTTAAACTCTTTAACAGTATTTGTGCTCCAAACATTAAATGCAATTTACACTCTATCTCCAAATTTTGTCAACATAACTTAACCTCTATTGAATTATTTCCTTTTCATTATTCTGTGAAGGACTTGGAAACGCGGACTCCGTTGGTGCACGGTATGAGTAGAGATGGTCTATATGAGTTGTCGGACTTAACCTCCATCTGTCCTTCTAAATAACATATGACTTCTTCCACCACAAAAAGTTTCACTTTGAATCGTCGGTTGAGTAATCTACATTCAAGAGTTTTACATTTTTTTTAATAAATTCTCGCTACCTTCCTCGTGAGACAAATTTTCAGTTTGTAAGTCTTGTTCGTCGGATAAGGCTCATCGCCATCCTTTTTAGTAGTTCACTTTATCATGTACCCAACCTTTCAAGATTATCTTTAGTTATTATGGGGTTCTTCTCCAGCTCAATACATTGACAAAAATAATATTACTATATTTTTCTGGACCATTATACCAAATACACCTTGCTTTAAACATTAAGAAAAAAAAGGTGAGTTTACTAAACTTTTTTTAGAATTTTCAAGCATTAATTAAATGTCGTTTAATACGAATGTTCTTTCTGTCTATACAGATGGTTGTGAGGAAATATAAAATTCTTGATCCATACCTAAAATCTCTTAGTATTGAACATTTTATGTCGCCTCCATACACCACCCAAAGGGTTTCTCTTGGTGAACGCTGTCAAATGCATATTATTGAGACGAGTAGAACCTTACTTCATGAAGCATCACTTCCATCGACTCTTAGGTCTTTTTCTAGTAAATATGCGACCCATCTTATAAATTGTTTTCCTACCCCACATTTACAAAATAAATCACCGTTTCACCTTTTGATTGGACAAGATTTTGATTACAATTCTTTAAAAATCATTGGGTGTTTTTTCTATCCCTGGCTCAAACCTTACTCAAAATATCAATTAGACCCTCGATAAACACCTTGTGGATATTTAGGATTCTCTTTACTCCATCATTGTCATCAATGTTTTGATCCAAAATCTACTAAAATCTATTTATCCCGTGACGTGAATTATTTTGAAAATAGTTTTCCTTACCAAAAATATTTTTTTAAATGTTTCTGTAACTTGTAAAACACTTGCATAGAAATGTTCAAATGAAGCAAATTAAACACCATTAACTATTTTTTATCCTCCTCTTTGCCATGACTTACTGAGTCCCATACTTATGCGGAAGGCAGGTACCACCAACGCTCACCAAGTTACCGTCTCCTCTACATGTCTATAACAAAATTTATATCTCCAGTTAATTTTTCTCAATCTCCTACACCCTACACAACCCAACCTGATTACATTCATCCCCCATTACCTCAATAATCAAATTTCCCATTTTTGTATTGTCGCAGAAAGAAAACAATTTCATCTACTGTCCAAAATATTGCTGCTCATTCCACTACCTTTGTTCATGTACAACCTTCCATCAAAAATGTTCATGTAACAAAACTGCTTAAGCCTTCTCTTCTTCCATTAGCTCATGTTGTGACCCACTCCCAGCACAACATTCACAAAGCAAAAACCATCATTGACTTTCTAGATCACTTATCCCCCACAATCATCCCCACTTACTTCGAACACGCTAGCAAACACCCAGAGTGATAGAGAGCAATAAAACGTGAATTTGATTCATTATGGAATAAGCATGCATGGGAATTTGTACCACATGACCCCACACAAAACATTGTTCCTTACAAATGGTTATATAGGTTAAACGGAGAGCTAATGGGACAATCGACCTGTTACACAATATTCTGGACTTTACTACCACACAAAATTTAGTCCGGTTTTCAAACCAACTACTTTGCGCTTGGTGTTGTCAATTTTTGTCCATCTGAGTTGGCCCCTCTCCCAACATGACGTAAACAATGTGTTCTTACAGAGTCTTCTTAATGAAAAAGTGTACATGGTCCAACCTCCGACTTTTGTAAATGAACAATTCCGCTCCCATATATGTAATCTAAAAAAATTCATTTATGGACTCAAGCAAACACCTAAAAAATGGTACATTAAACTTCTGACGTTCTTTCTATATTTGGGATTTGTCAAGTAATAATATGATGCCTCACTTTTCATTCGCAAAGTGTCTAAAATCATTATGTACGTCGTGGTTTATGTGGACGATATCATCATCACAAGGAATCACAACTACAAGGTAAATCTGGCTATAGCTAATCTTGTTAGACTTTTTTCCAATAAGGACCTTCGGAATCTACACTTATATCTTGGAATTAAGGTGATCTGTACTGCCAAAGGTATTACCTCATCACAGTCTAATTACGTAAATGAAATTCTCTAAGAAAACATGCAGGACTGCAATTCGGCAAAAACCGCCATCAGTGCCACTAACGTGCCTCACCTAAATGATGGTGCACAACCAAATGATCCCCCTCGTTACTTGAGAGTTTTTGGGAAACAACAGTAACTATCTTTTACTCATCTGAAAATCAACAACTCAGTAATCAAATTCTCTTAGTTTATGCATTCCCCATCCGAAGTCCACTAGAAAGCACTCAAACGAGTACTCAAGTATCTCCAAGTAACTATTAAGCTTGTTCTTCACATTCAAAAAGATAATGATTTCAAGCTTTACATGTACTCTTATGCAGATTGTGCTCGAGATGTATGTGACAGAACTTCCACTACTGATTACGTATTGTTTTTTTGCCAAAATCCTGTGAGCTGGTCCTCCAATAAACAAAGAACAATTGCTCCCTCCTCAACTGAAGAAGAGTATTCTATTGTTGCAAGAGCACATTCTGAAACAAACTTGGTGACAAATATGCCAGTAGAACTACATTTTTCACTTCCCAAGCAAAAACCATTTATTGTGACAATGTGGGTTCAACTTATGTTTGAGCAAATCCTGTTTTTCAAAGCCGCATTAAGCACATTGATTTAGATTTTCACTTTGTTCACAAATAAGTTCAGAAGAATCAAGTTCAAATTGTGATATCCATGATGAATTTAAACGCGCGGACACTCTCATTAAAGTTCTACCGAAGCCAGCCTTTAATGAAAAGCTTTTCAAGCTAGGAGTAGTTACACAATTCTTTCCTATGTAGAGGTGAGCATATCACATCACATGTTAATTATTATATTCAGTTGATTAATATTTGACATATTCTTCAACTAGTAGTCCACCACTACAAAATCTCTTTTAGTAGTTTGGCATATTTAGCAATCCTCTTTAAGATGAGTTACTATAGGAAATTAGTTAGTTCATTATTGTATATAAAACCCATTATTGGATCAATGAATGATATATCGATCTTTTGCTTTCATATGCTTATGAAAATTACTCCCCTGTAATATTGAAGTTTTATTTGGAATATTTCTTCCCAAGATAGAGTGATCTCAATCACAGTGTATTGATACCCAAAACGCTGCTTTCAGCGATACACTAAACAACAATAGAAAATATCTAGTAGTAGTAAAAACAAGAAGTCCAGAAATTGGTTCACATCAAATGAGAGGATATACGTCAATTTATAGAAATCAAAGGGTATTGTGGAAATATTCTTATGTTGACTTCTTGTAGAGATCACAAAAAATTTCAAAAGCCAAAATCTTTAGAAAGATCACAACCTTTCATAAATGTCACAACTCTTCATTTTTGATGCATTCCTATTTATACCAAACAATCTCCTGCATTAATGGGGAATGACTCCAAGAAAAACAAATGGAAAAATATGTATATGTTACAAGAAAGAATTAGATTCATATTGATAAGTAGGTTTTCCCTTGGAATTTCCATAGTGAATATATGTAAGATATACTAGATTAGTCAGTAAATGTAATATCTTTGAACCATTGAGATTTTGTGTATACATATAAAACCATATGTTACACAATTAACCCTTTACCACTTATGATTCTTACGGTTGAGTTTGTTTTAACCATGAACACATCTTGGTTTCATGAGTATTAGAGAATATGCTTTTTCAAAATTTCTCTTTGAAGGGTTATGGTTCACACAAACATAATGATTTCTAACCTGATTATCGCATAGATACACGATTTGGTTAGATATGACAAACTTAGAAAATCATTAAAAATTTTAAACTTTATCAACTCATTAATAAGCCTTAATATTGTATTCTTTTTATTGAGTATTGTCTTCATCATTAGAGTGGATTGAGTTTTCTAACAATATTGAACCGTCAGTCACTAATTTTTTTTCTCCTTGAATCAAGCTATTGGGATCTTCAGTTTTCTAGATAGAGTTACCTCCATGATGACTCGTCATAATACTTAAATCCATTCCCTTAGATGATCTTTAAATTTTCTCTCTAGATAGAACTTTTTGTAAGTGGATCTAACACATTATCCTTTAACTTTACATAGTCAGTTCTTATAATTCCCCTAGAGAGTAATTTTCTAATGGTATCATGTCTATGTCCTATATGGACTTTCTGTTATAAATTATGCTTTATGCCATACCGATTGCATCTTGACAATCGAAGTGTATGCATAGTACTACCAATGGCTTGGGCTTAAAAAGAATATCTATAAAGAAGTTTCAAAGTTTTTCAGCTTATTTACTGACCTTATAGAGAGCACCTAGCTCAAAGATTATTGTAGAGCTAGTGATACATGCCTTTATTGAAATATTTCCAAGAGACTACTCCTTTACCAAGAGTAAATAAATATCCACTCGTGTATTTTACTTAATTTCTCTAGTTATTTTATTTGCATCATTGTTTGCTTTCAATACTGCTGGATAGTGTTATAATGGAAGATATAGTTTTAAGTATTTCATAAATACTCGAAAACTTTTTTCATCGTAATCTAATGAGTTCGATTGAGATAACTCATGAACTTATTTTTTTCAGTAATAGAAAATGATATATCTTATATCACACATGTCATGATATTCATCATAATTCTCAATTCTCCAGTTGTCAGGACCCGCAAGTACACCGTAGAAGTGAAAGTGTCATTGAATTGCCACACCGCAAATGAGACTTCTTAAAGTCTTATATGTGTTACTCATATCATTCATTGCATAATAAAAACGTTCTAAAATGAGTAAGAACTTAAAATATACTTCACACACAAAGAACTCTTTCCATAATCAATGCGCAAGCGGAAAACATTCATCGAAAACATTAAACCTTTACAACATCTCATTGAACAATCTAAACTTTGGAGTATACAGCACTCTGGAATAAGCCCATACATGACATCACAGAAAGACTAAGGCATGAAGGAACATGTGGATATTGTCCTCAAATCGATGAGGACTCACCAATACTTCAACTGCAACTCTTAGAAACCTATCCATCCTACATGGCATATCAAGACTTACAATTCCCTACACTATATTCAAAAAGGGAAAAGAAAAAGGTAAGCACATTAGATGCACTAAGTATGGATGCCGTGCAAAACCATGAAAACTGGACAATTAGTAAATAACATACTTTTCATGAATTTTGATTAAAACATCATACTATAAGCATAAGAAAAAACTTTAACACCTTAGAAACACATAAGAATTCATTTAACCAATTTATCAAATTTTTTCGAAAAAAAAATACAATAAGCAAGTTCAATGTTACAGTGATCTCCTACATTGTTATACTTAAGCCTATCAACATGACATAGAGCACTTCCTATCATGAAATACTCCCGCTGAAATCTATAAAATGACTCACTTAAGTAAGACTAACAGAGACCACCCATACACCCTATATAGGCACACCTAGATTATCCTTAAGACCACCTATAATGAGATACAACAATTTACAATACAACAAGCACATGAACATGAGATCCTTTTACCAAAGGTGATTCTATGGTTTACTCCAGTGAGTAGTGAAATAACCACCCATAAAATCCTGAACACTCAAAATTAAGAGATCCGATAGACTACATAAGATAAAATAATTCTCAGATAACAAATTAGCATACATATAATTTTACATTCTCCCCTCCAAAGGTTATCAAATGACTTATGTAAGTAAATCAAGAAGATAACAACCATGATTGACCTTTTAAAGATTACCTATGTTTAGATCATGGCTACGTAATCAAACATATTCCCTAACTAGAGACATTCATAAGACCTATTTACGTAGGATACGAAGTAATAATTCCTATGCCTCTTTCACACCTTAAATAGACAACCCTTAACTACTCTAGATAAGTTGTTCTTCATTTAACATGCTTCCTTTACTTAAGTCATTACATTACTTTATTCATTCAGGACTCATTCATCTCATTAGGATATTCAAGTAATTGTCTTAGACAAGACCTAGAGATGTTAACTAAAACCTTCAAAGCCTATTGTGCAATATCTAGATAGCGTCACATACCACTACCTAGATTTCATAGACATTTTCTTATGCTAGTTGGTATATGATGAGAATAGGCAATAACCGACATAGACCATGATAGCTACACATGGAATCAAGAGTTCTAACCTACTCCGATGAGGGTGTTCTACTTGCCAAGCGCAGAACTAGGACACATCCCATGTAGGCACATGGCTAAGGAATATAGTCGGCTTTTTATGCAGTCTAGCCTCATTCTAAAGTAGACCTAAATTGTACTCTAGTCTCATTCTCAAGTAGAGCTACTTTCCGTAACATACTCTCTATGTTATAGCTTTTGTTCTAATACACCCATTTACATTGAAGGTTCATACAAATAGGTTCCATATCTAGTTCATAAACCAATCACATTCACCCTACCAAACAGGTCCTGCCAGGATACCTTACAATGGCAACATAATAGCTCATTATGACATTCCTAAGGGTGATATGATGTCATTCCAAACAATCAACCCTAATTCCACCATTCCCTAGCCTGAAGTATACATTAAGACTCTCGACTTCAACATTCATCACCTTACCACTAGGTTCAAGGGTCCAAATACATAACCTTTATAACATCATTTAAGGTCTTACTTATCATTCATTCATGCATGACAAGGGTGCACTAAGTTTACCTAGTCAACACATCTCATATTCACATATCATTAATACATGTATCATATAAGGGACACAAGTCTACCAATACAAGACACAATATTTTTTACTTTATTACATAGAGCATATCATTCTTTGAAGCACTTAGGAATGACCTTTATCATCTTTATTTCATCCTATACATTAGTATAACGTCATCAATATAACCTTCATAGACTTATATAATCATGTAGGGACAATCATTCATTAACTTTAAGACTACACACACAAGCTCGGGTTATAGTCTAACATGATCTCCTAATATACATAGAAGGAAAACATACTTTAAAATTACTTCACATGTAGATGTATATACTCATACATCACATAACTCAACTACACAAATCATCATAATAGTTCATGTAGTGTCGGCAAGGCCATGATCATCATATTACATAAAGTAACGCTGAAAAGGAAACATAAATTCACATAGAACTGCTACCATAAATGGACCATACCAATCATTATTGTAATACAAAATCTAGACATAATATTAAGAGAGTTAGGGAAGCATACCACCCATTCCATCTCACCACTTCAATTCAAAGCTAAAACATCCAATTTAATACCAACAGGCTCTTACACGTTGCCATTAAAATAAATTCAATTGAATAACCATAATACTCAACGAATGTAGGTCAATTAAATATATATTTATTAATCTAAGACAATGTATACATCAATTGAATACAATCCTTAGAAAATTCAATAGCCCATAGAAAACTACACTAGAATTCATAAGCATCAATTAAATATCAATTCTATAAGCTTAATATTCAATGGATCTAAGAATATACAATACTCGATTGATAAAATTGAAATAGCCCATAAACCATGCAATCAAAATATATACATGAATCTAAAACCCATAACAATTTAAACATGAATTCATTGATATCAAAGTGTATCCAGTTCATCCATGATTTAGTAAAATTTAAAGATCCGAGAAAGTCAAGGATTCATGGATAATTTCATTGTAAAACATCAACTATTAATCAACAATATCATATCTTAGTTTTACAAAATGTTTCATACAAGAACTCAAGACTTAAATTAGAAATTGGACTTTTTCATTTTTTTGAAATCATTGCAAATTATCTTCGAAAATGAATCTAAGGTGATAGAAAGCCTTATATGAACAACTCACATATCTTATTAGAAGAAAACAATTATAATAGAAGAAGATACGCCATTGAAGCTCCATCTTCACCTTGAACTCCCATGGAGGTTTTTAAATAAATTTTTTGAAGGAACCGATCTTGATTTAGGTCACTACTAATAAACAATGTTTAGCAACGGATATTAGAAACGGGCAATATTCCTTCACTAAATAATGAAGGATTTGCGACGGAATAATCATTTAGTTTAAAAATTAACAAAAACAATTGTTTAAAATATAACAACAGATTCGCAACGGAATATTTAATCTGTCGCTAAATATTGGCGGGAAAATTAGCTCATAATTTTCGCTACAAATTTAATGACAAAATTAGTGGTGATAAATTTAATTATTATTGGGCGACGAATTAGTGGCTGAAAAAGGTTGCTAAAATATTAAATATATTTTTATAAAAATTATATTATAGTGACAAAAATATCCGTCAATATAATTTTTTTCAGAGTATATATATTTATTCAAAAGTGATGGATGTTGGAATTCGTAACGAAATCCGTTGCAACTCAGTCCAATTTGATATTTCAACCCAACCCCTATCTTTTAATCCTTACTGTTGATCTCATCTTTTTTATCTTACTCTCTCATTTCAAAATAATCCTATGGTCAAGATATAATACCCTAGATTTTTCTATTTTAATTTGCTAAAAGACCCAAACCTAATTTCTCATTCTTCTTATTTTTAGATCTGCCGCACGGAACCATCTACTATTCCTCTTCGTCTCTTCTTTATTCGCGATTTTTGGTGAGAACAAGAGGAGACATCATTCTCCTCTCCTATCCTCCCCTCTTCCGCCTCTCTTTTGTCGCCCTTATCCATTCCCTCTCCGCCAACACTAGTAGCTACTTTTCATCTCCTCTGCAGCACAGCTGCTTCAGTTGACTGTAGATCCGCATGGCAATCCACCAAGAACCAACGACTCCAAAGAGAATCAGCTGGTGACAACAGCCAACAACAACTGTGACAGCAGCAGACCATGAACCACCAACATTTGCTTTTGAGAAACAAAAGCAAACAATAGCGATACCAAAGGCTGCTCCGACTAGTATGTCCTCCTATTACCTATTTGCTATCTATTAAATTCTTTGATTTATTTATAACAAACTCTTAGATTTGAAGTTTGATTGTTGTTTTCTTATAATGTGTGAATGTTTTCGATTTAAATTTTAGCTTTCTACTGTGTTTGTTATTTTCTCTTTTTTAAACTATTAATATTTTAGATATGGTGATATATTACAAATTGATTGTTATGTTTTTTTTATGTTTTAAGGTTTTTAAAAAAATATTATTTTCCAGCCACTCATGCCTGCGACAAGCAAGATAATATTTACTATGGATGCGTTTCCTTTGATGTTACAAATGTAAAATACATTTTTCATCTCTATGCATTTTCTTTTTTTGTAACTAGATACATGTTACTGGAGTAACTATTGCTTCTTTGTCTCCTATGTTATGTGATTTTGTAATCTATTGAAAGGTTTGTTATTTTTTTTACTTCGATCTGGATATCTCACTTGCTCAATCCATGATGATGGGGGCTTCATGTTTCGACCTTTACCATATAATAGCTTCATGAATAGAGTTGTATGACAATAGCATTCTTATTTCCTATGACATCTTCTAAACAAGAATTTCATATAGGTTAAGAATTAATTCTCAGGTTTGCCAACATTTTAAGATATACGAATTTATGATTTTTTTATGGGGAACTGCATTAGGTTAATTTTTAGTAGATCATAATAGAACTATCGAATGAATATTATATTAGATTATTTTTTACTTGCTTCTAGTTTATACTTGTTTCAATGAATTTAAACATGAATAAGTGAGTACTATGACCTCTCTTTTCATTTTGTGAGATATAATAGCAAAGTAATCATTTTGTGACATTAGATTTCAATCATCTTATTTGTTCTAAATTATTTCTGCCATTTTACATCCTCTCATTAATGTATCACTCATGCATTGTCACAAAATGTCATATCATATCATATATTATATATGTGTCTTAGATTATGAAGGTAGATAAAATGACATCTATTAATGTCTGCGTAAAGGAATATGTTTGTGTTGTTACTCAGCGGATAGCCCCTGTAAATGTTTGTATTTTGTGGAATTTGTATTCTGTTTGAGAGGGTTATAGGTCTATAATGAAACGTGAGAGGTTTAGCGTACCTCTAGTGTTCTAGAGTTCCAAATTTTGCAATTAGTGTTAAGGTTTTACGTATTACAATCAAATTACCTTTAATTAAGTAGAATAGATAGAGGAGTCATAAAATGATAGAATCTATATGTTTGATTTTGTTTTTGTTATTACTCATAGAGAAGTCCCTGTAAAAATTAAGTTTTTGTGAAACTTATAAATCATCAGTGGTTTTATTCTATTAAATAACTTGAACCTTTGTTTAAGGAAAAGTGAGACATTCAGGGAACCTTTAATTTTCTAGAGCTCGTAATTTGCAATCAAAAGACTTATTCCAGTGAATTGGGCTTGACAAAAGAAGAATAGATGTGGAGGATTCATGAAACCAATCTAATCTAATATGAAGTTGAAGCTTAGTATATTTTTCACCCAATATAGGTGTATGTGTTATAAGGATGGTGATGACTATTAATATGTCTTATTATGATGTGAAGTATTAATGTTCTAACCTCACTTATATGAATTGTAACGAAAGGACTTATATTGATGCATTACTTATAGAGTTATTGATGATGATGATTATTACACAAGTGTTAGTCCCTATTACCTAAACTAATCTATGATTTATAATTCAAGGATTAAAGACATTTCAAAAAGGGACTCTAGCTTAGCACCGAGTGAACTAGAGTGAGGAGTGTCCCTTTCAACATAGGGACGGTAGGAGCACTAAAGTACTCTTGATATTGAATCCTACAATGAATTTAGCATAAAGAGGGTCCCAACTATATCTCCTAGTTCTTGAACTATGTCACCCCCATAAGAATACTAGCTAGTGGATCCACCTAGTTCCTATGTTTGATGTTTTGGTACTACCTTTGGAAGTAGTCCGACTTCCTTTAGTGTAGGGTTTTATGACACCGAATTCCACAGTAGCTCATGTGGTCTATGTTGGTTAGGGAAAGATGTTGCCCAAAGTTTAAATGAATTAATTGATTGAACTCTAACTAGGATAACCTAAGTGGTCTAGCTTAGTTTAGGTAGGCGTATGGGACTCTACCTGAGTATTGCACTAGTTTGCCTTGAGGGGACTCTTACGAGGATTTTCTTATGGATGTTTATGTTTATAATGATATATGATATGTATATAATGAACTTTAGCATTGTTGATACAATATTTTATTAGTTCACTCATGAATATGTATTGGCAAATATCGTTAAAGTAAGATGAAATGTATATTTAAATGTCATGATTGTGAAGTAGGGTTTTAGCGATGGTTCTTTTTCGGTTACTTGATTTAGTAAGATTATGGGGGTTTACATGGTCATTGAAGTTGTTGACTTTATAGGGGTTCATGGGTAATTGTCTTGCTTTGTTATAATGAAATGTACTCCTATTCATGCTTATTGATAGTACAACTTGATTGTAGAGTTACTTGAGTATCTATCTACTTATATTGTATGAATGGTTGATTTTGAGTAGACTTGATTTTGTAGTATTGTGATGAACATGCCTATGAATGAAGAAATTTTAAATATTGATTGTTATGGTCTTGTCGAATATGCATTAAGGTATGACAAGAAAAATGCATACTTATTGAAATGTCCTTTTCTTAGCATGTTTTGATAAAATAGTCCTTTTTAAGCTTGACTTGAGCATATATGGGCATATGATTTCATACTTTGTACAAGTGGGGTACTAACCCCATATCTTCCTTTTCCCCCAACATTTTATGTTCCGGTCGTTGAAGGATCATTTGAGATGACTTGAAGAAGACTTGGATATGCTCTACCATCCAAGTGGGTAGGTCTTCACTTTACGAGGGCAATGTCAATATCTAGATTATGGAGTTGCCTTGTTTTCTAAGACACTTATGTTCACTCTATTTTCATTTGAGTACGATTTCTATAAGCCTACATATGGCTTCTTTAAATTGATGAAGCGCTATGCCTAAATTGCTATAATCATTTAGAGGGTATGATATGAGACAATCTTTAAGACTATTCTATCTTATATATATGCATGCAATAAAACTAGAAGGCTATTTAAACTTCCTATACGAAGGGTCTATGTATACTTGATATATATATTATGTGTATGTTATGGTCTATATAAACCTCCAAGTACAAGTAATAAAAAGTTCTAAATTTTCCCTTAAATTCGTCTTAACAATGTATTTATGTAAGATAAGAGGCTAGTCTTAGTCCTCAAAGAGGACGACGACGCCAGTTACATCTGGGGGTAAAGACGGATGTGACAGTTTAAGAGTTTGAATCCTACAGACTCGCAGGCTCCATCAACGCCCCAAGTTTACAATCCGTTGTTCCATCAACTTGACATCGTTTGGGTAGTCGTTTGACACTACATCCATGTTGCTATGCTGCTTCAAGTCTTGAGTTGTGGTCCGCCTCTAGGAACCTTTTTCGGTCCTAGATGGAGTTGTAACAAGACATTATACCACTAAACACGTACTTCTAGGTAATAGGAACATCTCCAAAAAATTTCAACATCCATCAAGCCACGAAACATGCAAAAACATATCCAAACTCATAAGGACATGTAACCGCTATCTTTCGAATGTCACGAGACGTTCTTGAAAATTTTACCTCCAAACCTTAAAAAACTCAAAATGGTGACTTTAAACACTATTATAAACAATATAAAGACTTAATAAACACATTACTCACTCATAATAACATGAAAACACATAAGGCACATAAGTGACTAGTGGTCGAACGTCTTCGTTGTCCCTTGATGTTTCACTACAAACTTAATCCAAATCTGTAAACACTTCCTCAAACATCATTTTAAATCATCTTAATAATTCAAGACTTCATGAAACATACGTTAAGACTTAGTTTCACTTTTGTCATTTTTGGAGGTGTTATATTCTCCCCCACTTGGACAATATTAATCCTCGAATGACACTTGTCACTCTCAAAACACTTCCAAGAGAAGAGAGACAACTTAACAGCTCGTGATAATACCATACAACACATTATACAACCCACAAACAAGAAGAAACATCATTTTCACATATTTAAAAGAATCACAACAAACAAGAAACTAGAATAAATTCTACAACTTATTATGTCGTAACACTTGCATCCTTCATTCTAAATTTGAAAAACTCATTTAATATTAATTTTCATGATTATATAAATAAATTTTAACGACATTATAAAAATTTTCCATCAAAGAACGAATTAGGCAATTTTTTTCAACTACCTTAGAGTGAGCAGAAATCCCTTGCAACTTTATAGTGAACATTCTTCATAGTCCAACAATGCCACACTTAAGAAATTACTTATAAATTCTCAACAAATCAATCTCATATAATCATTTAGACATGATCACTATTCATCTATATGAAATAATTAGCAGCCTACACTAGATGCACATGAACCATAAGGAAGATACCATGCATGGAAACTCATTTTTTTCATTCAACAAAACTTGAACCAAAACAAGCATATCATAAGGAGAATGTTTGGAACTCATTTTTCATAAAATACTCCTACATAATGAAGTTACTAATAGCTCTTTGTTTTAGGCTTGAATAAACACATACATAAAGGAAAAGGTACCTCACTCCCAACAAACATACTCTTCACCGTACTCCCACACTTAGTAGAAACTAATTCTAAGGTCAACAAAACATCTACTACAAGGAACTTCCTTAAGGCACATTAAATCTTACTAATACTTTCTCACCAAAGTCTATCTTATGAAAGCTAAAGACACTCAAAGGTATTAATTATCTAACCACTACATCCCCCTTACTAGGAGAAACTCACCTTTACTCTTTCAAATCTCATCTCCTTCCTCTATGTGTTTTAAAAAAATCCATAACCATCTCAACAACCACTCCTTAACATTTCTCACACTATACCTTAATATTCTTTCCAACTTTTGTACCCTACAAAAGGTAACTAAACCAACATAAGGTCATCAACACCATCTTTCACACCTCATCCAACACGTCACATCTCATATTTTCTCTCCCTCAACCCAATCTTCATAAATTCACACTCAATGGACAAAACACACAAGGGAAACAACGGAATTACACCATATACAATGATCTTAGGCACAATTAGATGAACGAAGAAGTGAAACTTTTCCTAGCACCCAATAGCCTCCTATTTATAATATGACATGCTTCACATTATGAAAAAGACACCACTAGATGTGGTTCATGAGACAACTAGTACACTACCAAGCCTATGCTTTGATACCAACTTTGTCACAACCCTCAAGTACACCCTAGAAGTTAGAGCTTCCTTGTGTCACCGCACAGAAAATGGACTTCAAGAAGTCTTATCAAAGCCACTCATAACATTCATTGCGTTGCAAAAACACTTTAAAATGAGTAAGAATTTTAAAAATTCATCACACAGAAGAACTATTTGAATAATCAATACACAATTGGAAAATTTTATTCAAAACATTAAACCTGCACAACATCTTATTAAACCGTCTAAACTTTTGAGTATACAACACATAAAATAAAAACTAAGACATAAAGGATCATATGGATATTGTCCTTGAATTGATGAAGACCCACCAATACTTCATCTTAATCCCTTAGAAACCTATCCATCGTCCATGTAATATCAAGAATTCCAATTCCCTACAGCTTAGATAAAAAGGGAAAAGAAGGGGTTAGCACATTAGATGCACTAAGTAGGGAAGCTATGCAAAAACCATGAAAAAGGGACATTTATTAAATAAAATGCACTTCATGAATTTTGATTAAAACATCAAACTATAAGAATAAGAATAACATTTAATATCTTATAAATGCAAAAGAAACCATTTAAGCAACTTATCCTATTTTTTAGAAAAATATTAAAATAAGAAAGTGCTCTGTTATAGTGAACTTCCTCACTGTTATAGTGAAGCCTATCAGCTTAATGTAGAGAACTTTATATCATGCAATCCTCTCACTGAAAGATATCCTAAGAATCGTTTATGTAAGACAAAAAGAGAACACCGATACACTCTCTCTAGGCACACCTAAATTATCCTTAAGACCACCTATAATGAGACATACACATTTACAACACATCAAGCACATGAAGATGAGATCCTCCTACAAAAGGTGATCTAAGGTTCACTTGAGTGAGTTGTTAAGAGACCGACCAAACAGTCCCTTACACACACACTTAAGAGACCTATAGACTACCTAAGATAAAATTATTCTCACTTAATACATTAGCATATATATAATATGACATTTTCCCCTGTAAGGTTATTATTAAAAGACTTGCTTATGTAAAACAAGAAGATAAAGTCCATGATTGACCTCTTCATGATTACCTAAGTAATCCTTAGGACTACCTAATATAGTATCATGTCTACATAATAAACCATCTTCCCTAACTAGAGTCATTCTTAAGAGTTATTTAGGTAAGATATAAGTGACCACATATGCCCCCTTCACACCTTAAAAAAACCTTAACTTCTCTAGATAAGTACTTCTTAATTTAACATGATTCCTTTACATAAGTCATTACATTTCTTAGTTAATTTAAGACTAATTCATGTCATAATGACATTCAAGTAATGTACTTGGACAAGACCTAGGGATTCTAACCAACACTTTAAAATCCTATTGTGCAACGTCTAGATAGTGTCCCGTACAACCACCTAGACTTCATATAACTTCTCTAATGCTAGTAGGTATCCCACATGATGAGAATAGGCAATACACGAGATAGACCATGATATCTGTACATGGTATCCATATTTCTAACCTACTCCGATGAAGGTTTTCTACTTACCATGGGTAGAACTAGGACACATCCCATGTAGGAACATTGTTAAGGTATATAACGGGCCTTTTATGCATTTTAGTCTCATTCTCAAGTAGATCTATATTCTACTCAGTTCTCATTAAAATGTAGAGATACTTCCTTTAACATTCTGACTCGGGGCTAGTCTTTTTTTCTCATGTAGTCATTTACATTTAAGGTTCAATAAAAATGGGTGCTATCTCTATTTCATAACCCAATCACATTTATCCTAAAAAAAAGAGATCCTCTAAGGCTACCATATAATGGCGACATAGAAAGCTCATTACGACATTCCTAAGGATGATATGATGTCATTTCAACCAATAAAACCTAATTCCACCATTTCTTTACATGAAGGATACCATTACGCTCTTGACCTCATAACCTTTGGACTGGTTTCAAGGTTCAATGTACATGGCGTTTTTAACATCATTTAAGGTCTCTCATATATTTAATTCATACATGACAAGGGTGCATTAAGCTTTCCTAGTCAAGAAATCTCGTATTGACATATCATTCATACATGTATCAAGTAGTGGACAAAAGTCTACATATACAAGACACGACAATATCAAGTAATGGACACAAGTCTACTAATACAAGACACGACAATCATTACTTTATTATATATAGCATATCATTCTTTGAAGCATTTAGGAATGAACCTTATCATATTTATGTCATCCTATACAAAACAGTAACGTAAACAGTATAACAATCATATACTCATATAGTCAAGTAGTTATAATAATGGATCTAGTTTAACTTAACTACACAAATCATCATAGTACTTCAAGTAGTGCCTACAAGGCCATATCATCATATTACATAAAGTAACGTCGACAAAGCTACATCAATTCACGTAGCACGGCCACCACAAGTGGAACACCGCAATCATCATTGTAATACAAAAGCTAAACATAATATGAGCTGAGTTAGGGCAGCATACCACCCATTCTATCTCACCACTTTAATGAAAAACTAAAACATCAAATTCAATACCAATAGGAAGTTACCCAGGACCATGAACATATATTTAATTCAATAACGATAATACTCAATGAATCTAGGTTAATTAAATATATATTCATCAATTTAAGACAATCGATACATCAATTTAATATAATCCTTACAACATTCAATAGCTTATAGAAAACTATAGTAGAATTCATAAGAATTAAGTCAATATCAATTAACTAAACTTAATATTCAATTGATCTGGGAATATATAATGCTCAATAGATAAAATTGAAAAATCCTATAAACCATACAATTATAATCTATACATGAATAAAAATCCCAAAACAATTTACACATGAATTCATTAATATCAAGGCATAACCAATTCACCCATAGTTTCGTCAAATTTAGAGATTTGAGAAATTAAAGGGTTCATGGATAATTTCATTTGATAACATCAATTATATATCAATAATATCATATATTAATGTTTGAAAATGTCTCATGCAGGAACACAAGACTTAGAGTAGAAATAGGACTTTTTCTTCTTTTTGAAATCTTTTAAAAGCATCTTTGAAATTGACTCTAACGTGATATAAAGCCTTATACTAACAAATCATATACCTTATTAGAATAATTTAATAATAATTAAAGAATAAAGTCAATCGAAGATCCATCTTCAAGCTCTATTTTCACCTTGAGCTCTCATGGAGGTTCCTTAAGAAACTTTTGGAGGGAATGGGGAGAGTATCATGACTTATATACTTTTTAAATACCCATAAACACCTAAAATAACCGTACTTTTGTTTTATAAGACTTCGGGTGAATTTTCCAAAACCCCAAAGCCTTAACAGAAAAATTACTGGCAGTGCATCCCTGCCAACGAGGGTCCGTTGGTAAGACAATGCCCCGTCGATGAGGGTCTCATGGTTTGGTTCAGAGGTCCAAATCCTTCAGACTCGCAGGATCCACTGATTCTCTAAGTAAATATGTCATTGTTAAATCGACTGGCCGTCATTTGTATCATTATTTGGTAATATATGCAAGCTGCAATGCAGCTTCAAGTCTTGAGTTGGGGTTCTCCTCAAGGGCCCCTTGTGGGTTATAGGAGGAGTGGTACCCAGAAGTTCAATCTCCAAACAAGTTCAACATCAAACAAGCGACACAACATGCTTAAACACATCCAAACTCACAAGGACGTCCAAAGTCTATCATTCAAACCTCACCAGATGCTCTTGGACGTTTTACCTCAAAACTGTACCAAACTCAACATGCTAACTTTAAAAACTATTATCACACAAATAAGGACCTCATAAACTCATTACTCACTCATAAGCACATGAAAACACATAAGGCAGATAGGTGAATAGTCGTCGAACGTCTTGTTCAGTTGACATTTGACTTCAAACTTTACCCAAACATTTAGAAACTTCCTCAAACATCATTTTAAAACATATTAGGACTTCAAGAGTTCATGACAAAAATATTAGGACTTAGTTTCACTTAAGTCATTTTCAGAGGTGTTATACTAGCACAATAAATTTTGAGTCACTTTTGCATTTACTTTTTTAAAATACAAAGCTCACATAATTTGGACACTTAGCAATACTGAATTCAAATACATTAAATGGTCAAGTATCTTTTCAATGCAATGAGACTGTGAAAATTCTAAACAGTATGAAGTTCTATAGATTTATACCTAAGATCACATCAGCAACTCCCATATATTTCATTGCAAACTTGTTTTTGTGCATATGTTTAGTATCATTTATGTTATTAGTGTCTCAATTGATGATAAACACATAACCAATATAGAAAAAAAACAATGACCTTGTGATTCTTATGTGAACATATTTATTATGTCCATCATTCTTAAATCCATTTGCCAACATGGTTTGGTCATTTCTCTTATGTCAGTGTTTAGGTGATTTTTTTGGTCCATATTGTGGCATAACAAGTTTGCACACTTTATTATTTTTACCAGGAACCCAAAAACCATCCGGTTGTTTCATGTATATTTATTCCTACAATTCTTTGTTTAAGAGTGTTGTTTTCACATCCATTTGATAAATTTGGATGTCATATACCACATCTAACACAGTTATAATCCAAAATATGTATTCTAATTACTGAAGAGTATGTGTCAAGAAGATCAAGACCTTGTTTTCTGTTTAAAAACTTTGACAAAAAGTTCTCTTAATATTTCTAAATAGTTCCATAGACTTTCATTTTCCTTTTAATGATTCACTTTGAAACAAAAGGTTTATTTCAACCAAAGGTTTACTCCAACCAAAGGTTTATTTCCTTGAGTAACATCAACAAAATTCAAATACGATTGCTCAAGATTGAATCAATTTCACTATTGACACCATCTGTACAAACGGATGAATCTATAAAAGACACAACAAAATTCAAAAAATCATATTCGAAGGAAGTAGATATCCTTTGATGCTTACTACGACTATGAATCTATATAATAATTACATTCCTCTCTTGTCATCCCAAGGTTGTTTACACCTTTCAATCTACTATTCCATTCTATATTTATAGTCCATGGTTTTAGATACTATTTTAACCATTTTTAACCATTTTAGAAATAAGAAATTGGACTTTGGATATACACCCCCACAATTTGAAATATTTCCAGTTTGATTTCCTTCCATTTCATTTTTGACATTGATTAGATTGTGTCTTGAACAAAAAAAAAATTGCTTTTTTTCTAAAAAGACAATTTTTTGTTGTTCCCTTTTGCAGCAACAATGGTTCCTCCACACAATTTTTTATGGTAAATCCAAACTTATATATTACATAAATCATTTCTTTCAAAGTTCAGTTTTCATTAGATTGAGGTGAATAGGGAAGCATTTTTATGGATAATTCCACTTTCCAAACATATTTCCGCACAAGGAGATTTATACTCTCCATTCCTATCACTTTTTATCCTTTTGCTAACTGATCTTCAACTTCTACATAACATTGTCTAGACATTTCTATTGCTTCATCCTTACCATTCAGCAAATAGAAAGTCATTTCTAGTGAAATTGTCAGAAGATGTAACGAGATGCTTTTTTCAACCATGATATGATGTTGACTTAATAGCAAAAATATCAGTGTAAATCAATTCTAAGGGATTAGAATTCCGTTCAATAGATTTATAATGATGCTCAACATACTTATATTACACATAAACATGATGTTTAATTTATGGCAATCAAAGATAAATAAAACATCTAAGTTGGTAAGATGTCCTTACAAAGTCTTTTAAATTAATATGTCACAACCGCTCATGTCACAAAATTTAACTCAAGCAAGTAAAAACAAATAAAAATATTGAGTTTGAAAATCTTTTCACGAGGTAGATTTTTTCTCAGTAATATTTTGTTAATATTTCTTACTGATTTGTGTGATACAAGCATTGTTTAGAGTCATCACGTTGTCAGATGTCCTTTTTAAAAGGACCTTTCCATAACATTCAATTTGATATTTATAGAACTACCAATGAACAATGTTTCTTCGGTTCTAAAAAAGACTATATAGTCTAAATGTTTCTTTTACAAAAACATAACAAATAACTATTCACCAATATTCATGTCTCTCCAAATGCATTTCTTATAATAGACATATCTCTTTATTAATAATCACAACATTTTAAGTAATACTTTTTGATAAAAAAACACAATTATTTTGAACAAGTATTTATTAAATTTGGTAGTTTCGTACTAGTCACACCATTTACACTAATCGAGAAACTCAACAACCACAATACCAAATATACTCCAAGAATTTTGCAAGTCTAGCATATTATAAAAGTATCATTGAATTTCATATATTTTTCTCCAAATTTAAATTACACACAAAGTCTAATAAGAATTAAAGAATCCCTATATTTGAAATATCATCTCAAAAATATCTTTCATATATTTGAAATTAGTTTTTCCGCATATTTTCCTAGACTATCAAAATGTCAATGGCAGTATAAAACCACATTTGAAAAAATTATTATATGAAAGAATTATAGAGTTTCAATTCTCTTTGAAAATCTTTACATCGTGTTAAAGTTCATTCCATAGTGACACAAGCTCACAAACTCTAAAGTCACAGGGTTTTTTCCTCTATCACAAATAAATATACCATTTAGTATTTAGATTAGTTCTACATAATAGTGAAGTGTATAGAAACTCAAAAAATTAACACATACTTAGTAGGTCAAGTTTATATATTTTCAAAAAATTTGCATAGTCCATTTAGTTATAGTATGAAAGTAAAAAAGTTTTTAGTCCACAACAATCAGACATTATCAAATTCACAAGGAGTACAAAACTACAAAAGTATTTTTTTCCCTTAACAGAATAAACCATATCCTTAGATTATAAGTTTGAAATGTTTTTCTTTACAAATAGTCTTCAAACTATAACATTTTTACACTCAATTTTACCAAAAAAAAAATATCTCATTTTTAAAACTAATGAATTTTAAAGGCAACACTATTGCCAAGAAAAAACATTCCACAAAAAATGGTTTACAAAATATTTTCCAAAGATACACATGAAAAATATAAATATTGTCATCCATTAGAAATTATTTTCCTCCTCAGATAAGTAATAAGAACGTTACCTAGTGTAATCTTTAACCGGAATATGACCAATTATTTTAGTACATTATCACTTCGGCCTTGCTAAACAAAGCACCAATTTCTGCAGAAATGATGTATTTATCTCTTACTTCAACGATTTATTACTCTCAAACAATAGAATACAAGAAATACGAATAGTATAATAATTTCATTAAGATTGTTTTTCATTTTGTATGAGTAAGATACTTAAAAATTAATATTTAAAAAAAACTTGGTGAGAAACAACAAAGTTAAAGAACATTTTCAAAACTAGAAAACTAAAACTAGTACAAAAACTAGAACTAGAAACAAATTAGAGTAAATATACGAAATATTTTCATTATAGAAGAATTATTTTCAATATGTACTTAAAGAATCTTACTGACTCCTGATATACCGTGGTTTCACGGTATAATTAATACTTTTTCCTTAAGTTTAGTGTGTCCGAAAGTTTTTTTGTGCTAGTTTTTATATGAGTCTCTCTTTGTTTTGCAGGAAATCTGTCTAAAGTTGAATGCGGAGATTTTGAGTGAAGAAATGCAGAAGAGACCACCTACGGAGCTGATGACGGTCCGTCGTGCCTGTGACGGTCCGTAGGTGGCAGCGTAGAGAAGCTGCAGAACGAAGATGGGGAAGTCTGACCAAGTGTGGGGTTACGTAGCTTGTGACGGTCCGTCGTGGCTATGACGGTCCGTCCTGCAGGTTCGTCATAAAGTTCAGAAAAGTGATCCCAGTACCCAGATTCCAAGAGTGGAAGTGTTTTGAAACGAAGACCCTCGACGGACCGTTGTGCCTATGACGGTCCGTCATACTTGCCTTTGATGGGAATGAAGAGAGCAGCAGAAGAAATTGCTAAGTATGGGAAGACGGAGTCCATGACGGTCCGTCGTGAGGTCCGTCGACCCAGCCGCATTTTGGTAGATTTCCAGCAATTAGAATCCTTGTTTAATTAGGTTTTTATTTTTTATAAATAGTTCGAAAAACCTCATTTTTGGGGTTAGACTCTGCTAGATTAGACATCATATTATTAGACTCTGTGTATTAGTGTTTTTATTTGGAGATTCTTACAAGTGATATTTGGTGATTAATCAAGCAAATTTTTGGACTTTATTCTTTCTGATTGAAGTAAGTACATGAATTCTTATTTAATATATTTGAATATTGTGTTTATGGCTATGAGTAACTAAACTCCATAACTAGGGTTGTGGGAACCATAGGCAAATAATGATATAAACCCTAATTAAAAGAACAATTCTAGAATAGTGTCTTGCATGTATTAATAATTCTTTCGTTTAGAAGTCTTTTTAACGGATGGCCAACATTAGAACTCGCCTTAATGCTACTTGCCGGACCAAGGAGGTAGATAATAGGAAAAGAATTATTAACATATATTTAGTGCATACTATCTAATAGGCTAGTATTGATTGGTACGAGGTAATAACTTAGTCAAATATCAAATACGATGCTTAATATGAGGTAAGGATAAGGGTTAGGATAGCAACACATGTAGCCGGACCAAGGTGCGGCGTGAGATTTTCTAGACGCCGGACCAAGGATTTAGAAATACATAACGTATCACTTTGCATGCAAGATACTGGGAAAGAATTGTTATAGTTGGAGTTATCAAGTTATGAACCTGTGGGGAACACGTAAACCCTAGTTACTTTGATTAATTGATTAAAACCCAACATTAAAAGCTATTAAGTGTCTCTTTCAAGTTCGTTCTTTATTTTCACTTAATTAGAGATAGAACCCTCATTTTTATATTTTTACTTTCCAAGGAAGTTATTGAACAAACGATAGTAATAATAGGTTGAGGTTAAGTCTAGACTATTTTCCTCGTGGGAACGATCCCAACCTGACTAGTTGGGTTATTTACTTGACACGACCGCTTTACTTCTCATTTGAGAAGTAAGTTTTGAGCGTATCAAATTTTGGCGCCGCTGCATGGGAATTTAGCTTTTAGATTAACTTGAACTTATTACTATAGTTTAGTTTATATTTTCTTGATTTTACTTTGTTTTATTGTTTTTGATTTCCTTTCAGAACTATCCTCCTTGTATGCCAAATACACGGAGAGGAAGAGAACCATTGTTTCCCTACGATCGTGACTTAGAGCGTACACTGCGCAATATGAATCGAAACTTGGGAATAAATGACGAGGATCCAAACCAGAACATCCCAGATCCAGTGAATGTTCATGGTCAGATGTTACCCGATGCTCCGGGTGAACATCAACAGAGAGGAAAAAATCCCATTCCACGGCCCCAAGCATAATACAGAGGGTATGATAACATAGCAGACTCGGATGGTCCACTTGTCTTGCCCCCTCTACCCACAGGCCACACGTCTGTGGTAACTAGTAGCCTGATGCAAATGCTCACTGCCAGAGGTTTGATTTCAGGGCAAACTTCTGAGGATCCACATGCTCATATAGCTAAGGTAAGGGCAGTGGGTAAAAGTTGTGTGGGGAGTCCAGATTTGGATCTAGATGTAATAGGTCTCAGAGTGTTTCCACTCTCACTGACGGGAGAGGCTTCTATGTGGTTCACTGAGCTCCCGTACAACTCCATCTTCACTTGGAATCAACTAAGGGATTTCTTCTTACCACGCTACTATCCGGTCTCCAAGAAATTAAACCACAAAGATAGGGTGAACAACTTTGTGGAACTACTAGGAGAGTCAGTTAGTAGTTCTTGGGATAGATTCACCTCATTCTTGAGAAGTGTTCCAAATCACCATATAGATGATGAGTCACTGAAGGAATACTTCTATCGGGGACAGGATGATAACAATAAAGCGGTGTTGGACACTATAGCAGGTGGATCTTATGGAGAATGCGCTTATGCTGAGATTGATGAAAAACCAGAGAAAATCTCCAGAAATAACAAAGGTTGGAGTACTAGGTAGTCCGATAAAGGGAGAAACACCTTTGCAGAGTCCACTCACAACCCAGCCACAGATGATATTCGTGAAGAAATGGCTCAGATGAGAACTGAGCTTGGGTTTGTACTAAAACATGTCACAGGGGGTGCAGAAAAGATAAATGCAGTCAACTACTTGTCTAAACCACCACCTCCTAATGATAAGTGTTATTATGCGGAGGACACTTATGCAGTGAATGATCATATGGGGGGTTTCCGACGAAATGCCCAAGGCTCAAATCAAGATAATTGGCGCCAAGGTCAAGGGAACCAAGGTCAGAACTACGGTAATTACGATCGTGAGGGTCATTATGTTCGAGATGGAAACTACAACCGCGACAACCACTTTAACAGGGGTAACTATGCAAATAGAAACGACAGGAATGGGCCCTATGTCCCTGCTAAAAATCGTGAAGTTACTCCTCGGGATGGTGAAGATAGTATGGCGCGAGTTGAGGATATGTTGCACAAAATGATGAGGAGGTTCGACACTAGTGATGAACACATTAAAGAGTTGAGATATTTTTTAGCTAATATTAGGCAAAAAGTTGATACACATGCAATTTAGATTAAACAAATCAAATTCCAAGTGGCCCAATTATCTGCGACAGTGAACACACGGCAACTGGGCACTCTTCCTAGCAACACTGTCCAAAATCCAAAGAATGATGCGCACTGTATGGCAATCACTACTCGAGGTGCTAGGCAAACCATTGACCCAACTATGCCATCTACCGAGGAAAATGTGAGAAAGGATAATGATAATGTGGTAAAGGAGAGTGGTGAAGCAGAGGGAAGTAATGGAAAAGATGCAGAAGTACCTATCAAGGTAATTCCCATGCCTAGGCCACCACCACCCTTCCCTTAGAGATTAGTGAAAAAGACCGAGGATGGTAAATACCGGCGCTTCATAACAATGTTGAAGCAGCTCTCTATCAATGTCCCTTTGGTAGAAGCTCTAGAACAAATGCCCAGTTACGCCAAATTCATGAAGAATCTGGTCACCAAGAAAAGATCGGTCACTTTTGAAGATGATGATAGATTGCAGCATTGTAGTGCTATTGCTACAAGCTCCCTAGTACAAAAGAAAGAAGATCCGGGTGCGTTCACTATCCCTTGTACAGTTGGGTCATTACATTTTCCGAAAGCATTATGTGATCTGGCGGCAAGCATAAATCTCATGCCCCTCTCAATTTACAAGAAGTTGGGTTTGGGGGATCCAAAACACACTCTGATGCGTCTACTGATGGTCGATCGGACAGTAAAAAGGCCCATATGGGTACTCCATGATGTGCTAGTAAAAGTGGAGTCATTCATCTTTCCAGTTGATTTTGTTATTCTTTATTATGAGGTCGATTTTGAAGTGCCTAACATTCATGGGAGGCCATTCCTTGCTACAGGTAGAGCCTTAGTTGATATGGAGAAGGGACAGATGACATTTCGGTTTAATAATAAAGAAGCGACCTTCAACATTTGCAGGACCATGAGGCAGAGTGGTGAGCTCTAATCGGTATCTGCCATATCCCACAATGAAAAGATGAAGAAGGAGACTGAACAAAAAAATGCAAAACAAGAGTTTACGGTTGGGGATTTAGTGCTTGTAGACAGTTCTGGTGACCTTGCCTTCTGGGAAAGCTCAAGTCCAAATGGAACGGCCCTTACTTGATTACCCAAGTATTCCCTCATGGGTCAGTTGAGTTATAATCCAAGGAGGGAGTGCGGTTTAAGAGGAATAGAGATAGAATAAAACTCTATTTTGGGCATATAGCATCGGGGAATGAAGCGATAGAGGCATACCATCTTGATGAAGTCTGAGTAATCAAGTGTCCCCAGTCGTGCCGCGACATTAAATCAGGCGCTTGTTGGGAGGCAACCCAACACTTATCGTCTTTTTAATAATGGTAGCATTTTTCTACTAATGTGTTTTAAATTTGAAGGCACATCACAAGGAAATTCTGCAGAAAATTACTCTGCAACAGTCACTGACGGAGACATCGACGGACCGTCGCGCCACGACGGACCGTTATAGGGTCCGTTTCAAAAGCCCTAGCACCCCTTCCCTATTGGACACATGTGATGGATCGTCGTCCTCGTGACGGTCTGTCCTGCATAACCGTCATGCTAGACAGAGACCCTGTTTCCAGGGGTCTCTCATTTTTTTTCCCAAGTGTTCTTCAACGGACACATGTGACGGACCGTCTTGGGTACGACGGTCCGTCCTGCATGACCGTCATAACGGTCAGAGACCCCTCTCGTAAGGGTCTCCATTTTTTTCCCCTGCATGACCGTCATAACAGTCAGAGACCCCTCTCCTAAGGGTCTCCATATTTATTTCCCAAGTGTCCTACGATGGACATCTATAACGGACCTTCATAACTATGACGGTCCGTCCTGCACACACCGTCATGCTAGTCAGAGACCATCTTTCAGGGTTATCTATTTATACAGAGTCCAAGTACACCACGACAGACCTCGCGATGATCCGTCAATGTCACGACGAGCCGTCACCAGGCCTATCGTGTGTCACTGTTTATACAACATTTACATATTATTTTCACTGTTTTATTTTTTATGGTTTCGCTTGTCTTGTTTGCCACTACACGTACTAATAGTGATCCTTTGCAGGTACTACCTACTATGGCACCCAAGCAAGACCGAAACTACGCACGCGCGCGATCAAAGTCTGTTGCCCCATCTACACGCTTGATCATCGGCTCTGGTGATGAGCGGGACCCTGAGTATGTGCCCCCAGGCACTTCCGCACCTTCCCGTGCTGCACGTGCTCCCATAGCCACATCCAAGACGGTGGCGTCCGGCGTAGTCACTGCTTCCCAGTCTGATGAGAAGCGCACACTGACCGGCACACCCTCGGGGTCAGCCACAAATGAGGAAGGAGCGTCTGGCTCCTTAGGAGTATCATGGTCCGAGGAAGCTTCAGGCTCTGCTGAGGTTCCCGCACCCGCAACTGCTGCAGCGTCGGCCTCGTCTGATGAGGCTGACAATTAAGACTCTACATCCGGCGCACCAGCTCAGGTCCCCACCCCAGCCTCTGACCAGCCAAACCGGTGGTGTGTCGACGGCCAGTTTCAAGTTTACTCCGACGCCATGTTCTTGACTAATAAAGGAGTAATGACTCGGACACTCACCTTGGTGCGGCGGGCACTTACAGGGAGTCTCCCAATGATGCCGGAGATTCATATCTTTTTTACCAGGCATCTCTTAGAGTGGACAGCACGTCCGTTGGGACAATACAGCAAGGAAATGGTCCGAGAGTTCTATGCATCCTACGTAGTGACTCTCCGATCTGAGATCGATAGGCGGGCTGCTCCTGCTAAACAGGCCCCACTAGAGCAGGTTTGAGTCCGAGGCATACAGGTTGACATTTCCATGCAAGCCATCTGCCAGTTTCTATACGGCGAGAGTGCAAATGCTACTCGGACCCCCATCACTGCCGAGATTGACTACCGCTGGCAGATAGTAAAGGATGGACAGTTCTTGCGCGAGCCAGCACTGAGAGAGACCACCAAGAGGTGGATAGCCCTGCACCTTTCAGTAGATGGAGAGGGTGCCGATTGGGTCATTGAGCCGAAGGGGGCCATCAATAACGCCAACCTCACGTTCATAGCAAAGTTCTTGTGGCTGCTTGTCCGTCACTACCTCTCCCCCACAGCTGCTGATAACATCGTTTCTTGGGATCGAGCAGTGTTGATGGCGGCGATGATAGCCGGATTCGAGGTGGACTTCGCATGGCTTCTCCAGGAAGTCATGCACCAGAGGGCATTCAAGGTTACTACTACCTACCCCTTCCCGTGTATGATCTTTGCCCTTTGCAGGTCCGCAGGTGTGCCCATATGGCACGTAGATCAGCTGAAGACCCCGCAGGGCACTGTTGACATCGGCCTCATCAGAGACGAGGCCAATGAGTTGGCTCCACTCAGAGGGCCCCATCCAGATCTGCCCCCACTTGCTAATGATCTTGTGGATACGGTAGCCCAGGCTCGCACAGCTACACATGCATCCACTAACACTACTCCGATCGAGTCTATCCCGGGTAGTAGCACAGCCCCGAGCTCCTCTCGCACAGCCCCTCTACCGGCACCGGTCCCGCTTGCTAGGGTCCAAAAACTAGAGGCACAAATGGCCACTCTTATGCATCATATCCATCCGTGGATGCAGAAGTTGATCACTGAGTCTGAAGAGCGTCTAGAGCGGAAAATGCAGCAGTTTACAGAGCGGAAGATTGCTGAGGTTAACTAGCGCCTGGACGCCTTTGAGTTGAGAGTGAAGCCCGACCAGCCCCTCCGCTGGATGTGTCGACTCTTCAGGCTGCAGTCGATAGTCTTCGTGCAGACATCGACACGATCCTAGAGGCGAGGGTGCCGGAGTCTAAGGCTCCTTCTGTCGAGCCTGCTGAGGACACCGTGCTGGCAGCCCTGTTTACTACTTCAGAAATTCCACCACCTCCCCCTCGAGAAAGTGCCAAGAGGTGTAGGGATCGAGCAGAGGATGAGGGGCGAGCAAGGAAGAAGGAGCGCCGAGAGATAAAGGCTGCGAGGAGAGCCTCACTTGCTGAGGAGGAGGCGCACCAGATCAAAGCATCACAGTTTGCGGTTGGGGCGTCTAGCTCCTGCACTGTAGAGACAGGGGAGGCACTACTGATGGTGCGGTTTTTTCTAAGGACACCACTGAGGGTGTCAAGATTGCAGAGGATGTGGGTTCCGGGGAACTGGACCCACTATCTTGCTTATCGACGGCGCTTTGCGCCACAGGTTTGCTTCACCTACAACTCTAATCCTTAGATTTTTTTTATGCATTGGGGACAATTGCATGCTTTTTTTCTTGGGGGTGGGGTAAACGAAAAGTGAGTGTTAGGGTGAAGTCTGAGTAGCCCAAATCACTATCCTCTTTTTGGGTTTTCTTGCCTGTGTTCTTTTTCCCCAAAAGACTGATTACTTTTTCTGTTGAACCGGCATGTTTATATCTTTTGTACATAGTTTAACTCTGAATCATGATAGCTAAAATGATATCCTGAGAAAACTGGAAAATGTTGCATGACTAGGCATAGTAACTGATAATTGTGTGGCTCTAAGAATGAAATAGAATTACACCATTGCATTACCCTAAGTCTTCAATTCGAACTAGGTATCTAATAATCAGGAATAGTGATGAGATGTCAAGTGAGTGTGAGGAAATTTGAATAGTCCACCATTGGTACTGAGCTAGAACTTGCCTGGTTAGTCCTACTAAAAGTAAGTTGTAACAGACAATTAGGAAAGGATCATAAGCCCTTATTCAAGATAGCCCATTTCTAGCCTAAATAAAGGAAACCAAATGAAAGTTATCCTTCTTTGATCCAAATAATCTGAGCTTAAAATTAGACCTTTCTTTTTCACCCAAACTCATCTTTTCTGGCAACAATATGTTGGCCCTGGTCCCTCCTTGGACATGTGCACCTCAGCTTATGCCAAAAGCATAAGTTGAGGCTAATACATAAACAACCTTCGTTATGGCCCTGACCCAACTTTGGGTAATGTGTACCTTGACTCATGGCAAAGCCATGAGTTGAGGGTGGCTGTTTTGTGGAATGCTCTGGAAAGTGGGGTTGAAAGAACAAAGAGAGAGAAAGAACAAAAGTAAAGTGACTTAAGAACTCGTTGAAAAAAAAGAAAAAAAAGGAAAAGAGTCACTTACACAAATGAAGAAAGAAGGGAAAATAGCAAGGTGAAAGAATGGGTGAAACTGGGCGAGATATAGTGATCGAAAGTGGAAGGTTTAGCCGATATGTAAAGGAGCACAAAAAGTCACTAAAGTATACCTAAATATACCCTACCTGACTCTAAGCCTATGTTAAAGGCTAAGAAAGTCCTATCGTGATCCTAAGGGTTGTATAGCGAACTTAAGGCAGTGAAAATAAGGGCAAGCTTATGGAAATAGGTATGAATGAGTGTGACTTTGTTCTGAGAGCAAGTGTTGAAAAGTAATCCTTATACTCAAACTAAAATCATTGTGTGAAAAATGAGGATTTTGTTTTGAAGTGAGGACAGTAGTTGCAATACCAGAATTGTTAGCACCTCGGTGAGACATTGAAGAGGATAGGTGTTAGTGCATGGTGAGTCTGTGTCATGTTCTAATCCCACTAAATTCAAGCCTAATAGTGATAGCATGCATAGATTTGATGAGATTAATAAGAATTGATAGCCAAATGATTGCAAAGGATAAAACATGAATACTATTGTCCAAAGATTGTGTAGTGAGTCATAGTGTGTCGCTTGAGGACAAACAACGAATTTATGTTGAGGGTGTTGATATACCGTGGTTTCACGGTATGATTAATACTTTTTCCTTAAGTTTAGTGTGTCCGAAAGTCTTTTTATGCTAGTTTTTATATGAGTTTCTCTTTGTTTTGCAGGAAATCTGTCAAAAGTTGAATGCGGAGATTTTGAGTGAAGAAATGCAGAAGAGACCACCTACGGAGCTGATGACGGTCCGTCGTCCCTGTGACGGTCCGTAGTTGGCAGCGTAGAGAAACTGCTGAAGGAAGATGGAGAAGTCTAACCAAGTGTGGGGTTACATAGCTTGTGACGGTCCGTCGTGGCTATGACGGTCCGTCCTGCTGGTTTGTCATGAAGTTCAGAGAAGTGATCCAGTACCCAGATTACAAGAGTTGAAGTGTTTTGAAACGAAGACCCTCGACGGACCGTTGTGCCTATGACGGTCCGTCATATTTGCCGTTTAGGGGAAGGAAGAGAGCAGCAAAAGAAATTTCTAAGTATGGGATGACGGAGTCCATGACAGTCCGTCGTGACCACGACGGTCCGTCGCGAGGTCCGTCAACCCAGCCGCGTTTTGGCAGATTTCCAGCAATTAGAATCCTTGTTTAATTAGGTTTTTAATTTTATAAATAGTTTGAAAAACCTCGTTTTTGGGGTTAGACTCTGCTACATTAGACATCATATTATTAGACTCTGTGTATTAGTGTTTTCATTTGGAGATTCTTACAAGTGATTTTTGGAAATTAATCAAGCAAACTTTCGGACTTTATTCTTTCTCATTGAAGTAAGTACATGAATTCTTATTTAATATATTTGAATATTGTGTTTATGACTATGAGTAACTAAACTCCATAACTAGGGTTGTGGGAACCATAGGCAAATAATGAGATAAACCCTAATTAAAAGAACAATTCTAGAATAGTGTCTTGCATGTATTAATAATTCTTTCGTTTAGAAGTCTTTTTAACGGATGGCCAACGTTAGAACTCGCCTTAATGCTACTTGCCGGACCAAGGAGGTAGATAATAGGAAAAGAATTATTAACATAGATTTAGTGCATACTATCTAATAGGCTAGTATTGATTGGTACGAGGTAATAACTTAGTCAAATATCGAATACGATGCTTAATATGAGGTAAGGATAAGGGTTAGGATAGCAACACATGTAGCCGAACCAAGGTACGGCGTGAGATTTTCTAGATGCCGGACCAAGGATTTAGAATTACATAACTTATCACTTTGCATGCAAGATCCTAGGAAAGAATTGTTATAGTTGGAGTTATCAAGTTATGAACCTGTGGGGAACACGTAAACCCTAGTTACTTTGATTCATTGATTAAAACCCAACACTAAAAGCTGTTAAATGTCTCTTTCAAGTTCGTTGTTTATTTTCACTTATTTAGAGATAGAACCCCCCTTTTTATATTTTTACTTTCCAAGGAAGTTATTGACCAAAGGATAGTAAGAATAGGTTGAGGTTAAGTCTAGACTATTTTCCTCGTGGGAACGATCCCAACCTCACTAGTTGGTTTATTTACTTGACACGACCGCTTTACTTCTCATTTGAGAAGTAATTTTGAGCGTATCAACTACAACAACTCTGCAAAAAATATGAGTTTTTAAAGTTGAATGAACTAGAAGAATATTAAATTAATTCACAAATCTAAAATTTGTAACATATACAGGAATTTGAGTGAAAAAAGAAGATCAAGCCCACTAAATGCACAATGTCCCCTTAAGGAAATTACTCCCCTTTAGTATACTATGTTTGATTTGAAATTTGTTCTCACAGGATTCAGTGATCTCAATCACCAGTGTATTGATACTTAAAATGCTGATGTCACCAAGCCACTCAACGGTAGTAAAGTACACTTATAATACTAGATTTAGAAATAGTAGAAGAAGTGCATTATTGGTTCAACTAAAATAAGAGAAAATCACTCAATTTATAGAAAACAAAAGGGTATTATGAATTTTTTTGTATTGTGCCTTTCAAAAAGGTCACAAACCTTTGAAAAAGTCACAATCTTTGGGAAATATCACAACCTTTTATAAAAGTCACAACTTTTAATAAAAGTCAAAACTTTTCATAGAAGTCACAATTTTTCATAAAAATCTCCACTTTTCATCAAAGTCACAACTATTCATAAAATTTGCAACTCTTCTTTTTTCATTCACACCTTTTAGCACCCAACTGAAACAAAATTATAAGAAAGCGATCATCTTACACTCTGAATCCACATATTCTTTCAACTAGAATAAAATTGGGTTCACAAACCAACTGATTGTGTTTTTTATAGTATTATCAGATCGGGTTTTTTTTAAAAGATTAATTGCAAGATGTAAAAATAAAAAGGATGAGGAATTGATCGATGCATTGAACTGCGGTTCATTTGGAACCTCTGTGAATGAAAATAGAGGAATCTGGAGGATTGAAGATTTTTGGTGTTGGCAGGTTTACCTCCTTTAATGGAGAGAGTAGGGGTAGAAACAAAATGAGTAATTTGATCTCATAAAATAGTATTTATGTACAATGTTTAATGTTTTAATCTATTAATTCTATTTTTTGAGTTTATCGATTCAAATATAAAAATAAATATTATTAGAATTTTGATAAATTATTTGTGCAACCAAAATATTTTTTTGTACATCTTTCTCTTGGATATTGAAAATATAATAGAAGTTAGTATCTTTCTATATAGAGCTTTGGATAGTAATTTTGTTCTACCGAACTTGTAATGAAGGTCAGATTAACGAGGCAATTATTTTAAGTATGCCTCAGTCCCCTAAATCCCAATTTTTTGGGGGCCTGAAATTTTTATTAAGAACTAAATTATGGTCAAAATATAAATTAATAGCTTAATTAGTGTTGAAAATGGTAAATTTAAAATTATTTTCTCTTAGTTTCTTTAATGATTCAAACACTACAATAAGCATGATAAGGATCAGGTTATAAATATCATAGACTAAGACTTGATGGTTCAAACTTTTATCCTTATTAAAATTTGTCAAGTTGACACTGTCACCCCAACTATTCGTAGTACTGTCCATATTGAGCAAACGACGGACCGCATTCTTAAACTATATGCACTCCTCTATTGTGTGGCCTTTTAAGTTGGGATGACACTCACAAGTCTTGCAAAGATCCCCTGATCCCACTTGGGTAGGTGCTCTTTTGATGGGACTCAACATACAGCCGGCCCGATAATACTCAAAAATGAGGGCGCATGAGATGGCTTACATCCTTGTTCGAAATTCTTGTCGATGTGCTTCTAGAATGATTTTCTGGTCCAATTCGTGCCAAACGTTTTTCTAGAGAAGGTTATCGGGCAACCGCTTCCTAATAACTTTCTTTAATGTTCTCCAATATGATGTTTTCAAAGAATAAACAATAGATCATATAGGCGCTTGCTGCTTCTGTAGGTAGATCATCTCTTCTTCCGTCGGTTCAGTTTGAATACTCTTTCCTTTGTCGATAGCTTTGATTTCACTTTCATGAGAGGGTGGAGTAGTGCTTTAGGATCTATTTATAGGATTTCACTTTTAGTTGAGAAACTCAAGTCTCGAAAAATTTGGTCGGACATTTTCTAATAGTGACTATTATATATTTCTTGAAATTTTTAACGAGAGTGGGTTAGCGATATCCTCATTCAATACAACATAAAACATAAATAGTTAAAGACACATATCGCGTCCTAAAGATACAGGGAACCCTTTTGTGCCAAGTGTAAAACTAGCGTATTTCAACAATGTACGTGTGGAATAGAAACAGTTAATTACCCCCGAAAAAAATTTCACAATTGAATAGTTAATGTTCATAAGGGGAAATAAACGGAAAAAATAGAGAACAAAATACAAATGTGATAGAACCGCGCAGGGGCCATTCAAATGTAAGGAAATGAGAAAAATAAATATATAAAAAACCCATGCAGTGGAAAAGTCCCACTATGATGTCCCTCATGTCCCTGCTCCTTTGTGCTTTCTTGAGTCTTGTACTGCTGAAACATGCATTGGTAGTATCAGCACGTAAACTTTGATCAGGCGTCCTTTTTCTTCTCAATCATCATATTTCATCCCCACTATTTTCTCTTTGTCCCATGAGTCAAATTCATGGAAATCGTGTCTTAGACTTTCCGATTTCTGAGTTGTCTTCTGAAGAGAATCTTGATATTCAATGAACTTGGCATAAATTTCTTTGGCTTCCCTCTTTACCTCTCTTAATTCGATCACTACTTTTGCCTCTTTTTCTTCCACGCTACAACAATTGTTCGGTAGTGGACAGGAGATACATCGTATGTTCTTTTGCAGCCTATCATTATATGTTTCATCATACCCATTATCATACCGATTCGGGAGTAATGGTGTCTATCTTTATTTACTTATCCCCTTTCCGTTCCCTCAGAATTTGAAAAGTGTCATCCACTCTGTCATCCCCAATAAAATTCACATAGGCGCCATAGTAATGCTCTCGAGGTGTTGTTTTCCTCCTCCCAGACTATCGTAGGACTCAAAAGGGTGACTAAGGATGGATTCCCCAAATACTTGGTAGCGGAATTACAAGTTTTCTGCGGCCCCCCATGACGACCTCCCTCGGGGTGAAGCGATTGATAATCCATTGGAGATATTCTTCCCTTTGTTTGGAAAAAATTTGAGCCGATCTTTCTCTCGTCCTTGGATTCGCCAGATTTACCGAAAAACAACATAATTTTTAAATCTCCGAGAGTGTTCAAATCATCCAGGGTATGCAATTTCTGAGCCCCATGCCCTTTTGCTAGATAACTCAAAATCCACCATTGAAGGAGAATGTTTCATCATGGAAGTAACGATGTCCCTATTTGTACATTCTTAGTGCTCGATACATATCAGATAGTATGACCAGAGAAACATGATAGTATTTTACTTGTTCTGGATTATTGAACTCGTTGAACAAACTATGTGCAAGCATTATAAATCTAGTTTTAATACTCAAGCTAGGGTAGTGTTGGTAGACAATTGTTCCCAATAATGTGATGGGAAATACCAATAATCGGATCTCGTTCAATTCTCAATATGTAATTTTGAACTCTTGGTTATAATAAGCATAAAAACTCGCGCTTGCTAATTTGACGTAAAGATCTTTGAACGATACACTAGATTCTTGGCACCAGTAAGCGTATTATCTTTCTAACCCAAACAAGTGTGTGGTATTCTCGCCAGTAGGTTTGTTAGGTATTAATATGTCTTCTTGTTTTCTCACTCTTCTTTCTACCCCTATACCCACTATGTCAATGCAGTCCCGAAGTTCCTCGATTGACGGGGTGATTTCAAGAGTTCCGTGTTAGAACACCATTTTCTCATTTTCCCAATAAACAATGAGGACTTTGGTTAGCTCAGGCAAACCAGTCATGTTGATCAATTCGGTTAATGCAGCAACATATTTGTTGAGGGTTCTTCTGTGATCCCTGTCAAGGTTATAATACCACATTTTTAGTAGAGGCGGTGCTTCTAGGACTATGTCAAATTTTAGAAAGCAATTCATACCTACAAAACAAAACCTAGTTAAGTTTAACCAACCCATATTTTGTTTCCACATGTAAATCATTCAAATATCAAGAAAAATAATATGTTGTGAGGTCGGAGACCTTGGACATTATTTTGGCAGTTTCTACTAATGGACTTAATACTCCCTGGGTATTAAGAAATGTTAGGCTAATGCTTAGATTCGGTTTTGTTTTCACTCTATCTTAAAATTACTAGAATTAATTAAAAAGTGACGTTTACGAGAGTTGGACAGACAATGGGGTGAACCCAACAAACGGCATTGGATGACCGCAAGTCAACTATTCGTTTGTTGCTTCCAAATGAAAACTTGTGTGTTTCATAAAGAAGTCGTGGTAAGCCACGCAACTTTCTTTATTCTAATGCAACTATTTGTCGTTTAGCGGAAAAAATTCCATTAAAATTCGACAATCTTTAATAATATAGCAAAGAAACCAAGTGAGTAAGTCATTTACACATGGCCAAGTAAGTTAGTTTACGGTTAAAATCCTCTAATCCACAGCGGAGTCACCATTCTGTTTTAATTTTGAAAAACTATTTTTATATTTTTTGAATTTTTAGTCGCCACTTAACTTTTGAAGAAAAATAAATAAAACTTAGTTTTTCAAAAAATTTAACCAGAAAAACCTCATGAAATTTAAAAGGAGGTAGGGTGATTCTTATTTATATTTAGGAAGGTGTTTAAGGCATGTAAAATAGTCGCTAAATCGTTATTATCCAACCACTAACTTCATTTGGCTAAAATATCTAACTTAAGTTTTGAGGTAAAAATTTATTTCAAACGTGTTTGGAAAATGAAGTATTAATTTTACTATTTAAGTGAATTTTAATTTGCAAAATTTTTCTTTTTAAGTTATTTACTTTATTTGATTAAGACATTAAAATAAATGGTCTTGCTAGGATTTGGTATTTTGTATACCTTAAAACTAACAATAATCAGATCCAGTTTCTGTCCACCTGGACCAGTAGTTGGACCCCTTTCGTTTTGTTGCCTTAGGCCCATTGTACCTGTCCTAAAATTCGTGCAAAATAATAAGTGGTGTAAAAACAAGGTCTTTTTCCCAAAAAAACAAAATACAAAATTTAAGATAATAAATTTTGGCCTTCGTGGCCCTATCTCTTCGCTTCTTTAATTTCAACTTCATTTATTTGGAGATCTATTTTAGTATTAACAACCTTATTTAAAGAAGTCTAAGGACACCACATAACACACAAAGAGAGATTGGCAATTGAGAGAGTTAAAACACAAATGTCGGAGCAAAAGAAGTAAAAAAACGAACATCAATTTCCGAGACAGTGAATAATCTATCAAGAATTTTTTTCATTCAATATTTAAAGAAAATTATGTTAGTATTATTGTGAAATATGACATAAAACTTGTATGAAGGATTGTGCGTATTAACAAATAAATCATTTGCACGATTAATTTAATAGTGTATCTTATTGTTTAGTTTATGAAAATTCCACGTTATGTAAATAAAAAATTATATATGTAAGGGGAAGAACATTATACACACATACACACACACACACACACACACATATGTGTATATATATATATATATATATATATATATATATATATATATATATATATATATGAAATTTATAGATGTTTTTGATATTATGCGATGGTTGTAAGGCAATAAATGGAAATTTAGTTATTTGAAATAATTTAATATCAAACTTATGTGTTGCCCGTACAAGAGCAGGCATAAAACATATGTAAAACTGAAAAAACCATACAGTAATTGCGATAGGATGCAAATCGGCTCATTCCAAGTCTAAATCACATTAACATCCAGACTATTTATGGCAAATGAAACGGAAGCACGACTAATTTGAAAGAATCTGAAAGAAACAACAAATCTCAAATGCCAAACAAAAATATACCAAGCAAAACTCCGCTAGCATTCGACCTCATCATCTAAAGAGGAACAATTGAAGAGAACTAGACTAAATAGGAAGAATCAGAAAGTATCCTAGATAGGGATTACAACAAACATTAAACAACATACATAAGAGTCTCATCTTGACTGACAAAACGAGGAATAAACAATAATGGAAGAGAGTAAGTTTACCTTTTCTAATGCAGGAATTGGACAGATCAGAATCACATATAGATTATATGCCGACACAACTTCCTAATGTAAAAATATATTTTACTAAGATTTGAATAGCGAGGAGATGAGAAAAAAAGAAATAAAATCCAGGAAAATCATATTTGGGCAGCAAAATTTCTGGAAAACTAAAAAAAAACTAGAGTAAAATTGATCGAATAGGCATGCAAATTTATCGTATATACTAGCCATTTTAATAAGTTTGAGGACTTAGCATAGAGAAATAGCCAAAATAAAGCTAAACCTAACACCGAATAATTAAACATGGTCTAAGAAGAGAAACACAAAAATATTGACATCACACTGTAGAGTCGAAGAAGGAAAGCGAAACAGAAACAAAGATTGTACCAAAGATACAACATGCTGTATAACGATGTTTTAAACCAATCACATTGCAAGCCTAAGAAAGAGAACGGTGAAGCAAAAGCTTCATGCTAAAACACCGTAGATTTTTAAAGATTTAGCTCAATGCTACGCCCGAAGAGACTAAGAAACACAAATCATATAAAAGCAACACCCACTTAGTGTGAACTAATGGCCAGTAACCATTAACTGAAAACTCAAAACATAAAAACAAGAGCTTAAAAATGAAAAAATAAATGAATATAATATTAGGGGGGATTTTACCTTTCATGGTGCGGCAAACGAGAACAAATGAGCTTCAAGAAGACAGCGACTTCAGATGATTTTCAAGAAATTTCCACGAAATGGAAAAATCAAAGAAGGGCTCAAGCAAAACGTAACTATCTCTTCTCCCCTTCTGAAGGCTTATTCTCCCCTTTTCAACTTTATTCTTCCAACCAAGTTAAAAAAAATAGAAATGTATCTCGCCTTCCTAGTGAAGAAGAAAATGAGTTTATATAGGGGTAAATTAGGTTGATTTTGGGGAGGGAAAAGCCTATTTAATTCCGGTCCAAATCCCATCAAAAATAAAAATTTAAATTCCTTCCCATAATAGATAACCAAATTCATTGAAGATTTCATCCTATCTCATCCTATTCCAGGAGGGGAAAAGGAGAATCAACGCCTCAAATCACTTTCCTCGTTCTTGTTATGCCACGTGTCTCAATCCCAAGATGCTAGGATAATTTTGCATGAACCGTTGCTATTTGCCTGATTCGTATGAGGCCATACAGATTCATCCCAAAAGCTAATCAAAATGTTTGAATGGAGAGAGATGCGAGAGCATGAAACCACTGCACTCACGTCCATCGACCTGCCATTGTTTGCCCTTGTTGTTTGGTAGCTGCTATTAACGTTGTCGCATCATTCCCGCATAAAGAGAAAACAACGCGCATGTAAGTAGCCTTTTCGCTGTTGTGTGTGTTTTGGAAGTGGAAAGTTATGAGTCGGGTAATTTGAGTTTGATTGGGAATTGGACTTGTACACTCTGATTTATTCTTTTTCTGAAAATTAAAAATGGTTGGGCAATTGAGGGGTAGTGGCCCAATTTGAAGTTGGGGTCAACATTTAAAAAAAAATTGGAAAAAAGGGCCCTAATCTCATAAGGTCTAGGCGATCTGAAAATTTGTCAAATTGACTTAAATTAATAAAATTTACGACTTAGCGAGATCGAGCTCAATTTGTGAAATCGACTAAAATTTAAAGGTATGAATTAGTATAATTAACTAAAAAGTTTCTTAATTTTGACGGAATAAAATAACTTACTAAAATATAAGCTAATAAATAGAGAATATGAGAATTAATTAACTAAGACAAATAATCAACTAAATAAGTAAAACTAAAATCTATTTTAAGACGAATTTCAAACATTCGTAACATATAAAATAATATACATAATTGTACAAAACCTATATAATACAAAAAATTATAAAAAGGATAAAAACTTTTAAATTACTTGCAAAATACTTTGAACTTTAAAAAAACTAATTATTTCAAATCGTTTTAAAATTAAGAAAACTTGTCAATTAATTATTATGGATGGGGGGGGGGTTAAAATTAGGTGTCAACATTGTAAGGTCTCTTAAGATGAATTAATGTTTCTAGATCCTCACATGTCAAACCCCGAGAGCACACCCTAGAAGTTACGACACTCTCGGAGTGCGTCTTTGGTATAGTTGGTCTCTCGAAGGTCATGTACGAGTCGTTTGACATAATTCATTGCATACATGTATAAAAAGTAGTTTCAGATTATCTTTTCACACGAAATATTTTAAAACATCTTTCATATAATAATCGTAGGAAAATATTAAGTTTCAACATATACCAATCTTATACTCAATAATACTGGGACGCGGCCCATCCAATAGGAATATAGAATTATTCAGTCTATTACAATACTCTGAATAAAAGAAAGGCAACTATAGTTATGCCCTAGAGTCAAGTAAGGACATACTTCAACTTACTAGAAAGAATCCTAGTTTCCAACATTTACTTCAAGACGCTTGTCACCTTCCACCTACACCTTTAGATATAACAAAATGTATGGAATTAATACAATGCATGTACTAAGTATGACTGAATGTATAAAACATGAGAAACGGACATTTATGAGAAACATGCTCTTTTTTATTAAAAACATCACATTGAAAGCATAAGCATCATATTTAACCACCAACCATCACGTTTAGAACACAATACAAGTCGAAGGCAATTTATTGCAATTTAATGAACCTTAGAGCGAGCTTACAGTGAACTTCACTATAACATTCCATAAAACTCATACATTACAATATACCATCAATAAAACCTACAAAACACGTCAACATGAGATCCTCATACCAAAGGTGATTCTAAGGCTCACTTGACGGAGTTATGAAGCAACTGCATATACAATCCTTTCACACACACCTAAGCGATACTTTTGCTTACCTTAGATAAGATCAGTGTAACTTGACATAGTAGTATACATATGATATGAAATTTAACTCCCAAAGGTTATCAAAAGACTTACTTAAGTAATTAAAAAAAAGAACAACCACAACCCCTCTCCAAGATTACCTAAAATAGCCCTTAAGACTACCTAAAATTACATCATGCCTACTTTATTAATTTACTTTCCTATATAGAGTCATTCTTAAGACAACACTAGATAAGACATGAAGTGACCATTCCTATGTCCCCTTCATACATTAACTAAACAACCCTTAAACTATTAAGTTAAATACTTATCTATTAACATACTTTCAAACTGGAGTCATTATCTTCACTAGTTCATTAAGAGACATTAAACACATAAGGCCATTCAAGTAATGGTCTTGGAGAAGACCTAGTCACTTAGTCACCAACATCTTTAAAGCCTAATTGTGCAATGTCTAAACAACGTCCCATACCACCACCTAAACTTCATTGAACATCTCAAACACCAATAGCTATACCATATGATGAGAATATGCAATAACTAACATAGACCATGGTAGCTAAGCATGGGTTCGGCAGAGTTTAATGCACAGTTTCAGGTCTTGGACGTTGACGCTAGTTATAATCTTTTTCTAGGAAGGCCTTGCATCCACATGGTTGGGGCTGTGCCTTTTATTCTTCGCCATAAGATGAAGCTCATTTGGAAGGACCAAGATTTAGTTATTCACGGAGATGGGGGTCACTCCAGCACTCATGCACCAATTATTGATGAAGTCTCGCGAGGCACTAATTTCTACACACTGGTGAGGATTTAGCCCCACAGCCTCCCATGCCTTCTATTTAAAAGATGATCACCAATGTGTTGCTGCAGAGTGGATTCGAGCATGTTTTTTGACTGGGAATGAATTCCCAAGGAATTATTGAGGCTATTCAAGTTCCCGTCAAAGGAGAAAAATATTGTTTGGGCACGTCCCAACATATGATGAGGTAAGGATGAAGAAGAGTGGTAATCAAGCGTAGGCTAGGACAATCCCTCACTTGTACCATTCATTTTATGTCTGTCAGTATGCCGATCGTTATGTCCTTGGGGAAGGTATTTGGGGCCTTTTTGAAGAGATCGATGATGTCATCGAAGATGAGGTCAAGTTACCTGGTATCCGCAATGTTGATCCTGGAGAACAAATGCAGATTTTGAATTTTACAACAATCATGATTCCCCGATCATCTTGGTAGAAGGACATTGTTTATGCATATTTTGAAATTGGTGGTTGTACGAAAGTGGCCCGAGACACACAATTTTGCTATTTTTTAAATTGTTTGAATTTCCATAATTTCCCGTGATGTTTAAAAATCCAACATGGAACTTTGCTATGACCAAAATTTGCATTGTTTCCCATTTTTAATAAAGCCGCTTTTCTTGACGACATACCTATTTAATTATTTGCTACAAATTATTTTCATAACTTTGCCTGGTTATGGTTTCAGTAGAATTTGATTTTAAACCTTCCAATGTCATGTCTTGTCACCAGCTGAATGAACAAAATGAGGCAGGTGGCAACGAGGGTGAAGGGTACGTAGAAGAAAATTAGGTACCGAAATATGTTGTTGAGGAATTCCGGCAATTTAAAAATCAGCATAAGCCAAATTTAGAAGAAATTGAAACTATGAATCTTGGAGACCAAAAGTGTGTCCAAGAGGTAAAAATCAGCGTCCACTTGAATGAAACTCAAACAAATGATGTGATTCATCTGCTTACCGAATACATTGATGTGTTCGTTTGGGAGGTCAGCGACATGCTAGGGCTGAGTACTAATGTGGTGTCTCACAAATTGCCAATAAATTCGGGGTTCAGTCGAGCGAAATAAAAGTCTCAAAAGCTCAAGCAAGACTTAAGTTTAAAGATTAAAAAAGAGATCACCAAACAGATCGAGTCTCGATTGGTGGAAGCGCAGCAATACCCAACATGGTTGGTCAATGTTGTTCCGGTCGCCAAAAAATATGGAAAGATAAGAATATGCATCGATTATTGGGATCTCAAAAAGTCCAACCCAAAGGATAATTTTTTGTTGCCGAACATTCATATTTTGATCATCAACTGTGTTAAGAATAAAATGTACTCATTTGTGGATTGTTACGCAGGCTATCACCAGATCTTGATAGATGAAGAAGATGCAAAAAAGACAGTTTTTACTACGCCTTGGGGTGTATATCATTACAGAGTGATGCCATTTGTCCATAAAAATATTGGCGCTACTTATATGAGGTCTATGATGACCAATTTTCATGATATAATTCATAAGGAGATCGAGGTGTATGTAGATGACATATAATTAAGTCCCGCAAGTGTTCGTAAAACGCTTTACACATTCAAAGAAGTTCTTTGATCGTCTGTGCCATTATAACCTAAAATTAAATAACGGTAAATGTGCTTTTAGGGTGCCATCCGAAGAGTTGTTAGGATTTATAGTCAATAGAAGAGGTATTGAGCTCAACCCATCCAATATTAATGCATTTAAAGAGTTACATCGTCCGAAAACTAAGAAGGAGGCGATGGGTTTCTTAGAGAGGTAGAACTAGATTAGGTAATTCATAGCTCAATAAAATATGGGGTCTGAGCCTATCCTCAAACTGTTGAAGAAAGATGCTTTGAAAAAGATGATTGAAGAGTGTCACTTTTCTTTTGATGCTATCAAGAACTACTTGTCCAATCCAATGGTATTGGTTCTTTAGCTAGAAGGAAGTCCATTGTAGCTGTTTTTTTCCATCTCAGGTAACGCATTTGGAAGCGTTCTTAGGTAGCATGACGAAAAAGGAAAGAAGGAGCAAGTCATTTATTATATAAGCAAGAAGTCTATGCCATATTAGTCTCGTCATACTCTTTTGGAGAGAACGTGTTGTGATCTGACTTGAATCAGTCAGAAGCTGAGACATTATTTATCTTCCTATACAACATATTTTATTTCCTAGATGGACCAATTGAAGTACATTTTCCAGCAATTGATATCTATAGGAATGTTGTCCAAATGAAAGATGCTTTTGAGTGAATTTTATATTTTGCATGTGACTCAGAAGTTGATAAAAACACTGGCCTTTGATTGATCATCTCGCAGAAAATCCAATCGACGTAGAGTATGAACCCCTTAAGATTTACTTTCATGATGATGAATTATCGTTTTTGGGTGAAGATATTTTTGACATATACGCTGGCTGGATATTATTCTTTGAGGGAGCGGGAAATCACCAACTAAAAGGTATCAGAGCGCTCTTAGTGTCAGAATCAGGTCAGCACTATGCTATTACAACTAAGCTCCAGTTTAATTGAACAAATAATATGGCTGAATATGAAGCTTGTATCCTCAGTTTGGAAATGGCCATTGACATGTCCACGAGCTTTTGGTTATTGGAGATTCAGATTTATCAATTCACCAGGTTCAAGGAGAATAGGTTTTGAAGAACTCGAAGATCACGCCATATGTGCAATATATACAAAAGATTTGCAGAAGATTCCGTAAGATTGAGTTCAAATATACTCCCTCAACACAAAATGAGTTGGTTGATGCTCTTGCAACCATTGCCTCAATGATTAAGCATTAGGGTAATGATTATATTGATCCTCTGGATATAGAGCTGAAAGAACATCCGGTTCATTGTTCCCATGTAGAAGCAAAACCAGACAGTTTGCCATGGTAAATTCATATAAAGAAGTATTTAGAGACCGGGAGCTATCCCAAGGTTGCAACAATCAACGAGAAGAAGTCGATACATTGTTTGGCCCTTAGTTTCTTTCTAAGTTGAGAAGTTCTTTATTGGAGTACTCCAGATTTGGTTCATCTCACATGTATCGATGCGGTTGAAGCTGCGAAGCTTACTGAATAGATACACGCTAGCATTTTTAGTATTCACATGAATTGACTTATTTTGGAAAGGAAGATCCTTCGAGCCGGTTATTTCTCGATGACTATGGAGCATAATTATTGCAAGTTTATGGAGAAATGTCATAAATGTCAAGTGCACAGTGATTTGATATGAGTGCCCCTTGACGAACTTAATGCTATGAGTTCACCTTTGCCATTTGTATCTAAGGGCATGGATTTCATCGGTCCAATAGAGACAGTCGCCTCTAACAGGCACAAATTTTGTTTCGTTGCCATTGAATACTTCACCAAGTGAGTGGAAACAGCTTCATACAAGTTGGTAACCAAGAAAGTTGTAGCTAATTTTGGTCGTAACAATCTAATATGCAGATTCTAAGTACCAGATTTCATCATTACTGAAAATGTTTCAAATACCAACATTCATTTTATTAGAGATACATGTGAGCAATTTAAGATCGCTCACGGAACTTCAACTGCTAATCGTCCCCAAATGAATGAATATGTAAATGATGCCAATAAGAACATCAAGAAGATTTTGAGGAAAATGATTGATAATTATTGAGGTTGGCACGAGATGTTGTTGTATGCTTTATTGGGATACCGAACGACTATCAGAACATTGATTAGAGCCACTCTATATTTGCTAGTATATAAAACTGAAGCAGTCATACCTGATGAAGTGGAGATACCATTCTTGAGAATCATCTAAGAAGTGCAGTTGAGTAATGTTTAATGGGTCAGCAAGCGTATTGATCAGTTAAACTTGATTGACAAAAAAACAATAGTTGTTCTTTGTCACGGTCAACTGTATTGACATATGATGATTTGCTCTTTCCACAAAAGAGTAAGATCCAGAATTTTCAAAATCTGCCAGTTGGTACTCAAGCGTAGTTTCCCCCATAAAGCTGATTACAAAGGAAAATTTTTACCGAACTCGCAAGGGCCTTAAAAGGATTGCAAAGTACTACCTAGAGGTTCTTTGGTCTTGTCAGAGATGGATGGAATCGCGTGATCGAAACAAATCAACTCAGATGCAGTAAAGAGATACTATCTGTGAAGCTTCAGTTTGTATTTTTATCATTTTCCTATAGTTGATCAATTTTCTTTATTTAAAAACTTATCCCCTTTGTGATGAACTATGTCTGACAAGAATTCCCAAGAATGAGATATGTAGGTGGTCTATGTGGGCCTTTGTCACCTCCATTCATCCCTTTAATATTTCATTGTATTTGAATGACGTTCGACCTGAAGTCTCAAGAATGAGATACATAGGTAGCCTATGTTGTCCCAGGTCAGTCTTCTTTGTAAATTTCTTGTTACTGTTGACCTTTGAGTGGGAACTATGGTGACCTCATTCCTGCTTCAACGGGATACGTAGGCGCCACAAGGGTTCAATCATATTTCCCGTCAAATTTCTATTCCTCATACGATAGAAACTGGGAAAGAAGTTTTGAGTGGGACTTAAAAATTCTCGAGAAGAAGATTTTTCCTCAAACAAGTCAAAAATGTAGTTACTTTGGGATCTCCAATTAGGACAAAATTTTTAAATGAACTCAAAAATTCTATGATTTACTCACTGACAGTTAAACATAAGCCATGAAAGTTAACTAGGACAGTAATTTTAAGGATGACCTCAAAATTTCAACATGGGTTTATCAACACTATAGAGTGACTATGAATACTCCCCGACAAATAATCAAAAGACCTCATACCATCAGACTCAAAGAAGTTCTCTAAGCCTTATGCGACATGATAATTGGCAGTAACCTTTTTTCAAAATACTACATTTTGAAAAAATAGTTTTTCTTAAAATTTTCCCTTAATGTTTCATTTGTTTTTTCATAGAATGTTTGTCTTATCTATCAAGACATGGGAGACCAGAAAATCAACAAGAGATAGCATGATAATGAGAAAACAATTAAAGAAATCAACACAGATCAGTTCATTTTTAAAACTAATCATGTTTCTCTGATCGACAAATATAGATAAGTCAAAGGGGAAGATCTCTCCCAGAATTCACAATTTTTAATGGATGCAGAAAATATATTATTTTTCTTGCATCGAAGACGTGGAAATGTGAAGATCATTGTTTCGTTCAATTCACAAAAACATGATGTCTATAATAAAGATATAACTGCTAAAAGATGAAGAAAATAAAATCTCGAGAAAGACATGTTGCAGCTTTTCATCAAGGACATCATCTGCATAATATTATCAGACTTGATAGTATTGCTACCAGGGGTCATTTCGCCATACCGTCAAGTGAGAAGATGACATTAACCAGAAGATCACTATGTCGTTCAAGAAGAAAATGATGCACCATGACTAGATATTCATGCATCACAAAAATCATGTATCGCAGAAAATCATGCATCGCGAGTTGATATATATGCATCGCTAAGAATTGTGCATCGCGATTACGTATTCATGCCTCACAAAAAAATACCACACACCGCAAGATATATTCATGGATCGCGAAAAACATGCATTGCGAGTTAATGTTCATGCATCGCGGAAAATTATGCGCATGAGTTAATATTCATGAATCGGGAAAAATCATGCATTGCGAGTTCATATTTATGCATCGTAAAGAGTTGGGAATCGCGAGAAGATAGTCATGCCTCGTGGAATATATAACGCACCTCAAGAAGATATTCATGCATTACAAAAAATCATGAATTGCGAGTTAATATTCATGCATCGCGAAAGATCATGCATCACGAGTTGATATTCATGCATCGCTTAGAACTGTTCATCGTCGGAAGATATTCATGCCTCAAAGAATATATCATGCACCTCAAGAAGATATTCATGCATCACGGAATATTACTCATCGCGAGTTCATATTCATGCATCGCTGAAAAGTCAAGCATTACGGAGAACAAGTCATGCATTGCGGAAAAAAGTCACTCATTACAAGAAAAAATCATGCATTGTGAAAAATCATGCATCGCGAGTTAATATTCACGCATCTCCAAAAAGTCATGCATTGCGGAGAAGAAATCATTCATTGCGGAGAAGAAGTCACACATTACAAAAGAAATTCATGCATCAGGGAAAAGTCATGCATGGCGGACGAGAAATCATGCACTGTAATAGAAAGAACTCATGCATTCCTGGGGAGTATTTTCCCATTATCAACTGCTTCCTTTTATTTTGACAAGAGTAAACACCAAAAGAATCATGGACGACAACATTATGAAAAATATCAACACTGTACTAGCTTTCATTTATTATGACATCAAATAAAGAGTACATTAAAGATCATATAGCGAACAGAAGACATGAACTTGATTTGATTTACGTCAAACCGATCGAGTTGACGTCAAATGTTAAAGGAGAGCAACTAAGTATCAACACGGTGTGGACGACATAAAAAAGGATGCAACACAACCTGGATCTTTTTCTTAGTAGCGAACCGGGAGATAGTCTAAAGAGAAGTGTCAAACTCTTAGGACGCGAGCAGAGAAACGACTTCCACCACAATCAAACCACACCCCTATCAGTATGGAACATCGTCCCCCCAATCGATGGGGTGTCGATTGGTTTATGCTCTGTTAACTGCTCGGTCGATTGGGCAGTGTACTTGGCATCGTTTGTCAAATTCATTGGCCCTTCATATAGGGCCCCTTTTGGGTCCTAGGTGGTGTTGTTCCATGACGTTACCTCTAAACTAAGTCGTCTAGGTATTATGAACATCCCACCATAGTGTCAACTAGCAAGGAGCACCATTTCACACTTTCAAACACTTCTCCTATGGAGGAACTAGCTTCTCCAATATTAAACATGATCATATACAATACTTTTGTACATATTGAAACTTAAATTCAAGACAAAAAATTTTTCCTCAAAAATAAAAAAACCTACAATTAACATTCACTCTGTCACTGCCAACATACTCAAAAATTTCAAAAATCTATTCTTTGAGAAATTCTTAACGATGACATGATCATATGAACTATAAAACCACATAAATTCATTTCACATCATAAAAAACAATCATAAAGAGTTAATACTTACCAAAACCACCAAATCCGGAATAGTTATCCTTTTTAGCCCCCATCCCATAAGAAAGGTTCTTCTAGGGAGCATTAGGATCTAGGGAACTTGATTGACATCTTTCCCCATTGCTTTGATATTAGGGCAATCTCTCATCCTGTGTCCCTTATTAACACATGCAAAACAACAATCCGTTCCGGCAACACATCTACCCAAATGTTGCTTCCCACTAGTAGGGAAGGTAGTCCTATCAAAAGAATGGCCACCACCTTAGGAATTTTGGTTTTGAACCTTATCCTTGTTTCCCATTGAAGAATCTGGTGTAGAACCTCTGCATAGGCTTTTGGTGACTAGAATCATCTGACTTAGGCCTCTTACCCTTTTACCTCATATCCCTTATTTTTCACACTTTAATTTGTTGTGTATAGACCATGAACCTAGAGATATCCATGTCATTAAGAAGCATTTTCGTATGGCACTATTTCGCCATCAATCTAGACATTCCCATCAAAAATTTGTTTATCCTAGTCGTAGGGTTGGATACCATGCTTGGAGCATACTTAGAGAGTTTGATGAATTTGAGAGTGTACTCGTGTACACCCATTAATTAGTAATTACCCTAGGTCACATAATTAAGTAAATTTTAAACATAATTAATTAGTTAAAAATCAATGTCAAGGCCGAGACCCTTAGAAAAAATTAAGATTTGGGTAAGTCAAATGCTCTCCTATTTTTAGTCACTTTATAAGGGGCGTTTTGTTAATTAGCAAATTTATTTATTTAATTGAGTTAATTAGCGTCAGTTTAATTATTAAATATTCAATTTGTAAGACCTATACTCATGTTTATCTATAAATAACTTCATGATTGCAAAACAGTAAACAAACGAAAAGAAAAACAACGAACAATTCTTCTTAGGGGATTTCAAGAAAATTCTTCAAGATTTTAGTGCAAAGTACAGGGTGATATGACTAGATTTAATTCAATAGTAAGGTATTGTTTTCTCTCTTGTTATACTTTCCCCAAGAGGCTTTTCAAACGTTTTGAATTCAAGATATCTGAAACTAGGGTTGTTCCGAATGAAAGTTTCGAATGTTCATCTCCTTAGTTATCCCTAATTTTGGTACAAGTAGTATGTATAATGAAAAATCTCGATCATGTTGTTTGTATGTGGTGGTAACTGATCATTATGTGTACGTTTCTATGACTGAATAATGTCTAATGAGACCTGTAGGTTAGATCCGTATGACAAATGCCTAATTGTGTTCGAGAAGATGAAATTGTTATGGGTCGTTTGTGAAATTCTATTTATTGTTGTAAAGAATGATGTTTTCGAATTACTCTTTGTATTTATAGTAATATGATTGCAAGTGTTTGGAATGCAATTTTTCCATGAAGAAATAAGATGTGAAGCAAAGCTAATATCAACTTTATTGCTTGGTTTAATTAAGCACTAAATTGTTCTTATGATTAAAAGTTTGTTTCTTTAAATTATGAGATTATTATAGTATATACATGAAGTTAATTAACTTGGCTAGTGATAACATCATGACAATTGTTTAGTGAAAGTTGAGTTTATGCCAATAAATTGACTAGCAATTATTTCAAAAATTTGATATAAAGTTGGCTAATGACTAAATCATACCAATCTTACATGGCCAATATAAATTTTGATGTTTCTTGTAAGGCCAAATACATGTTAAAGATTGACTTGACAAGATGTAATTCAATGAACTCATAACTTAGGGTATGTCAATGATTGGTACAAGTCCCAACATACCCAATCTAAATGAAATTGTGAACATTAGAATACTGAATAAGTCCTTATAACTTTAATAAAGAATACAAGACTACAAAATAATGTTGAACAAGATACGTTGAGTAACGTAATAACATAAAAGCTAATGAGTTATAAAATTTTCCTTGAATGGGGTGTTAAAGGAAGTGAGACAAGTCTCACTTGCACCTAAGCAAATATGTTAAAGATACTCACATAAGAGGGTGTTAGAAATTGTGAGACATGTCTCATTCACACCATAATAATAATGTGAGATTTAAGTTCACATTCATCAAGTAAAGAAAGGGATGACAAGTTATCCATTGAGCTAAGCATACCTCATACTATAAGCAAGCTTCCATAATGCATTATTCAACTCTAAAAGATGTAAAGTATAAGAAATTGAGCAAAGCACCGATAGACTAGTAATGAGATTGTGCAAACACATGTAAGGCTCATGAGATGAGACTATCACCAAAGTGAATAAGAGTCTTCGAAATCTCCTAGTCATTGGACTATATTTCTAGCATAGGTACTAGCCAATGGATTCCACCTAAGAGTGCTACGTCGCATTCGGTTTCACTTTGGCCAGTGAACCAATTCTTTTAGTGTGGTGAAGACACTCGATTTAAAGTTTATCTCACATGATATTTGTTGATAAAATGCAACAGATTCGGTTTCACTTAAGCCGGTGAAACACCTCTTTTCTGTGTGGGGAAGACACTAGATTTCATGTTAACTCACATGATCTAGAATCACCTTAGCCGGTGAACCATCTCTTTTCTGTGTGGGGAAGACAGTTGATTTAAAGTTAGCTCACATGATCTAAGTCAGTTAGATGCTAAAGGTTTCTTTAAGAAAGTAAGTAAGAAAGAAAGAAGATTGTGTTAAAAGTGAACATGTGATCAAAGAAGAACAAAAGTAAGTACACAAATGTACTATGTAAGCATAATGATCAAATAATGGGCATAGTCAATAATATGAATGTATGTGCCCCAGCAACATTATTTTATCCAAAATGATCAAATAATTGGCATAGCCACTAAAATGAATATATGACCTAGAATCTTTATATTATGCAACAAATCAAATAATGGGAATAACTAATAATTATTGGCTTATAAAGACTTCATGCCCAATTCAACAAGAATGGAAGAAATAACTTGCGAGTAGAGTAGCCAAATCATTTTCTTAGTCTTTTGGATTACTTACTCGATTTATTGTAGGAATGGGACTTTAATAAATCATTGCACTCATAAGTAAAACATAGGATAAAAGGAGATAAATTGAACTACACAACAAAAATGCAAAAAAAATAACTTATGGCTTGAAAGGTGAGCTCTCGGCCTAAGGGAGCAAAAAATATTAATTTTTGTGTGAATCATTTTAAAATTATGTTCATGATTCAACGTTCTTATATTCATATATAAATTGAGTTGCATGCTTTAAAGGCATGAAAACATGTAATATTCAGAACATGAATCACAAATAAAGAATTAGGAACATAGAGTGACTTCACATTCCCGAAACGACATGTTGTTCTAGGAAGAGCTTTCATTGATCCAGAATAGTCCTTATGTGTTTATGTCCATACACCCTTACTTATTACAAGGGTGTACTATCCCATATACTATTACTATTTTTATAGCCGCGGCTCATAGAGAAGATTGAAGATTCATTGAAGCGGTTTGTATTAGTGATCTCCAAACTTTCGTATGTCCTTTTGAGTTAGAAGATGCCTACGTTCATTATTCTAGCTTTATTACATTAGACATAGCTATTGGATGTTTCCCCTAGAGTTACCTTTCAAACATTTATAATAAGGCCGGTTTGGCAACTATTATACTTTATTATGAATTCTTCATTCCAACTGTTCAATCTATTAATAGATGGTTGTTTAGGTGGAATTATAAGTATATCACTCTTATGCAATAATTATATGAAGTCTAAGTACACTATTTTCTGAAAATTTAAGTGTATGATTGTGTTGAAAGCTAATAAGAAGCTTCTGTACGACCTCTGAGAGGATAACAACGTCGGTCCGATTTGGGGTCTAGATTTAGGATGTGACAAAAAAGGATCATTTATCATTTCATTAGAAAATATTTAATGTCATGTAAAATCCTTCAATACACATACCATATAGCATATACAATTTAAAGATTTCATCAACATATAATATGATCATAATAAAGGCATATTATCATAGTCACGTTAACATTAATATTCCATAGATCACATATTTATTGCATACAAAACACCTAACAATAATCCCATCAAGAACCTACAATTGCAATGGTCATGTGAAGCCCCATATCCCACACAAAAAATAGATAAGATAGGAGACCATAAAAAATGTTTTGCTTCATATAACTTGTAACATAATAAGTCATCACTTCATATTGCAATATAACCCAATAACATAATCATCATAATGAACAACATCATATAACTGTAATATCATGTATAATAAGCATCATACTTTCATGTTATCATATTACATAAGAACAATCTCCAAGGACTTCCTTTAAATTAAACTTGTGCAATGTTTAGGTAGAGTCCATACCTCTACCTCTACTATGTAAACTCCTCCAGTCACCCTAGTCAACATTTATTTAGTTGTCATTGATATTATGAGGGAACATTTGCCTTAACCGACATAGTCCATGTAAGATTAACACCTTGTATAAAACTGATCATGAGCTCTTTAATAATTGATGAGAATTTCGTTTCATTCTAATCCTTCGTTTGTGAGATGAAAATAAAATAGTCATCTTCTGTGAAGCAAACTAGGGAAAATTGTAACTTGCATTTATCGTGCTCTTTTCATGATCTCACAAATAACATGTTCATATCCCAGTATGTACACAAAATAAAGTCATACATACTTCCATAGAATAGCATCACAATTCATGTTTTAACATAAACATTGTAGAGTAATCTCAACTTTAGAAGACTTACCTCTTGCTTCCAAGAACATTATTCAAGAACTGACATTATCCTTACAACATTCATATTCATAAAATATTTAAATAATCAATAGCATAACCAAGAATAGATCTTCAAATCATATACAAGATCAATATGTAATGTAGGATAACGGAAGGGGTCATTTAAGAGTTCATTCATGTCTCAGTTCCAATTCCTACATTTACATGTCATCTAATAGTAGAAACAATAATACACAACCATAATATAGATAACAACATGATTCACACGAAATTTAAACATAAGTAAGCACATACTTATCAATTCATGTGTAACATTGAAGATCATAAATCTAGAGTTAGAAAGAAAATCTTTTTTTGTAGAGTAAAAACCTTAGAATTGTAGTTCATGAAAACTTATCTTAGAAAGGACCTCTTGGGGAAAAGAATCCCAAGATTGAAAAACCCATATATCATAGATGAATAATCCACGAAAATTGGATGAAAAACTTGAGGTCGTTGTCTTCTTCCTTAAGCTTTTCTTGTTCTTCAACGATGTTTGGAAAAGAGAGTATTCTTGAGAGAGATGAGAGTTTTTCTGTTTGAATATGATTCTGACGTGTAAAAGTGTTTTAAAACTAAGCTAATATTCATATATAGTCTTCCTATGAATCACCCAAAAGACCCTCACATAAATGAGTCTTTTTAAGAAGTTAAATTACCAAAAATACGACTTTAATGATTCTAAGAAGTAGTTCCACGTCCCAGAGCCAAATCCCATCATTTTTAATAAATTTTGAGTTGATGTAGTGAGGTGTGTGTCAGCCTCACGTAGTGAGGTTTCCTCTCAAATCTTGATGTGGTGACCTGCGTGTCTTGCTCGTGTTGCACGCCTTGCCTCCAATTCTTCCTTCCCATCCCATGTTTGGGTCCTCCGAATGGACCCTTCAGATGGTCCTTGGGGAGTCGTTACCGGACGTTTGGACCCTTTATACTACATACTACCTATGCAAAGTCTTTTTAAATGTTTTGGACTTTATCTAGCACTTTGTATCATTCCCCAATCATAGGGATGTAAACTAGTTCGAATTAGCTATTTTCCGGATGCCAAGGTTTTTCTTTATCATTTTGGCTCTGACCTATTTAAAATAAGTTTATTACATTAATATAGGTCTGGAAACATCATTATAAACATTATATAATAGATTAAGTTGTAGTCTAAGTCATGGCATTTCCGTAGTGTTACATTATCAAGAAGGTTCAAATCCAAATGATCAAGAGAACCGAGAACCATTTTAAAAATCGCTTTCCAGTTCGTACTTAAAAATTGACAACTCCCATACATACGACGAATTAAAAGTCCAGAGTCAAAATGGAAAATTATACAAATCAAGAGGCATTCCAATATATCCAATGTCACTGCCACAAGAAGTACAAGGCCCCAACAACAATGCCAAGTAATAAAACAATTGTACAACTGGGCAATTAAACAAGAGTCTTTAACGTCTTAAATGAAAAAAAAAACACAACAACGCAAAATGACAAGAGGTAACAAAGCTAGCAACATAATCTTTTAGATATACCAGCAGGTAAAAAAAGTACAAGTACAAGTTTATACACAAACCTTAATTCTTTAGACAATAAAAAGTCAAAAACCACCTTAAGAGTTAAAATCGTAGACCAACCTACATATGTAGGTCCTCAACTTGTTCACGAGTATATACAACCTTAAAAATACAAATAAATAAAATCTTTAATTCCGATCATCTCAATAATTTTTATGTAAAAGAAGATTATCATCACAAGTAAGCCCAGCCTGTACAAATATGACTAAGATCCTAGTACAGTTATTCTGTCAAACAAAATCAATTCATATCCCAACATAGATTGGAAAAGGTAAAAGGCAAAACTAGACTTTTAAACTTTCATGTCAGACGTAGGCACATCTCTTAATCTTGCAATCAAACACGAATCACCACGATATATGTTTCGTACAAGAAGATATAGTCAAAGCACTAATACTTTAAGGGACAAGATTTCTAATTGAATAATTTAAACAAAACTTGTCATATGTTGTATCCCATAATACAAATCCATAACAACTAAATTAGAGTTTAAAAGAAGCACAGGAGTTGTACGTACATGAATTATCATCTCAAAACTAAATTATTCACTGTAAACTAAGTTTTATAGAAAGATATATCCTCAAAATTCAAATACTACACAACATAAAAGTAGATTTCTTTATCACTTACAAAGATTAAGTGTGTGTGGATTTATAGCCAAAAAGGACCTTGTTTTTCACTTGATGTTGAATAACAACTTGTTAGATAATGTTTTAAGGTTCCTATATTTAGGTGAGACGAAAATCACAAGAGGAGGCGTGAAGACATATAGCTACAAAAGTGATCCTTGTCACATTGACAGATATCACCAAAAGGGGCTGACCAAACAAATAGTTGGCTGCCCAAAAAGAATAAATGTAAACATATATTTATATACTTGATACAAATACATTCAATTTATATGGAATTCTAATTAGTCCAATTATTCAAATACACCCGTACTATACCTTATATTACGAGAACACTTAAGTTAAGCAAGGTTAATAGTATAAAAAAATTTAAAGTCTTCAAAATAAGAATAAAACATATTGTAGTAATTAACCAATTATGTATCAACATGTGCATCATGGTCTAGTATTTTATGGGTGTTATGTAATCAATTCATCTAAATTTATTAATCTATTCATGAAATGAATTACTTAGAAACCACACATATCGGATATTTATGAGTTGAGGAAAAAATATAATAAAAAAGCGTATATTATTAAACTAAAAAAAATGATAACAAAGAGTATATTATTTAACAAAGTGTCAAAAATCATGTTCATGAGTCAAAATGGCACCTACGCTAATTAACTAGTATGTACGTCAACCTATAACCTAGGACAACAAGTAATGAGTGTAAGGATTTAAATATTCTCTAAGAGACAATTTAACAACAAACAATGAAGAAGTGGCAGATAAAAACTAAAAAATATATAATATAATATATCCCTCTGTGAATATGGAAGTCATAAGTTTAAAGTTTCTAAGATAAATGAGTACAATAAGAATATAGAAAAAATAAGTACAACTAGTCAAAGATGGTTCCCCATAAAATATGAAGGTACACACATATGTCAGTTCAACTAAACACTTTAATGTACCACCATAATCCCCACAAGTATATAAACATGCTAAAATTGTAAAGAGTACATCCTTGTTAGTGTATATGAAAAGAAAGATTGGCCTCTACTTAAATTGGTGATCGACTTTCAAGTAACCTATAAGAACATCAATAGACAAGTAGCTTATATTATACCTCGAACCACATATAGCCTCTATAAGGATCAAAAAGCTCATAAAATGTACAGATTGCATGGCCTAGACATCAAACTGCATATTGGCCTCTAAAGTGACCAATAAGATCAAATCGAGAGAGATCAACTTTGTAATGTATAAAGAGACTAGATCATGGACCGCAACAATAAATTAAATTCCAAAACTAAAATATGTGACTATAAATATTTTTGAATACTCCTAGATTAAATGATTATAAAAACCTCCCAAAGAATGATATCCACTTCTAAGTAATCATTACAATACTTAAAGATTGACCAACTAATGTTCTAAATGGTCAAGCACAGCTTAATTATTCATCCATAAACAAATGTTTCATAAAATAAGGGTTCACCAGATAGAATAGTATCATGTATGAGTTAACGCCTAATATAAGGTTAATTTTATTAGACATCACTCTACCACAAAAATCTGATGGGAACTTAGGCATCCAAAATAGAATTCGAGCAAAGTGAAGGCCAAGTAGCTCCAAATAATGCAACTCCATAAAAAACACTAGTTAACAAAATATCAAAAATATGTGATATTTCTCCACATCGTAAAAACCCAATAATAGGCAAAAAATTGATTCTAGGGAATTTAACATGGTCAAGTACATATCCCCAAACTACAACATATCATCGTGGTTTAACTTAATCAACCTCATTTAAAGGAATGTGAAGTCCTATCATACCTTTAAGCTGACCGCATGCGCTTTAAATCACAACTTTAGGAAAATATGTGTTTATATGAAGCAATGAAGGTTGAAGAAAAACTAAAGGAAAGTAAATTGCAAAATGAAGAGTAAAAGTTGGTAAAGCTGAAGAACAGAGAAGTTGGAGCTCGAAATATCAACTCAACCACTCCACAAGTCAACCTCCATCTTTAAAAATAATCAGGCGAAGAATCCCATAGATAAAGCACTCTATGTGAGTGAATATACGCTTCAGATTGTTGTCGAATTGAATGAAATCATCTATCAAGCTTGCCAATTTTTTGGGAACAACATGATAGAAAAGTCAAGCTAAAAGGAGAGAAGCATGTCCTTTTTTTAAGAATATATAAATTCATTTCTTAGAAAAGGGAAGAGGAGTTTTTAGATAATTTATTCCCAATTTTGAAAGCTTTTGCATATTCTCACAATGTTAAATTCTCTTGGAGAGTATTTTTTTTTAATATATGATTCTAGTTTTTTATTCCATTGAGAATTGCACAATCGTTACAATTTGGATGAAAAATTTTTTTTTTAATGATTAATTACTTTTTGCTATATTTGGTAAAACCCCTTATATGAGGGGTGTGATCATGTAATCAAACACATAAATTAGCTTATAGGTATTATTAACTGCTGAATTTGGTGTTGATTTAAACTGAGTTCAAACGCTTATTCATGTTTTCATTTTCAATAGAAGTTTCAAACACACTTAATTGAATGGTTTGAAGAAGTTACAAAATCTAAACATCCTCTCAACATTCCTCAAATTTACACCTTAAAGCTTACTACCACTTGAACATAATTACAAGGTAACTCATTTCTTCCAAAAGGTACTTCATTCAACTATTATAACTCTTATTATTCTTACAACTACATCACCACAAAGTTTCTCATCACAACACTTCCAATCTCATAAATCACACCTAGCCATAAATGGCATCACATAAAAGTTCCCAAAACACACCTTTATATCTACTCTTTTAGCTACAAAACAATCATAAGCACAAAAAGTCACATTTCTCTCCCTCAAATTTTGAAACATCTCCCTTTCTAAGAAATCATACCAAGAAGACCACCTTACAAGGGTACATTAGAGAAAAAGACCTTTTGGAGTTATGTTCTATGACACGATGCAAGAGTAATGAAGAAAGTGAAACTATATCGCCATATAGACTCTTGTCCATGGATATATTGTGACTCACACCAAAGAGGAAGACTTTACTAGATATGGCTTGTGTGATTTTTAGACCCTAAAGTATTTACCATAACCTTATGCTCTTATACGAAGTTTGTAATGACCCAAAAGTACCCCCTAGAATTAAAGGATAACCTTCGGTTCATCACGAGCGTACTTGTCCCTTAGGGGTCTTGTACAAACCCTTTACTGTCGTTCATTACATAAGAAATGAGAAGTAGTGTGAACATAAAACATTTAACAACATTTAATAAAAAAGGAAGTCTTTCATAAATCGAAAGAAAATTCATTGTCACAAGCCAAACTTAAAGGAAGGACATAAATAATATTTGGGGAATGGCCTTTAACATAAAAAGAAATTCAAAATAAGAACTTATACAACACTAAAGAATTAAGAACTATGCCCTCGAATGCTTGAGGACATACCCTATCTTGATAGAATCTTTCCCAAGCTTTCCTTCTAACTTCAACCTCGTTTCCAAACCTAAACTTGTAGAGTATAGAAAAGTATGGGGTTAGTACAATTAATGTACTAAGTATGGCCTATGAAAAATAATATAAAAAGGGACATTTTAGTATAAATAGACCTTCATGCAAAATAGGTATAACATTCATCAATTTGAATCAAAACAACATAAGAAACATCATCTAACACTTAGAGATGGATTTCAATAATTTTCACAAAAGGGACCATTTTACAGCAAACCCTCCAGAACATATAGTGCACTCTTTTTAACATCACAGTGAAACATTTTATTCCAAAATATTGAACTCCCAAGGTATTGAAAAGAGCAAGTGAACTCATTTCAAAAGGAGTTTCCCTAACATAGGTTATCCTAATACTATCAAAGGGAAGACATGAGAGAAACACCCATACAACTCTTTCAATGCTCATAAAGGAGATCATTAAGACTACTTAGTGAAGGCTTACTGCACTCGTGGGAACGAGTCACCATTCAATAAAAAGACATTGCAAGAACACTCAAAAAAGGTAGGAAGACTTCTATTTCAAAATGCGTGCTTAGTGCAATGAGTAGATAGCGTCCTATTACACCACCTACCCTGAGTAGTATACTCTGTTAGAAGGCTTGTAACCAAGACTCCCCTTCTGGAAGGTCTACTGACTGTGATGGATCGATAGCTTCCTATACGACCACCTATCTTACATCACATATCATTCCCTCGTGGCCTCATTCACAACACTCAAGTAACTTCACATTGATTCAATTCAAGTAAACACTGCCCACCAAGAAGGTGGACCATCCACTCAAGAGCAGTTCGAAATTAAGGCTAAACAACATAACCAACTTACCCTTTTATCCAAGATTTTATCACATATAGCATTTTACTCAACCGTAATCGTAAATTAGACCTTAGGGCAGTAGCTATACATCTATAACAACATATCTAAAGCAAAGATCAAATACTTCAAAATCACGCTCATTTAACTCATTTCATAAGCCACAATTTTGTAAAAAGATTTAACATGATTTCATTGATGTTTTAAAATTGAAATCAGCAACTAAAATTGGAAACATCATATTCGAATAATTATAAATGTATTCATGCAAGACCTACATTTAGAGTTGAATATTGAAGAAACAAGGGTTAGAAAACTCTTTTTGAAATCTATTAGAAAGGGCTCCTTGAATAGAAGGTAGTTTAAGAATTACTACCATACCTTAGATCGGATAAACACAACTGATTTTTGGTGAAGAAATCGACCACCAATAGCCCTACTAGCTCTTCCTGACTTCTACATTCCAAGATAACTTGAGGGAGAGTTTTAATAGATGGGTTTTGGGTTTTAGGAAATTGAGTCTAAAATTTGGTCTTACGGTTTGAAACAATTTAATATACCTAATTAACCGTAAAAGTATCACTCAAGGTTAGTAAAATATATGGGGTATATTTACCTGACACCCCAAGCAAAGGCAGCCTTTTTGACAGCCATTGGCAGCTTACAGACGACTTTAATCAACAGACCGTTTATCCATCGATGGACCGTTTGTTGAGGGTATTTGGTTGAGAATCAGATCCAATCTAGAGATGTCTATCATATCCAGTAAACGGACAAAGTGGACGGGCTATTATTTTGACCACTGGCCGTCGTTTGGTCTCATTATTGGTCACTACCAAGGCAGTCTTGGGTCCTAGTCTTAGGCCCTTCTCTAGGGCCCCTTGTTGATCATAGGTGGGGTCGTAAGAAAACATTAAACCCCTAAGCATAGTCTTCTAGTTATTAGGAATATCTGACACCAATTTCAAATAAAAATAATACGTAAAACTCACTTTAACACATAAAGACACACAAGAACTTTCTAAGGCATATTTCATAAAATCATGGACGGTCATGGACGTATTACCTCCAAATATCACAGAAGTCCTACGAATATTATTATAACTCATATTAACTTAAAATTAACTCAAGATACAATCAATAAGCTCTAGTTCACCTTAGCTCGTTTTAGGGTGTTACATTCTCCACCACTTGGAATAGCAATAGCCATCTAATGACACTAAAACTTTAGGACTATCAAGAACTCACATATTATCACTTAACACATTACAATCAAACCTCAAATATCATCTCGAGGAACCAACTAAGAAGGAGCAATAAAATTCACACTTTACAACACTAGCACTTAGCGAGAACTTTCACTTTTCAAAATACACCCTTACCCTTCACTTATAGAGGAATTACATTCTCGGAAATTAAACATTTTATATACAACACTTTTACGTAAATTCTATCTACAATTCAAGACAAAAAAAATTCATACACAAAAATACGTTGATGCATTTAAGCACTTATGATTGGCTACACCTAAATCAAGGGATCATAGGTTGACTACCAAACATTCTTATGCCATCATGTTAACTTCAAGAGCCTCCAAAACACAATGCAATAAAAGAACTCATAAAAAAAAAGGGAGAAATGCAGCTCATACTAATATGCAAGACTCATTATCATTATCAATTGACTAAGGATTATGTCTTACAATTGAATAAGAACAAAAGGGAAAGATAAGGATGTCAACTACGTATATTTCTACTAAATACATTCTATCCCAATTAGGGTGGAGCCGTCTTCAGTTCCTCATACTTAAAAGTTCAACTATGCTTCACACATGATAGGAACTCGTACAACTCTTCACTAATTATCATAAAGACTAAACATAAACTCTACTAGTCAAGCATAACACTCTTTTCTTAGGATTCAAGCCTAGACAAAATTTCTTAAACAATACCTCATTCAACTCTTAGACACAAATTTACTCAATCTCATGGAACAAAACTCCTCCTTCCCCTTTCCACCAATTAAGGTAGAGTCATTTTGAAATAAAAATCTTTCTATATAAACTCCACCATTTTTCTAGCATAACTCCATAACTTTCTCTATAGGTAATCATGCCACATTTTCCCCTTAGAGTAACCTACTCAATAATCTCACCAAATCACAAGAACAACTAGGAGACATTAACAACACAAAAGTGTTGCCCTCAACTCCTACAAAATCTCCACATTTCACAAATTTACACCTTAAAGCTTTATACCACATCGAATATAATCACACGGTAACTCATTTCCACCCAAAGGTACTTCGTTCAATGCTATTACTCTTACCATGCTTAGAACTATATCAGCATAAATTTTCTCATCAAAACACTTCAGATCTCGTAAATCACACCTAGCCATAAATGGAATCACATCACAATTCACAAAATTCACCTTCAAATCTATTCTTCTAACCACAAAACCATCATATGGATCAAAAATCACAATTCCCCAATGAAACTTAGAAACATCTCCGCTTCTAAGAAATCACACAAAGAAGACCACCGGCCAAGGGAACATATGAGATAAAGACCTTATGGAGTTAAGTTCTATGACACGATGCAAGGGTAATAAAGAAAGTGAAACTATATCCTCATATAGAATCTTGTCCATGGATGTATCGTGACTCACACTAATGAGGAAGACTCTACTAGACGTGGCTTGTGAGACTTTTAGAACCTAATGTATTTACCATAAACTTATGCTCTTATACGAAGTTTCTGACACCCGAGACAACCCCATAGAATTTAAGGAGAGCCTTTTGTTCATAACGAGCGTACTTGACCCTTTGGGGTCATGTACAAACCCTTTTACAATCGTTCATTACATAAGATATGAAAAGTAGTTTAAGATTAAAACATTTAACCTCATTTAATAACAAAGGAAGTCTTTCATAAATACTAAGAAAATTCACCGTCACAAGCCAAACTTAAAGGCATGACCTAAATAATCTTAGGGTAATGGCCTTTAACATAAAAGAATAAAAAGAACTTATACAAAACTAAAGAATTATGACCTATTCCCTCGAATATATGAGGACATACTTATTTTTTATTGAATCATTCCCAAGGTTTCCTTCTAACTTCAACCTTGTGTCCAAACCTACACTTATAGAGTATAGAAAAGTATGGGAAGTATGGAATATTAAAAATAATGTTAAAAGGAACATTTTAGTATAAAAAGACCTTCATGCAAAAAAAGTAAAAAAATTTATGAATTTTGAATAAAAACAACATAAGAAACATCATCTAAAACATAAAGAAGGATTTCAATAATTTTCACAAAAAGGACCATTTTACAGCAAACCCTCCAGAACATATAGTGCACTCTTTTTAACATTACAGTGAATCATTTTATTTCAAAATATTGAACTCCCAAGGTATTGCAAAGAGCAAGTGAACTCATTTCCAAAGGATTTTCCCTAACGTAGGTTATCTTAAGACACTCAAAGACAAGATATGAAGGAAACACCCATACAACTCCTTCAATGCTCACCAAGGAGATCATTAAGACTACCAACCAAAAGCTTACTACAATCGTGAGAACAAGTCACCATTCAATAAAAAGACATTACAAGAATACTCAACCAAGGCGCCAAGACTTCTATATCAAAATACGTACTTAGTGCATTGAGTAGATAGTGTCCCAATACACATCCTACCCTAAGTAGTACACTTTATTAGAAGGCTTGTAACCAATACTCCCCTTCCGGAGGGTTTACTTACTGTGATGGATCGATAGCTTCCTATACCACCACCTATCCTAAGTAGTACGTTCTTTTAGAAGTCTTTGTTCATTCAATTCATATAAGACTCACCAACACTTCCCTTTCAAAATGCCTTCCTAGTGCAATAGATAGATAGCGTCCAATTACACTACTTACCTTAAGTAGCACACTCTATTAGAAGGCTTAACACATTCATTTCTTTTGTAAAGGTTAGCCTAACAGACATAGAACATTTAGAGCTAAACATGGAATTCAGATACATCCTTTATCGGAGAAAGGTCTGGTCACTTGCCTAGAGTGAGGTCTTACCTGTAGCTTTTACATGGATTTGCGAATAGCTACAACTATGTGGGCACATAATTCAGGGATAAGGATATTGCTACCTAGTAAATAATTCTCTAAAAATGAACAGTAAACATTTCAACAGGTACATTTGAATAGATCTTGTTAACTCACAAAGTGTATCCACCCCATCTTCATATCCTATCGGTGATAGGAATAACTCCTCACGGATTCACAACATTATAAACTATAGGTTAAGGATAACTAGTGAACACAGCATCTCAACTCACGAAGGGCATTATTCATCCAACCTATCTTTGAAAGCTCTTAAGATTTAGTGAGGTTGTTACTAAACACTTCATCTTAACTCACGAAGAGAAGTCACCCCAAACTACACTTTTTACTTCACTTAGCTTCTTTCATTCATTCAGGTGTGAGTTTGTGTGTACATGTGACCACACCTTGCACATAAGCATCATTTTTAATTTATATTTTATTCCATACATACTTAGACCTTTATTCATCACATCACACACTTAAACATACTTCACTTAGTCATACTCTCTAGCCTAATTCATATAATAAACTTCATAAAGCACATTTAACAACAACAACTTTATTTCTATCTTACTTGACATATTATGCCCTCGTGGCCTCATTCACAACACTCAAGTAACTTCACATTAATACAATTCAAGTAAACACCGCCCACCAAGAAGGTGGACCATCCACTCAAGAGCATTTTGAAATTAAGGCTAAACAACATAACCAACTTACCTTTTATCCAAGATTTTATCACCTATAGCGTTTTATTCAACCGTAATCATAAATAATCCCTTAGTGCAATACATATACATCAATAACAACACATATAAAGCAAAGATCAAAGACTACAAACCCACGCTCATTTAACTCATTTCATAAGCCACAATTCGGTAAAAATCTTTAACATGATTTCATTGATGTTTTAAAATTAAAATTATCAACTAAAGTTGTACTCATGCAAGACCTACATTCAGAGTTAAAGATAGAAGAAACAAAGGTTGAAAATCTCATTTTGAAGTCTATTAGAAAGGGATCCTTGAATGGAAAGTAGTTTAAGGATTACTACCATAACTTCGATCTGATAAACACCACTGATTTTTGGTGAAGAAATAGACCACCAATAGCCCTCCTAGTTCTTCTGGACTTCTTCATTCCAAGGAAACTTGAGAGAGAGTTTTAAGAGATGGGTTTTGGGTTTTAGGAAATTGAGTCTAAAATTAGTTCTTACGGTTTGAAAAAATTTAATATACCTAATAAACCCTAAAAATATCACTCAAGGTTCATAAAATACATGGGGTATATTTGCTGGACACCCCAAGCCAAGGCATTCTTTTTGACAGCCTTTGGCATCTCAAAGACTACTCCAATTAACGGACTTTTTATCCATCGATGGCCCATTGGTTGAGGGTCTTTGATTGAGAATCAGATCCATTCAAGAGATGTCTATCAGTTCTAGTAAACGGACAAAGTTGACGGGCCATTATTTGGACCACTGGCCGTCGTTTGGTCTCATTAGTGGTCACAGCCAAAGCAGTCTTCGGTCCTAGTCTTGGGCCCTTCTCTATGGAACCTTGTGGATCATAGGTGGGGTCGTAAAATGATGTTAAACCCCTAAGCATAGCCTTATAGTTATTAGGAACAACTGACACCAATTTCTGACAAAAAGAATATGCCATTAAACACTTAAAGGCACACAAGTACTTTCTAAGGAATATTTCATAACATCATGGACGGTCATAGATGTTTTACCTCCAAATATCACACAGGTCCTACGAATATCATAATAACTCATATTAACTTAAAATTAACTTAAGATACAGTCAATAAGCTCTAGTTCACCTTAGCTCGTTTTAGGGTGTTACATTCTCCACCACTTGGAATAACACTTGCCATCTAATGACACTAATACTTTAGGACTATCAAGGACTAACATATTATCACTTAACACATTAAAAGCAAGCCTCAAACATCATATTCGAGGAACCAACTAACAAGGATAACAAATTCACACTTTCAAACACTTTGCAACACGAGCACTTAGCAAGAACTTTCACTTTTCAAAATTCACCCTTACCCTTCACTTATAGAGGAATTACTTTTAAAATAATTAAACATTTTATATACAACACTTTTACGTACATTATATCTAAAATTCAAGACAAGTAAAAAAATTTCAGACAAAGATTTTCACAGCGAGCATCATACTACGCAGGCAACTTTGCGTAACTTCCCATATTCAATCTCACATTTACTTCTGCACTAATGGAGGAACAGTCTACTACAACATAAAACATGCTTATAAACATCATTTTCATACACATTGAAACCATCGTCCATGAAAAATGGAATTTGTGAAAATTTGAACTTCTTTATAGAGAACTGAAAACTTCAATATGACTTTCTTAAAATAATGCATCTTTCAAGCAACTTTAACATGATGGCTTGACAATATTAGACACATAGCAATACTAAATTATTCTAAACAGACTTTGTAAGTTACACTAAGTGTAATGAGAGAGTAGCATCCAATACTACCACTCCCATTTAGTGACACTTAAGGATTCTCATAGAATATGTACGCTACATGCGACTCTACTTAACATTCACTATGCAAAAACTTATCTTTAATTTGATTCTTTTACATTAGACCTTAAGTCATCTAACTTCATATACAACACAAGATAAGTCATTCATACACTTCATACACAAAAAAACCTTGAGGCATTAGCTACACCTAAATAAAGACATCATAGGTTGACTACAAAACATTCCCATGCCATCATTTTAACTTCAAGAGCCTCCCAAACACAATAAAATAAAAGCACTCTTAAAAAAAAGGAGAAATGCAACTCATACTAATATGCAAGACTCATTATCATTATCAATCGACTAAGGATTTGGTCTCAAGATTGAATAAGAACAAAAGGGAAAGATAAGGATGTCAACTACGTATCTTTCTACTAAACTCATTCTCTCCCAATAAGGGTGAAGCCGTCTTCAGTTCCTCATACTATAAAGTCAAACTATCCTTCACACAAGATAGGAACTCGCACTACTCTTCACTCATTATCTTCAAGACTAAACAAAAACTCTACTAGTTAAGCATAACACTCTTTTCTTAGGATTCAAGCCTAGACAAACTTTCTTAAACAATACCTCATTCAACTCTTAGGCACCACTTAAGTAAATCTCATAGAACAAAACTCCTCCTTCCCCTTTCCACCAATTAAGGTAGAGTCATTTTGAAATAAAAAATCTTTCTATATAAACTCCACTAATTTTCTAGCATAACTCCACAACTTCCTCTGTAGGTAATCACGCCACATTTTGCCCTTTGAGTAACCTACTCAATAATCTCAACCAAATAACAACAACAACTAGGAGACATTAACCACACAAAAGGGTTGCCCTCAACTCCTACAAAATCTCCACATCCTGACCCAAAGGTATTTTGTTCAATACTATAACTCTTACTATGCTTAGAACTACATCAGCATAAATTTTCTCATCACAACACTTCAAATCTCGTAAATCACACCTAGCCATAAATGGAATCACATCACAATTCTCAAAATTCACCTTTAAATCTACTTTTTTAACCACAAAAACCATCATAAGGATCAAAACTAACATTTCTCCCCATCAATTATAGAAACATCTCCGCTTCTAAGAAATCACACAAAGAAGACCACCAAACAAGGGAATATATGAGATAAAGACCTTATGGAGTTAAGTACTATGACAAGATGCAAGAGTAGTAAAGAAAGTGAAACTCTATCATGCTATAGAATCTTGTCCATGGATGTAACGAGACTCACACCAATGAGGAAGACTCTACTAGATGTGGCTTGTAAGACTTTTAGACCCTAATGTATTTACCTTCAACTTATGCTCTTAGAAGATGTTTCTTACGACCTGAAAGTTCCCCTTAGAATTTAAGGAGAACCTTTTGTTCATGACGAGCGTACTTGATCCTTTGGGGTCATGTACAAACCCTTTTACTATAGTTAATTACATAAGACATGAAAACTAGTGTAAAATTAAAATATTTTACCACATTTAATAACAAAGGAAGTCTTTCATAAATACAAAGAAATTCATCGTCACAAGCCAAACTTAAGGCAGGACATAAATAATCTTATGGTAATGGCCTTTAACATAAAAGAAATAAAAATAACTTATACAAAACTAAAGAATAAAGAACTATGCCCTCGAATATATGAGGACATACTTTGTTTTTATAAAATCATTCCCAAGCTTTCCTTCTAACTTCAACCTTGTGCCCAAACCTAAACTAAAAGAGTATAGAAAAGTATGGGCTTAGTACAAATAATATACTAAGTATGGCATATGAAAAATAATGTAAAAAGGGACATTTTAGTATAAATATAACTTCATGCAAAAAAAACGTAAAACATTCATGCATTTTGAAGCAAAAGAACATAAAAACATCATTTAACACTTAGAGAAGGATATCCATAATTTTCACAAAAAGGAACATTTCACATTAAACCCTGCAAAACATAAAGTGAACTCTTTATAAGATTATAGTGAATCATTTTATTCAAAAACAGTGAACTCCGAAGGTATTTCCAAGAGGAAGTGAACTCATTTATGTAGGAGTTTCCCTAACCTAGGTTATCCTAAAACTCTCCAAGTTAAGAAATGAAGAAAACGCCTATGCACCTCCTTCAATGCCAACAACGAATATCGTTAAGCCTACCCACCATAGGCTTACTCCACTCGAGAGAACAAGTCACCACTTAATAACAAGACATAGATGACCACTAAAAAAACACACCAAAATTTCCCTTTTGGAATGCCTACATAGTGCTACGAGTAGATAGCGTCCCATTCCACCACCTACCGTAATTAGTACACTCTTTTAGAAAGCTTGGAATAAAGACTCCCCTTTCGGTAGGTCTACTTAGTTTTATGGATAGATAGTCCCATAAAACCACCTACCCTAAGTAGTAAATTTTTTAGAAGGCGTAGTCCATTCAATTAGTATTAGACTCACCAAACATTCATTTTAGAATACCTACCTAGTGCAATGTATAGATAGTGTCCCATTGTACTACCTACCCTAAGTAGCACACTCTTTTATAAGACAAAGAACTTTCATCACTTTTGTGGGGGTTAATTAATGTGACATAGAACATGATAGCTAAACATTGAATCCCCATACATCCCTTATCGAAGATGGGTCCCCTCACTAGCCTAGAGTGAGGTCTTACCTTTAGCTTTAACATGGCTTTCCTAATGTCTACACTTATGCAGGCACATAGTTAGGTTAAATCTTGTCAACTCATGTAGTGTAGCCACCCTTTCTTCATATACTCTCGGTACTAGGAATAATTGCCCAGAGATTCTCAACATTATAAATTATATGTGGAGAATAACTACTGAACAACACATCTCAACTCATGAAGGGCATTAATCCTCAAAACTATCATAGAAAGCTCTTAGAATGTAGTGAGGTTTCTACTAAACACTTCATCTCAACTCACAAAGAGTGTTTACCCCAAAACTCAACTTTTTACTTTACTTAACATCTTTCATTCATTCAAGTGTGAGTGTGTGTACATGTGAGTACACCTTGCACATTAGAATCATTTCATCTACATTTAATTCTATACATGCTTAGATGTCCATTCATCACATCACAGACATTAACATACTTCACATAATCATGTAATTCATTTATACATACTCTCTATCCTTCATCACATAATAAGCTTCATAAATATATTTAATAGGAATAACATCATTTCTATCTTACTTCAATTATCATTCCCTCATGGACTCATTCACCCATCTAAAATAACTTCACATTCATACAATTCAAGTAAACACCGCCACCAAGAAGGTGGACCATATGCAACTCAAAAGCATTTCAAAATTAAGGAAAAATAATATAACCAACTTACGCTTTTATCATATCTTCTATTACCTATAGCATTTTACTATACAACTCATTACGAATTAGCCCTTAGGGAAGTAAATAAACAACAACAACACATGTAAAGTAATGCTCAAAGACTATAAAACCAAGCTCATTCAACCCATTTCTTAAACAATAATTTGATGAAAAGATTTAAAATGATTTCATTGAAGTTTTGGCATTACAATCACCAACTAACATTTGAAATATCATATAAAAATCATTAGAAATATTTTCATGCATGACCCATATTTAGAGTTGAAGAATCTACTAGAAAAAAGCTTCTTGAAAGGAAGGGAGATCAAGCATGACTACCATACCTTAGATATGAAAAAACCTTCTGATATGTGGTGAAGAAATCGGCCACCAACAGACCTCCTCGTTCTTCTTGACTTCTAACATCCAAGAAGACTTGTGCGAGAGTTTTAACACAGAGGGGTGCTGGGTTTTACGAAATAAAGTCAAAAATTAGGTCAGGGTTTAAACACATTAATATACATAATAAACCATAAAAATATCACTAAAGGTTCATTAAATAATTTTGGTGAATTTACCAAACTACGCAATCCAAAGCACGCTTTTTGAGAGCTTTTGCAGCTCACAGACGGCTCCAACCAACGGACCGTTTTGCCCATCGATGGCCCCTTGGTGAAGGGTATTTGGTTGATTCATAGCTCAAATAATTATCTATCTAGCAGGTCCAGTGGAAGGACCAAGTCGATGGGACGTTGGTTTGCCACTAGCCGTCGTTTTGCTTCGTTGGTGGACACTGCCAAGGCAGTCTTGGGTCCTTCTCTATTTACCCTTGTGGGTACTAGGTAGGGTCATACCAAGATGTTAAGTCCCTATAAATAGTCATCTAGGTCTTGGGAACATACCACATAATTAACAGACAAAACGAACAAGTAAAACGCACTCAAACAAATCAAGACACACAAGCACTTTCTAAGGCATATCTTCTGAACGTCATGGACGTTTAACCTCCAAACTTAACCAAAAATCACAAACTAAGAAAATAATTATAACTCATTTTCAATTAAAATTACCTCACCAAATAATCACAAATATCTATTTAACCTTAATTAAATTTATGGTGTTACAACCTTCTCTGTAGTTTCTCTTCCTCCTCAAACCTCCATTGAAGAGCATTGGCGCTCAAACAAGGAGTCCAACTCTCAAAGAATTTAACTCAAATTTTAGACTTAACCATTGTTAAGGTGTGAATTTTTTTACTCTTCGGATTCTATTCCCGAAGAGGTTCCATCAAAGACTTTTTAAAAATCCCTAAAAATCAAGTTGTTTCTCTGCACATTGGACTTCTATGAAAAACAAAATTATGAATCTATTATGATGAAATATAATAACTTATGGTTATTTACGTGTATAATGATAGGTAATTGTTGTTGTTTACTCTAATTTCTTATGGAGCCATGTTGTGTCTCCATGTCATAAATCTTAGATCCTGTGTGGTGAATTGTTTGAAGATGATGAATATATCAATTGTTATATTGGTTTTTATATTGTTATTACTCAATTGGATTCCATGGGTTATGTTTTTTTTATGTTTTAACCTCATTCCTTAAGAACCCATGAATGCCCCTTATCTCCTAATCCTAAAGCTTAATTTAAGTTGAATTATGATTGAGATGATGTAATTTAGTATGATTTTGCTTAACTAACTATTCTATGCTGATGATAATTAATTTGTTGCATAAACATCATCCATTTGATGGTAAAAAATTTTATGTCTTTTTTGGACGCCATCGGTAAGATATTTAAGGTCATGATTACGTTGTTGTATTATTATTGGCCTTTCTTTGGTAATTATTGTTAATTAAAGTATGATGGATAAAGTTGTGTATGTACGATCATGCTATGAATATGATAGTTATGAGATTACGATAGTTTTAATATTATGAGGGTTGAAGGTCATTTCTATGTGTATATTATCACAATGTTATGATGTATTGTTCTCACATGATGTAGGATTGTGATGAAAGGACATTATCATCCTAAAAATTATGAGCTAACGACAAATTATATGAGGGATTGAAATAGTAAGACTTATGCTATAAATCTATTGTAAGGAAGGATTAAACACACTTTAAAAAGGGAATTCAGCTTAGCACTGAGTGAGCATTACAAACACACGTTTTCCTTCATAAAATAATGGAGTTTCACACTATATTTCTCATGAGGTTGAAACTAATATGCTAATTATCGTAAAGAGGGTTTCTAGTAACATCCTCTTAGTTCCATGCTTGTGTGCCCCCATAGGAAACCTCGCTAATTGATCCACCTAGATGCTATATGAATTTATATGTCTCACCTTGGCACGTAAGACACCATTTTCCCGTGTGAGGGGATGACCCTCGATTCCATGTTAGCTCAGATGGTCTGTCTTGATTATGGCAAAGATTCCCAAAAGTTAAAATTAATGAATGAAAATAATAAGATCAACACTAACAAGGACTACAGAAGAGGTTTTGGTTTGTGTAGGTAAGGACAAGGGACTTTGCCTATACATTGCAAAGGTAGACCCTAGAGGGGAATTCTAGGGTAGGTTCTTTATCTATATATGTTATGAATGGTATTTGTCGCATATGTTATGTATGATGTTTGTTTCATATGATATACATGATGTTCGTCTGAATGGTTATGTATCATAAATACTACTCTTGTTAGGATAATGTATGAGGTAATACTTAAGATCTCTATGTTAGTTTACTTGTTTTATGTGGGGTTATGGGACTTCACATACACATTGCACTCGTAGACTTTGATTGGTTTTTTAGTGAGGTCTTTTTTTGTATTTATTAAATGGACTCTGTGTATGAAATTTTGACTATGTCTTTGTTATTGTCTTACCCATGAATAGGAACATGAACATTAATATGTTGTGGTGTGTTGATATGGACTTGTACATGTTCTTGTAATGTTCATAAAAGCTTTTAAAGTGAACTTAGCATGCTTATAAGAAAATGTACGTTTCTGCATGTTTTCAAATGATTTACTTGAATATGTATCCGTACATAGTACATAATGTTTGTACTAACGACTATCTCTTTTATTTTTACATAAATGTATTTTGGGCAACTCACTTTTTCATGGACTGTTTCCTAAAGACGATTTGGAAGAGGAGTGTCATTCGGCTATGATACATCCAACATGAACATTTATCACCCTATTGTGCATCCTATGAAAGTGGAGGAAACAAGGGATAGGATAAATAATAAAGATGCTAAGAGGGCAAGATCTTTTCATGGTGGATTTTCAATGAATAGACTAGAAATCCAAGACAAGCCTAGATTCAAGAAGAGGTTCTCAAATCAAGTTCAATAGGAATTTCCTAAGGCTCTTTATGATAAGGTGTCAAAACCTAGAGACCAAAATGAAAGGAGTGGGAAATAACCGAATGAGAAGCCTACATGTGCCAAGTGTGGAAAAGGAAATCTTGATAAATGCTTGGTCTCAATGGGAAATTGTTTTTGTTATGGAAAGAGTGGCAAAAAAGTGAGTGATTTCCCTAACTTGAAGGGTAAAGAGAAGTGTGTTAAATCTCAAGGAAGTGGTTCCCGTGATACTCCTAAGAAGAAATTTTTTATTCTCTCCGCTCTAAAGGTGACTAAGATACTTCTCCCGACGTGGTGACCGGTATGTTGAAAGTCTTCTCTATTGATGTATACGATTAACTTTTCCCGGTGCTACCCTATCATTTGGTACTCCTCTAATTGCTAAAATCTTTGATACCTTACCCGATATTAATAGTGTCTACTCCGCAGGGTTAGTAAGTTGTTTCAAAAAGAGTGTATTGAAATTGTCTTATAATGTTTATCACAGAGTTTCTTATGTTAAACTAGTAGGAGTTGATATGCTTGATTTTGATATAATATTGGGTATGGATTAGTTGCATGCTTATTTTTCCTCTATTGATAATAGGACAAGGGTTGTGAAGTTTTACTTTGCAAATCAATATGTTGTCAAGTGGAAGGGTGAAAATTGTTTTCCTAGAGGTGGTATCATCCCCAGTCTAAAAGCATGAAAAATTATCTCTAAAGGTTGTCGATATCACATAGTAAGAGTCCAAGATTTAGACTAAAAAATTCCTCCCATTGAATTGGTCCCCGTAGTGAGTGAATTTCTGGAGACCTCTCCAAATGATCTTTTCGGTATTCCTCCCGATTAGGAAATTAATTTCTGTATCGATTTACTACCGAATACAAATGGTGTTTCAATTCCTTCTTACTGGATGACTACGGCCGAATTGAAGGACTTGAAGGGCTAACACAAATATTTACTAGACAAGGGCTTCATAAGGCCTATTATTTCTCCATGGGGTGATCCTATATTGTTCGTAAAGCAAAAGGATGGGTCCTTAAGAATGTGTAATGATTACCACCAACTCAATAAAGTCATAATAAGGAGTAAGTATTCGCTTCCTCGAAGTGATTACTTGTTTGATCAACTCAAAGGGGCAAGATACTTTTCTAAGATTGATTTGAGGTAAGGTATCACAAATTTAGGGTGAGCGGTGAGGATATACCAAAGTCGTCATTTCGGACTACATATGATTAGTATGAGTTCCTAGTAATGTCCTTTGGTCTATCTAATGCTCCGACTGCATTTATGGACCTAATGAATAAGTATTTCAAAGTTACCTAAATTCATTTTTCATTGACTTCATTGACGACATCTTGGTATATTCTAAAAATAAGGTGATCACATGAACCATTTGAGAGCGGTATTGTAAGTACCTAAAGAACATCAATTGTTTGTAACGTATAGCAAATGCGAGTTTTGGTTGAAGTCGGTGACATTTTTTGGTCATATAATCTCTAGTGAGGGAGTTGAGGTAGACCCAAGGAAAATGGAGGCATTGAAAATTGGCCTAGACCATTCACTCCAACCAATATTTGAAGTTTCTTGGGTTTCGTAGGTTATTATAGGAGGTTCGTGGATGGTGTTGCATCCATTGCATCTTCTTTGACGACATTGACCCAAAAGTGTAATAAATTTGAGTGGTCGGAGGCATGTGAGAAAAGCTTTCAAATGTTGAAAGATAGGCTTACTTTTGCTCCCATATTGACTTTACAGGAGGGTACAAAGGTGTTTGTTGTGTATTTTGATGCATCTCGTGTGGGTTTATGGTGTGTGCTTATTCATTATGGGAAGGTGATAGACTACGCTTCTAGGAAACTTAAGGTGCATGAGAGAAACTATCTAAATCATGACATTAAGTTATTGGCCGTGGTGTTTGCCTTGAAAATATGGAGGAATTATAGGTGTGTTTACCATGTTAATCTTTTTACCGACCATAAGTGTCTCCAATATGTGTTTACCTAAAAGGAGTTGAATGTTCGACAAAGAAGGTAATTAGAATTGTTGAAAGATTACAACATGAGTTTAGTCTATCACCCCGGCAAGGCCAATGTAGTGGAGTATGCTCTAAGTCATATGACTATGGGTAGTGTTTCACACATAGATGAAACCAAAAAGGGCCTAGAGAAAGATTTCCAGAGATTGGCTAGGTTGGGTGTGAGGTTGGAAGATTCTCCAAATGGTGTGTTCATGGTCCATCATAATTCTGAGTCATCTTTAGTGGTTGAGGTGATGTCCAAAAGTTACCTTTATTAACCATTGATGGAGTTGAAAGAGTCAGTTCTTGGTTAGTTAAATGAAACATTCACCTTAGGAGGGATGGTGTTTTGAGGTACCAACGGAGATTGTATGTTCCCAAGGTTGATGGGTTGAGGGACTTGATCCTTAAGGAATCCCATGGGTCCAAAAACTCCATTCATCCGGGTTCGAGAAAAATGTACCATGACCTTACGGAAACTTATTGGTTGGAAGGTTTGAAGAAGGACATAGTGGAGTTTGTCGCTAAATGTCCAAATTGTAAACAAGTATAGGCCGAAAATCAAAAGATGGGTGGCTTACTACAAGAAATCAAAGTTCGTACTTGGAAGTCGAAAGACATCAATATGGATTTTGTACTGGTTTGCCTCGGACTAAAAAGCAATATGACTTTATATGGGTGATTGTGCATAGGTTGACAAAGTCAACTCATTTTATTCCCGTCAAATCTACTTATTCAGCGGATTAATAGAATAGGATATTCATAGATGAGATTGTGTGTCATCATTGGTATTCGGTTATCAATCATATCGGATCAGGGTGGACAATTTACATCTACACTTTGGAGGTCATTCTAAGACGGTTTGGGAACTAAGGTCAATATGAGTTTCGCTTTTTATCCCCAAAAAGATGGTCAAGCGGAACACACTATTCAAACAATTGAGGATATGCTTACCGATTGTATTATTGATTTCAAGGAGAATTGGAATAAGCATTTGCCTTTGGTGGAGTTTGCTTATATAATATCTTTCATTCATCCATCTCAATGGCTCCCTATGAATCCTTGTATGGTAGGAGGTGTAGGTCTCCTATTGGATGGTTTGATGTGGTTTAGCCTTCGCTTCTTTGTCCCGATTTTATTTATAAGACTTTGGAGAAAGTTCATATTATAAGGAACCTATTGCTAACAATCTATAGTTGGCAAAAGTATTATGACAATCATAGGACAAGGGATATGGAGTTTGAAAAAGGTCATAAGGTGCATTTGAAAATTTCACCTATGAAAGGGATTGATAGATTTTGAAAGAAGGGGAAGTTAAGTCCTCATTATGTAGGTCCCTACAAAATTTTTCGAAGGGTTGGTAAGGTTACTTATTAATTGAGACAACCTAGTGAATCGGCTTCGGTTCATCCATGTTACTATGTTTAAGAAGTGTATCGGTGATCCAGAGTGTATCCTTACAATTAAGGGTCTTGGTGTCAAGGATAATCTCTCAAATAAGGAAGTCCCGGTTCAAATTCTTTATAGGAATGTAAATAAATTGAGGAATAAAGAGGTGGTTTTCGTAAAGGTGTTTTGGAAGAATCACCTATTTGAGGTTTAACCATGGAAGGCCGACGCCGACATGAAGTCTTGTTTTATCTATTTGATATCTAAGGTTAGTAATTCTTACTTATAATGAATATAATGACCCAAAATTGAAGTTTTTTTTATTTTTAGTGAAGTGTTGTAAAATGTGCATTTTTTATTTTTTAACAGTGAATTACAGCGAAGTAGCACATTTGAATGTTAAATTTTTTTCCTTGAATAGTATCTTGTGCATTTCAATATGGTGGGTATTTATGAAATTATATGGAGCATGTTGATAAGTTAAACTTTGATATAATTGACTCAAAAATGCTATGTTAAGATCTTGTTGTTGTGATAATAATGATATTCCTCAAAATGTAATGTTGAGCCTCATGGGTGGTAATTGAAGTTTGGAATTGTCTTGTTCCTTTAAATTTGGTTGATGTTTTTATGTATTTCTCTTGGTTTGGCTGCTACTTTTGAGTCTATTCCTTTCTTCAAAAAAGTATTTTTGTCATTCGGGAATGAACTTTCCTGGGGCGGGGGAGGGAATAATGTAACATTTCAAAAATTGAATACGTGTTTTCAAGCTTAACATAAGTGTCATCAGGTCTAGACACTGTTTTAGGTCCTATTTTAATGTTTATAAGTCATTTAGAAAGCCTAGAAACAAAAACATCTAAGAACGTTCATGGCATCCGGAAACTAGTTCTAAGAAGTACTAGCGTTCTTAAGCCTATTTCACTAGCTTTTAGGTGTCGGAAATCCATGAAAATTGGTGTATTGTATTTAACATGTATTTAAGTTAATTCATTATCGAAAAATCCGGGTACGACTACCCAATGACTAACCAAGGTCCCTTCAACAGGACCCTAGCACGTTGGAGACAACACTGCCTAGGAAAAGTGCACCTATGAAACACAAATGACGGGGCATGTTTTAATAGATGGGGCGTCGATGCCAACCGTCGAGAAAAACTTAGCCAATTCATTGGAAGCCGTAACTTGCATATTCTCTAACAAGGATGAAGGATGTGCTGCACGGAAGGATGTGCTCCACGGAAGGGGAATCGTAAGTCTTAGAATCCTAAATCTTTACTTCAATTTCGGACTAAGTATGATTGACTCATGATGCTATATTGGTGTATGCCTTTGATTAGGACTGTTAGGGTTGGTACAAAGTTAAATTGAAATGTCTTGGCTATGGTTGTGACATTTAGTAAGATGCGAATGTTATCAGGATGTTGATGCTTACCAATGTGCCTTATTCTGTAGTGATATGTAATGTGTTAACCTCACTTATATGAATTCAAATGAAAGGACTATACTCATGAAATTCTTAATGAGATATGATGATGATGATTATACAAGGTCTAGACCCTATGACCTAAATTAAGATATGATGATTAATAAAGCCACTAAAGATATTTCAATAAAGGGACATAACTTAGACCCGAGTGAACTTGACAATCGGAGTTAGACTCCTGATATCTATGCTATGAATCAATTGCAAGGGTAAAGACACTTCAAAAAGGAAATTTTGCTTAGCACCAAATGATCTTGACAATGAGAGGTTTTCCTTCAAAAAGGAAGGTAATTTCTCACTATGTTCTCTCATGAGGTGAAAACTATAATGCTAATTAGCATAAAGAGTGTTTCTAGTAACAACCGCCTAGTTCCTTAATTATGTTCCGCCATAGGAAACCTCGCTAGTGAATCCACCTAGATGCTATATGAATGAATATTCCTTAGCTTGGCATGTAGTTTACCCTCCTTTTGGGTACAGGGGATGACACCGGATTTCATGTTAGCTCACATAATCTATGTCAGTTATGGTAAAGTTTCCCAAAAGTTAAAATGAAAGAATTAAATTAATAAGTTGAACTATAACTAGGACTACTCAATAGGTTTTGCTTTGTGTAGGTAAGGGTATGAGACATTACCAATAAATTTTACAAGTGGACCTTGAGGCGAATTCTAGAGTATGGTGTTTATGAATGTATGTCATGAATATATTGTATTATGTTTGTTTGATATGTTATATATTACGTTGGTTTCACTTGATATATATGATTTTTGTACGAATTGTTATGCATGATAATGACTACACGTGTTATGATGATATATGAGGTAAAAGAACGTGCTTAAGATCACTTTGTTGGTTTACTTGGTTTATCTGTGGTCATGGGCCTTCAAATACAAATTGCACTAGTAGAGTTGGATTGGAATTGTTAGTAAATTCTTGTGATGCATTGTTGAAATGGACTTTATGAATGAAATGTTTACTATGACTTCTTTATTGTGTAACTGTTGAACATGAACATGACTTTGTTTTGCTGTGGTAATAATGACTTGTATATGTTCTTGAAATGTGCATAAAGTTTTTTAAAGTGAACTTAAATTCTTATAACAAAATTTCACTTTGTGCACATTTTGAAATGTTTTACTTGTTTATGTATCCGTACTTAGTACTTGTGGTTTGTACTAACGCATATGTCTTCTATTTCTACGTTAGTGTAATTTCGGGCTACTCATGTGCTTCAAGCACAATTTCCAAAAGAATATTGGATTGTTTTCAAATTGGTGAGTCCTCTTGTCCGAAGACAAAATCATATTGATCTAGTTTTGTTATTTTGCTTATACTGATATACATTGTTATATTTCTCCCAATTCAAAAACTATGTTGTAATCATTTTATAAAACTTGTAATATTATAAGGGATATGTTCCAATTCTCAAACTCTTGTGTCATATGGTCATGTAAGACAATTATAGATAGTACTTTGATATACGAAGTGAAGTGAAACTTTAAATGAAAATTTTTAACTTTTTTACTTTTTATTATATCTATGATGCAAGGATGTATGCTAGGGTCTAGTCTAAGGCCTGTTAGACGACAAAGACGTCGATTACAATTAGGGGGTACTCTCCTATCCTCATATTTGTACAAATTATATTTTCTCAAACTAATTCAACTCATCTACAAGATTACAAAAATATATCCCTTCATATTGCTCCAATCATCGTTTATCATGCGTGGACAAAACACATGGAAGTGGGGAAATTTTATTAGAGAAGTTGTAGGTAAGAGTTATTATCTTCCACATGTATCTAATAATCATAAAATAGTAGATGTCAAATCAAATATGTGGAATGGCAATGCCATTAGTTTCTAGATTTAAATTGATCATCTTTTATTCATTCACATAATTTTGAGGTTATATGTGAGGATGTTCAACTTATTCTAGTAGTTCTAGATATCGCTTTACTAGTTCTAAATAATTATTTAGTTCTGGGGTCGATTGCTTTCTCCGTGTAGAAAATTTCCTCGATTAATATAACATATTTTAAATATACTATAATTAGGAATATAAAACATTTAGGAATGTAAAAAGAAAATTTTAGGCATGTATATAGTAAGTTTTATTTAATGAAAAAACGCTTTATTTCATAGTTCTCCTTATGCAAACTTTAAAGTCATCATATAAAGGTTTTTACAAGTAATATCGTAGTGTAAGTATTATTGGCTAGAAAAGAAATAAAAAGTACATTTTAAATTGTAGCATAGAGTAATGACAGGTAGATATGATGAAAATGCTATATTTGATCAAATTACCTCTTAGATTAATTAAACAATAAAAATAATATGTTATAATTTCAAAGTTATAAATATAAAAAAGGAAAACAATTTGAGGAAAAAAGTCAATTTCATTTAAGAAAATAACATCAAATTTTGACAAAATATCACAAATACTACAAAAAATCTTTGACCATATCAATTTTAATATTTATCTATTGACTTTTATTTTTGGCATGATATTTGTGAACTTGATACTATATATTGTGAAAAAAAGAAACACTTCAAAGTAAAACAATAAAATATATTACTTCCTACCATACAACATGGAAAAGTCTTCAGCGGTTGTGTTTTTGCTAGTCACCTTTTTGATCTTTTCATTTGGTTGGTTTTTCTTTCTACCTCCTCCATCTCTAGAAAATTTAATAATTTAGGACGATTTTCATGTGATTTTATGTTTAATGTTTTTAATAATAATATTTCATTGTTGATATAAAAAAATCAAACAAATGAAATTTTAATAGAAAAATTTCAGTGTGTACCTATAATAAGATCTATGCAAATAGTTATTTCATTGGATGTTTTATATAAGTGGGTTTAGTTAATATCACTACACCATTTACATGGTTGAATTTAGAGGGTCAATCAAAATGTATTTAGTCTCTAAATAAGTAACTTTTTTCCATATATAAGTCGGCTTGATGGGTCATATTTTTATTGGCTAATTTTTACATTTTTATGATATAGTGCATACTAGTTCCGCCTCTTATACATCAAGTATCTGAATCTACGAACCCCACAACATCAAAAGGATAAATTCTAAATCTAAACAACCAAACTCGTCAACTATTCCATTTTGTACTATATAATTTTTACAAACTGATTATAAAAAATTCTGCTATCTATTTTTTTGGTGAGGTTCCAATATCTTTTAAATCCATAGATGTAGCAGTGGGCCAACAATGTGGCGATCAAGACTGTGCAGCGGTAATTCCATTTTGCAGAATTGGAATAAGGGAATGTATCGATGGAGTTTGTAAATGTTGTGTTTCACCAACATGTGCTGATGATGATCAAGAAAATGTTGGACTTGGTCATAAAGTATTGACTTTTGAAGAATATTCTTCTAATAATTAGTTGTTAAATAGCTATGTGGAATTTATTTTATTCGTGTGCATCTAATTAGTGCCTTTTCATTGTCTAATAAATTGAAGATTAAGTTCTAAGGTGTATTTGAATATTATATTTTTTTTATTGGTTGAGCTTGTTGAAACAATAATAACAATAATAACGATGTAGTTACCTAAAAGAAATGGAGATTATCTATGATGTCCAAAATAATAAGCATGTTATGTTATATTGATATGGACCTACATATCCTATAATTCACATATCTTATTTTATTCTACTTGCTATGTAATATTAAAAGGAATTTGAATACATTCTTTTTGTATATCATTGTTTAGTAAAATTTGTGTTATAAACCAACAAAGGCTTGATCTTTTATAGACTTCTAATAAAATTAGTTCACCAACAACTATCAAGACTTTGTATAGACCATAGGAGTAATATTTACTAGTATTAATCAAATAAAATTCTATATTTTGAGTTGTGTCAGTTAGTAAAAAAGAGTAAGGCATCCCGAATTTAATATATTTTTTAAAAAATATGTTCAAGCCTACTTTATTTAAGACAACAACTCAAATCATTTAATCTAAATAAATTTAGTGTTCCTTCAAGACTCTCAAGAGTTTTATCGTATTCTTTCTTGAGGAACTTAAGTTATCTATATGGTAAACATGTTACACACACAGGTATTCAATAAATTATAGAATATTAAAGTAATTAATTTGTCTTAATTTATTAATCTATTCATTCAATTGAGTTACTTACAAACCAAACATATCGGATAATCATGAGTTGAACAAACAAATAAATAATAACAAAGATAATATTAATAAACTAAGTGTCACAAATTGTTTACTTGAGTCATAATAGCACCAGCGATAACCAACTAGTAGGTCAGTCAACTTATAACCTAGAACATTTAGTAATGAGTATAAGGATATAAATAAACTGTAAGACACAATTAAACAACAAACATTGAAGAACGGGAAGATGAAAACTAAAAAATATATATAATATAGAAGACCCCTACCTGAATATGGATGTCACAAGTTTAGAGTTTCTAAATCAAATGAGTGCACTAAGGATAGGGAAAAAATAAGTACAACTAACGAATCAATGATGGTTCTAAATAAAAAAAGCACGCCCGCGTCAGTTCAAATAAACATTGTAATAGACCACCATAAGCCCCACCAGTATACAAAGGCTAAAACTGTAAACAGCGCATCCCTCATAGTTTATATACAGAGAATGCTTGTCCTCGACTTTAATTGAAGATAAACTTCCAAGTAACCAATAAGATCGTCAATATACAAGTATTTCATAGTATACCTTGAACTACATATATCCTCCATAAGTATCAAAAAGTAATCAAATATACATATTGCTTATCCTAGACCTCGAACTGTATATTTTCCTCCAATTTGACTAGTAAAATCAAGTAGAAAGGGATCAACATTGTAATGTATAAAAGAACCAGGATAATGGATATGTAACAAAAAATATTTTTGAATTATCCTAGGTCAAATGATTATGAAAAGGGTCCCCAAGAACGATGTCTACTTCTACGTAATCATTACAATACATAAAGGTCGACAAACTGATGTGCTAAATTTTCAAGAAAAGCTCAATACCTCATCTATAAACAAAAGGTTCATAAAAAGTGGTTTCACTAGATACAATATTATCATATATGAGTAAACGACTAACATAAGGGTTATTTTATTAGACATGAGTCTACTAAAGGGATCTTAGCCATCCGAAATGGAATTTGAACAAAGTAAAGGCCAAGTATCTCCTAATAATGAGTGTCCACGAAAAACAATAGTCCAAGGCTTGATGAATCCAAAAAATGCACAATTAAAGAATTAATCAAAATAACTAAGGCACACAACAATATAAGGATGATAATCAATAAGCAATATTTCTCCAAATCCTAAAAACCCAACATTAGACTAAACATTGATTTTAGGCAATTTATCATGGTCAAATACTTATTTGCCCCAAATTCACACATATCATAATGCTTTCACTATCAACCTCAATTGAAGGAACGTGAAGTCCTATCATATGTTTAAGCTTACTGCATGCGACTAAATTTAGTGTTGTTTTAAAATAGGTTGAATCATTTATTCAAGATTCCATTTTTGAATAAATGTTCCTAACACAATTTTAGCTACTCTCTATAGATTTCATGAAAAAGGTTCTAAGAGTAGATTGAAACTTTATCGTTCTATTCATTTATGTCTTTACAACCAAACATCAAAAAATAGGATTATTTCAGGAATTGGGTTGCTTTAAACTACTAAACTTGTTAACGTCCGAGAGAACTCACTCGAAATATAATAATTGATTGATAAATTGCTATCGTATTTCCAACCTATCCTACCAATTGAGATTTAAAAACTTAAAGCAATAACTAGTTATAAATTTCTCAAAGTTTGTATTCCATATATCACATTCATAAGTCCTCTTTCTAATAGTCCAAATCCCGTGTTAATTGCATTTTGTTAACAATTGGTTACTACATCCGCCCTTAATTTATAATTTCAACTTTTTGATTTACTTTATGTTGAATAAACGTTTACTTCTACAAAATATTAGAACACTTCCTTACTTCTTAAGTGAATTATATACCATATCCATATTTATGTGATCAGTACCAACTCATCATTTGGTTTAAACATGTTTGGGAGAGCCTACACATTCAATCTGAAGAACTGTAGTTTATAGTTACCAAATAATGGTGGTCCTATAGAAATGTCGTGCTTAGAATTCTTTATTAATGTGGTTTCGTCAACTAATGTTGTTGTTGTAGAATGTTGTTATTTATGTTTTGAGTATTGCTCAAAAATAGGTGAAGAGATTAATGTCAACTAGAGTAATGCAGGTCAAAGTGAGAACAATGATTATATGAGAAATTTGTATGATGTAAAAGTGGATCATTTTGAAAGTGCTAGTTCCATTAGATTGCCTCAAACATTTTGCAATATTGTGTTTCATGTGACCACTAATATGTTGTACTTGTTGAAAAATAAAGCTCTTTTTTTTGGACATGCTCATGAGGACCCTTAGATCATATTCAGAATTTTATGGATGTGTGCAGACAATTCTCCTTCACGAACATCTCTAAAGAGTCAATATGACTCTGATTGTTTCCTTTTACTCTAATAGAATAATAAAAGAAGTACCAACATCAACTATCATTTCTTAGGAGGAGTTCACAAAAGTGTTTTATGAATGATATTTCCCTCCCTTGAGGATGATTCAGTTAAGGGGTAATATTAAGAACATCAAGAAGACTGATTGTGAGATATCCTAAAAATATGCTTTAGAAGTTACTTCTTCAATGTTCTACCCAAGGGTTACAAGAAAAATGTGTTGTTGCTATATTGTTATTGAGGTCTTGACAATATCAACATAGGTGTTGTCTATAAAATTATAAGAAAATTTTTTGTTGTGGCTTCGATGTTTTCTGAAGAGATGACCGATTTTAACTGAGCATGTTATACAAGGGATATCATGTTTCTTCTTTAATTTTTTTGTTAAGGAGAGAGCAATTGGACATTAATCAAGAGCTTTATGAAAATATGGTCAAGATGATGATCCAATTGGATTTATTGTTGAAGCACGTCATGACAGGTGGTAAAATTGTTGTTGGTTCCATTGGTAATATTATTGGGTTGAGCATAGATGAAACTATATTTGAAACCATGTACAACAAAGAGGTAAAGTTTTTAGTGAAATAAGTTTGGGGTTCTCCTATGTGCTGTCAAATCCTGGCGGGAATCAAGGTTGTAATAGTGGTATTCATTATTGTTGGAGATATATGGAACGAGATTTCCATTATAAGGATACGAACATAGGATTCGTATGTAACTCCTTACGATCGTCAAAAACACAAAGTAGAGAATGTGGATCCTGACAGATTCAAGAAAAAAGATTTGCCTGATGTTATCTTAAACAATGTGGAAGGATCAAACAAGGTAGTCAAATAAATGAAGACTAATTTCTCCGTGTTGAACAAAAATAACCTCCCACTCGGTGTCTATAAAACAACTTGAGACCTAAAAGGAACATTTATTAATGCATTAGATTCCAAGACAAAAAGGGTATTTCTCTATTTATACCATAGTGAATACAATTTATGTAAATGTACTAAGCTGGCATTATAACCCGGAGAGGGAAATTATTGGAAAGTAATCCAAGTTCAAACGAAATGAAATCTGTTGTTGATTAGAACTATAAATAATTTTAAAAGTAAAACTTCTGTTGAGTTTGATGATATAGTGAAATGTTTTAACCAAGTTATGCTAGAATAAAAAATGTGGGGGTCGAGCCTCCATTGGAATTTACAAAGCCACTACCCAAAGATGATCCACTAATTGTTTGAAAGTTTAAAAAGAAGGATGAAGACGTAAATGTACAAGAAATTATATCCTTATTCAATACACTTTGCATATATCTTCCCTTGGTAAAGGCACTGTTTGGGATGTCAAGTTATGCTATGTCTATGAAATAATTGGTCACAAGGAAGATAAGAATGGACTTTGAGATTATTTAAATCACATATAGTTGTAGTTCTATTATGACAGACAATGTGGTTGTCAAGAAAGATGACTGTAGGGTATTTACCGTTCTTTTCACTATCGATTTATTTCGATTCGGTAAATCATTGTTTGAATTGCGGGATAGTATAAAAATGATTCCCTATGACCTTTTCAAAATCTTTGGCAAATTGAGCCTAACCCTCCCACTATTGTCGAGGCTGAGGGCCGCATTGAGAAGAGGGTGGCTTAATAGACGGAGTGACAGATTAAGGCAGCGCAGTAGTGCCTCGATGATTTTGAGCTTTGAGTTCTGGCACGCCCACCCACCACCACTTATTAGATGACTCTTCAGGAGATTGTAGCGAGCTGCAGGAAGACCTGGATGATATACTTGGGATAAAGGGACTCGATCCTTATAGAGCGCAACTGTGGAGCTCGTAGAGGACAAAGTGCTTGATGCACTTCTCACTACCACCACTACACCTCAACCTGCGCCATGCAAGGATGAACAGATCCACCATTCCAGCCGTATCAGTGAGGGTTAGGATGCTAATGCTCTAAATAAGGAGAGGGCTGATTGGGGAGGCTGCGAGGACAACCTCGTTGATTGATGAGGATGCCTGTTAGATGAGGGCTAGAGAGATAGCTGTTGAGGCATCTAGCTACAGAGTGGAGGTTGTTGAGAGGAGCACCAGTGAGGATGCATATACTACTGTGGGCACTACTGAGTGTGTCCCAATTGATTGTGCGGGTTTCGAGAAACTGAACCCATCTTTCTGTTAATCTTCGGTGCTATGCGCCTCAGGTTTGCTTCACCTACAACCCTATATTTATATTTATTACGAACTGGGGACAATTTCATGTTTTTAAGGATGGTGTCATTTGAAAGAGAGTGCTAGGGTAATGTTTAAGTAGCCCAACTAAGAATCATCTTTTGGTGGTTTTCTTGCCGATGTTCTTTTGCCCCAAGAGACTAATTACTTTATAGTTGAATCGTTATGTGTCGTAACTTGTACAAAGTATGAATGTGAAAATTGAAACATAATGGCAACACTTGAATTATATCATGTTCTAAGAAAGTGCTTGCATGAATAGATTTAATGAATGTTGAATATTGGCTCTGATCATGACATAGAGATGCACCCACTACATGAACCTCACTCTAACACTTAAAATAGGTGACCGATAATCTTATAGTGTAATAAGGTGTCAAGAGAGTGTGACGAGCTTTGATTGGTCCTACAAAAGGAATCTGTGTTAGACAATTAGGAAAGGATCATATTCCCTTGTTCAAATTAAAAAAACATCTAGCCTAAAGTGAAGTGAGCCGAAAGAAATTGTTATCCCTCTTTTGATACAAATAGTTTCAGTCTTTAATAGATCTTTATTTTCTCCACCAACTCAACTTACCTGGTTATAATGTGTTGGCTCTGGTTCCTCTTTAGACATTGGCTAATGCAGAAACTGACCTCGTCTTTGCCCAGACCCAACCTTGGTTATTGTGTACCTCTACTTATGTCATAGCAATAAGTTGTGTGTGGCTATTATGAGTGATGACCCAAAAAGTGGGTATGAAAATGAGTAATGTGGAAAAGTAAAGGGACAGTGAACTAGAGAAATGACTGAATAAAAATTGTCAATTGAACATAAAAAACAAGTGAATGAGAAAAAAAAGTTTTGAGCAAAAAGAAGTAAGAGTCACTTAAAAAAAGAGAAAGAAAAGAGAAAATAAGGTAAATATGACAAGAAAAATAGGAAATACTAGATAATGAAAGAGGTAGAACACTTAACCGTAATGTCAAAGAGGGTAACAAGTCACTAAAATGTTCCCATATGTACCATACCTAACCCTGAGCCTACGGTTCAAGCTAATAAAGTCTTATCATGATCCTAAGAGTCTAATATGGTGCACTTAAGCTGCGAAAATAGGGGCAAGCCTGTGGCAATGAGTACCAACTAGGTGTGAATTTGTTTTGAGAGTGAGTGTTAAAAATTGATCCTTCTACTCAATAATAAATGCACTGTGTCAAAAAGGATGATAATTTTTAAGTGAGGGCACTATTTACAATGTTAGAAAGTTGGTACCTTGGTGAGAGACAAACGAGCATAGGAGTAAGTCCATGGTAAGTCTGTGTCATGATCTGATCTACATGAGTAATCCTATCAAGCCTAACAGAAGAAAAATGCACTAAAGCAATGAAAAAAGTTTGGATTAATAACCATGTGATTGCGGAAGCTTAAAAGAGGATACTTGTGTATGAAATGTTTTGTTAAGTCATAGTGCATCGCTTGATGACAAACAATGAATTTCTGTTAAGGGTGTTGATGTATCCTGGTTTCACGTTACTTTCTATGCTTTTCCATAAGATATGGGTGTGTCTATATCCTCCATGGCATATAAGGACTTCCAATTCCCTGCATTTTAGTTAAATAGGGAAAAGAAGGACTAATCACATTGAATGCACTAATCATGGAATCCATGAAAACACCATAAAAAAGAGACATTCAGTATATATATATATATATATATATATGTGCTTTAATGATATTTTAGTAAAAGTCATTCAGAAATGTGTTTAGGAGACACAATAAAAGTCAATAATCACATGTAGAACATATTCGAGTAACATCGATCACATAAGCATATTAACATGAACCCCTCTACTAAAGGTTATCCAAATACCCATCTGAGTAAGATATGAAGCGTCTACCCGTACGATCCTTTCACACACACCGAGATAGTCCTCAAGACTACAAAAAGTAAATTTACTCCAGTACATCACATATCACATAGCTCATACAAAACAATGCAAGACTTTACATCATTTAGGCTCCCTATCTAAAGCTACTCTAAGATTCAAATAATTAAAAAATGAAGAGACCGCCCATACACCCTCTTAAAAACTACCTAAGAAATTCTCAAATCTACTCTTGATAAGTACCCTTTCTATAAAATATACTTCATTAAGAAACCATATTTTCATGAAAACCATTTTTAGAGGATACTATAGATTATAGGACTTAATATAATTGTCTTGGAAAAGACATAGGTAATGTACATTCTAATATCTTCAAAGCCTACTTGTGCCATTTCTAGATAGCGTCCAATTTCCTTAACTTAAAGTTGTAGGACTTCTCCAAAACTAGAATGTATCAAACATGATGAAATATGCTCTAATCTACATAGACCAAACTAGCTAAGCATGGAATTCAGAGTCTAACCTATTTTTATGAAGGGCGTTTTACTTGCATATGATAGAACTAGGGAACATCCCATATAGGCATATGGTTAAGGAATATCAAGGGTTTCATTGTACTCACGTCTCAACTAAAGTAGAATCACTCAAAAAGCATATTCAGTCGCTGCTAGCCTTTGTTCTCAAATATTAAGTTCAATCACACAAGGCATATGAATAGGAAACCCTTCTAGCATTATCTAACAACAATGCCTTTACAAAATATGGGTCCTAAAGGGCTGCCACTCAATAGTTTAATTGGATAACTCTATCACTTTCTTGGAGATGGTTTCATGTCGTTCCAGCAAACCTATGTCTATGTAAATAATTCACTCGGGGAGGATACCATTACAACATTCAACTACAAAGATATCATAACCTTCTTAACATTATTTCAAGGTCATAAATACAAGACAAGGGCGCTTTAGCCTACCAAGTCAATAGATCACATATTCACATATCATTCATTCATCAAGAAGAGGGACTTAGGTCTACAAAATCAAGAAAAAACATTCATCATATTACTTATACGATGTAATCAATTATCAAGTAGGGGCACTAAGTCTATCACAAAAGATACCGCATAAACATATATAGAAACTCATCAAAATCTACCATAAGCACCTATAGCAATTTAAAGGACAACATGTTTGAAGCTCATTCATACATGCCAAAAATTACAACATAAGACATTTCCTAGTCTTTTATTAATATATACCATCATTTAAAGAAGAATCATAGCCATACCATTCCTTTAGTGTCTAAATGAGAGTTTAATAACCTAAATTCTCTTAAAATACCCAAATACACCGAAAACAACCATCCTCTTAATTTATATGTCTTAGAGTGAATTTCCCAAAACACCCCAAGTTAAGACGTGTCTTTATAGCTTATGCATGTCATAACCACGCCCTACCTACGACAGATCTTTGACTTGTTTACGCCCAATCATTTTGGGTTTGTGGTCTTGGTTTCTCATTTTCTAAGGTAGCATGCTCAATAAAAAACCCCAAGTTTATAAGTCGTTGTCTAATCGAGTGGCCATCATTTGTGGGATGTTGATTGCCACTCCCAGAATGTCTGCCCTTTTTTTGTTGGGGTCCTTTTCTAGGGCCACTTATTGTTCCTAGGTAGAGCTGTACTCGGATTTTAAACCACTAAACATGAAAGCCTAGGTTTTAGGAACCTCCCTTATTAGTTTCAACAATAAGCAATCCCTAATCATGTAAGGAAACACACAAACACAGAAGCACGTCCAAAGGCTAACTTTGGAACGTTTAACCTCCCGGACGTTCTTTGATCTTTGACTTCCAAACTCTTGCAAACTCAACACACTGATTTGTACTACCATAATTAATCAGTTAAAGACCTTAATACTTAGGACGCACACATAAGCACTTAGGTGACTCATCATCGAACGTGTTAGTTGATCCTTGACGTGTGACAACAAACATAACCGTAATGACTTAAAAACTCAAACACACTTATTAAGCTATTTAATTTCACTTAGATCACTAGTTAAGCCCTAGATAAGCCTAGTTTATTTTCGCTTTGTTACATTATCCCCCACTTTAGAACATTCTTCCTTGAATATCACTTAAACGATTAAATAGAAAACGACCAGAGCAAACATCCTATATTTATGCACACAATATCCTTAATCAAACACATAACTAGATTCATTATTATTTCTCATGCCATTAGGGAACTTCCTTCTCCAAGTTACATCACTTTCATTTAAACATCATAAAGAACATCATGCAATTTCTCATTTTAGTATAGTCATGCAACATTTTCATTAAGGAATATTTAACAAATTCCCTCATAAAATCTCAGCATGCAAATTCTCAAAAACACATTAGTCATGGTCAACAAATAAATCTCATATAATATTTTTTTTCATATGCTCATTATTCTACCTCAGGAAGCAAATAGACAACCTACACTTGAAGCACATGCACATGAGGAAAATATCATTAGTGATAACTCATTTTCACATTTTAATGAATTCAACCAAAACAAGCATATCATAAGGAGAATATTTGGAAACTCATTTTTCACAAAAGACTCCAAACATAAACCAAGTTACTAAAAACTCTTTGTTTTAGGCTTGAACAAGAACAGAAGGAAAACATAAGGATATCTCACTGCCAACAACCATACTATTCACCATATACTCAACCACTTAGGTGAAACCAAATCTAAGGTCAACATAAACATACTACAAGGAACACATTCAAGGAATCTTAGACCTTTCTAACACCTTTTTACAAACTCTTGAATATACTAGACCTCTTGAGACAACAACATCAAGTAAATCCCTAGAAAAACAAAGACTCTTTAAAGTCTCACCGTCTAGCCAAAACATCCTCCTTTCTAAAAGAAGCTCACCTTTACTCCTTCTAATATCACCTCATTCCTTCCTAAGGTCGGATCTAAACAACTTCATGTAATGTCAACTATCACTCCTCCATCGCTCTAAAATTATTTTTCACCCTTTGTTTAAAAATACTCCACTTCATAAGGTAACTTAACAAACCTAAGGTTATCATCATAACCTTCCATATCCCATCTAACAAGTCACACATCTCATATTTTTCTCTCCCTAAACCAAATATCCTCAAAAGCTAAACTATAAGGACAATCACATGAGGAACAATGGAAAGACACCATATAACAACGTCTTAGCCACGATTAGACGAATTAAGAAGTGAAACTTTCCTAGAACCCAATATCCTTCTATACATAATATGGCGCGCTTCACATGTTGAACAATTCTCTACAAGATGTAGTTTTTGAGAAAATCTAAGAGACTCCCAAACCTTATGCTATGATACCAATTTTGTAACGAGTGGGAAACACACCCTTGAAGTTACCCACCAATAGTACCCCGAGAAGTCTCACACAAGCCCCACGTATCAATCATTGAACAATATACTCAAAATATAAGTAAGAATTTTATACTTTCTTCACTGATGAAGAATACATTCATTAATATGCATGAGGGAGACTTCATTCAAAAACATATATCTTTATAATATTTTACTAAACAATGTAATACTTTTAATGTTCCACATTGGGACTATGCACATAAAAGACTTGAAATAAAAGTAAAGACAAAAAAGAATATGTAGGTCTTATCTTCCAATCAATGAGCTCTCATGAACACTTCATCTTCAACCCCTTAGATACCTATCTATCCTCAATGGCATATCCAGATATCAATTTTCCAACACATTAGTCAAAAATCGAAAAGAATAGGTTTGTACATTTAATGAGCTAAGTATGGAAGCCATGCAAAAATCATGAAAAAGGGACATTTAGTATATAAACATTCTTTCATGACATTTTAGTAAAAAACTTCATAAAAAGTATTTTACATGCATACACATGTCAATAATCATATACAGAACAGATAAAAGTAACTTTGATCACATAAGCATATTTACGTGGACCCGTTTACTAAAGGTTATCCTAAGACGCATCTAAGTATAATACGAAGTGGCCGCCCATAAAACCCCTTCACACACACCTAGATAGTCCTCAAGACTACCTAAAGAAAAATTAGTCCAATACATCACATATCATATTTCTCAAACTCAATAAGACAAGACATTACATAATTTAGACACCCTATCTAAGGCTATTCTATGACTTATCTAAGTAAAATGTGAAGGGACTGCCATAAACCCTTTTCAACCCTACTTTAGCAATCCTCAAAGCTACCCTACATAATTACCCTTTCTATAAAACTTACTTCATTAAGGCACTGTATTTTCATTAAAACCCTTATAGGAAAAAAACATACATTTACAGTACTTCATATAATAGATTTGGAAAAGACCTAGGGAACCTACATTTTAGCATCTTCAAAGCCTACTCGTGCCATGTCAAGGTTGCGTCCCATTTTACTACCTAAATGTTGAAGAATTTCTCCAACACTATAATGTTTCCCACATTTTGAGAATAGGCATTAACCGACACAGAACATACTAGCTAGGCATGGAATCTGGAGTCTACCCTACTCTGAATGAGGGAGTGCTAATTGCAAATGGTAAAATTAGGATAATCCCATGTAGGCACATGGTTAAGAAAGATTAATGGTTTCTTAGTACTCTAGTCTTCGATTAAGTGAAGTCACTCCGTAAGCATATTCACTCTGTTCTAGAATTTGTTCTCATAGAGTAATTTCAATCACAAAAGGCATATGAAGAGGAAACACTTCTAGTCATACCTAACCATTATGCATTGACAAAAGATGGGACCTCAAGGGCTCTCACTTAATGGTTAAATAGGATAGCTCTATCACATTCTTAGAGATGGTTTCATGCGGTTCGAGCAAAACTATCCCTAAGTCCATAATTCAAACGACAAGGATACCATTACAAATTTCAATTCCAACGATATAATAACATTCTTTGAATTATGTCAAGGTCATAAAGAATACAAAAGGGTTGTTTAGCATACCATGTAAAGAGATCACATATTCACATATCTTTCATGCATCAATAAGAGAGACTTAGGTCTACCAAATTAATACACAACATTCATCATATTACTCCTACAATGTTATTAATGTACCAATTAGGGACATTAAGTGCACTACACAAGACACCACATTAACATGTAAAGAATCTCTTCACCATCTACTATAAGCCCCTATAGACATTCAAAGAAAAACATGTTTGCAAATCACTCATACGTATCCTACCTTACCACATAAGACACTTCCTAGTCTTCTATTACCATATACAGTCATTTAAATAATAATCATAGCTTAAGCATTAATACAAAACCACATAAATAAGATAAGAGTACATTGCTTCATATGTTCATAAAATACAAGATTCACACCAATATCAAATTATACATCAATTATTATGTTCATACAATCCCTAACAACTTATACATGATTACATTATCTCACATAAACATCTTCAAGTTATACCTTCATATTTTCCCGAATCATGGTACTACTATAATTTACATAATAATGACGACAAAGGCCATGTTCATCACATAATCAAAAGATAACACCGCCACCGTAAGTGTATCATACAAATCAATAGAAAATATATAAACAATTCTACACAATATATAGAGATCAAGACAACTTACCACCTTTCAATCATAATCATAAACAATTCTTATCCATGACAACCTATTCAATTCACAAAGGCTCTTCCAAATAGCTATCAACAAAATTTTAAAGCAACAATCAAACAATATACACTATGAAACAAAGGAAGCCAATAAACCATTCAACAATGATCTATACATATAACAATAGGCCAAAGCAATATACACATGAATTCATTACTATCAATCCATAATTAATTCACACACCACATTATAGTCAAATTTAAAAAATTTTGAAGGTAAAGGGCTTGTGGATATTTTCATTGGAAAACATCAATTACACATCAATAATAATCATATCTTAATGTTTGAAAATGTTTCATGCAAAAAACATGACTTATAGTAGATATTAAAAATTTTATATGGTCTTTGAAATCTGTTTTAAATTTACTCTGAGGTGATAGAAAACCTAAGATGATGAACTCTCATACCTTATTGGAAGAAATCCAAATAAAATTGAAGAAGAACTCCGTTGAAATCAATCGTCAAAGATCTATCTTGACCTTGAGCTCTCAAGGAAGTTCTTGGACAAAATTAGAGAGGTAAAGGGTTTTGATTTAGGTTCTAAGGTCTAATGAGAGTTTAATAATTAAATATTATTAAAATATCCAAAGACACATAAACCAGCCGTCCTTCTTATTAATAAGACTTAGGGTGAATTTCCCAAAACACCTTAAGTCAAGCCATGTCTTGACAACTTTTGCAGGTCCAGACCATGCCCTATAAATAACGCATCATCTTTTGGTCTATGCCCCATCGTTTTGGGTTCGTTTGATCAACTGGTCGTTGTTTGGGGGTAGTTGATTGCCACTGCCAGGCTGTCATACGCCTTTTATTTAGTTCCTGTTCTATTGCTCCTTGTGGGTTCTGGTAGAGTCTTACCTAGATGTCAAACTTCTAAATATGCACCTCTAGGTCTTAGGAACCTCCCATATTAGTTTCAACATCAAAAAAGTTCTGAAACATTAAAAGACACACAGAAATACACAAGCACGTTTAAATTCTTACTTTCGAACGCCTTAGACGTTTTTGGAAATTTTACTTCAAAACTCTTGTAGTCTCAAGACACTGACTTCTAACACCACAATTAATAATTTAAAGACATTATAAACTCATAACACACGCATAAGCACATAGGTTACTAGTCGTCAAACCTGTTGGTCGATCATTGTCATTTGACTTAAAACATAACCGAAATTACTTCAAAACTGACATACACACATATTAAGCTATTTAATAGAACATCAATCACTAGTGTATCTCTAGATAAGCCTAGTTTTTTTTCAGTTCATTACATTCTCCCCCAATTATGAATATTCGTCCTCGAATAACACTTAAACACTTGAAAGGAAAATGACCAAAGCAAAAAACCCAGATTCTAGCACACAATATCATAAATAATACATATAATAGGAGGAACATCACTCCGCATAAAAGCATATCCAACAACTTGGTGCAATTCAAGCAAAAAAAACTACATCTATCAACTGCTCATACAACGTAACATTCTTAACTATTTCTAGTTCAATTTAAGAAACATCCTTCTTCAAGTGACATCATGCTCATTTAATATCATATATCACATCATGCAATTTTTCATTAAAGCATACTCACTCAACATTTTAATTAGGTATATTTAAGTATTTCTCGTATAAAAGCTCAACATGCAACCTCTCAATAACTCATTTTTCATGCTCAACAAATAAATCTCATATAACAATTTAGACATGCCCCTTATTCTACCTCATTAAGCAAATAGACAGCCTACACTTGATGCACATGAAAATGAGGAAAATGTCATGCATGAAAACTTATTTCTCATTTTAAGAAGAATTAAACCGAAAAATGCATATCATAAGGAGAATATTTGGAAACTCATTTTTGACAAGAGACTCCAACATAAACCAAGTTACTAGAAACTCTTTGTTTTAGGCATGAAGAAGAATATAAGGAAAAGATAAGGATAGCTCACTCCCAACAACCATCCTATTCACCATATACAACCCCACTTAAGTGAAACTCCATCTAAGGGAAAAATAATTGTACTACAAGGAACACCATCAAGGAACCATAAACTTTACTAACACCTTCTTACAAACTCTTCAATATACTAGACCTTTTTAAACAACAACATCAAGTTAATCGCGGGAAAACAAAATACTCTTAAAAGTCTCACCATCTAGCCACAACATCCTCCTTACTAGGACAAACTCACCTTTACTCTCTCTATTATCACATCCTTCCTTTCCAAGGTCATATCTAACAAACTTTAAGTTATTTCAACAATCACTCCTCCACCTTTGTCACATCATTTTTCACCCTTTCTTTTAAAAATACTAACCTTATAATGCAACTCAACAAACCTAATGTTATCATCACAACCTTCCATATCCCATCTAACAAGTAACGTATCTCATCTTTTTCTCTACTTCAACCTAAACTCTTAAAAGACCAAACTCTAAGGACCATCACATACGGAACAAGGGAAATACTACAGATAATAAAGCTCATAGGCACGATTACAAGAATGAATATTTGAAAAACTTTCTTAGCACACAAGTGCCTCCTATTAATAATGTGATGCGCTTCACATTATGAATAAAACTCTACTAGATGTGGTTTTTGCGAAAATCTATGACACTCCAAAACTTTATGTTCTGATATAAACTTTGTAGTGACTAGTGAGCACCCCTTAGAAGTTACCGGGGAATGGGACATGGAGAACTCCCACACAAGCCTTTAATATCAATCATTGAAAAATTTACTTTTAAAATAAGTAAGCATTTAAAACTTTCTTCACACATGAAAAATACATTTATTAATACGCAAACGGAAGACTTCTTTGAAAATCATCTACCTTTATAATATCTCATTAAAATATCTAATACTTTGAATGTACAACTTTGGGACTAATCCCATTACAAAACATAAAATAAAACTAAATACATAAAGAAATATATGGGTCTTGCACTCGAATCAATGATTACTCACCAATACTTCATCTCAACCCCTTAGAAACCTATCATTCCTACTTGGAATACAACGAATTACAATTCCCTATTCTTTAAACAAAAGGAAAATAGAAGGGGTTAGCGCAATGAATGCACTAAGTATGGAAGCTATGCAAAATCCAAGAAAAGGAACCTTTAAAATATAAACATGATTTTATGAAATTTTAGTAAAAACCTTCATAACAGAGTTTGAGACACATAATACAAGTCATCAATTACATATAAAACAAATTCAAGTAATATAGACTCATAAGAGTATTCACATGGAACCATCTACTAAAGGTTATCCTAAGACCCAACATAGTAAAATATGAAGAGGCCACCATACAACCCCTTCACTCACACCTAGATAGTCCTCAAGACAATCTAAATTAATATTATTCAAATATATCACACATCACATAGCTCATGTTAAATAAGACATGACTTTACATCATTTATACTCCCGACCTAGAGCTACTCCAAGACTCACCACAGTAAACCATGAAGAGACCGCCCATACACTCTCTTCAATCCTACCTTAGAATTTCTCAAAGATACCCTAGATAAGTATCCTTTCTATAAAACATACTTCATTAAGAACCCATATTTTCAATAAAACCATTTTGAGAGAAAACCATACATTTAGAGAACTTCATATAACGGTCATGGAAAAGACCTAGGGAACCTACATCCCAACATCTTCAAATCTTACTCGTGTCATGTCTAGATAGCATCCCATTCTACTATCTAAACCTTATAGATCTTCTCCAACACAAGAATGCATCGCACGTGATAAAAATAGACATTAACCGATATAGACCATACTAGTTAAGTACTGAATCGGGAGTCTACCCTACTCCAATGGTGGGTGTTCTACTTTCCAAGGATAGAACTAGGACACATACCTTTTAGGAACATGGTTAAAGAATATCAAAGGTTTCTTAGTACTCTAGTCTCAACTTAAGTAGAGTCACTCCCCAAGTGTATTCACACGATGCTAGATATTGTTCTCATAGAGTATGTTCAATCACACAAGTCATATGAAAATACAACACTTCTAATATTACCTAACCACAATGCCTTTACCAAATACGTGCCTCAAGGACTCCCACTCAGTGGTTAAATAGGATAGATCTATGAATTTCTTACAGATGGTTTCATGTCGTTGTGGCCAACCTACCCCTAAGTCCATAATTCACATAAGGTCGATACCTTTACAACTTTAAACTCCAAGGATATCATAAGCTTCTTTACATTATTTCAAGGTCATACAGACAAGACAAGCTTGATTTATCCTACAAAGTCAATATATCCTCCTATTGACATATCTTTCATTCATAAATAATAGGGACTTAGGTGTACATAATAAGGACACAACATTTATCATATTACTCATACAATGGCATTTAAGTACCAAGTAGGGACAAAGTCTACCACACTAGATACCTCGAAAAACATATAGCAACTTATTGCAATCTACCATAAGAACCTATAGACATTCCAATGACAACATGCTTAAACCTCATTTACACAAGCCCAACATTACCACATAACACATTTACTAATCTTCAATCACCATATACCATCATTTAAATAAAAATCATAGCCTTAGGATTCATACAAGACCACTTATACATTGTAAGAGTAATTTACTTCATACTTCATATTATACAAGATTCACAACTATATCACATCATACTTAAATTACCATGTTCATAGAGGACATAAAATCTTATAAATGATCACATTTCCTCACATTATACCTTCATAGAAGTCGTAAACATGATATTACTATAATTACATTATAATGTCGACAAAGGCCATGTTCATCAAATAATCAACACATCAACACTGCCACCATACGTGGACCATACCAATCAATCAAAATTCTATATTAATTTTACACAATATAGAGAGATCAAGTCAACTTACCATCTTTCCATCATAATCATAATAGTCCGTATCCATTCCAATTAATTCAATTAACAAAGGTTCTTACCAATATCCTTCAACACAATTCTAAACAAACAATCTAACAATATACAATATGAACATAATCAAATTAAAGAGGACAATTAACTATTCAATCTCGATCTACACATCAATTAATAGCTTAAAGCAATCTACACATGTATTCATTATAAAAACATAATCAATTTACCAACATCGTAGTAAATTTTGCAGGTCTAAACCACGTCCCAAGTTAAGTCGTGTCTTGAACACTTTTGCAGGTCTAAACCACGTCCTACAAATGATGGATTGTCGTGTGGTCTACGCCACGTCATTTGGGTTTCATGGTCCTTGTTTACAGCTTCCTCACTTTCTGTGTTTAAATCTCAATAAACTGCACAAGTCGATAAAGCGTCGTTTGATCGACTAGGGGTCGTTTGGTCATCGGTGATGGCCACTGCCAGGTAGTCTGCCCCTTATGAGTTGGGGTCCTTCTCTAGGGTCCGTTGTGGGTCTAGGTGGAGTCGTACCCAGTCTTTAAACCCTTAGCATACACGTCTAGGTCTTAGAAACCTCCTTTATAATTTTTAACAAATAAAATGTCTTGAATCATGCAAAGACACACACAAACATAGATGCAAGTCCAAAAGCTAAGTTTCGAACGTCTCATATATTCATGTCTAAAGACTTTCAAACTCATCATATAAAGACCTTATAAACTCAGGACGCACACATAAGCACATAGGTGAGTAGTTGTTGAACGTCTTGGACGATCCTTGAGGTTTGACTTCAAACTTAATTGGAATGACTTCAAAGCTCACTACATACTTATTAAGCTATTGAACAACTCAGATATCTCTAGTGAATCCCTAGTAAAGCATAGTTAATTTTTGGGTAATTACATTCTCCCACACACAAGAACATTCGTACTCTAATGACACTTAATTACTTAAAGGGAAAACGACCAAAACAGACATACAACATTCAAACACACAATATCATAACTCATAAACATAAATAGGAGGAACATCACCCCGCATAATACGATAACCAAAAACATTATGCAATTCAAGCAAAAAGAACTACATCTATCTAGTCTACTTAACATTCTTTACTATTTCTCGTGCTATTTAAGGAACTTCCTACTCCACGTTAGCTCATGCTCATTTAATATCTTAAAGCACATCATGTTATTTCTCATTAAACCATAGTCATGAACATTTTCATTAAGGCACATTCAAGCAATTACCACATAAGAGCGTAACATGGAACTTGTCAATAACATATTTGTCATCCTCCACAAATCAATTTCATATATAAATTTAGACATGCTAATTATCTCCCTGATGAAATAAATAGATAGCCTATAATAGATGCACATTAACATGTGGAAAATTCCATGCATGAAAACTTATTTTGTCATTTTAACAATAATTCAACCGAAACATGCATATTATAAGGAGAATATTTAGAAACTCATTTTTCAAAAAATGACTCCATCTTAAACCAGGAGACTAGGAACTCTTTGTTTTATGCTTGAATGATCTCATAAGAAAAAGATAAGGATTTATCACTCCCAACAATAATGTTATTCACCATACTCCTCCACATTGGAAAAACCCAATCTAAGGCAACATTAACATACTAGAAGGAACTCCCTTAATGAACATTAAACTTTAATAACACCTTCTTAAAAATTCTTCAATATACTATACCTCATGAAACAAAAAAATCAAGTCTATCTTGCAAAAAATAAAGACTCTAAAAAGACTCACCTTCTAGCCACAACATCCCCCTTATCATGAGAAACTCATCTTTAGTCTTTCCAACATCACCTACTTTATTTCTACGGTCGAATCTAAACAACATTAAATTATATCAACTATCACTTCTACACCTTTATAACATCATTTTCACCATTTATTTTAAGAATACTCAACTTGATAAGGTAACTTGACAAACCTAAGGTCATCATCACAATCTTCCATATCAATGAATTCAATCGACGAGGCGTGGTCCAATTGGCGAGGCGTCGATGACCAACATCAATGGACACTTAGAAAATTTTGTGAGAGTCCTATTTTTACAACTTTCTTACCAAAATGATAGACCAACAGACGGTTGGTCCGTTGGCCGCTGTTTGACAAATGGGGCATCCATCGCTGTCTCGTATGTAGGATCACTGTTTTTCTGTACGTTTTCAAGTTGGTCAAATTAAGTAATTAGGTAGTTAGTTAATTATTTAGGGGTTAATGTAGTTCTAATTATGTTAGTTAAAAACCTATATAAAGACCTAACCTAACAGTAATAAATTCTCAAACCCTAATTGTTCCTCCTTTTATCTTATTACTCTCTCCCTAAGAAGAATACCATAGTGGTAAAAGTCAAGGGTTTCTAAGGATGCTAAAGATCAAAGTTTCTCCATAAAACTTCATCAATCAACAAGGTATGGGATTCCTTTAACCTTAGGGATCTCTTTCCCAAAAGTGTTCCTTCAAGACTATTTCGAAAATTTAAAATTCAAGTGGGATTTCTTCCAATAGAAAATTGATCATGTGAACTTCTTTGTTTCGGATTTATTTTTGATATTATTAGTAGATTAACATTAAATGTTGTTCAGTTATACTACTTCTTGATATATTGGTCTAATTTGTTAAAGATGACCAATTCCCCTTCGCCCTAGGTTGTGATCTTGAATTGAATTGGTTGTATTAATACAATTTAGCTTGTTTGTTGTTGGAATTACTAACCTATGTTTTTACTACGCCAATTTATGAATAAATTGAGATGAATTGTAATCCTATCATGCAGTTCTTGAGTAATTGACTTATATTATGGAATTATCATGAATTTGACTTAAGTCTCTAACTTTAGATTCTGAACTACTAGGGAACTATTGTATATTGGTTTAATTGACTTTATTATTATGTTTGTTTCTATTATATGATGATATTGGTGGAATTCAGGATTGTTGTTGGTAAGACCTTGATGATGGTTTTGTGAAGAAGAATGGAGTAAGTCTTATGATCTCAACTCTTTACTTCAATTATGGTTAGTTGTGATTAAGTGATGATGGTGTGTTGAATTATATCTTATATTAAGATTCATAGGGTTGATATGATTATTAATTTATATGTCTTGACTATGGTTTGTGAGGTGTTGGCTAAGATGTAATTTTAATAAGGACGGTGATAACTTACCAATGTGTCTTCTCATGAATGATTCTGTAAATGTGCTAACCTCACATGTATGTATTGTAATGAAGGGAAAATACTCTTGTAATTCTCATTAATCTATGATGATTATGATTATAAAAGATATACACCCTATGGCCTACATTAATCTATGATGAGTAATAAACGTATTAAAGGCATTTCCAAAAGGGACTCTAGCTTAGCACCGAGTCAACTAAAATGGGGAGTGTCCCTTTCAACATAGGGAAGGTAGGATCACTAATATTCTTATGAAGTTGGAGACTATAATGCATGTAGCATAAAGAGGGTGCCAACTATATATCCTAGATCTTGAACTATGTTGCCCACAAATGAATACTAGCTAGTGGATCAACGTAGTTTTTATGTTCATGTTTTGGTACTACCTTGGAAAATAGTTTGCCTTCTTTCAATGTAGTTTACATTATATCATGTGGTCTATGTAGGCAAGATGTCCCCAAACTGTAAAATGACGTAATTTATGAACTCTAACAATGATGACCTAAGGGGTTTAGCTTAGTCTAGGTAGGAGTATAGGACTATACCTATACATTTCACTAGTTATCCTTCATATAAGTCTTAGGAGGATGTTCTTATGTATGTATATGATTAGAAATGTGAATGAGATTTATGTAATAATCCTACATGTTGATGGTATGTTATGACGTTGAATTCACTTATGAATACATGTTTGGTCTGCATTTTAAAAGTATTACGTTATGCAGTCTTAATGATATGATATGTGAAGTTGGAGATTGGTTATGGTTCTTCTTAGGTTTACGTGATTGGGTAAGGTTATGGGGCTTTGCCTAGTCATTGCAGTAGTGGACTTTATGAGGGTTCATGAGTAGTTGTCTTGCATTGGTTAGGTTGTAATGAACTCTTATTCATGATTGTTGAGGTAATACTTGACGATAGAGTTGTCTTTATTATATGTTCAAGTATATGGGTATACATGATTGACTTTTCTAAATTTAGTATGGTTGGTCTTGTAATGAACATGATCTTGACTTAATTAATATGCATTAATAAATAGTATTGGTTCATAAATGTACATAAGGCTTTTCAAATGTAAAATAGCATACTTTAATGAAATGGCCATTTATAGAAATATTTTATGATATGTGTGAATATGGTCTCATACTTAGTACATGTGATGTGCTATCACCATTATCTCCCTTTTGCCCCAACATTTTAGGTTCTTGTCGTTGAGGGAAATTTCAGACGACTTTGAAGAAGACATGGAATTCTCACTCATCCAAGTTGGGTAGGACCTCACTTTCTGAGGGCAATGCCACTATCAAGCTTTTGAATGTTGTTCTAATTTTAAGACTTTTAGTTGTTTCTCTTTTAATTTGATTACTACAAATTGTATAGCCTATATGTGGCTGTATTTCACAAATGTATGGGATATGATAAATTTATATACTTTTATTTAGATAGTTATGAGATGAGACACTCTTTTAAGACTATTTTAAATATATTATATACATATGTGCAATAAAAGTAGAAGACTATGTAATCTCTTTATACGAAGGGTCTATGTATACTCGATATAAACTTATATCATGTGTGTGTGTGAGGTATATGTAAACCTCAAGGTAAATATAGAAAATTATTAAATTTTCTGAATTTTTAAACTATGAATGTAAAGATGTAAGATAAGAGGGTAGTCTTAGTCCTCTCCGAGGACGACGACTCTAGTTATATCTAGTGGTGCTCCCTAGATGTGACAAAATCTAAAATGTCACGCATCTCATATTTTTTCTATATCAATCCAAACTCTTCAAAGGCCAAACTCTATGGATCACCACATAAGGAGCAAGGGAAAGAGGCCATATAACAAATCTTTTAAGCATGATTAGAAGAATGAAAAAGTGAAACTTTCCTAGAACCTAATAGACTCTTGTTCATTATGTGGTTCAATTCACATTATTAACAAGACTTTACTAGGTGTGGTTTTTTAGACAATCTAAGACAATCCCAAAAATTATGCTCTGATCTACTTTTTAATGACCGGAAGAACCCCCTTAGATGTTATTGGTGAATGGGACGATGAGAAGTCTCACAGAATCCTCTTGTATCACTTATTACACAATATAATCAAAAAATAACTACGAATTTAAAACGTTCATTAATATGAAACCGGGAGACTTCTTTTAAAACCATCAACCTTTACAATTTATCAATAAACTATCTAATACTTTTAATATACAAAATTAGGAGTAAGCCGTACAAGACTTAAAATAAAACTAAATACATAAAAGAACACATGGCTCTTGTCCTCGAATCAATGAGGACTTACCAATACTTCTAATTCCATACACCTCAAATAAAAAGTTTAAATAAGGGGTTAGCACATTGAAAACAATAAGTATGGAAGCCATGAAAAAATTAAGAATCGGCATTTAGTATAAAAACATGATCTCATGACATTTTACTAAACACCTTCATAAAAGAGTTTAAGATATATACAAGTCAATAATCACATATAGGATATATTAAAGTAACATCGATCACATAAGAATATTCACATGGACCCCTCTCCTAATGATTATCCTTAGACCCATCTAAGTAAGATATTAAACGGACACACATACAACCCCTTAGTACACTCTTAGGTTGTCCTCAAGACACTACACCATTTTCGGCCTACACCAACACCACGTAAGTGTAGCCTAAAGTAGCAAAAAGTGTGGCCTTTGAGAAAAGGCTACACTTTTGGACATTCAGCAACACTTTTTAGGGGCTGCCCAAAAGAAGTGTAACCTTTGACATTAGGCAACACTTTTTAAATGTTGCCATCTTTGGCAACACTTATAAAGCGTATCCAAATAGGTATAAGGGCACGCTTTGAAGACGTACATTAGCAACACCAATTTTTTCTTAGACTACCCTTAAAAGCGTTGCCTTTTAAGAATTATTGGGCACACTTAAAAGTGTTTCCTTTTATTGGTAATCTATTGCAACATTTATAAAATGTAACTTTATATCTCATCTATTGCAACACTTATAAGGTGTTACTTTATATGTCAGCTATAGCAACACTTAAAAATTGTTACTTTATATCTCATCTATCGCAACACTTATAAAGTGTTGATTTTGAATCTCATCTAGAGCAACACTTACAAAGTGTAACTTTATATCTACCTAAAGAAACACTTACAAAGTGTAACTTCAACATTTATAAGCCTACATATAGAACAAATATATATAATATATTTACATACATACAAGTGACCTAAAACACAAAATGAACTAATTAATCATTAAATTGAAGCTAAATATTTCAAATAAACTTCGAGAAATATTTCATGTGCAACCAAAACATAGAAAGTGATTGCTTAAAGATCTCTAATATCAACAAGTTTCAAAAACCCAAAAGTGTCATTCAAACGTATATGACAACAATACAAAAATTTCTTCATCTTTTGACACAATGGATCGAGTTTACTTCTGGCCGAATTCAAATTCCATTACCTGCATTTTCCTGCACATTTAAAATAAAATTATAAGTTTGTGAATTAATTGTGGAAGTGCATAATCAGAGAGAATTCACTGTAAGACAACCAATCCAAATCCAAATACAATTTCAATGTAAAAATTACACATTATAAGGACTACAACATTTGTGCAGTCTTCTGTTGTTGGCTCTCAAAAATTAAACTTCAAAAGTTTAATTTGTGCAGTCTTCTGTTGTAAACTTCAATGTAAAAATTACACACAAGTAGTTCAAAAAAACCAGTGATGACCACTAGAAACAAGGTTCGTAACATAGTTTAGAAGTGTCCACAAAAATCAATACATAACAACATGACATGATATTTTCAAAGAACTGCAGCATAGTGCAGCTGCTGAAGGATTATGAGGAAGTCTGACTAAGTGTGGGGTTACGGAGACCACGACGGTCCGTCGTGACTGTGACGGTCCGTCCTGCAGGTTCGTCATGAAGTTCAGAGAAGTAATCCTAGTACCCATATTCCTAGAGTTTAACTAAGTGTGGGGTTACGGAGTCCACAACGGTCCGTCCTGACTGTGACGGTCCGTCCTGTAGGTTCATCATGAAGTTCAGAGAAGTAATCCTACTACCCATATTCCAAAAGTTTAATTAAGTGTGGGGTTACAGAGTCCACGACGGTCCGTCGTGACTGTGACGGTCCGTCTTGCAAGTTCGTCATGAAGTTTAGAGAGGTAATACCAGTACCCATATTCCAAGAGTTTAAAGTGTTTTGGAATGGAGAACCTAGACATTTTAATCACAGGCTACAGCACATTATTGTGTTAGCCACAGACTCCTCAATTGCACAATACTAAAATAACAGTTATTCAACTAACGATAGGAATGCTTAAACCAAAAAAAACATTCTTAACAGTTATAAATTGGTGGACTAAACTTAGACGAGTAAAAATAAGTTTTGAATTTCATTACCAAGTACACCAAGTAAACTAGAAGAAAAAAATATTGACACTATTAACAGAGAATTTGAAATACAAAATAACTTTTTAAGAATCGAATCTTGAGCTGACCCCGAAGAAAATGGAAGATTTTTGCCTCTTACAGCTTGTGCACTACTTGCATCAATAGGTGAAGCAAGGTTAGATCCAACACACCTTGGTATATCTTGAAAAATCAATCCAGGGTTGTTTTGCAGCAATTGAGTGAATAAATGTCCCATTTCTTCTCTCAATTCTTCCTTTAGAGAAGTGATTTCATCGGCATGCTTTTGTTTTAGATTGTTAATTTCCTCATCTTTCTTCAAAGAACTTGTTGTCACTGATCTACCATAGCGCCTAACTCGACCAGGCTGCTCCTTTCCTAATACTGCCCTAAATGCATCATCAACTGTTTCCCTAGAATGTTGGTGATTTTGAAGTTCAGCCTATAGAATAAAATTGGCATCCATAGTTAATTGTAAGTACTATTTCATTTCCAATCCTATGATAGCGATCAAGCATTCAAACATTACGAAAACTTTTCGTAAAAAAAATTAAACAATGTCGACAAATAATTGATATCTCCTCGAACTTGCACAAGAAGAAGAAGAATAAGAAGGCATACGTGATTAAAATTTAATTTAGTCAAACTCCCCACAATATTAAGTCTGAATAAAGTTCACTAATAATCCTCTTTGAAAAACTTACTATTGAAATTTGGGTATCAGCCTGGATTTCCTTTCCCGTCTTGGTACGAGTTGCAATAAATATTTTAGGCTTTGATGGTTCTTCGTTGTTGTCTTTGGCTGCACGCTACAGATTAAATCAAAAGAAATTTTAAAAAATCAGTAAGTTGTTATAAAGTACAAAAAAATTAGAATCAAATTTTATATGAAATGTCAGCTAAGTATTACCAATGCCACGCGTACTCTAGCAAAATTAATAGGTCCTATTCGATGCCTCCACTTTTTTTTCCTGTTTTGATCATCTCGCATATAGCCTATTGTTAAAAACAAAGAGATAATTGAATTGATATGTATAAAAAGAATAGATATGAGACAGAATTAGTCGATGAGTTGAAATGCACCATTTTAACCTTACTTGAACAGTTGGGTGTTTCCAATACTCAATCAACTGGCGGAATTGATTATGTTGAATGCTATCAGGACATTTTGCTAGCATATCTTCAAGGGTACTGTTTTTATCAAAAAAATGCTTTTTAATTTTTTGCTTGTGTCGCCTCCAAGCATCACGAAGACCAGTCATCACCCACTTCTTTCCTTCTACTGGAAGTAGAAATTTGGACTATGTAAAATAAAATATATTTAGTTTCAGTAAGTAATAAAAAAATATTAATTATCCAGAGTGGTTGTTTTTACATTGACGTATTCCTACATGAGCTTTTTAGTATCATTTGGCACCACATGCCAACTAGTGTACATCAAGATGATGAATCTAGGATTTCTTGCAATTGTTCCTATAAAGTTGCTTAATTGTGACACTATCTTATTAGTTGGTCCCACCGCTTGTCCTTTATCAAATGTCACATCCTTTCTTTCTTCCAAATTTCTTGCATGAATATCCTTACATGTTGTATGTCCTCGAACTTTTTTTGGCTTTGAAATTTCTAGATTAATGTAACAGACATGAAATAAGATATTTCTTTTATAATGAGTTCTAAATCTTACAAGGTTTAAAACATACCTTTTGTACTACAATCAATGTCAATTTCCTCTTCTTTTTCCACACGATCATCCAATCCTTTGTTATGTTCATTAATAATAGGAGTATGCATAAATTCGACATCACTTGTTGTGTTGTTGTCACGTTTTGTTTCATCATCTTTGTGTATCCCTTCATCTTTTAGAAACTGATCAAGAGTACTAGCTGGTATGACCGGCTTCCTTTTTACCTGTTTGTGAATCGGTAGATCAAGAATATCATGTCGTGCCTCTCCATTACCTAGTGTTGTTCCAGTCGCATGTGCTGAAGCAGTAACATCTTTATTGAATAACGTATGGAACCTAGAATTATTCATAGGAAGTTTAGTTCCATTATCATGAATGGACTCTTCAAATTGAAATAACCTCTGTTTAGTTTGTCCTTTCCCTGCAATCATGCGTGAGGTTCTAAGCTCTTCCCTTGGAGACGATTGAATGACTGATTTTTGCCCAAGCAATTTACTCTTTCCTTGTTGTGGAATGAAATCCTAAAAAATCTTTCTTTTATGTGATATTGGTTCCGGCATTTTCTTAGCTTTATCATTGCGTTCATTTGCAAGTTGTTCTCTCTTAATCTTGAATTTGTTGGCCAATTCAGCACTTGATCGGTATTGCATTTTAACAACCAGATTCTTTAATGGACTTTGAGCTTTGTTTTAATTCAAACCCTTTTTCTTTAGCATTGTTGATTGATTCATTGTTTTTGCTTTGTTTAAATCTCTTCAATTTGTTTCCCAATAGTAAGTAAACCTACAAAATAATAAGATTGTTTAAGTGAAAGAAGTAGTAGGACAGATTCAAATTGGAAGAACTACACGAACAAACAGAAAAAATTGATAACATATGAAACAAGAGGCCATTGGCTACATCCACATTTAAAAACTGGAGAGCTTCTTATTACTTAAATTAATAAAAGGTAAAGAGTTGTACCTCTCTTGGAGAGACAAACTCAGGACAATGACCAAACCATAAGCAACTTCAAACCACAGAGTTTAATGCCTCTAATGCAAACTGCCTGATAATAAAATGAAACCAGAAAGTATATAAATATCAAACAACCAAATCAAGCAAAAATAAGCTAGAAGTATAGGTTCCTCAATAAAATAATAAAAAGATAAGAAGGCAACATATTACATTCCACAGATTAGATATATTAATGTATTTTACAAAAAAAAACTATTATATTACAAAAACAGTGAGTGAGCACTATATGATCATCACAACAATAATGAAACTCATGGTGTGTCTTATTCAGACTCTTCTTCAGACTCGACTTCATCATCAGACTCATCTTCATACTCATTTTCAAACTCGTCTTCAAACGCATCTGAAAACTCATCTTCATACTCATTTTCAGACTCATCTTTGAACTCATCTTCAAACTCCTCTTCATACTCGACTTCAAGTTGTTGATTGACAAATTCCTCCAGAGTCACATCAATGATTGTTTGTGGTAAATCAGTCCTTGTTAAGAGTACTTCACCATTATCTTTTGGTATAGATGGACCCTTCGAATGTTCAGATGGCTCATTTTCATAACTTTGTGGGAGATTAGATTCAACTTCATCACCCATGTTAAACAAGTCTCTTGGAACAGTCTTCATAACATAATGTTTATCTTGATCGTATGGATCTTGCACATAGAAGCATTGGTGTACTTGAGATGCAAGCACAAAAGGCTCTTCCTGAGAGCATCTCTTGTTAAAGTAGACATAAGTAAGGCCATAAACATCTTTTTCAACTTCATACCAATCACACTTAAATAAAACAACCTTAAAATGGCTATAATAGTTTGATTCAACAATATCAACTATTCTACCATAATAAATAAAATCTGCAGCAATCAGATTTTTATCCTTTGACCTTGCAAAGCTTGTAGTTGAGGCAATTACTGTAACACAACTATTTTGTGTTTTACGCCTTGTATCACGCTGCCTAACATGGAATCTATATCCATTTATGAGATACCCTGAATATATTTTTGCAACAGAATTTGGTCCTCTAGACAATTGTTTTATCAAATCAGGCACATCCTCTTGCAAAGCACGAGTTTCAAACCATTGAGAGAAGTTTTGACAATGATTCTTGGCTTTTCTCCATTTAGATCTTTGTGACTGATTATTAACCTCTTGCTCATGCTCTCTACAAAACTTTTACTATATTTGTTAAAATAATAAATTAAAGAAGATAAAAATTAATTATACAAAAGGAATGGTATATTCAAATTAAGGTACCTAATATATTCTTGAACATCGTCACAATTTCCCAATAAGTATGCATGTGCCTGAATTAGTGAGTTGTCATCTAAAATGATTGGATCTGTTTTCTTTTCTCCTAAAGGAACTCCTTTGTTAGAAAACAAACTCACAGGTTCTGCATCACTTGGGTCACATTCATCATTGTTTCGCGCTGTCCTATCAAAACTGGTATGCACACCCCGATGCAAATATTTTGAGAATAAATTCATGCAATCTATTCCCACTCCTGTCTATGCTATGCAACCTTCTGGAAAATGCCTATTGCGAATGTATGATTTGAATGTACCCATTTCACTTTCAGTGGAATACATCCATCGATTTTGCACTGGGCCGCCTAATCTCAGTTCATTCACCAAATGAATAGGCAAATGAATCATGATATAAAAAAATGAAGGAGGAAAAATTCGCTCCAACTGATTTACTGTTTCTATGATCTCTACTTCTAAGCAATCAAGTCCTCCAATGTGATTACTTTTTGGCACAAACGATGGAATAAGGAACTTAGACGAATCAAAGGAATAGCCACATGATCAGGACGAATGCTTTTAATTGGTATTTGAAGCAAGTAATGTAACATGAAATGAGCATCATGGGTTTTATAATTAGACACCTTTCTTTCATCCAAGTGCAAACACCTAGATATATTGGAGGCACTACCATCAGGTAGCTTAGCTGTCTTTAAAACTCCACAAAAGATGGATTTCTCTCCATTTGTCATTGAGAAGCACGCCTTTGTAAACTTTGTTCTCTTACTATCTTCTGTATCTTGTGGATGAAGGTTCTTCCTGATTCCCATATCTTTCAAATCATACCGTGCTTTTCCATGATCCTTTGTTTTTCCTGAAATATCCAAAAGAGTTCCAAGTATGCTATCAACTATGTTTTTCTCTATGTGCATTATGTCATGGTTGTGACGTAACAAGTTGTGCTACCAGTAAGATAATTCAATAAAAATTGACCTTTTTTTCCATGGGCTATCATTTGATCTCTTTTTCTTCTTCCCAAACACATTTTCAAAATCCCGTAAGCTATTAAGAATATCAATTCCCTTTAAAGGAGCTGGAGGAGGCGTAAATTCAGTTTTTCCATTGAATGATCTTTTGTTTGATCTCCATGGATGATCCATCGGTAGAAAAACACGATGATCCATATAGCACATTTTCTGACTATGTTTAAGATAGCAAGAATTAGTTCCATAGTTACAACAAGGGCAAGCAAACTTTCCTTTTGTACTCCAACCAGATAACATAGCATATGCAGGAAAATCACTGATTGTCCACATAAGAGCTGCCCGCATTAGAAAAGTTTCATTTCTGGAAGCATCATATGTTTCAACCCCAGAATCCCATAATAATTTTAACTCGTCTATCAATGGTTATATGTAAATATCAATGTCATTTCCTGGTGATCGCGGTCCAGGTATAAGTAAAGAAAGTATGGAATATTGAGATTTTATGCACATCCAAGGCGGCAGATTATAAATCATCAACATAACTGGCCATGTGCTATGTGATATACTCATGGTTCGAAATGGATTAAATCCATCACTTGACAAGCCAAGTCTACAATTGCGACAATCTTGTGCGAAATCTGGATGCACCCTATCAAAGTCTTTACATGCTAGACCATTAGCGGATGCCTTAACTTTCCATCTTTAGAACGTTCCTCTTCATGCCACCTCAAAGAATCTGCCGTCTTTGAACACATAAATGGATTTTTGAGTCTAGGAATTAACGGAAAGTATCTCAAAGTCTTTACAGAAAGTCGATGTTGTTTTTTTGAAGACTCAAGCTCACTATCAACTATAGGAGCTTGAATATATCGTGAAGCTCCACAAGTATGACAAAATTCGTCATCCTTATGATAATTCCTGAACAACATGCAATCATTTGGACATGCATCAATTTTATCATAATCCAAACCAAGATTCTTAACTATAGACTTGGTTTTGTTGTAAGACTGAGGAATGTTCAACTCAGGCATCGCCTCTTTTAATAACTCTAGAAGAGAAGTGAATGATTCATTGCTCCATCCATGTAAACACTTCAACAAATATAAGCGAAGTGTGAATGATAATTTAGAGAAATTTCTTGGCATCTTCATTTGACCATCAACTGTGCAACATCTCTATATTGATCATTCAACAACCCATCAAAATCATCACACGAGTAATCCATATCATCATCAATATTCAACTTGATATCCCTTTCCCCGTGATTGATCCATCTAGTATAGCCTTTTATGAATCCATGGCATATTAGATTATCATACACTACATTCCTTCGATTCCAAAGAATATTACAACATTTCGCACATGGAAACTGAATTTTCTCTCCATGAGGATCTCCATAAGAGTAAGCAAAACCTAGAAATGATTCAATGCCGTAAATATACTCTTTGCTATACCTTGCTAAATTCAGCCAATCCTTGGATGGGATATGTGAACTGCTAGAAGAATATATCAATATTTAGTATTTCAGCAATAATCATTAACCAGTTAACAAATAAGTTTTAAAAGTCACGACTAATCTATGAAAATCATGTGTTATGAGATGATAAAATTTTCTTACCTAGTCATGAGGCTTTCGCTCTGTCAAATCAAACCTTTAATCCTCCACAAATGTTTTTCAATGTTGATGTTACTATAAATGAAAAAATAAGTACACTTAATAGGATACACATAAATCTGTCCATAGATAAATGCGGAGATTTTGAGCGAAGAAATGCAGAAGAGACCACCTACAGAGCTTGTGACGGTCCATAGGTGGTAGAGTAGTGCTGTTTCTGAAGAAAGATGGGGAAGTTTGACTAAGTGTGGGGTTACGGAGCTTGTGACGGTCCGTCTTTCTAGTGACGGTCTGTAGGTGGCAGCGTAGTGTAGCTCCTAAAGGAAGATGGGGAAGTCTGACTCAGACTAAGAGCAGGGTTACGGAGACCACGACGGTCCGTCGAGTGTGTGACGGTCCGTCGAGTGTGTGACGGTCCGTCTTGCAGGTTCGTCATGAATTTCAGAGAAGTAATCCCAGTACCTTTATTCCAAGAGTTTAAGTGTTTTGGAACGATGACCCTCGACGGAACGTCATGCTTGTGACGGTTCGTAGGTGGAGCGTAGTGCAGCTGCTGAAGGAAGATGGGTAAGTCTAAGTGTGGATTTACGGAGTCCACGACGGTCCGTCGAGTCTATGACGGTCCGTCCTGCAGGTTCGTCATGATGTTCAGAGAAGTAATCCCAGTACCCACCCTTTCTGTGAGTCCAATCAATTGGAATTGTTGAAAAGTGAATCAAGATCATAGATCCCCTGTTAACACCCCAAGTCAACCTAAGAGAGAATGAATGGCTTTAGCAATGTCAACCCAGGAGAAAAGTCTTACGGATTTTGAATAATAGGAAACCAAGGAAATCTACTATATGCAGAAACACAAATCATAGGCAACACGACAAATATTGAAGCTGAAATCACAGCAATTTGGAAAGCACTAAGTTATTGCAAGAGGTGTGGGATCACAAATGCCATTTTAGAGACTCACTCGCTAAGTCTCAAGAACATTATTCAATGAGAGTGGAGGTTAACTTGGAGATTAATTGATAAGATAGAGGAGATGCATATTATTATGGAAACAATTCAAATCCAGATAGTACATATATTTAGAGAAGTTAATCAATTAGCTAATTGCATCACAAACATATCTATTAACCAAGAAAACAGGCAGCAGTATCACAGATTTCAAGATCTACCTAGTAGTGCAAGAAATATCTTAAACATGACAAGCAACAGTACCAACAATCAGAATAAGAAGAAAGAAAATCTTAACCATCTGCAGAAATTAACATGAAAAGCAAAGGAAGAACCACAGAGTCACCTATTTACAAAATCGTTTGTGGCCAAGCAGGGGAAAAGTATTTGTTTACAAACCAACAACCCCCACCTGAAGATAGAATGATATTTGAAATCTGACAAAAGAAAAGAGCAGCAACAAGCCGAAAACAAAAAGAGAGAAAAAATACATTCATAAGCTGATTCTGCCAATGCTGTGAAAGTAAGTCGATGTTTAGTAACACAAGGAAGTTAGCATCTGAGATTTTAAGCAAACAATACAGACGATTCCAACTAACTTTAATTTTATTGACGAATTGATATGCAAAAGCAGCAAACAATACAAATGATTCAAAATATAAAACAAGGACTACAACTAAGGAAACTTGTACAAAATAAATGAAAACTAGAGGAAATTTAATCACCTAAATGAGTTATCATTATTTGGGAAATACCTACAGAAAGGAACTGACTTCTCACTTGACACGAGGTATCAAAATTAGTGATTCACAAAATTACGAGGGCAAATAAATGAAGATGGAAATTAAAAAATAGCATGCTCAACCACTGTCCGTACAAGGATAAAACTCTCACAAAACTAAACGTGAACTTTAAACTGAAATTATCTTAATATTGGCATTAGTGACAGATACACTGAAAACCACAAAATAAAAGATAGAGAATGTCATCTTTAAGTTGATTAAACACGGACTTAAAGAGAAGAACATTTGAAGTAAATAGGCAGCCAACTCATGCTAGTAACAGGGTCGCTTTTGTGCTTATGGCCAAAACTACTGAATTAGCTAGGCTAAACGAAAAAGTCCATGCAAATGTAGTCATCAAATACTATGAAATGATTCTAACAACTTCATACTATGAGGTTATCCCAAAACATTTTGGAATACTAAAGTTACTATCTGTACTTGAAAATGCACTACAGAAACAACAAAATGACTTCTTCACACTTCAAGACATACAGTGGAAAACAAAAAAATTGTTCCAACAAACAAAGACAAGATAAAATTATTGTGATTAACAAATGAACAAAGAAAGATTAAGACGAGCACAGTAAAAAAATTAGTGACCATAGGTTAAAACAAACATTATAGCAAGAAAGATCTTAAACATGGACAAGCAACTGTACCAGCAATCAGAATAAGAACAAGGAAAATCTTAAGCATCTGCAGAAATTAACATGAAAAGCAAAGGAAAATCTAAACGTTTACGAGCTACACTGCAAAAATCAACTGAATTTCTGAAAAATCAAATAAGTTTCGGAAAACAGAATCGGTCTTACTCTTAAAGAAATCGTTCTTACTCTTCAAGGAATCGTTCAACTCATCAGCTCAGTTCATCGAATCTTTATGTTGTATTAGAAAAGAGAAACTACTTCTTCAACTATCTTCACCTCTCTTCACTTCGAACCTTTAGTTATTCAGCTTGTATAGGAACCTTTAGTTCTTCAGCCAATTCTTCTGCTAAAAAGAGAAACGTGAAAGGAAAGATGAAAGAGGAAATTGAAGTCAAAATGTTTTGTTAATGTTTAATTTTTTGGCTGAAAGAGGAAAGCTGAAAATGTTAATGGATATTATTATTATATTGGGTAAAAATGGGAGGAAGTGTTAAAAATATAGGAGGGAATATAAAATTTTAGTGAAAATTTTATGGCAACACTTATAAAGTGTTGTTTTTTTAATTATAAAAATAGGACATTTTAGAAGTGTGGTCATATATGTAAATAGGTGTTGCCAATTATATCATACTTTAACAACATTTATAAAGTGTATCTTATATTATTAAAGATTACACTTTTGAAGTGTTTCCAAAATTATTGTAGCTAAAATTAAAAATTTTTGGCTACGCTTTAAAAGCGTTCCCAAAACTACATTAGGCAACACTTTACAAGTGTAGTCCAGAATAAGTGTGGTCGTAGACCTAAAATGGTGTAGTGAGACTACCTTAACTAAAGCTATTCCAATACATCACATATCACATATGACATAACTCATATTCCATAATGCAAGACTTTACATCATTTAGACTCCCTACCAAAGTCTACTCCAAAATTAACCTAAGAAAAACATGTATACACCGCTCGTACACACTTTTCAAGCCTATATAAATAATCCTCAAAGCTATCCTTGATAAGTACCCTTTCTATAAAATATACTTCATTGACTATCCATATTTTAATTAGAACCCTTTTGAGAGAAAAACATTCATTTAGAGGACTTCATAAAATGGTCTTGGAAAGGACCTGCGGAACCTACATCATAGAATTTTCAAAGCCTACTTGTGCCATGTCTAGATAGCATTCGATTTCACTACCTAAACGTTGTACAACTTCTCCCACACTAGAATGTATCCGACATGACAATAATAGGGATTAACCGACATAAACAATACTAGCTAGGCATGGAATCTGGAGTCTACCCACTCAAATTGAGGGTGTTCTACTTGCCAACGGTAGAACTCGGACACATTTCATGTAGGCACATGGTTAAGGAATATCAAGGATTTCTTTATTCTATAGTCTCAACTTAAGTAAAGTCACTTCTAATGCATATTCACTACATGCTAGCCTTTGTTCTCATACAGTAAGTTTAGTAACACAAGTAATTTGAAAATTTCATACTTCTAGTCTAACCTAACCATAATGACTTTACCAAAGATGGGTCCTGAAGGGCTGCCACTAATTGGTTAAATAGGATAACTCTATGACTTTCTAGAGATGGTTTCATTGCATTCCATCCTAGCAATCTCTAAGTCCATCATTGACACGAGAAGAGTACCGTTACGACTTTCAACTCAAAGGATTTCATAACCTTCTTTACATTATTTGAAGGTCATGCATACAAGACAAGGGTTGTTTTGCCTACCAAATAGATCATATATTGACATATCTTTAAGGCATCAAGATGAGGGACTTAGGTCTACCAAATAAAGACACAACATTCATCATATTACTTATTCAATGTCATTCTAGTACCATGTAAGGAGACTAAATCTACAACACAATATACCACACAAGATACTAGTTGTCCCTACACGATACATGAAAGTTATTTTTAATGTGATCTCTTGACTTTGAAAGAATCCTTGTATTAAAGTACAAAATAAAAGAAATAATGAAAGTATAGGATTGGTATACCTAAGATTGTGCGTTTTCTTAATTGATAATTGAGGTATTCTAGAGTATGTCTAGAACTAATAGAACATAGAATGGTGCTCCTTCATAATTAGTCTAGAACCCTAAGTGAATGTGGAAACCTTGAATTTGAAAAGAAGGTTTATAATTTTAAGGACCCTCAAAATGGATTAAGGAGATTAGATCCTCGCATGCATCTAAAATGTTTTTAAATAGGTTACATGTGTGTTTAAATGTATGTATAGCTTATTTGAAGTGATTTGTAGGTCAAATATCCTGGAACATTTGAGACATTCGAAAGTTAGCTGTTGAAACGTGCTTGTGTGTTTGCTTGGAATTTTTTAACTCTTGTTAAATTGTCAAATTTATAGGAGAGGTTACTAACATTTATACAAGAGTACTTGAGGTGCAAATACCTGGGCAAAACTTCCCAAGGACAAACCAAAGGGTCCTTGAGGAGGATCCAACCTTGGGCCAACAAGATGCCCACAACAGCAGCGTTTATTCCTTTTGGTATTAAGTTTGCGGCGCGGAGTTGGTCCTACATAGGCTAACAAGTTAGTCCATATCGGGGAAACAATGCAGACTCACCTTCCACAAAAGTGATTTATGAAAATACTTATGCAGGAACAGCTCCACGCCGCGGACTTGTTTGTTGATGAAGATTTCGAAAATAGAAGTTAAGTTTGACATGTCTAAACTTCCAAATAAGTCTTTGGGTATTTTTGTAATATTGGGATACGATTAGTAACATTTTTTAATATTTAATTAACCCCTTTCCCAATTAAACACCCCAACACCCAATAAGAAAATAAAAAATCCAAAAAGCTCTTTTCTCTTCCAAAATATTTCAAACCTTTATTGAAGAGAAGAATCATGTTCCAGCTAGGGCCTGGATTTTCATGGATTCTTCTTAAATTTTTCATGGGTCTTCAAAAAGTAAGCTATGATGATTTTTCATCTTTACTTATCGATTCATCTAAGGAGTCAATCAAGGATTTTCAAATGTGAATAAAAGATAAAAATTCCCAATTCCCAATCTAGCCATGGTTCCTTTCTCAAATTGATTTCAAAAGCATGTTTATGATGAATTTATGAGTATAAACTGTTTTTATGATAAATTTCAATCAAATTTCATGATGAACCCATGATCCTCCTATATTCTATAATTGGCCTATAATGTGGGTCTTGTTATCTTGACTCTATGATGATTGAATTATATTTCACTTATGTTGAATTTCCTATTCATATTGATATTCATGTGAATTGAATATGAAATGTTTATGATAGATAAATAATTATGTAGGTTTATGGATTGGGTAAATTGATCTATATTCCCCTACTCTCTATAGACTTGATGAATTAGTGTACCTTCTGTGATGTTTGAAGCCTGATTTCATTTATGTAATGGTACCCTTATCTAATGTTTTATACATGCATTGAATTATGGGAATTTATCGATGATGATCAAATCTTTGAGGAATTGTAAGTTGGGCTATTCTCGCTATTTTTCTATACAATTGCTAGATGCTTGTCCTTGTATGGCATTGTATGGTAGGATCCACTTATGGTGGCGGTGTTTACCTTATTGTAAATCATTATATGTTTTTTTCATGTCTTTGAAGTCAATGGTATCTTAAATTTTTGTTATGATAATCTCACCATGTGAACTATGATGCCTACTATTCAATGCTAAGTCATGATCTAAGATATATTGATGACACTTCCTATACGTTTAAATAACTATGTTATGGCTAGGTCTACATGTTGAAGTTTAAATAATCTTTTGTAATATATTCCCTACCTATGTGCATGTACATTAACGTGTGGTCTTAAGCAAGTAATGAAAATGTCTTGTCTCCTATGATATAATGTTGTTGTGTGTGGTCTATAGTTCTTATTACTCTATATGTGAGTTGTCAATGGTTTATGGTCCTTTAATGTGTATTGTGACCTTTGTATGTGGATGACTCAATTCTAGGATTGTTGCCATTATGTGATCATGATGTCAAACGTACACATACACACCTCATGCATGCTTCTATGTAGTATAGGTTCATGCTGTATAATGAAAGGGTATTCTATTGTGCACTAATGACTACTAATATGCATGTAAAGTATATGTATCGATGAATTATATGATGTATCATTAACTAGGATGACATGATAGGTATACTAGTATGGATAAGTGTATGGGACCTTGTCTATATAATGCACATGTCTACCTTAATAGGATAGTTCCTACGGTAATTACTCTATTAACATGAATATGAATGCATTATTAAGATATAAATATGAATGTATGTGATATGATGAAGTATGCGTATGTGTAGTGTTTAAACGTGTTACGTGAATGTCTTCCTCTTATATAAACATGTACACTCACATTAATGCATATAATGAAGCATGTATGATAATCTAGCAAAGTAGGGTCTCTTGAAAGGTATTGTCAATTGTACTCTAAACTAGACATTGCTATAGTATGCTATGTCCGTGTGAAAGGTGATCTAACATGATTTAGATAGATGAGAGGACAACTATACTGTATAACATACAAGCTAAGTATATGAGGAAGTAATCTCCTATAGCCTTATTTTATGAAGTTAAGTTAATAAAGACTTTTCAATAAATGGAGTTTAGCTTAGTACCACACTAAACTTGACAATGAGAGGTGTTGGTGAAAAATTCACCATTGGTTTCACATAGGGTGTTGACTTACCTTAGAGAGACATTCACCTATGGTTCCACATGAGGTGTTGGCTCCCCTTTGAGTGAAATTCGTCCATGGTTTATTATGAGATGAGTACTCCAATGCTAATGGGCATGGAGAGGGTGCAATATATATCTCTTAGTTCCATAACTATGTTGCCTCATAGGACTTAGGTAGTGGATCAACCTTAAATGATAAGATTATATTAATGTTCTACCTTGGAAAGTAGAACACCTTCTTTTCGTTGTGAGGTTCTACAACACCAGATTCCATGTTTAGCTCATATAAATCTTATTGTAAGTTAAGTCTAGGATTTCACTAAATTAAAATGTACAATGGAAGTACATAAATTGACCCTAACTAGGATAACCAAAGGGATGTTGCCTAGGGTAAGTGAGGGTATGGGACTTCACCTATGCATTGAACCAGTAACTATTGAGGGTAGTTCTAGGATGGTGTTCTATATGTTTATGTATATGTATATGTCTCTTATGCATGACATTATAGTATTAACCTACTTGTTATGATAATATGCTTATTATGAGTCCTATGGTGTCCATATTATGTGTTCTTATGTTATATGCATAATGTTTGTCTTATTGACCATATCAAGGTCTCACTTGGCATGTATGTATGCAGTTGACTATACTTGTCATGTTGATGGCCAAAGTAAATGATGCTTATGGTCTCTTTATGAGTTTTCTTAGTATGTGTGACGTTATGGGTCTTCACATGTAAAATGCACTAGTAGGATTTTATTGGGATTATGAGTAAGGTCTTATGATGTTTTTATGAAATGAGGTTGAAGAATGCATTTGTGATCGCTTTACTATTATGATGTTATTGGTAGTGTTGACTTGTGTATAGTCTTGGAATGAGTCTTATATGTGGTGCCTGTAGTATGTTGGGTTACCTGTGGAGTATGTGTCTAAGGGTACGATATGATTCTGTGAATGTATATGTTGACATAATGAAGGTTGTAAGAATGTTCACCTTTGTGTCCTTAAGGTGATGCTTGACTGTGGATAGTATAATGGGACACTATTCCTGTATTGCACCAAGTGTTACTAAAGGATTACTTGGGGTAAGTGAAGTATGGTAAAATAAAGGTAATAGGATTAATATGAAAAATATGACATAAATTAATTATATCGATTTATGTGATGTTACTAATATTGTCCATGCCTATGTGAAGTATATGATCTATGTTGTCATTAATGAATAAAGTTGTAAGAAGTTTTACTAAACGGCATGATGCAAGGTTTTCTATGAAAAATGTCCTTTTAAAATGCATGTTTTTGCATGGTTGTCATACTTAGTGCATTATTGTACTAACACCATTCTTCTTCACGTTTTTACACAAAGTATAGGTTATGGATGCTTAAAGGGTGTCTCTAAAGTGAAGGGCTTGATATGTGTTTCCCAAGCTCAATAAAGGGTTCCTTATGTTCGAAGGATTTCATATGTCAAGTTTATACTAATGTATTGTAATAGATTAAATATTATGTTATGTTGTTAAAGGTTCGTGTCTATAAGACCCCCAATATAAGTTAGGGGTGTTAGAGTAACACATCCGCCTATAAGCTTGTTAACATGTTAATGAAGTGTTTTAAAGGATGCATGAGTGACTTGAAATCATTTGGAAGTCAAACGCCAAGCGACGACTAAGAATATATATCATGAGCTTATAAAGTACTTTTGTGAATTATAATAATTTTTATAGGCCGTATTTCATGATGTTTGGAGGTAAGACGTTGAAGAATGTCCAAGACGTTCGAAAGTTGCCATTGAGACGTTAATGTGTGTTTTGCATGTGCCTTGAATGTTCGTAGGTGTTTTACGTGTTTGTATTGCGTAAAATTAATGTGGAAGGTAATTTTGTCAAGTTTTATATTTACGTTGGAAACGTCATGGTATGACTCCCCAAGGGCCACACAAGAATCCCTTAAGGAGGAACCAATGATTGTAGAGACACTTCCTTGGTAGTGTCAATCGATGAAGCGAAGAGACGGTCCGTCACTCCACAAACTCCCCGTCGTTGGTGAAGCATCGATTGGTACATATCCTGGAGAAGGCTCATCCAAAAAACAGCCTCATACCCAAATGAAGGAGGCTACAATCAGCCCGTTGATGTTCCTAAGGGGCGTCGATGGGTTGTCGTCTATGCGGGTTGTATTTAACTGCATGCACGTTGTCCATTATAATGTTAATAGGAATTTCACCCCGCATGCTAACCTGACCCGACATGGTTTATTTAGTTATTTTTTGGTGTATTTATTTAATTAAAAACGTGACAACCCCATTGCCAATTCAATTCACATAAATTAGACTTCCTTCCTAGTCAAAACTCTCTGTAGAACCTCCATTGAAGGTGAAGATCAAAAAAAACTTGGAGCTTTGGTTCCTATCGGTTCTTCACAATGTTTTAGAGGTTTTATTCTACATTAAGGTATGTTGATCGTTCATCTCTAGTTATCCTTCCATCTACTGTGTTAATATTAATGTTTTCAAAGAGAAAATATGATCAAATCTCTTTTTCATAAATCTAGCCATGAGTTCATTCTCAAAACGTTTTCAAAGGTTTTCTCATGATGAATGTATTATAATGTATTGATTTTAACGTGTATTTCATTCCAATTTCATGATGAACCCATGTCACATTCAACTCTCCTTTTAGCCTAAGTATTGGCTTTGTGATCTTGAATTGATGTTGATCAAATTATGATTCTAGCATGTTCAATTGCTTATACAGACTTCCTATTTAGTAATTTAATGATTAATTATGTGATATTTAATCAATGTACATTGATTTTTGAAAACATTATCTTTACTTTTTATTGATTGTTAAAATATGGACTTCACAATATTATCGATTCTATAGTACATGTATACATGATTCGTTTATGTAAAGTTAATTGTACCTCATCCTTATATTGATACTAGCTTCTGGGTACGCGCCACGCGCGTGTGGCCATATAAATAAAAATATTTTTATAAAGATTGTATATTAGCAATATTTTTATGTTGTATTATGTGTTATAAAATAGAAAATACAAATTACATGTTCTTAAAATTGATAAGCATCCTATATGATGTTTTTGTTTCTAAGATTCAAAATCCAAAAAAACTATATATATACAATATTTAAATGAATAAGTGAAATGTTGTGTGCTACGTTAATGAAATATGTGTAAAATCAGTAACATATAGAAATTTTTTACCGTAAAATTTATGTCATGTGTTGCACATATTAAGCCCTAGCAAGGAAATTAAATAATAAGTATCATGAGTGTATTCTTCACTAAAAAATCTCCTTGACGAATCCAACAGCATCAATAGCTGAAATTCTTGCACAAATCCAACAACGTTCATAGCATATTTTAATAGCCTTTAACTTTGACATTGATTGAGAAAAATTTGCTCAGAAAAATGATGTACTCTTCTTTAGCGCCCATAAAAATGGAGAGGAGACTTGACGAAAATGAAAATTATTATTGGCTTTATATAATACTTTCACTTTAAATGATTAATTAGTCCCTTTATCTTCTTTTCATGTATTTATAATTAAAAATAGCATGTATTAATATATTAATTATGAGATTCTTTGTATTGAAATTTACAACTTTTAAGATTCTAGCAATGTAAAGATAACTGCTTGTATATTTTAGTTAATGTGCAACTTAAATCTCTACCTATTTTATCTCATTAACTAACCTTTGTCTCTTTATTTTCGTTAACATTTAGATTATTTAATTTTCATAAATCTTCAAATATTCTCAATTCATTAATAGTAAAAAAAGTTTACTACTCAATATTTTTCAAAAATAAAATAATCAAATATGAATATAATATTTTTATTTAGTATATGGAAAAAATGGTAATTCAACTTTACATCTTGGAGCTTCTCATTTATAATATAATATTATTATTTATAAATTGTGATTATGAATCCTTGATGATTAAAACAAAGAATTGTTACTAAGGATTGATTTACATCCTTTAAGCCTATATATTTACAATGATATGTACATGATGTGATCTATGTTCTAGCGTAGGTAAAGTATGATCTATACTTCGTTATTATGTCATAAGCTACTGCATTAAAATTGTATTATTGGTATATTATGAATGTCAATCTTGATTATCAAAGTAAAGAGTATTAATAAGTGATCTATGTCTCTCTACTTTCTAGTATATTGGCAATGTATTGTACTAGGTCGTAGCATGATCTTGTAGAGACTTCTACATGGTTTTCTTTATGATTAATGTACATTTCGCTACTTCCCTACACATGAATTATTGATGAAAAAGGTGTATTGATCAATGATGATCAAAGGGTGATGAATTCGTAAGAATGGCTCTTCCCTTCTACTTGATATAGAATTTTTAATTTATGAAGCCTTGTATGGAATTATGTGGTATGGTGCACTAATGTTATCACATCCATGGATCACCCCACAAAACTAACATGGCGCACTTGACCTCTCAGAGAGCTTATACAAGCTCATAGTTATCATTCATTGCATTGTCATAGTAAATTTAGCGAAAAATTTATAACTTTTCATAGCACATCATATGCTAGAAACTTCACTTCATATATATATAGAAATATCATATTACATAATTAGACACAACATCAAAAAAATATAATAAGGACAAGACCCTTATAAAACTTCACATAACTATACAATTCATAAGGCTTTACTATAAACTAAACATGATGACATCCTTGGACTTAATCCTTGAGCTTAGGAATCACATATGAAGGTCCTCATTTATACATACATCCTTAAAGAATCCATATCCTAAACTTTGTTTAAAAGTATAGAAGAATAGAGTTAGTCAAAGAATGCATTAAGTATGGCAACCATGCAAAAACATGCATTTAAAAGGGACTTTTTTCTTGAAATCATACTTCATGCCTTTTTCAGTAAATCTTCATAGAACCTTTATACAATAGAATTTATGTAATTCACATGCTTCATATATACATATTCAAAAGAGAAAGATCATATAAAATCACATATAGAATTTAAGCCATTATTAGGGTCACTTTACAGTGAGCTCTTTACCTTAAGAGTGAACTTTTCCTATTTATTAGTAGAGTCCTTTAAATTCCTTAACCTTTCAAGTAATTCCTCTTGTAATACTTGGTTCAATACATCACTTTCAGGACACAAGGAATCAATCTTACATCATACATAATCCATCACCTACCAACATAGAATATATAGTACAACATAGAAACATCTAAGTGAAACCATAGAACCGTTATAGTAAACTCTTAGTCATTATGCAGGTATACTTATTTTACTTCACATAGAATATTGTGAGACCTTAGTCATAATCCCAATGTAAATCTACTAGTGCAAATTATATTTAAATCCCCATAACCAATCAAATACTTAGTAGACCTATCATGAGACCAAAAGCCATATCATCCAATTCATACATACACAAGTAAATGAAGACAACTTCATTCATGTCAACAACCTTCATCATATAGTCAATAAGATCAACATTAAGCAAGTACATCAAGACCACTCCATATAGTCTCATACCATGTCTTTCATCACAACAAGTAGACCAATACTACAAAGTCATGCATAAGGAACATATACATAGTCATGTGCATTAGAACACCTTCATAGGACTCCCTTAAATTTCTACTTGTGCAATATCTTGGTGGGTTCATTACTTCCACCTATCCTAAATATCTTCTCTTAGGTTATCCTAGTTAGGGTCCTTAGTCATTTACTGCCATTGTTTATTTTACTTTACGGAAAGTATTGCCTTAACTGACAATAAGAACTTGGGTGCTAAACATTGAATGTGGTGTTGTAGATCTTACTAAGTAAATTGACTTTCTAGATCCTATGTGACAAGCATAGTTTATACAACTAAGAGATATACATGACCCTTTACATTCTCATTGGCATTTGAGGCTCATCTCATGAGATCTTACTTAAAGGGAATCCACCACCTCATGTGGAACTATAGGTGAGTATTCCTCTAAGGGAAGTAAATACTCTATAAGGAACAACTAATGAATCTTCCTCCAAGGGAAGCCAACACCTCTCATTATAAAGTTCACCTTGTGGTAACCTAAGTTTCCTTTATTAAAAGCCTTTATGAACATTACTTTATAAAACATTTACTTAGGATATTTATTCCTCATATGCTTATAGCATATTCAAGCACCTTTCTAGTTATAGAGTTCTCTTGAGCACACCTTTCAAGGCAAATCTATTGACTAGATCTACATTCATGTTTGTGTATTCTTATATGTGAGCAACCTTTCACATACAACATAAATGTCACAGATGTTCATGTATGAATGCATAAATATATAGGTGTTATAATATGAGAAATTCATTCATATTAATACGTTAAGACACTATGCATATTCATATTTCATCATCTCATATACTTAATCATCATAGGATGTAAATCATATTTATAACCTGTTCATACAATCCTATGCATTTTTTTGGAAGACCAACTTAGGAAGTATCCTATTAATGTTCACATGTTCAATGCACAGATAAGGTTACATACCCTTTCCCATACCAGTACACCTATCAAGTCATCCTAGTGAATGATACATCACATAGCATCAAAGAAGGGTTAGCCTAATATAAGACTCGTCATTCAAGGCATACAATAATATTAAAATATGATCTAGTCTTCATCCTCCTATCTTAACTTTACTTCACATATAGCATTATAGGATGTCATAATAGGCAGCACATACATATAAAGTTAACATGATCATTTACATGTTTATAAAATTAGATGTATAAACTAGATCATAGCTAGAATATGAAAGTAGGCATAGGATTCACATAGGGTGCTTCATCACCAACACATATTCATAGTATTATTGCCTTTAAGGCCATGTTCACATCACACACACACACACATGAACATATATATATATATAGGCAATAAAGTAAACACATCCACCATAAGTGGACCATACCACACAAAGCCATACAAGGCTTTATCCTCTACAATAATATAGAAAAGTACAAAAGTAAAAGCATAGAGCAATTCTTTCCAATCCATTCGCCTTTGTTCATTATTGACCATTGCTACTCTTTCATTAACAATTAAAGAACAATACAGTATGTAATGGTATACTAACATAATTGAAATCATGAAATAATCATGACAAGATTTAGGACATATTGGGTGAACTACATCATCAATATATAAAATGTGAAGGGAAGTTGATCTCATACAAATTCTTTCTCCCTTTGATTATAAATTTGTCATAATCACAATTACTCAATAATGCACATACAAGACAGTATATAAATAGAGCATAACTCATACGAAATCCTACTACCATTACTAAGAAATCGATATTACAGTGAGAAAAATTGAATTACAATAGAGAGGGCTAAATCATGTTTGGGAAAAGACATGGGTTCACAATGAAATTGGATTAAAATTCACATTAAAACCAATATATTATCATCAATTCATCATGATTAAGACATTAAAACGTTTTTAGAAAGAACCCATGGCTAGATTTAAGAAGAAGAAATTTGATCACGAAACATGTTTGAAAACTTTGAAGAGGTCTCTCTAAATGAAAGATCAACTAGGTATGAAGGATAACCATAAATTTATTAGATGAATAACCTACTAAAAGTTGGTGAAGAACCCATGGGAATCCAATCTACAAGATGAGCTTTAACCCACCTTCGATGGTGGTTTCTAGAGAGGATATTTTTGGAGGGAAACTCTATTTTTTTAATGAGATTTGGAATGGGTTGATCACGTTTTAATCCCTTAAATACACCAAAAATAATTAAATAGATCATGTAGGGTCAGTTTAGGACATGGGGTGAATATCTCATACACCTCTTAAATAAAAAAGTCATAGGCTACCATCGACAGACAACATCGACCGGACATCGACTAGATGACGAGGCATCCTGAGGCTAAGTGTAAACCTACACCCCAAATCGAAGGGACATTGATGGAATGACGAGGTGTCAATTGATCTCATCGATTGAAAGTGCCACGAAAGTGTCTCAACAGCATTTGGGTCCTTCTTGTGGGCCCTACTGTAGTGCCCTAGGGAAGTCGTACCCAGACGTTTCCAGCGTAAATATGAACATTAACGAGTGACTTTCACTCATAAAAATTACACGCAATACAAACAAACATGCTAGGCCCCATAAAGACACACACATGCATGTCTCAAGGACTATGTTTCTAACGTCTTCGATGTCCTTTAAACATCATAAACACATGTTCAATAAAAATCATTATATAACATTTTAAAAAATTCATAAGACCATTTCACACTAATAAACACATATGAGCACCTAAGAAATCTTTTCCTGACTAGTCGTTGAACGTCTTGGTCGTCCCTTGACGTTTGACTTCCAAATCACCTTAAACTTTACACACTGTCTCAATACAGTATTATAAACCATTGTAGGAACTTTTTACCATCGGACAAGCATATTAGGATCTATACACCTAACTCATTTTAGGGGTATTACATATGGTGGTGGTGTTTACCTTATTCCCAATATGTATATGTTTTGATTATCGCCTTGAAGAAAAATTGATGATATTATGAATGTGTGTTTGTCATGATCACCCAATATGAAGCTCACGCTTAATTTCCTATTCTAGTTATGATCTACGTTGTACGACTATTTTTTATGCATGTGTATAACTATGTTAGGGATATGTTTAGGTGCTTCCATTGATGACTTATTATGGGTGATGTTCCCTTACCTATGTTCCCCTATGTAAATATGCAAATAGACAAGATTTGGAGTCTTATGTTTAATGTGAAGTTAGGTTGTCTCCTATGCTAAATTGTGTTGTGTAGTCTATGTTAGGTTGTGTATTATGGTCCAATGAGGGTGGATGCCTAAATGTGTTGTTCATATCCATTATGTGATCATGTTAACAAATATACACACACCCACACTTCATTCATGCCTAGAAGTAGTAAAAGTTCATGGTGTCTAACTGAAAGTGTAATTCACATATGCACAAATGTCTACTACTATGAATGTAAAGTATATGTATGTGAATAATGTTATGTATTCCCTTCACTAGGATGACTTGATAGGTGTACTAGTATGGGCAAGGGTATGAGACTTAGTCTATGCACTTCATATGTATGCCTTTATAGTATAGTTCCTAGGTTTGGTCAATTATTTGCATGGATATGAATGCATGAGTATGTTATGAACATGTCTTATATGCTATTATGTGAAGTATGTGGTATGATGAAGTATAACTATGTCTAGTGTCTAAATGTGTTTATAAGGAAGGATTGCTCATATAGTTACTATTGTACACTTATGAATCGATGACTTGAAGTAAGAATATGTGTGGCTTTAATGTGTCATGTGGAAGGATTGCTCACATATAACTACACATACACGTGCATGATTATCTTGTCAATATAAGGGAATTTGAATGGTTTTATCTTTTGTACCCTAAACTAGATTGTGCTTTACATATTTTATGTGCATTCGAAGAGATTCCTCACATGGTTTAGGTTGATGAACTCTCATCTATGCCCTTTCATGTAGCACTCCGGAACTGACATGACTTAGAATAGAGCTTAATAAATCAAATAATGTTTAAAATGATGTTTCGAGACATATATTAATGTAATAAACTCATTTGGTAATGTATAGAGCCAAAACGACTAAGAAAGACCTTGACGTCCGGAAACTAGCTAATTTGAACTAGTTGACGTCCCTATGTTGGGTGATGGTTTCAAAGTGTCAAATGAAGTCCAAAACTTTTAAAGTGACCTTTGATAGATATTATATAGTACAGAGGGTCAAAACGTATGTTAGAGACACCCCAAGGACACCCTAAAGGTCCTTGGGGAGGACCCAAACATGGGTGGACAGGCTGCCTCACAGCCTGTGACAATGCAGATATGGAGGCAAAGAGTGCGACGCGCGCGAGAAACGAGGTGTTCTGTCAAGAGATTTGAGAGGAAACCTCGCAACACAAGGCTGACGCACACCTTACTACCTCAAATAAAAAATTCAATAAAAATTATAAGATTTTGCCACGCGACACGTAACTACTTTCTAGAATCATTAAAGTCGTATTTTTGGTAATTTAACTAGTTAAAAAGTCCCATTTAAGTCGAGTGTCGTTTGGATTATTAATAGGACGAATATATATTGATATTAGGTTAGTTTGATACAACTTTTACACGTCCCAAATCAGATCAAACGAAATTTCTCTCATTCTCTTAAGAACACTCTCTTCTCCAAACTCCATTGAAGAATATGAAGAGCTTACTGAAGAAATCGAACACCTGAAACTTTTCATCTAATTTTCGTGGATTATTAATCTATAAGGTATGGGTTTATCATTCTTAGAATTCCTTTCCCCAAGAGGTCCTTTTAAAGATAAGTTTTAAAGAACTTCAAATACTAGGGTTTTTACTCTATGAAATGGATTTTCTTCCTAACCCTATATTTATGATTTTCAAATAGAAATAAGTGTATTCCATGGTCTATTCTACATGATTGTATGAGTATGTTGTTATTTATTTTTGAAATTCGTGTCAAGCATGTTCTTATCTACACAATGGTTTCGTATGATTGTTTCTACTATTGGACAATATGAATTGGAACTAAGAATAGAATGAACTCTTGATGACCATTATCCTTTACCCTAAATTATTCATTGATCTTGTATATGTTTTTATGATTTGTTCTTAATCATGATATTGAGTCTTTTACTACGTTATGGTTATAAATGTTGTAAGTGGAACGTATGTTCTTGAATAAGGTTCTGGGAAGCAAGAGGTAATTCTTCTAAAGTTGTCATTACTCCACCATGTTAATATTATCCTATAAATCATGAACATATGTTGTGAAAGTATTTAAAATGTTTCTATAAACAATTTATTTGTGAGATCATGATAAGAGTACGATAATGCAAGGTTATGATATTCTCTTGCATTCTTACCACAAGATGATTTATGATATGTTAATCTCACAAACGAAGGGTTAAGATGAAAGAATATTCTCATCTAATCCTGATGAACTCAAGATCTTATTTATACAATGAGTTAATATTCTATGACCTATGATAAGTTAATGATAAAAACACAACTTAAAGATTATTCAACAAAGGGACTTAAGCTAAGCACCGATGAACAACATATCAGAGGTGTCTCTTCCCTAGTTTGAAAGTAAGTTCACAATTAATCTCATGAGATTGAGGCTATAATGTAATGTTCAACTAAGGGTCCCTAATACATCTCATAGTTCTTGAACTATGTTTCCACAATAGGATATTAGTTATTATATACACCTAGAAAGTTATGTCATGTTAGGTTCAACATTGGCGGATAGACCACCTTTTTTTCGTTTTGGGGTTTTATGACACCAGATTCCATATTTAGCTCACATGGTCTATGTCTATTACGGTGTATGTTCCCTCTTGTAAAATTAAAGAAAAGTAATTGAACATTGACTAGGGTGACTTGAGGAGTCTACTTATACATTGCACAAGATGACTCCAATGGAAGTCCTATGAGATTGTCCGTATGTAATATGATAACATGAATGGTATATGTGTATGATACATGATACTACATTTATATGATATTGGTCATTGTGATTAATATGTTATTGGGTTATATTGATGTGAAATGAGGATTAATAATGTTACAAGTTATATGAAACAAAGCTTTACCTGTTGTCTCCTATCTTATCTACATGGTTATGTGGGATTATGAGGCTTCACAAGACCATCGCAATTGTAGGTTGGGGATGGTATCATTGGTTTGTGTTTATATGTTATTTTATATGATCTATTGAATATGAAAAGTTAACATGACTATGATAATATGTCTCTATTTATGAGCATGCTTTAGGTTGATGGAATCTTTTACTTGTATATGTTCTATGGTATGTGCATTAAAGACGTTCACATGAAATATCACGTTATCTAAAGATATGATAAATTATCCTTTTTCATGCATGTCCTTAAGTTCTATGTGCATATACCCATACATAGTACATGTGGCGTACTAACCCCATAACTTTATATTACTACACCTGTAGTTTTCGCCCATTGAAGTTTAAGAAGGACGATTTGGAGAAGCTTGGAACTCTTTATCAAGTCCTTGTAGATCCTCATTTTATGGAATCTATAAATCATATTCCAGCTTATAAAGACTTTAGTAGATATTAGAAATATCCTATTTCCATCATGTTTCTTTGGATTCTTTTGTATTAACGCCTATAAACATATATACTATGTATAGCCTAAATCCATAATTGCACTTTTTAGATGATTTTATATATGTTATAAAATTTCTTAGAATATCATATGGTTTATGAATGATAAGTATGAAGCCTAAGTTTACTTTATGTAGAATGTAAAAGTATTAATTTCTGCAATTTTTACTGATCACATGTTATGACAAATGCAAAGGGCTTGTCTGAGTCCTCTGAGAGGTCGACGACACAAGTGTTATCTAGGGTATACACTCTAATTGTGAACAACTTGGTATTAGAGCATGACGTTAAATATCCTTAGGATCAATGTCTCACTAAACCACGTTACACATTGTCCTGTTCATGGTTGTGAAGCACACCACAATTATGGATGAGAGGCTATGTGATGACTACGAAACTTCTTCTTTCTTGATACTTCTATGTTGTGCCTTTAGAGTTTTTACACTTTGTGTCTTTTAGAATATAGTCCTTTGTTGTTATAGGCGATGAACACAATAAGGACAACTGCGAGAAGAGTAGGAGAAGGGATTGCGAAGGCGGGAGCTACACCCCAAGGCAATTGAAATGCTCCTCAAGTGCAAGCTTCGGAAAATTATCAAGTTATAGTTAATCCTTTGCCTATGAAAGATGGTGAGGTGACGTCATCCCTGTTCCAAATGGCCCAATCCATCACCATCAAACCTCAGGACATCACAGCTCAAGCTAACAATGATGTTTCACCTCGAGAGAACCAATATGCTAGTAATATGGATAGCCGTTTGAGAGACTTTATGAGGATGCATGCCCCTATGTTTTTCATATCTAAGGTTGATGAAGACCTCTAAGACTTCGTTGATGAGGTTTACAAGATTTTGCTTTCTAAGGGGTGAGTACTATTGAGAAGGCTAAACTTGTTGCCCATAAACCCAAGGACATGGCTGAGACATGGTATAAATAGTGGAACGATAACGGACTTTAGGAGATTGTCCCGTGACTTAGGAGATAATCAAAAAGTTGTTTTTTGACAGATTATTTTCAAGTGAACAAAGAGAAGCTAGGGTACAGGATCTCATCAACCTTCGTCAAGGAGGTATAAGTGTTATGGAAGACTCAATTAAAATCATTAAGCTTTCCAAATATGCTTCTTCTTTGGTTTCAAATGATAGGGATTAAATGAGCCATTTTGTAACAGGTATGTCCGAAGAGTTTGAAAAAGAATGTCGTGCAGCAATGCTTCATGACAATATAGATATTTCTATGTTGATGGTTCATGCTCAGCAGGTTGATGAAATTCATTTGCAGGAAGAGGAAAAGGGAAGCTAAGAGGGCAAGTCGTTTGAAAGTGATTCTTCTAAGAGTAGGCTTAATGTTCAACGCAAGCCAAAGTTTAATAAAAGGTTATCAAACCAAGTTCCTTCTAATTTCTCCATGAATCACAATGATAGACATTCAAATCCTAAACCTCAAAAGGGGAGACATCTTGATAAGTGTGGTAAGAAACTTCTGTGTGAATGTCTTGTCAGGACTAATAGTTTTTATAGTTGTGGCAAAGGTGACTGTATGGTGAAAGATTGTCCTATTAAGAGAAGCCAAGGCAAAGGGAATAGTCAAGCACAACCAAGTTGTCCCAGTTCTGAAGCTCCAAAAAGGAACCGCTTCTACGCACTCAAGACTAGGGGTGAACAAGAATGCTCTCCTGACATTGTGACATATATGTTACAAGTCCTGTTAATGTCTATGCATTGCTTGATCCAGGTGCTACTTTTTCTTTTGTTACACCTTTGGTATCTAGGAAGCTTGATGTACCTCTCAATGTTTAGATTAAACACTTTTCGATTTGTACCCCAATAGGTGACTCTGTAGTTGCAAAAAAAGTCTATAAGGAATGTCATGTAATGCCTTCCATTAGAGTTACTCTTGCTGATTTGATAGAACTTCACTGTTTGATTTTTATATCATCTTGGGTATGGATTGGCTTCATGAGTGTTTTTCTTCCATAGATTCTAGAACAAGGGTAGTGAAATTTCAATCCCATAGTGAACCTATTCTAGAGTGGAAAGGGGGAAATTCTATGCCAAGGGGTAAAATCATTTCTTGTTTTAATGCTTGTAAGATGATAGACAAGGGTTTTCGATATTGTTCGGTGAGTGTTAAGCACCTAGAATGTGGAACTCCTTTTATTGTGGCAGTCAATGTAGTGAGAGAATTCCCCGAGGTTTTTTCATAATGACCTTCCAGGAGTTCCTCCTGAACGGGAAATTGATTTTGGCGTTTATTTGTTTCCGGATACGAATACCATTTCAATTCCTCCATATAGGAAGTCCCCGGCGCAATTCAAAGAGTTGAAGCTCCATCTCAAAGATTTACTAGACAAGGGTTTCATCCAACCTAGTGTTTCTCCATGAGGTGCTCTTGTATTTTTTGTTAAAAAGAAGAATGTGTCACTTAGAATGTACATTGATTATCGCCAACTCAATATGGTCACCATAAAGAACAAGTATGCTCTCCCGAAGATTGATCATTTATTTGATCATCTCCAAGGTGCTAGTTACTTTTTTAAGATTGACTTAAAGTCAGGATATAACCAATTTAGGGTGAGAGGTGAACACATTCCTAAAATAGCTTTTTGAACTAGATATGGCCTTTATGATTTTCTAGTTATATGTTTTAGGTTAACGAATGCCCTGACGACTTTCATGGACATAATGAATAGTTTTTTCCGAGATTACCTCGACTTGTTTGTTATTGTGTTCATTGATTATATTTTTATTTACTCCAAGAATGAAGATCTGCATGAGGGTCAGTTTAGAATAACCTTTCAAATGCTCAAAGAAAATAAAGTTTATGCCAAATTTAGCAAGTGTGAATTTTGGTTCAGGTCGGTTGCTTTTATTGGCCATATCATCTGTGGTGATTGTGTAGAGGTTTATTCGAAGAAAATGGATCCGGTTATAAATGGCCTAGACCTTTGACTGTCACAAACATAAGAAATTTCTTTGGTCTATCCGGCTATTATATAAGATTTTTTTGATGGATTTTCATCCATTTCTTCTCATTTGACAACTTTGACCCAAAAGTAGGTGAAGTTTTTGTGGTTGGAATCTTGTGAGAATGGTTTTCAAAAGTTTAAAGATAAGCTTACCTCTGCTCTGGTTTTTACCATATTTGAGGGCAATGAAGACTTTGTAGTGTATTATGATGCTTCTTTGGATGTGTCCTCATGCAACATGGAAAGGTGATTGTTTATTCTTGTACGCCACTCAAAGTTCATGAGAAGAATTACCCAACTCATTATCTTGAGTTAGAAACTGTAGTTTTCTCCTTAAAATTATGAATACATAACTTGTATGCAGTGCATGATGATGTGTTTCCTAGCCATAAAAGTCTTCAATATGTGTTTACACAAAACTAGTTAAATCTCCCACAGAGAAGATGGTTATAATTGTGAAGGATTGTAAAATGAGTGTCCTTTACCACCATGGAAAGGCGAATGTGGTTGCGGATGCTTTGAGTCTAATGACTATGGGTAGTGTGTATCATGTGGAAAAGAGGAAGAAAGAACTTGTGAAAGATTTTCCTAGGTTGGCTTGCTTAGGTGTGCATTTAGAATATTCTCCAAATATTAGTTTCATGGTCCATCATAACTACGACTCATTATTAGTGGTGGAGGTTAAATCTAAGCAACACCTTGATCCTCTATTGATGGAGTTGAAGGAATCGGTACAGAGTAAGCTCAATGAGTAATTCTACCAAGGGGGGATGGTGTTCTTAGGTACCAAGGGAGATTATGTGAACCCGATGTTGAAGACTTGAAAAAACAGATTATGGAAGAAGCCGATTGTTCTTATTATTCAATAACTCCGTGTGCTAGAAAAATGTAGCATGATCTTTGGGAGGTCTATTGGTGGGATAGTTTATAGAGTGACATAGAAGATTTTGTTGCTAATGTCAAAACTTCAAACAAGATAAAGATGATCATGTGAAACTTGGTGTTTTAAACCAAATCATGGATGTTCCTACATGGAAGTGGGAAGCCATCAATATGGACTCTGTTGTTGGGTTTCGTCGAACTAAAAAGCAAAATGGTTCTATATGGGTTGTTCTGGATTTAATGTCCGAATCTTCCCACTTTCTTCATGTTAAGTCTACTTACATGGATGAAGATTATGCAAAGGTCTACATTAATGAGATTGTAAGTCTTCATGGCTTTGTCAATCATTTGGAAGGCTTTTAAAAAGGGTTTAGGTACGCAAGTGAAAATTAGTACCGCATTTCATCCTCAAACAGATGGTCAAGCGGAACGTACCATTCATACCGTTGAATACATTATAATAGCATGTGACATTTAATTCAAATAAAGTTGGGATGCTCACTTACCTTTGATCGAGTTCTCTTAAAATAATAGCTGTCATTCGAGCATCTCTATGGCACCTTTTGAAGCTCTTTATGGTAGAAGGTGTAGATCACCGGTTGGATGGTTTATGGTTGTTGAGTCCTCAATCCTTGGTCAATATATTATCTATGAAGCTATAGAGAAGGTTCGAATCATAAGAGAACAATTAAAGACAACCAATAGTCGGAAAAAATCTTATGCCGATAATAAAAGAAGGGATGTTGAGTTCGAAATAGGTGCTCATGTAAACTTGAAGATTTAACCTATGAATCGGGTGAGGATTGGTAAGAAAGGGAAGTTCAGTCCCCGGTATATTGGTCCCTATGAGGTTTTACAACGAATTGGAACGGTTGCCAATGAGTTGAAACTACATCTTGAACTAGATTTAGTCCATCTGTTTTTTCATGTGTCTATGCTAAAGATATGAATAGGTGAACCAGTGGCTATTCTACCTATTCAAGGTTTAAGGGTTGGTCAGAACCACTTCTATGAAGAGGTTCCGGTTGAGATCCTAGATCGGCAAGTAAAAAAGTTGAGAAACAAGGAGGTTGCCTGTATAAAAGATCTATGGATGAACCATCTTGTTGAAGGTGCAAAATAGGAGGATGAAGCAAACATGAAGTCCCACTACCCTTATCTCTTTACTCCTTAAGGTTAGATATTCATCTTCATTGAGAAAGAAATACATAATCATGAAATCGACTTGTTTTCTATATAGGTGCATGTTGGGTAAAAGTTGTACCAACAAGAGTTTAAAGAAAATGACTTCATACTCTATTCATGCACTTATGTGAAACATGTATACAATTTTTTTAATTTTGTTGTTTTTGTTGCCATCTCAAGAAGAACGATAGCATGGTGACTCTTTGATGCATTTTGAGCATATGATGACGCTGAGAAGCGAATTCTTCACTATGTCTTATGAATATGGAGCTCTTATATGTTATGTATCATGAATTGAGTACTATGTATAATGTTATGGTGTGTGTTATAAGGAGTTGTGATATACTTCTATGATTTGTGACTCATTATTATTTTATGTTGTTGCTTGGTTGTACTGCTAGTATTGAGTCTATTCCTACCCTCCAAAAGATTTTAAACTCATTCTGGGCCGAATGTTCCGAAGGGGGGATAATGTTACACTCCGAAAAATCCATGACATAGACTAGAGATTAATCCATCAAGTAATGTTTAAAATTATTTTTCTAGATATATATTAATGTAATAATATCATTTTTAAAAGGTTAGAGCCAAGATTACTAAGATAGACCATGACGTTAGGAAACTAGCTAGTTTGAACTAGTTGACGTCGATATGTTTGGTTACGGTCTCGAAGTGTAAAATGAAGTCCAAAACTTGTAAACTGACCTTCCATAGGTAGTATGTAGTACATAGGTCCAAACGTTTGATAATGATACCTCAAGAACCACCCTAAGGGTCCTTGGGGAGGACCCAAACATGGGTAGGTAGACTATCTAGTAGCCTGGGAGAAGGCAAAAGCGGAGGCAGAGAATGCGACGTTCGCCTTACACAAGGTATTCTGCCTAAAGATTTGTGAGTAACCCTTGCGGTGTGAGGCTGACACGCACCTCACTGCCTCAACTAAAAAACAAAATAAAAATGATGGGATTTGGCCTCGCGACACACAGCTACTTCCCACAATCATTAAAGTCATTTTTTTTTAATTTAACTAATTAAAAAGACCCTTTTGAATTGAGGTTCTTTTGGGTAATTCATAGGATTACTATATATTTATATTATGTCAGCTTTAGACCACTTTTACACGTCCCAAAACAAATGAAACGAAATTTCTCTCATTGTCTCAAGAACACACTCTTCTCCAAATTCCATTGAAGAATAAGAAGAGCTTAAGGAAGAAGACGAAGACTTCAAGTTTTTCATCCAATTTTTGTGGATTCTTCATGTATAAAGTATGGGTTTTTCACTCTTCGGATTCCTTTCCCTAAGAGGTCCTTTAAAAGATATGTTTTAAAGATATTCAAATACTAGGGTTTTTACTCTACGAAATGTATTTTCTTCGTAACACTAGATTTATGATTTTCAATTAAAAGTAAGTGTATTCTATTGTCTATTCAGGACGATATGATGAGTAGGTTGTTATTTATGTTCGAATTTTGTGTGAAGCACATTCTTATCTACATGATGATTTCATATGATTTTTTCTACTATTTGACAATATGAAAATATACGGATTGGAACTAAGACTAGAATGAACTCTTAAATGAACCTTATCCTTTAACCTACAATATGCATTGATCTTGTATATGATTTAAAGAGTTGTTATTGATTATGATATTGAGTATTTTACTATGTTGTGGTTTTTAATGTTATAAGTTTAACGTAAGTTCTTGAATAAGGTTCTTGGAAGCAAGAGGTAATTATTCTAAAGTTGTAATTACTCCACAATGTTTATGTTAGCCTATAAATCATGATGATATGTTGTGAAAGTATGTATAATTTTTCTATGTGGATATGTTGGGCTATGAACATGTTACTTGTGTGATCATGATAAGAATACGATAATGTAAGTTTACGATATTCTCTTTTATGATTAACACATGATGATTTATGATATGTTAATCTCACAAACGAAGGCTTACGATTAAAGGATATTATCATCTAATCCTAAAGATCTCATGATCATGTATATAAAAGATGTTAATCTCCTATGACCTATGATATGTTTATGATAAAAGAAAACTTAAAAGTTATTATAGAAAGGGACTTAATTTAAGCACCGATGAACTAGATATGAGAGGTGTCCCTTCCTTAGTTGAAAGGTAGGATCACAATGACTATCATGATATTGAGGCTGCAATGTAATGTGGAACTAAGGGTCTCTGATACATCTCCTTTTTCTGGAACTATGTTTCCACCATAGGATACTAACTATTGGATCCACCTCGAAAGTTATGTCATGTTAGGTTCTACTTTCGCCGATAGACCACTTTTTTGGTGTGGAATGTTATGACACCGGATTCCATGTTTAGCTCACACAGTCTATGTCTATTAAGGTGTATGTTACCTTATGTAAAATGAAAGATAATTAAATGAACGTTTACTAGGGTGACATGAGGAGTCTACTTAGTAGAGGTAGGGTTGTGGGAAACTACCTAGACATTGCACAAGTTGACTCTAATGCAAGTCCTAGGAGATTGTTCTTATGTAATATGATAATATGAAAGGTATATGCTTATGATACATGAAGTTAGACTTATATGATGTTAATCATTATGATGAATATGTTATTGGATTATATTTAAATATGAAGTGATGACTAAATATGTTACAAGTGATATGAAGTAAAACATTAACTATGGTCTCCTATCTTATCTACTTAGTTGTGTGGGGTTATGAGGCTTCACATGACCATTGCACTTGTAGGTTGGGAATGGGATCATTGGTAATTTTTTTTTATGTTATGTTATATGATCTATTGAATAAGAAAAGTTAAAATGACTATGATAATATGTCTTTATTTATGATCATGTTTTATGTTGATAGAATCCTTAAATTGTATATTTTCTATTGTATGTGCATTAAAGAAATTCACATCACATAGCACGTTTTTTGAAGATATGATAAATTATCCTTTTTACATGCATGTACTGAAGTGTTAAATGCATAAACCCATACATAATACATGTGGCGTACTTACCCCATCACTTTATAATACTACAATTGTAGATTCCGGATATTGAAGTTTAAGGATGTCAATTTGAAGAATCTTGGAACTCTTTCTCCATGTCTTGGTAGTTCCTCATGTTCGGGATACTATGTCTTATATTCCAGCTTATGAAGAATTTAGTAGATGTTAGGAGTATCCTATTTCCATCATGTTTCTTTGGATTCTTTCGTAATAATGCCTATATAGCATATTGACTATTATAGTCTAAGTCAAGATTTGCACTCTTTGGATGGTTTTATATATGTGAGAAAATCTCTTATAATATCATATGGTTTATGAATGATGAGTATGTAGTCTACATATACTTCAAGTAGAATATAAAAGTTTTAACTTTCCGCAATTTTTACTAATCACATTTTTTGACGAATGCTAAGAGCTTGTCTTAGTCTTATGATAGGATGACGACGCCCGTATCATCCCGGGTATGCGCTCCAATTGTGAAATATGATTAGGAAAATGAGGATTCAATCTCCTAAACCTATTATTCATAAAATAGTTAAATAATGGCTTTTCGATAAAAAGGGAAATTAGCTTAGCACCTAGTGAACGTGAAGATATGGGGTGTCGCTTCTTATTGTAGGAAGGTAGGTCACCATAGTCCTCACGAGGTGCATAACTACAATGCTTCACTTGGCATAAAGAGGGTTTCCATAACTGAATACCCATAATGCCCCATTCGACATAAAGAGGGTTTTCACATGTACCTCAAAGATCCATAACTATGCTTCCCACATATGATCTAGCAAGTGATGTCACTAGTATGATATCATGTTTTAATGTTCTACCCTTGCTGGGTAAGAACACCTTTCTTTTGTATAAGGCTCTAGAACACCAAATTCCATGTAGCACCTATCGTCTTAGTGTCGATTAAGGCTATATTTTCCCTAGAATAAAATGGACAATGGAAGTATGTAAGAACCCTCACTAGAATAACCTATAGGTAATTTGTTAGTGTAGGTGGGAGTATGGGACATCAACTATGGCATGTACAAGTGGCTCTTGAGGGAAGTCCCTAAGAAGGTGTTCTAATGCATATGTCTATGTATATGTTCCTTTTGCATGACTTTGTAGTATATGTCAACTTGTTAAAAAGATATGCATGGTACGAGTCTATATGATGCGGTCTTGTTCTTATATGCACAATGTTGTTCTTATTTACTATATGATTCAGGTCATTCTTTACATAGATGAAGTTTTCTTCACTCACTATGCTTATGTATGAATTGGATGTTAAGTCTTGTGGTCTCGTGATAAGTTTCCTAAGTATGTGTGTGGTTAAGGGGCTTTACATGTGCACTGCACTAGTAGACTTAGTTTGGGCGTGTGAATAAGGTATCATAAGGTTCTATGTGAAGTGACATTGGTATATGTACAAAGTGAATAGAGTTCACCGTAATGTATTTACGGTGTTAGAATTAAAGGTGTTTTGTGATGTGTTATATTTCCATGATGATATGTGTCAACTTATGTAGATTGTATGTATGACTTCCTTGCGTCATTAAGGTGATGCATTGCACCAAGTATCACTAAAGGGTTACCTGGCGGAATTACAAAGTAAGAAGAAAATGATTAACTGTAAAAAAAGATAACATACTATAAAGAGCAAATAGGTTATTGTAAAGTGACCCCAAATGTGTCTTTAATTCCATAAGTGATTTTATATGATGTATGATCATTGAATATGGTTATATTATGTATGTAAATGGTATAAAACTTATTGTATCAAAGTTTTATGAAGATTATCTTAAAAAGGAATGAAGTATGATTCCAAGAAAAATGTCCCTTTTTAATGCATGTTTTTGCATAGTTGCCATACTTAGTGCATTATTGTATTACCTCCATTCTTCGCTACCTTTCTACTCAAACTTTAGGTTATGGATTGAAAAGGGATGTCTTTAAAAGATGAGGATATTGATATGTGATTCCCAAGCTCAACTAAAGGAATCCTTAAGTTCAAGGATCTCCTAAATTATGCTTTAAAGTAAGTATTAGTACTTGTGTATTATGTTGTAAGGGTCGTATCCCTAAACAAGTCTTATGATGTTGAGTCTAGGATTACAAAGAGATTTAAGGTCTTAATATTTATAATGACTTATATTTTATATATATGTAGTGATGTTTCTAGCATATGATGTGCTATGAAAAGTTTTAATCTGCTAAATTTTCATGAAAATGCGATGAATGACAATTATGTGGTTGTATTAGACCTTCGAGAGGTCAAGTACGCCATGTTACTTCTAGGTGGTACTCCTAGGATATGACAAATGTGGTATCATAGTTTTAGTTTTATAAAAGTTGTTTTAGGTCTTAAAAGTGTCATATTTAAAAGTCTAGTAGAGTCTCGTATCAGTTGTGGTCAGTTGTGACACATATGTGGTGCGGGAATCTATATGACGAAAAAGTTTCCTTCTTCATCATTCTCATATCATGCAATAGAACATAAATCTATGAGATCTCTCTCTTATGTTTTCTTGTATAGTGGTGTTTTAGATGTAATTGCTTGGATGACGTGGTATCTCTATACATGAGATAGAAAAGGTGAGTTTTAATATTTAGGTTGGTTTTATGGTTTGATGAGAATGTGTGAAGGGGAATTTTCTGCATTTTTTTATGATGTAATTTTATTTATGGCTTTATATGAGATTTCTGTGAGATGAGATGATATACGAAGATTATGCTAAAATATAGATAAAAGCATGTTAGAAGTTTTTATGGTTAAAAATGAATATCTTTTTGAATGGTGTCTTAGTATATGGTTTTGCATGATGTTAGTCTTATCAATGGTAAAGATGTATGTTTCCTATACATATATGTTTACTAGTTTAAATGATGCTCTTGTATATGTGTGGTTCTTTATAATTGCCATGTTTGATTAGAGTACTTTGTAGAGGCTTGATCATAGAAGTGAGGGGTATCATGCTTGCATTTGTAGGGTGACTATGTGGATTTTATTGACCTAGAAGTTACCTGCTATAAACTTGAAAGAAAAGGAAGAGTCCTTATTACTAAGTCTCATCTATTGTTTCCCTTAATTGTTGTATGACTTTGGTGTGTATGGTATTGTTGAAAACATTATGTTATTGTGTAGTGTGCTCTAACTTGATGATTGGGGATAATTTCCCTAGATGATAAAGTTTGGAAAGACCCTTGATCTCCCATTGATATGTTAGTGTAAATCCTTCTAAAGTGGTATGCACTTGTAAGTGATGAAGATGAAGGTTATCAAACAAAAATAATCTTGAGGTTGGAATTAAGTTGCTCTTAATTGTATTTATCCTAAATGGGGGATGGTTCTGGAGTAGTAATGATTGTAGATATTTCTACCTTATCATTCTATTCTTACGTGAGCTTGAATCTAATGAATTTTGTGTAAGCTTGTTCATGATAGGAGATTTGCATAACTTATAAGTTGCATGACCTCTATATATTTGGTATGTATTGAGTAACACTACCTTAAGGATATTTTGAAGATTCCAAAGTTCTTGAAAAATAATTTTGATCAAATACATGTTTTCTCAGGTTTATTATGCATCTTAATAAGCTAGTTGTGCATTTAACTTCATGAGATAAATTGGAAACACGGTTGTAGTCACTTGTGATGTGTAAGGTTTTTCCTTAAAATGAAAAATGGAGCCTGTTCAAAATTGAAAAATGTTGAGTCTCTTCAAATTAATGTGACTTTTATGATTTTTGAAAGCATTAATGTAGGCTCTCTTTTTAAAAGTTAAGGCATGTTTAGTTAACTGTCGTTATGTGTGCCTATAAATTGTGTTATTTTCCCAAATTGATGCATGTTTATGAAAGATAGTGAGATGCTATAATATGGAATTTTGTGAAATGACTTCTTATTGTTATAATGTGTGTGGTGTGAAATACAATTTTGACTTCACTAGGAAGAAAGAATGTTTGAGCACGATGTTGTTAAAAGTTGAGATATTCTTATGTTACAGTAAAGTTGACCTTCGTGCATTTTCTTAGGTATGAACTAATGAGACATGTAAGTGTGTTAAGGAGAAGGAAATTCTTCCATAAAACATAACTAGCATTGTATAGTTTAGTATGGTCCCATGGCATTATGCCTAACTAAAAAGAATCCATGATCAACCTATCTTACTCATTCCTATGTGCATTGAAGTATGAGTACCTAATTGTTTCTTGAGTATTGTTTAAACTATCAAGTGATCTTACAAGATGAGATCTTAATAAAATGAGGTGTAGTATCCATATTATGATTAGGAGAAGGAATGTTCCTCCTATGAACATGATAAGAGCCTAAGTGTTTGATATATTAAATAGTAAGTCAATAAATTTTTAGCTTATTTGTTGGATTGAGTGCTAAATGATGTAAATTTCTGTTGCATGTGAGTTTTGTGCATGGACTTCTACGTGATGATGTTATTAATATGGTACGATTCTCTATGATTTATTCTATTTGTTGTTTTGATTAAAGAGTTATAAGTGTCAATCGAGGACGAATGTTCCAAAATGGGGGATATTGCAAGACTCCCAATATGACCTAGGGTATATAGAGACTAACATGTTCTTAAGGGTATAAGGTCCTAATAGGTTTTATAATGTGTCATTGAGGTAGTGTATAATGTATGAAGTGATTTGAAAGTCAAACGTCAAGGGACGACCAAGAAGTTCGACGACTAGTCACCAAAGGGGCCTTAGATTCTTTTATGTTTTATATGTGTGTAATGAGATTATGAGTTTCTTATATGAGTTATAATGGAGTTTATAGGAAGTATATTATGTTTCATGAAGTTTAGAGATCAAACGTCTATGAAATTCCAAGTCATTCAAAAGTTAGCCCTTGAGACGTTCATGTGTGTCGTGAGTGTTCCTTGCTTGTTTGGATGTGTTTTACGTGTTCATTTAGGATTAAACCTTCCTGTAAGGTATTAAACATGTTAAGGTGTATATTCACGTTGGAAACGTCCGGGTACCACTTCCGAATGGCCCCCCCAAGAAGCCCTGAAGAAAGACCCAAAGGGTGTCCACACACTCCCTTGGAAATGTCTATCGACTTACCTAAACGACGGTCTGTCAGTCCACGAAAGCCCTATCAATGGTGAGGAGTCAATGGAAATTTTGTATGGGGAAGACTCAGCCAAAGAACAGCCTGAGACCCAAACGACGAAAGCCATAGACAGTCCCTCGATGGGCAAAGACGGTATTGATGGTTGGCCGTCGATTTTTGCTTCAGTTACTTCCACGCACGACCTATTTATGGAGGGAATGGGAAATTCATCCCACGTTCTAACCTTAACCTAGACAGTTTATTTAAATATTTTTGGGTATATTAGAATGGTTGATAACTTGAATTTCCTATACCCAATCCTCCATTAAAAATAAAAACCTCCCTCTCCCAAAATATCCTCTATAGAAACCTCCATTTTATGTAAGGCTCAAGAATAACTTTGAGCTCGGATTCCTATGGGTTCTTCACATATTTTTAGTGGGTACTTCATCTATAAAGGTATGGTTATCGTTCATCTCTAGTTAATCTTTCTTCTAGAGATCCTCTTCAATGTATTCAAAGAAGTTCCAAATCAATCTCTTCTGCTTCAATATAGCCATGAGTTCTTTCTCAAATTGATTTCAATAGAATAATATTAATTTAATAATGATTATATACTGATTTGGAACATGATTTTCAATCCAATTTCATGACGAACCCATGCTCTCTCACAAACTCGATTTTAGACGATGTATGGCTTTATGATCTTGATCGCATGTATATCAAGTTGTGATTTATTTATGTTAATATGCTTATACCTACTGTCTAGTATATGTGTAGATGATTAATTTTTTAATAATGATCCGTGAGTTTCATGTTTTACGGTTTTGAATAAGGCTAGTCTATCATGTCGGAAGTTTTGATCATGACGTTAAAATGGTTGTTATGTGACTCGATTATGGTGAATTGTCGTAGCTACTGCCTAAATGTGTGATGTGATGATAATTAGGTATAATTGATCAAATATGAATAGATAACATTTAAATTGATAAGGATTGATTTATGTTACTCTAACCTATAGACTTGATATGGTGATGTATATGATGTGATCTATATTCAAAGGTAGATGAAAAATAATTAGCCATGATGTTATATCTTTTTATCTAATTCCCTTTGTATATCACTGATAAAATATGATTGATGATCAAGACTAGGGAAATTTGTTGATGATCTATAACTCTCTACATTCTAGTATATATGTGATCTATTGTATTAGATTGTAGTATGATCTTGTAATGACTCGTTGATGGTTACATGTAGTGTTGATGAAAAAGGTGTATTGATCAATGTTGACCAAAAGGTTGATCAATTGATAAATTCTACTCTTCTCTTGTACTTTATTATTGCATTAATAGTTTATTGATATACCGTGGTTTCACGCTATTTTTAATGCTTTTTTGTTATGTTTAGTGTGTGTCCAAAAGTCTTTCTGTATTAATATTTATGTAATTTTCTTTTTATTTGCAGAAAATATGTCTAAAGATGAACACGGAAGTTTCTCTTTTACTTTCTTATTGCATTGATGTTAATGGTAAGTTGTTACCCGATGTTCAGTGTTAAAACCAACATAGGGGAAAAAATCCCGCTCCACGACCCTAGATTACTACAGAGGCTATTACAATATAGCGGACTATGATGGGACACTTGTCTTGCCCCCTCTATCACCCGGACACACCATTGTGGTAGCTAGTAGCCTGATGCAAATGCTCACTACCAGAGGTTTGTTTTCAGGGATACCTTCTGAGGATCCACATGCCCATATAGCTAAGGTAAGGGCAGTGTGTAAAAGTTGTGTAGGGAGGCCTGCCTTAGACTTGGATGTAATAGGTCTAAGTGTGTTTCCTCTCTCACAGACGGGAGAGACTGCTATTTGGTTCACTGAGTTTCCTTAGAACTCAATTTTCACTTGTAACAAACTAAGGGACGTGTTTTTATCACGTTACTATCCGGTCTCCAGGAAACTAAACAACAAAGACAGAGTGAACAACTTTGTGGAACTACTAGGAGAGTCAGTTAAGAGTTCTTGGGATAGATTCACCTCGTTTTTTAGAAACGTCCCCAATCACCAAATAGATGATGAGTCACTTAAGGAATACTTCTATCAGGTACAGGATGATACTAATAAAGCAGTGTTGGATACTATAGCAGGTGGTTCTTATCGGGAGTGTCCTTATACGGAGATTGCCGAAAAGTTAGAGAAAATCTCCCGGAACAATAAAGCTTGGAGTTCTAGGATGTCAGATACTAGGAGAAATACCTTCGCAGTGCAATCCACTCACCACCCAGCCACAGATGAGAACTGAGCTTTGGTTGGTATCAAAACATATCATTGGGGGTGCATAAAAGATTAATGGAATTAACTACTTCTCTAAACCACCACCACCACATGATGAATGATATTATGCGGAGGATTCCTATGCAGTGAATGAGCAGACGGGGGTTTCGGACCAAGTGTCCAAGGCTCAAATTAGGAGAATTGGTGCCAAGGTCAAGGAAACAAAGGTCATATCTATGGTAACTATAACAATGATGGTCATTATGTACGAGATGGAAAATGAAACCGCCACAATAACTTCAACAGGGCTAACTATGTTCACAAAAAAGATAGGAATGGGCCCTATGTCCCTCCTCAAAATCGTGAATTTACTCCTATGGATGGTGGAGATAGTATGGAGCGATTTGATGATATGTTGCAGAAAATGATGAGGAGGTTCGATTCTAATAATGAGCACATTAAAGAGTTAAGTAGTTATTTAGCGGGTATTGGGTAGAAAGTCGACACACATGCAATATCGATTAAGCAGATTGAGTTGCAAATGGACCAATAATCTGCGATTGTGAACACACGGCAATCGGGCACTCTTCCTAACAATACTGTCCAAAATACAAAAAATGATGGACATTGTATGGCAATCACTACTCGCGGTGGTAAGCAAACCATTGACCCACCTATGCCGTCTAATGAAAAAAAAGTGACAAAAGATAATGATAATGTGGTAAAGGTTAATAGTGAAGTAGAAGATAAGATTGGAAAAGATGTTGAAGTGCCTACAAAGGTGATTCCCATGCCTAGATCCCCCCCCCCCTTTCCTCAGATATTAGTGGAAATGACCTAGTATGGTAAATAACGGCATTTTATGACAATGTTGAAGCAGCTTTCTATCAGTGTCCCTTTGGTATAGTTTCTAGAAAAAATTCCCGGTGATGCCAAGTTTATGAAAGATCTGGTTACAAAGAAAAGATCGGTCACTTTTGATGATAATGATAGAATGCAGCATTGTAGTGCTATTGCTACAAGATCTCTCGTACAAAAGAAAGAAGATCCGGGTGCGCTCGCTATTCCTTGTACAGTCGGGTCTTTATTTTGCGAAAGCATTATGTGATCTGGGGGCAAGAATAAATCTCATGCCCTCTCGATTTACAAGAACTGCGGATTGGGTGACCCAAAGCCCACGGCGATGCGGCTATTAAAGGCCGATTGAATAGTGAAAATGCCTATGGGGATACTCCACGATGTGCTAGTAAAAGTGGAGTCGTTCATATTTCAAGCAGATTTTGTTATCCTTGATTGTGAAGTCGATTTTTAAGTGCCTTTTATTCTTGGGAGGCAATTCCTTGCTACGGGTAGAGCCTTAGTTGATATGGAACAGGGGCAAATGAAATTTCGGTTGAAAAATGAAGAAGCGACCTTCAACATTTGTAGTTCCATGAGGCAAAGTGGTGAGCTTCAATCGGTATCTGCTATATTCTACAAAGAAAAAATAAAAAAGGATTATGACCTAAAAAGTGAAAAACAAGAGTTTATGGTTGGGATTTTGTGCTTTTAGACAGTTCTAGGTTGTGTTGGCTTCCGGGAAAGCTCAACTCCAAATGTACTGGCCCTTACTTAATTACCCAATTATTCCCTCATTGAGTAGTTGAGTTAGAAACCAAGAAGGGAGTGCTGTCTATTTTGGGCATACTATATTTGCAAATGATATGATCGAGGAATACCATCTTGATGAAGGCTGAGTAATCAAGTGTCCTTA